>OX244262.1:30421229-31621229 GCA_945867215.1 Epinotia demarniana | reverse complement strand
ACACATGTATACGATTTTCAACGTTATTCCATTGACATACGTCCCTAAACGTGTACATGTTTATAGACGTGACTGTACAACGAATAAGATTTTTCAAGAGAATATAACAGTTAAGTAGGAAAAAAATGCATTTTGGTTTTTAAATTTCAAATTGGCGCTAAAACGCTTGTCAGTGTCATGGCGTCCCGAGTGACGTCACGTTTGTATAAACAGAACGCAGACCTTTGACGTTTGCTACCTAGATCGCTCAATTGCTCATTGGATGAACATAAATTAAAAAGTTTACAACTCTTGCGCGGCCGTGCGAGCGAGAAAGCGAGACAATGACGTATGAAGATCTGACAGATAACATGGTTCTATCCCTGTCTTACTATTCGTTCAGTACGTAAGTTTTCTCTGTAATCTGTGGTAATGGCCGTTATGGGTATTTGTTTATACAAACGTGACGTCATGCGCTCTGATTGGTGTTTAACATATCATGGCGGGCGTCAGTATTTAATAAAAAAATATGAGCATTTTTCGAATTCTATTATTAAAATTTCACTAATAAAATACCATATTTTAGTGATTTTCAATTACTGTCATCATGCCTATTATTTTTGTGTGGGTATACCGACGGTCTAGATTTAATAGTTAGGTATGTACGAAACACCGAGCCAACCAGAAATTCCAATGTGGTTGATACTTGCAATGTGTAAACCAACACCATCATACTTAGTGCTGTCAAAACTTGCATACCTAATAGTTAATTTACCCCATTAACTAAGCAATGTAAATCAACCCAAACGATGCTCCATTAAGGTTACCCGTGTTACGAAACAACACATCCACACTCTCATCTGCCGCGGCCATTGTCGATGTCGCCAGCTTTCGCTTTCAGTTCACAACTTTTAATGCTTCCCACCGATTACGCTTTTCCCTATCAAGAGATCGTGGGAGCGGGTAAAGACAATGCTTGTTTATTTTTTTACTGACAACACTTTCCCTGTTACGTTGTAATTGTTGTAATTATTACGATGCGCCTGCGCTCTTTAATTAGCATGAGATGAACATTTGATGAATGGCATTGGATTAACGTTATTAAGGTGACGGTAAAAGCATTCGGTTTCTGTCGGTTTTATGTTTTATAACGTTCTAATCTACTAAAAAGGCGAAAGTGTACCAGGCTTTTTTACATTTTCTCGCTTAAACCTCTGAACCTATTTAGATACCGCAACTTTAATATGAAGCAGTAGTGGCAGCGTGTAATTTTTTTTATGGCCCAGAACCAAACACTTATGAAAGATTTAAGTAAGTATATAGCTATAGGCTTGCCTAAAAATATAGGCAAACTGGTGGAAATCGGGGTTGTCTATTGTTTGCCCGACATTCACATACTATAATAATCATTTGCCCGAACTTCGCTTGCCCGAATTTCATTTGCCCGAATGTTTCGTTTACCATAATAGTTAATTGACATAGTCTTGTTTACCCGAATATTGGATGTCATAATGATACGAATGCCATACGTATTGTTTTCCAGATTATTGTTTGCAATAATATTATTTAATAGAATATTAACTAACCTATCCGCGATCCGAGTCGGTTTTGCCACTAAGCCCCTGTTCCCTACTGCCCCTATGCACTATCTTGGCATTGGGTAATCTCAGAGAAAAGTTCATTTTTACTTAGTGGCAAAACCGACCCGGAACCTGTCTGAGGTTCGAGGTATATTTTTTTTCATTTGAGACACTGCAATACGTACCCACATTATTACATATTTATATTATGGATGTTGTGTTGGATGGCAAATGACATTATGGCATGTGATAGTTACGGATTACAATGATTATGGAAAATGAGATTATTGATATTGATATTATGGAAAACAAAGATTCTGGCATATTATTATTATGGTAAACAATGAGTATGGCATACAAAATTATAGAAAACAACTTTATGGCAATTGAATCTTATGACAGATAAAATTCGGGCAAATGAAATTCTGGCAAGCAAGAGTATACCGGAAATCGGCTTGTATGGGCGCTCCATCACTGATATGAAGATAGTTCTACACTTTCGCTACCAAGAATCGCTACGCGCTACGCTCGTAGCCGATCCCGGTTTTCCTCGTATGTAGCAGAAAGCGACTACGGCATAGGCGCCCGTTAGGCGGGTTTTTAGTTACGAAAGTGTTAAGAGGGAAATAGGAGTTTAAAGTTTGTAGAAATGGCACTGAATTTCATGTTACTCTGCATACTTATTTCAGGGACTCTTGAGTTTATGTACGTATGTAATCGGCATTACGTGTATTATGTTTTAAGTTGGCACATTTTCACCTCACAGCGTTACAGTATAGCCAACCGCAGTAGCGTAATCTGTTGCGGTCTTGTCTTTCAAGCTCGCCGTGATTGATCCGCAGTCGTCACGGTAATGTACGTTACACCTGCGGTCGCCATGTTGAAATTAGTGACTAATTTGTTTTTAGTATTACGTTTATGCTCTTGAATCAGGATATGGGTTTGTTTTAACTATTATTAAACGTGTGTAGTTGTAACTTTAGTGCTGCAAATGGAATAGTTTTGAATACAATATTAAATCTAGTTCCACTGTGAGATTAAAAGTAGGTACAGTCACGAGCTTTAATTTGGGACCCATTTCCATTAAATGTTGTTAGAACATTCATAATGCAATAAGGTCGAAACTTTACTTTGATACTGGTGACTGTCAAGTTAAGACATATAATGTCTTATTGAATCGACCCTTGAAATGATAATCTCTTTGCAAAACGCTATCACTACGGTATTCTAATTACGAACATATGTCGTGTCAGTGTAAGTGAAGAAAACAGATAGAAGACAGGACCATAAACCCCCTTACCCAAGTAACAATTAATCGGAAAACATCGGACATGATCGGTTGCCCTCGCTCCAGTTGACGTAATTGCACGGTTGCCCCTAGAAACGTAAAGTTGTCGATGATAAACATTATGACATTGCGTTAAAATATTAGCTCTAAATAGAGTAAGTTTGCTACACGATATTCAGCCTTAGGTGGGTCCCAAATTAAAGCTCGTGACTGTACCTACTAAAATGTGCGAAGACATTTCTTAATATATTTGCAACTTCACATGCATGACAGTGCTAAGCATAGCTAAGGTATTTTTATAAACAATATCCGGCCAATAAATAGATAAGCGATAGTAAATGTACAAAGAGAGTGAAATCTCGAAGAAATTCCCATTGCTCAACTATGTTTTGTAACCTTGAGCACGGGGAAAACCTAAGTTAGATGAAAAGGTTGCACTTTTCCACTAGTGATTAAAAACTTACAATTTATTTAGCCAAACCTGCTTGGGGACCGATTTTAAAAACAAAAGTAAATATGATTGTAGTGTCACAACTGCAGGCACCTGGGTACCTACTTTCTACCGACGGAATTGAATACAAATGGTCAATGCCTATCGTTTTTACATTTTTTATCGCTCTTTCAATATAGCAGTTCACCATTTTTGCCAACACACGAGTGAAAAAGTCGAGCGCTCGAAAGTCAAAAATCGCTCCCTTGAAATCATGCCACATTTTGGTGTAACTACCTGCTAACATCACAAATAAATTATATCGTGATAAGCTTAACCAAATTGGGACCTTAAGAACGGTGGTTTTATCTACCGGAATTGTCTATTTCGTTGACTGGGCTATGACTGATCTGGCTCGTTACCATACGCCATACGCCGGCGGTCCCGGAGCGAAATTGCTCAAATTAGTGAACTGTTTGTTTTGCCCGACGTATCGTTAGTTGCGACAAACCCGACAAACGAGATCAAATGCTGAGTGAGCGACTGTACTGTAATTTGTGAAGCTATTTTGTGGTTGTGTTGTTGCTGACTTTAATGGTAGTTTTTTATTACATCGTTTTAATATTGGCACGTGCAATTATCTTTAAGTACGCCTGTCTAGTCTAAGGGTGGGTTGTTTGAAACCGTCGGTTAACACGTTCGCAACCAAGACTAGCGGGCACTCGTAATGTTTTCTCAGATGCCGGCTGAGCCCGCTAGGCGGGCAGTAGTATGAACTTACACGCCTAGCGAATTCTGTCGGTTTCTGGTGAATTGTTCCGTTTTTAGTCCGGTTGCGAAAGTGTTTAAATCTGACTAGTGCGGAGAAGAGCACTTTCCGTGCATATGTCAAAACTTTAAAGAATCATATGTACAGTAAAACGTTGTATGATACACGTGCGAATAGGTAATTCGCAACTTGTTTCCTGTTTTCGACACTTGTATCGTAACTAACTATTATCTTCATAAAACATTAACGAGGAAGTAACCATGCGGAGTAATGAAATCATTATCAACTGGTTCACTGTTATGTGAGTGGTGAGTATTCACAACGCTTGCCTATGACAATTTGACTCGGACCAACCGGACCAACCAGTATACGTCCAACTAATTCCTGCGGATAGTTTTTACGAACCTCGGGCTAAGTTAAACAAGTACTAGTGGTGAGGAGAGTGTAAAGATTGTGAATCGCATAGCAGCTAGTGCTTCTAGTGATATAAATAAGTACGTAAATTGCGGTCATAACGTTAACGGCTCGGATTGCGAAGCAATCAGGGCAACCTGTCCAGGTTTCAACCAGATATTTAAAGGACTTTTTTGCGTATGACTAAGTTAAAGAATTATCAGGTTTAACCAGACTAGTTGTAATTAAAGGGCCTGGTCAGCATACTCGTATAACTTGATGACACGGGATCATCAAGTGCGTGGACAATAAACAATCGTAGCCTAATGGCATTTCAAAATCAGAGCGAGTCTATAAAGGTTGCGTAGGTATACATATTTCCAAAAGTTTTTCTGACTTTAGTTTACATGAAGAGACGGGTGCTTTGCTTGGTGTTCCATTACGCGTACATCATCACAAGTGATAACTGCGTTATCGGAGGCGACAACTTTAAGGGTAAAGCGAATTGCAGAGCTATTGCTCGCCCTCAAAGCGGCATCAACAAACCTTTTGAATAAGCTTCCTATCACCCGCAGTTGTGGCATAAACAAATGTGTTAAGTAGTTAAGTTCTAAATGAGTTTATATAGTTTCCAAGGTAGGTAAGTACATATTTGCAGATATTTCGATCATTTTACTGGCTGGCGCGTTACGAGTTATTAATAGAACTCTATTTCAGTCAACATTTGTTGTTATTTGTTTTGTAAATACTTTGTAGGGTTGCGGTTACGGCTGTAACGATACGATAGCGCGGCTGTACAGCGATAGCGTCGCTGTACAGCCGCGCGTTTGTATCATTGTGAAAAGTCACCATGTGTAACGGCTCCTTGGTTGGCGCTAACGTCAAAGCCCTGGTTCCCACTATGTCATCCGTCGGGACGATTATTTATCGTGTGTCGGAGCGGCAAAACATTTTGTATAAAGTTGTTCACACTTGTCGGACACCAAGGACGCACGATAAAAAATCGTCCCGACAGACCGGGGACTATACAGGAATGTGACTGACCTGTATAGTGGCCTCGGGCGGACGGTGGTGGTGGTCGTGGCGCGGGCGCCGCTCGAGCGCGTAGCTGCACTGCGCGGGCGCACCGCGCACCGGCGCCGACGCCGCCGTCAGCGGGGACACCGCGCTCACCGCCTTCACGGCCGCCGCGCTCTCGGGAGGCTCGTCCAGGCTGTTCGGGGCTGCAACAAGAAACTTCGACTGAATACCTGGTATAGGTCGCGGGAGTGCGCTGGATTTGGGTGGGTGGCACAGGACCGGTCATTTTGGCACTCTTTGGGGGACGCCTATGTCCAGCAGGTGAAGTCTTTCGGCTAATATAATGATGATGATTGATGAGGTACTTGTCTGCTACGCGCTACGGCGTAGCAGACAGAGCTACGGGTTCCAATTGAACCGTTTCCGAATCACTTACACGCACGTACTACCAGACAGGTACGTATGTTAAATATTATGTTAATATGTTTGTATTGTGATATGGGCTATGTCTGAAATAAAGAATTATTATTATGAGGTATTATATGCGAGGGGGACGAATGCTGAATATACGACTTAAACGCGGTCATCAATCAGATTTTTACTTATGTATTTTGAATTTATTGTCGATATAGGTACTTACCTTGTTTCGTGCGTGTCGAATTACCGCGTCACAAGGCAACGAAAAGTTTAACAATAAATGATTCAGGAAGAGATTTCTCTTTCAGTGTTTGTATGATCCGTCAGAAACCCGTTAGGTAAGTCTTCATACGTACGTACCTACGACACAGAATAAGTAATAATACAAGCCTATATACACTGATCTGATGCGCTCTGTCGCGATTACTCCTTTACAATACAATACAATACAAATATTCTTTATTGCTCACCAGACATAGTAAAAAATAAAAAAAGAGGTAAGTTAAACATAAACAATGGTAGACAACAGGCGGTCCTTTAATGTACCTAAGGCGTCAGGTCGCATCAGACAGCATCACTTTCACGTCAGATAAGTACGAATCCGGCATTACAATCCAAAGGTGGGTTGTACCAAACTGTCTGTAATCGTTAACGGTGTTCGTTTAAATCTGAATTGTATGGAGTTTGACAAGTTCTACGGAATGTCAGCTGCCGGCGCCATATTTAAAGTTGATCGGTCTGCCCAGGGTCTGCCATAAAAAGTTAGTGCAACCCGCCCTAAGCATGAAGGCTAGACCTAGAAGGCTCTGGTAAGTACTCACGTTTGTTGGCGGGGTCTATGGGCGGCGGGGTGGAGGCGCGGCGCGCGGGCGGCGGCGGGGAGAGGCGGCGCGCGTGCGCCGGCGCGTCGCCCGCCGCGCTCACGCGCACGCGCAGCGCACGCGCACCAGCCACGCCGCACCAATCGTCTGGGCGCCCACCACTAGAGGGCCTGCCGGCGAAAATTGCTAATTAGTAATTACCCAAACGAGTAGCTCATATAAATCAATAAATATCAGGGGACACTTCTCTTCTTCTTGATGGATCTTACTTAAATCGACTTAGTCCCATATCAAGTAAAGCTTTTCGATTTACATACATTTATACTTTAATACATAGAAAACGTGTATATGTCATATTCATATGACAAGGTAAATGGTTGTATTCCATATTTTAACCGGTCTCTGTACTTAGTAAAACTTTCCATTATACGAATTTTGACCTTGGAACCGTTCGTTGTTTTAATTTTCGATATTTTGTATTTCAACTAGCGACCCGCCCCGGCTTCGCTCGGGTACTATATAATACATATAAACCTTCCTCTTGAATCAATCTATGAAAAAAACCGCATCAACATCCGTTGCATAGTTTAAAGATCTAAGCATACATATGGACAGACAGCGGGAAGCGACTTTGTTTTATACTATGTAGTGATGGTGATAGTGCTGAAGTGATACATAATACACATACTAGAAGAAATAATCGTACTAATTTTCCCATATCAAAAAAATTAATGGCCTTTACTGGCCATAAATTTTTTTATATGCCGAGTGCACGCATGCATGACGGTCAATTTCGGCGTACTTATAGAAAAAAACATAATTTTGAAATAGGTACCTACGCGCAAACACTAACCGTATTATGGTACCTAATATACAGAAGCGTTCGCAATGTTCACATATCTCTACAGGCATGAAACGATAAAAAACCGGACAAGTGCGATTCGGACTCGCCCACCGATGGCTCCGTACAAAATTACAAATGTATAGTTTTCAGATGTTTTCCCTGTACTTGTCGTAGAAGACGATATTACTTGACAAACATAGTTAGTAGTAGGTAAAGGGAAAGTACTTAAGGAAGTACCCTTGAGTGTCAAACAAAATATACGTTTTTAGTTGCATATACGGCCACATCTTTTTATTACGAAATTTTAGAAGTTTGATTTTTTCACAGCTTCAAGGGACTGTAGACCTGAGGGGTACAGTCACGTAACGTTTTGAACGCGCGTTAGGACAGTCCAACTGTCATTTTTCCTTATAAAAATTGACTTTTAAGATCTACTTAACGTACGCACAATGCGATAGGTACGTGATCGACCTGTTGAGTACATGATTGATAAAGGGTCAGACGGACAACAAAGTGATCCTATAATGTTTCCTGTTTTTTCCTTTTCAGGTACGGAACCATAAAAAGAACAAGCACAACTACTTAGAACAAAATTTCACTCAGATTTCTAGCTGACCCTTCGGAATTAGGACCACCTGTTGCGTAGCCAATGTGTTTGACACGCACGACATTACCGCTCATCCTCATCCATAACACGCGACACGATCGCTCACGACTTGTCGACTCGATAGTACGCTAGTCGAGAGGCCACGCGTTATATTTCAAAAATAACGACCATACAACCGTTTTTATATTGCTTGATAGAGAAAACGCTTGAGATCCGTGACGTCACTGGTCTGGAGCTTCATAGTAAATGACAATTGTTTCACGTGAAGGTGCGTTTTGCGACAGGGACAGAGCTCCCCCAATTAAAACTTTGGACAGTTAAAAACTTGTGGTTATCTATTGTCTTGTGTTACTTTTTTCTTCATGTGACTATTATGTTCAATCTTTTTTCGAGAAAAATCACCATTATTTACTTATTTGGAGGTTATCTGTGCATCGCGAGGAAACCTGAAATAAATCTACGTAGAAATTCAAAGGCGCTTCTCGACTCTATTATTTGTGTCCATAAGGTTCAAAGGTGGTAGACTACATTCTTGACTTTGTATCTGGCTGATAATTGGCCTCCCCATTTAAATAATGAACTCTCTTGCCCTACAGAGTTCAGTTTAGTATAACGTGGTCAGTTATGGAAAGGTGGCCAGTAATTAACATATTATACTAAAAATGAATTCTATTATAGGTGAATAGCGTTGATTTTTAGTATGATGTGGCCAGTTAATAGGTTCAACTTTATGTCTAACAAAATCAGTACCCCTATTAGGTTAAATAAGGCCTCACCTGCTATACCTCTGTTATTAGTCCAGTCAATGAACTGACAACTTGTATGGAAAAATGACAATATTGGAAATAATTTATGATAGCTTATTTTTCTTCTGTGTAACGGATATATTGTCAATCAAATAGTCGACTAGCGACTGAATCCGACAAACTTATGTAAAATATTATAAAATATTTTTGTTTGTATATTCGTTCATTTACATTTGCTCTATAACATTCAAGATAAATAAAATTCAAATCTACTTAATTACTTCCGGGTGAAAAGTTTTCCAGATTCTTGAATAAAGCAACTTAAAATAACATTTTAAAATGAAACCAACAAGGAAAAAACGCTGTTATAAATTAAGGTTATTCAGAACCGTATTATGCCTGGAGTATATGTAGTAAATTCTCCAACTTAGTATCACTAATGTAAGTATCTTTATAATAGGTACCTACATTGTTTTTTTTTTTTAATACCATTGTACGAAAGAGCGAATACCTCCTAACACAAGTTTTTTTCTAACTTAAAAGGAGGATTCGACACCGTGTGAAATCAACTGTGTTAAAAAAATACTTTTTTTTAATTATTGGCGATTTACCGTAGATACGTAGAAATTCTGTGGAACTTTGTTCTCCCAATTCCAAGTGAATAATGTCATTTTGCTTCAGAACCACAATTTGAACGACCTTGCAAAATACTCAGTTAGCCACAAATACCGAAAAGTGTTATAACGGTAGTAACTGCTGCTGTACAGATTAGGTAAATAGTAATAGGTCGTGTAATAGTTACAATATTGCAGGTTCTTACGACTTTTCGGCCACTCAGCTTGCGTGACCAAGCGAGCGACGGGCAAAGGTCATCGGAGCCCGACTAAAGCGCCACGGAACACCTTTGGTTTGGTATAAAGTGGTATACTACCGCAAAATATACTAGCCTTAGAAAACGCTTATATAGTCATCTGATCGTATCTTATCTTACCTAGATGAGGGCCCTTTCGGATGCACTTCGACCCGGTGGGATCTTTTGTGCATAAGTAATCTGATCTTAGGCTTTATCCATTTAATATACAGCCGCTTTTAACTCAGCTTGTCAGTGTAGACTATAATTTAACACCTAAATATTAGTTACGGTGAGTACTAGTGAGTACTTGAATAGATATACAAAATGTCGGTTTTTGAAGTGCCATTAAAATGACCCGTACTTATATACCTGTACCTACCTAATGTTTCATTATTAATCTGAATGGTTGAATATCTAGTAGGACACTAATATAGGTGTACCTACGTCAAGATCATTGTTGCAATAATTTACAACTGAGAAAAGTTGAAAAACCCCCGACTTCTTAAATCCCAAGTTCTATATCTCGAAACTGGCTGAACTGATATGTTAAAACGTACCTAAGAATCATCTCGATCACGTCACCTTTAGTACAAAACCAACCGCATTAAAATCGGCCCATTCGTTTAGGAGCTAATATGCCACAGGTAGATACACAGGCACGTCATACTTACAATACCCCTCTTTTTGCGTCGAGGGTAAAAAGGTTACTGCTTCAAAATTACCAAGGGATATTTTCGCCATTGTAACGGTATTTTCGTTCTAATATAAATATATACTGTGGCTTATTCCGAAATAATCAGGCGTTTCTTTAATATGATTTTTTATTGTCGCTAGTTGTCCGGTCTTGCGCCACCCGCATCCAGCGAACCGCGACCTTTACCAGGTCATCCACCCAGGCGCGGGTGCCTGCATTTCAATTCGCGGAGACCCCCCGGCGTCGGGGTGGAATGCTCGCGATCCCACTGCGCCCCCAACGGCAGCGGCTGCGATCCAACGGTAGGGACGGAAATGCCAGAGTGGTTTTAGTGGGTTGACTCCCTCCCCTGCTGTTTAAATACAGTTGGCTGGAGGGTGAGTCCCACATACCCCCCATTATAGCTTCCCCAGGAGGGGGACGCGTACGTTCATTTCCACTCCGTCAAAAAAAAGGTCATCCGTCCACTCTTGTGGCACTCTTTGGGGGAGACTTATGTCCACTGTCCAACGGCGGACGTCTTTCGGCTGATATGATGATTGATGATGGTTGATGACTGATGATGTTGGTCCGTGCGCGGGCCAAAACTACAGTATATCGAGCAACCATTAAGTTACGAGCTAGACTAAATTTTGAGGGTTAGGTACAGTCGTCTTCATTTCCTACCTTACGGTTAAGTACAATACTTGAACTTAGGTGTTAGGTTTATTTATTTATTAGTTAGGAGAACCAATTGCCTAATTTTTAAGGTTTGTTTAGTTTTCGGCAAAATTCGTAAAATTAAACTAAGAAAATAATAACCCCTCGGTTTCCCACTTGTGCAATGGTAAAATTAATAATAATAGTTTTAAATATATAAATATATAAATATATAAGGGGACAAACTTACACAAATCGACCTAGTGTCCCATAGTAAGCTCAGTAAGGCTTGTGTTATGGGTACTAGACGACGATATATATAATAGATATAAATACTTAAATACATAGAAAATATCCATGACTCAGAAACAAATATTCATGCTCATCACATAAATGTTTGCCCTTACCGGGATTCGAACCCAGGACCTCTTGCTTCGTAGGCAGGGTCACTACCAACTAGGCTAAAGCGGTCGTCGAAGTAAGAAGAAGAAGAGTAAGTTTTAGGAATAATAATTGTAAACAAACACACACACTCACTAAGTTGTCCCCCTAGTGAAAGACTGGGCCTGCGGGCCGAGTTGTCCCTCTGGCGGTAGACTGTGGTCAACTGAGCCCGCGGGCTGAGTTGACCTTGTAGGCCGAGTCGCCCCCAACATATATTTTAGAGGTCAACTGAGCCTGCGGGCCGAGTTGTCCCTCTAGCGACAGACTGTGGTCAACTGAGCCCGCGGGCTGAGTTGACCTTGTAGGCCGAGCCGCCCCCGACATATATTTTAGAGGTCAACTGAGCCCGCGGGCTGAGTTGTGAGTGGGCTCAGTTGACCATGAAGGGAAGGTGGCAAGTACCTACAAAGCTTAGTGAAATTCCCCAATCCCATAAAAAAATTGCTAGCGATTGTAACCATAAATCCCTAAATAGATCGTTATTAATAATGTATGCTGATACCGGATGCTTCAAGGTGATGGCTTTAACTTTATAACTAGTTAGTTCATCATCAAATCGTAAGAGTGGCTACCAATCAGATTTTAAGTAGAAGTTTAATTAACTTTCGCAATAAACTGAGAATAAACCAATCCATCCTGACCAGATTACCGTACCTAATTCCTAAGCAAAGAAAGTACCTACAACAATGACATAACGAATCATCACACATCCGGAGAAAGCACTGCTGACTCAAGCTAATATAGCTTTTAAGGCAATGGTATAAGACGTATTATATTATGCCAGAAAAAAAATGGTTTAAGGAAGTGTTAACACTTAACACTGTGGGAATTGTTGAGTTAGCTGCGACTAACACTTGAGGAGCAATTAAGTAGTGCAAATCAGTTGAAATTATAAACCAAATATTGCGCTTATTTCTGAATACTCGAAGATAATAATATATGATATAATAAGACCTATACTCACAGTGGATGGGTGGAAAGATGATGTCTTGTATACCTCAATTATTATTTGTGGTATTGAAATTATGTTCATGACCTGGGTATCATTGAGGATTTTTATGTAGTACCTATTTATAGTAAAACGAAATTTGACTTGCTGCTCATACCGCATATAGGGTCATTATGGTTACGCGACCACCTGAAGGAAAAGGTTTTTTCGATTGAAGATAACATAAATTATACAGACCCTATTGAGACAGTTAGTTGTACATGCATTTTATTGTTGTTTTAGAATAGAAATCTACCAAAAACCCGAGAATATCCTTTCATTTGACCAACTCGGCTAAGTGGTCGCCAACCGGCACATGAAATTAGGTAGTCGCTAACCGGCGAAATGACCCTACCGCACTGCTTAAAACGAGTCATATAATTCTGCACTGTATAACGCATGTGGGATATTGCTGTTCTGAACAATTGCTAATTCTTAGGATGTTACGGTTTTGTATTTTTTATGTTTTTTTTTTAACCGGGAATTCGTTTCCCATCAATATTCTTTCAACAATGAACCCAAATCAAAGCAATGATCCCTATAAATAAAGCGCCATTATGTCACAATGAATCAAACTGATTGATTTAATGACTAATGACACACATGTAGCAATTAGAATTGCTTTAATTAAAATTTTGACACCGACGTATAAAATTTCTCGTGACGCAACAAATGCCACAACAAATCAAGAAACCAGTCGAAAGACGAGTTTGATAAGTAAAAACAAACCCGACCAGACAGTAGTCCGGGCGAAATAAAAAAGCGTAGCATTGGTAAACAAACTAACACGGCGTGTAATAATTGTCACCCATGCATGAACACAATGCGTACGATACAACATAACAATACTCAAATTTCAACTTTATTCGCTGGTAGGAGTGTGCAAAATCGAGTTTTGTTATACTTCCGCCTGTCCTTGGTGGTCCTTCACGGCCTTTTGATCTTGATGACGAGCATGACCTACCTTCAACACATTTGACGACCGCTTTAGCCTAGTTGGTAGTGAGCCTGCCTACGAAGCAAGAGGTCCTGGATTCGAATCCCGGTAAGGGCATTTATTTGTGTGATGAGCATGAATATTTGTTCCTGAGTCATGGATGTTTTCTATGTATTTAAGTATTTATTTATCTATATAAGTATGTTTATCGTCGTCTAGTACCCATAGTATAAGCTTTGCTTAGTTTGGGACTAGGTCGATTTGTGTCAGATTGTCCCCAAATATATATATATTTATTATATATTTAACTTAAGTACAGTCGAGTTCTCCAATATCTACACAGACAACCTTTCCAATAACAAAATACAATACAGAGACTCAATTGTTACTGACATAAGACACATGTGTAGATACTTTTGAGAGGTTGTATGCATCTATAGATATTGCGGAACTCGACTGTACACTTAGCTTTGGTTCTTTGAAATTTTGAATCACAATGAACTGTAAGCTAATATGAACGATCATACCATAAAGAAACAACCCACAGGTATTTAATTTCAATGAATGTCTGTTACTTTAAAATTTTACTTTGATACAGTATTCAAGGTGTATTTTGTTATTTCTATATAATGTTTTGACTCAAGAGGTGCACAACAAGACAGTGTCCGAGCAAGCTTGACGAAAAACCCTAGAGAGAAATGTGTTTACACGAACACAAACGTATATGAGAATTTAATAGATCCTAGCGAAAGGGCTAGAGATAAATGAAACTGACTAAATTGAGAAGGATCAGGAGCCTAATATATACTCGACATCTTCTGTCTATATACTTTAGTCGTTTTATACCCGTGACGTCAGTTTCAGTACAATATTTTGACAGGACCAACTAAAAACAAAAGCCAGGCGATTTGACATTGCATCTCGTTCCCTTTGTGGTATTGTCTATGTATGCTTACATCTTTGTGACACATGTTTGTATATAGGGATATACAAACATGACTGTGTTTAAAGTCTTAGTTCCTTAGAGCTTAATAATACCTTGTACTCATTTAACGTACCAAAGTAGTTACGTTAGTTTATAAATACTTCTAGCAACCTATTCTGATTATGAAACACGGTGGCTTACCAACATGTTTTTAAACATCCGTGTTACATCGTTAAAACCTACTTATTTTTCCATTCCAGGTTCAAGGAATTTAGTCTGATCTCAAACAGTTCTAAGACCCCATTAACCCAAATTCTTTAGTAAAGAAGCATTTTATCGAACTTCTTAATATGTTCAAAGTACCCAAATGTTTGACAATGAAAGAATAATATAAACGAGTGACGTGTTTTTAGGGTTCCGTACGCAAAGGGTAAAAACGGGACCCTATTACTGAGACTTCGCTGTCTGTGTAATAAACCGCGATAGCTAGACAGTTGAAATTTTCACAAGTTATGTATTTCTGTGGCCGCTATAACAACAAATCATCATCATCATCATATCAGACGAAAGACGTCCACTGCTGGACATAGTGCCAAAGTGACCGGTCCTGCGCCACCCGCATCCAGTGGACTCCTGCAACCTTTACCAGGTCATCAGTCCACCTTGTGGAGGGCCTACCTACGCCGCGCCTTCCGGTACGCGGTCGCCACTCGAGAACCTTTCGTGCTTTGTTTTATATTGGCCGGTTTTATTTTTTTATAATCTGCTTACAAAATTTCACAAGAATCGGTTGCAAATTGCGACCAGAAGAGGAGCTGGGCATCACCCAGCGGCTGGTTTTCGCCGTACGAAATAATTTTGCCCAAGCTGAAGCACAAAACTTCTTTCGCTTCGCTCTCTCGTTCAATAATCCTCATAAATATTCAAATATTTCTAGCAGCTGTTTCGTTAAGAGTAAACGTTTAAGCTACGCTGTAAATCTATTAAATGGTATTATCGGCGATTACAATCAAATAATTATTTATGCAACTTGTGCTGTTGCGGCATGTGTTGCATATTATTTTTCATGTTGGCACATATAATTGAATATGATGAAGGGCAAATCTTTTTTAATTTATCTAGTGTTGTTATTGGTATTTGGTATCTGCGAGAATGAGCGGGAGGGGTATGTTTATGTTTTAGACCTCAAGTTTACTGCTAGAAAATATCCTATAAAATAGAAGAAGAAAATTCGAATTTACAATACCAAACTCCGGTTCGCTGGCAGGCACAGCGCGAGCACCACAAGAACCGACTCAGTTAAGGGGTTTATCTATAACTAGCTCCCGCCCGCGACTTCGTCAACGTGGACTCGGGATAAATATTATTCTTTATTTTAATCCAGTCTATAAACTATCTTCGTGCAAAATTTCATTAAAATTGGTTGACACGTTTTAGCTTCATTAAGCAACAAACATCTCAATATACGAACTTTCGCATTTATAATATTATATAGTAGGATAATATAATATTTTTAAAGAACCTGGTGTCTGTCCGCCGATTTCAATGCTAAAGTTATTGCTGAGCTAGTCAGCTAATTGCTGTGGTGCAAATAAAAGTGGATCTTGGCCTTCGACACTACAGACCGTGAGGCTTACCTGTCCAAAAATATATTCTATATAAGTACGCGATAAAATTGATCAAGTGCAGCTACAGACACTCTTAGAGCTTTAACATTGCGCGTCTACTCAAAGCAACGTCACGCAATAATTACTAAAGCGGGAGCAGAATCTCCCTGCGCTACAAACATCTAAAGTACAAGTCTTCTAATTAAAAAAAACACGAACTCCCTACGAGCGAGATAATCTATTCGTTACAGCACTAATTAAACAAGAAAGTGTTCTTAATGAATCAAATTCCGCAAGCAATGGTGAGACAGCTCAAAAAAACAAACAAATAATTCTAGTAAAGTTGTTAATTACAACATCACACATTCTCAAGGAAGCAACAAAGAAGCCAATGATACAGGAAATATGTTATAGATTGACAGAACAAAAGAATATCTCAATATAAAAATAAGTTAGATATTGAGCCTGGTAACGATCGAAGAAATAAGGTTGAAGATTGCGTGTATTTTTGGTGAGGTGGACGAAGATTGGTGTCTAGTGTACAAAGGCAGAAGCTCGCACGAGTTCGACGACCGTCGATTGTTATCAAAGGAATTGCTGTGCAATTAATGCTAACGTCTTCCCGCAACCGCTGGAACCAAAGAAATGCCACAAATAACTGTCTCATAAGGTCTATTCTGAGTTCGCACTATTCAAGCGGCAAAATTTATTAAGACGCCTTTTTATGTAGAGTAATTTATGCAAACGAAGTGTCCACTCTAATGGTATTTGATATTAGTTATTACAGACGACAAAATAAAAACTTGAATCTAGTTCGAGCCCAGTAAAACTGTGCTCGAGGAACTAATAGTATAATCCTGATTATAACTATACCATAATGGAAACAATGTCAGAGGGGATGGCTCTGGAGGCAAATTTATTTCGGACAGTAGACAACATCCTAAGACCGTATTCATGGACACGCGGAGAGGTTTGTGACGACAGACGCGGGCTGGACAAAGTAGGAGGCAACTTATTACGAATTTGGATTGGTTTCTATAGGTATACTCGTCAGCAGCCAAAGTAGTCTAGTATCAACGCAAAGTGTTCATTTTAGCTTTTTGTTTGCGTTGTATACTTGTTTTCATTTATAGTAAAAGTGAATGAAAGTCTGATTAAGTGAAAACCACGTAATGAATTGGCTGAAGCCGGAATACTAAACTAATTACTTAACAACTGAGTTTAGCGTTATCTGTACCTATACAAAAGATCGTAAACGCTATCTCCGCGTCGGCGCGCGCGCTTCCCGAATTAACAAATTAACCGTTCTCATAAACTAACTGTTCCGCACAACACGCAACAGACAATACAAAGCTCTCAAAACCGGGTCAAAGCGGCTCAACTTACCGTTTACGCCAGTCTTGGATAAAACTCCAGTCGCAGTTTCCGTCCTCGTCGAGAACTGTGGCTTCGTGGTGATCAGTTCCCCCGTGCACCATGTCCACTAGCTGTCGAGCCCTCTCAAAGTTACCCTCGAACTCAACTATCAGGAACCCGTCTGAGCTCATAGTCCCAAACACATCTTTTTTGTACGTCGCATCATTGATGGTCACCATTTCAGACGGATCCTTGCTGTTTTCGTCCGTTTTAATCTCGGAGTAAATTGCTTCGGGTACTTCGACTTCAGATACGAGCTGCGTTCCTCCTTTATCAACTTCTCTGCTGAGACCTAAATTTCCAGTCTCGTCTAAGAGACGATTTGCATAAATCACTTCCTCTTTATGAGGCGTTTCTTCATTCCGTCTATTTTCTTCTAATACTTTCTGTTCACTGTGTTTCCGGATGATTGAATCCCCAAAATATATAACCACTTTATTGTTGTTTTGTGTAATTTTATTAGCTAAACCACCCTCAGTGAGAGTAAGGTTCGGTTTCTTCGTTTTTTCTTGTGAAAGCCTTTGAGCCAACTCTTCATAGCAAGCCGGGCGAGTGCTGTAGATTTTCCTCTCAGCATTCGAGCCAGTTTCTACTATACTTTTCTCAACACTTTGGTACACTGGGGGTCGGCAGCATTCGTCAAACTGGGAGGTCCAGGCTCTCGGTTCACTGTAGATGTGTTCCACGGGAGACGCCTGCGGGAGAGGAATATATTTCTCATGAATATTTTTAGAGTTGGGTGGATCATTCTTCCTAAAATTGAGCACACTGCGTCGCACCTTAGATTCAGACGCGTCACTGTTGCTAACTTTCTTGAGACGTGAGTTTCCAAGGAGCTTGAAGACTCCTTTGTGTTCGGATTGGGGTTTGACGCGATCCGTACTCGGGGCCCGTCTCATGCCGAACACTCCCTCTTCTTCCGAAGGATGAGGATACAGCTGTTCGCAGCTAGTGGATTTGTGGCCGGATAGCCTGGTCTTGGGCGGCGTCGCAGGCTCCCTGTTCTGCCAGTGTCGCACTGACATCCTCGCCGCTCCACGGATGAACTTCATCGGTTCCCATGCTTCAGCTTTTTTCAGGATGAAGTTATCGCTCATCCTGTTGGGAGGCTTGCGGGCGTCAGCGGCGCGGCAGGACTGAAGTTCGCGGCAGAGGAAGCAAGAGCACCGCGCGGGGCACAGCATATTCGCGCGGGCGTGACGGGCGCACTGCCGCCGCGGGCATTGTTGCCACCGCTGCTGCGTCCCACCACCGCACGGACGCGGCCGACGCGCCGTTCAAAGCTAGTAGTTTTCGATCGTGACCGGATCGCAGAAAATTTCGGAACAGATACCAATTTTACGGTAAGTGTTGTGAAGTTTTATGACAGGTTCAAAATGAACCGTTGTTTGATTGATGGTTATAACTTATAATCGTCTTATGTTTGATATTCAAAGTGCATCTGCTCATTATCGCAGTGAGTGTGTATGGTCTTATCGTAAACCCATGGATGCGCTCACGCATGCATACGCATTGGGAGGTGAACGGAACCATAAGTTGTTGGATAAATATAGAGCACTCTCCAACGGGGGCAATTACGAATCGCTCGACAACATAATCATACGAGACTGTTGAACTCGCATAAAACAAATTACCCTCCGTTACTCCGGTATGTTTATTTCTTTATGCGAACGGAATTATTTTGGGTTCATTTTAATGATCATGGTAATAACTTTATTGTGTTTTTTGGTGTAATGAAATTATCATCATCCTTTGATGTAGCTTTACGATAAGATTATTTTTATGTTTTACAATTCTCTTTAAGAAAATTATCGTCATTTAAAAAAAAATTAAAGCTTCCTCAAATATGGGGGTTTTGCATTTAACAGATTTGATCAAATTGTTTGTAGACTTTTCTGCGTCTGTCATTGCAGTAAAGGCTGAGAGGCATTGGTTTCTTTCTCTCTATAAATTATATGTATCGTGTTCTCGGCAATGTTTGGATAGTGAACCCTTTACCTTGACGAGATCTTTTACGTTATTTGTGATCAATTTTTTTAACACTGGTAGGAAGTTTTTGAACAAACTTGCAATTTTATATAGAAAACCCCCGTATGGATCAGACATATTAAAACACAACGGCAACGCGTGTGCTCATGAATAGAAACCGTGAATCGGTTCGAAACATGTCGATACAAAATACGCGAGTGACTCGTTTTCATTCTATTTTAATGAATAACTTGGAACAGTTTTTAATAGTTAAGCTGTCAAATTAGGTAAGAACTTATAATTTATTTCGTTATCGCATGGGTGAAACAAAGTTAGCCTGATAGAGAATAATGTAAATAAAACCTCACGATAATTTATCGCAGGTTCACGTATTCGCCGCCCAAGGCCGTAATTCCGAGCACTCGCTTCCTATGCGCAGGAGTCCGTTACAGTGTGCCCAGCTGGTTATTAAATCGCTGTCGTTGTCCGTAGTCCAATCAATGACGATGTTGTCCTATTAGCCCTTTCCATAGGAAAATAGTTTTAGAGGCGTGATATAGACGAACGGGTTGTCTATCACAAGTACGAAATATGTTTGACCGATGATTCATTTGACAAATTTTCATTTGACCGAATGCATTTTTCAGACACCGTAAAGTTTTCAGTATTTTTATAAAACAAACCTAACCTAACTTGGTTTCTATGCGGTTCTATTTTAAAAAGCTTGGAATTGTCAATGGTTCCTGAAAAATAAATGCATTCGGTCAAATGAAAATTTGCCAAATGAATCATCGGTCAAACATATTTCGAACTTGTGATCGTTACCAGTCGAACGAGGGAGCAAAGCGAACGAAATTCTATGCTTCAGGTTGGACCGAAAATCGTTTGTATGTCCAGATGTCCCGCTTTCCCGCAGTTCTCCTTTCAGGTCGCATTGCTTTACCGATTCTCGTCATATTTTGTGAGTGGGTTCGTTAGTTATACGGATATTTTTTGTAGAGTCACTTTTTAAAATAAAAATTAAAATACAGGCTCGCGAGATCTACAGCTCATAGAGCTTCTAGTAATAAGTTATAATCATCGAATGAGCGAGCGAAGCGAACGAAGTTCTATACTTCAGCTTGTGCTGAAAATCTTTCATAATTTATGTCCGGCCTCTGTCACGCTGTCCAGCTTTCCTGCTCTACAGGTCGCATTTCTCAACCGATTCTCGTGAAAGTTTTGTGAGCAGTTTCGTTAATTATATAGTTTTTTTTTTATCGATTCACTTTTTCGTTTTTTTTTTTAAATGAGGCTTGCGAGCTCTACGTATCACATAACCACTAGTATAGGTATATCTCTACCTGTGAACCGGAAGATAGTTATATGAACGCTATCTTATTAGGCATATAGCCATAATAATTCATAGCTAAATATCTTACTATGGCTATAACCACAATACGAGCACGATCTAGTCACATAGCTATATCGCTAGACCATTCGAAACTTGAAGGTGAGTGTATATAGCCTGTACATATTTGAAGACATTTTGTTTCTACAAACGGTGCGTAACTACAAATTATGAAAGTGAAGTGTTTTCCGAATGCTCACTCAAGATTCTTACACAATTCGCTGAGCTAGCGTGAAATGACTTTCATTGCATCGAGTCCCAGGTATTGTCCATCCATTCCCATCCCCAGGCGAAAGTCGCTGAGCATTGTGCACATACACCGTCGAAAGACGCGGCTGGCATTCACGAGGCTACCGACAACACACGTCAGCCTAACCAGCATAAGTCTGACCTTTGACATGGAGTTCTTACCATCTAGGGTAGTGATAAACTATATCCTAAATAATATTAGAACCAGTGAAATCAAATCAAGATTTTCCAAAAAATATTATTGCGCCGCTGTAAAGGAGAACTTCGTTCGCTTGAAAACGGGAACAAATAATTATCATTACTCATTACCAGTGATCGTAACTTTTGTAGCATTATTGGTGCAGCGTAGTGTTGTTGTCAATGTCAATCAAAATTGTTACTTAAGGTTAATAATAACGTTATTAACGCTAATTAAGCATTAGGCGGATGTCGCACTGCGCGGCATCTCCGGACGGAAGCGCGAAACTTGTATGCATCTCCATACAAGTTTCGCCGAACGGAGGTCAGTGTTGGGCGTAATTAATTACTTTTTGTAATTAATTACCAATTAAATTACATGTAATTCAATTACAAGTAATTGCAATTACATGTAATTGAAATTACTTGTAATTGGTAATTGCAATTACATTTAATTTGTAATTGCAATTACTTTTTGCTCAATTACTTTTAACTGGAACTTCGATATCTCTCTAACGGCACATGTTAGAAAAAAGTTTACTTGACAGTTTGTGCTTATTTTTGCGCGTTTTTTATAGTGAATTAAAAAAAAATATTGTTTCGTCCAAAATTATCTAAGTCCTTAAATAGATTCGTTCGACCATTGTGGTTGAGCATAACGATGAAACGAGCGATTTTGGGAAAAAAATTATGTAACGTTTTGTGCTTGTTTTTAAGCATTGTTTTCGATAGAAAAAAACAAAAACCAAAAACTAAGAAAAATTTTTTTTATGGTAATTTCAGTCCTAGATAGCACCGCCGTCTTCGAGTATATCGTTGAAAGAAGCGATTTTGGGGAAAACTTTATATGACATTTTGTGATGCTTATTAAGCATTGCTTTCGATAGAATAAAAATAAAACCATAAACTATGAAAAACATTTTTGATGGAAATTTCTCGTCCTTGAGAACTTCGCTTCTGATCCATCGAAGTTAAGTATATCATCGAAAAGAGCCATTTTGGGAAAAAGTTTATAAAACGTAATATACTTTATTTTAGGCATACTTTACGACGCAATTGAAAAAAACAGCAAAACGTCAAAAAAAAATTATTAACAGAAATTTTCCAGTCCTAAAAACCGTGTGCCGATACTGCCGATGGCAGTTGATAGTTTAAGAGTTGGTATTGCATATTTCTGAAAAGGGAGATTTGTTTAAAATTTAATTTTACAATTTTGTGATTCTTTTGATGCGCACTTGAAATAAAAATTAAGATAAAGAAATTTGTAATTGACTAGGTATGCCGATTGCTTTATTATATAATTTGTAATTGCAACTTTCTGCTCAATTACTTTTCACTAAAACTTCGATATCTCTGTAAGTATACATCGTAGAAAGAAGTTTATTTGACGTTTTGTCTTTATTTTTGTGTGTGTTTTACGATTGAACTGGAAACCAATAATAAAATTAAAAATATTTTTTTTGCTCGTAAATTCTTCGTAAGTCCTGGAATCGATTCCTTCTAACATTGTGACTGAGTATATCTTTGAAAATAGCGATTTAGGTAAAAAGTTTATTTGACGTTTTGCGCTTCTCCTTAAGTATTGTTTCGACAGAACGAAAACCAAAAAGTAAGAATTTTTTTTTTATGGCAATTTCTCTTAAGTCCTTGATAGCACCTGCACCGCCGTCTAAAACACATCGAGTATATCGTTGAAAAAAGCGATTTTGGGGAAAACTTTATATGATATTTTGTGATTGTTTTAAGCATTGCTTTCAATAGAATAAAAATAAAAACCGAAAACTAACAAAAACATTTTTGATGGAAATTTGTCCTTTGATCCATCGAAGTTAAGTAGGTACATCGTTGAAAAGAGCTATTTTGGGAAAAAGTTTATAGGACATAATATGATTCTTTTTAGGCATACTTTACGACGCAATTGAAAAAAAACAGCAAAACGTTAAAATAAAATTATTCTTAGAAATTTCTCTGTCCTAGATAGCACCGCGCCGTCTAACACATCGAGTTGAAGTATATCGTTGAAAGAAGTGATTTTGGGGAAAACTTTATATGACATTTTGTGATTATTTTAAAAGCATTTTGTATGACCGAATTAAAAAAACACTAAAATGTGAGGAAATAATTTTATGAAAAATTTCCAAGTCCAAAATATACTCGAACATTGTGTTAGAAAAAAGTAATTTGTAATTGAAAAAGTAATTAATTACCAATTTTAATTACAAAATGTAATTGGTAATTGAAATTACAAATTACATTTTGTAATTGCAATTTGTAATTGAGGCTTCAATTACTTTTTCCATGTAATTGTAATTTTTATTTATTTTTTATTTTTTTATTTTATTTATTTTTGAAACAAACAGTCTTACAAAGATATTACTACGTGATAACTTAATACTATATAGACCTATAGTTTCCAAATTGATTTTAACATATTAAACAATGTTGCGTACTTAAGTAAAAATATCAAACTTATTTGGTTTTAGTTATAGTTACTAACAATTGCCATTACGAAGACGTAATTATAAAAATATGTATGTTACACCTAGAAGTATGAGCGAGTAATATTTTTACACAGACCAGATTAATTTCAATCCGGAAAACCGGTTATCCACATGGAAAAATTGTTTTACTTATTATATATGTATAATTAAGTAGGTATTACTACTTTCTAAATACACTTTTTAATGACTCTATTGTGCAGTTAAATATATCTATATCAATCAATTTATCATTATTGTTATAAAGTGCACAAGCACGCTTAACAAACATATTTTTTGAATGAGCTGTTTTGCTAAAAGAGATGGAAAACAAATGCCCGGAACGACACTGGCGTTGCCTATTACGTGGAACTCTGATACGGATGTCATGTAAAAGGTTAGGGGCATCAATAAAATAATTAAATAATTTGTAATTGCAATTACATTTTGTAATTGCAATTAGTAACTGCTCATTAGGTACAGAAATGTTTGCAAAGGCAAACATAAGGCCGGGTAAAGACCCGGAATCAACCTTAAGATCGTAACATTAGCTTCGTAGGCAGGGACACGATGATAATTATGCATTCACCAGGCAACATTTTTAACCTCTTATCTATTCTTAGGTCTATGCGTGTGCGCATTGTTCACTTTGCTCTAGAAGCGGGTGAAATCTAACCCCAGCGGAGGTGGTTGCCCGATCGAAAGTCAGTTAATAATATATGTGAAGAGACCTAATTAGTAACTGGACTGCTACGACACTAGTTTCTAAAGAGGTACTTCCCTATATGTGTGATTATGACGCAATGGCGACGCTGTACGCTGGTAACAAAGGTATCTAACAAATATTATAAACGCGTCATTATGGAAGGGTCATTAGGAATTTAACAGTAAAAAAGTTAGACTCAGCAGTAACGTCCGCTAAAGAAATTCCTTTTGATCAAAGTTGACAATTAAATATTTTGTCGTCACGAGAATCGCTTCTGAAATCCGTCCATCAGGGTGGAATCGTCCCAGAAGTCGCGGGTTCAAATTTAATTCCCACTCGTGTATCATTCATTATTGTGGGTTTGATATATACATATCGAATAAACTCTCATTAGGATCTTTTTTCCCACATTTTATCTCGTTATATTGTACCTAGACCATAACACGCCCCTTTGTAATTAATGGAATACCCGTTGTGTGTATTTCCGTTCTGAGCCTGGCAGATTTTTATTGTAGTTAATATTTCAGTTCAAATTTGTTAAAGTGTGAAACCTTTAAGCAGCATTTTCTAAATTGAGCATAAGCTACCAAAAGAACCAGCGCTAATTAGCAACATCATCAGTTATAATTACCGCTAATAAGTTTCGACGCGTGGCTAAAGGGTTATTAGCCATGCATTGCAGAGCAGGGTGTCAGGTATTGCTTTACCGCATCGCGATTCCATCTCAGTTATGCAAACATTTGGTAAATACACTACCGGCTTATTAGATCTAGCTGCAGGCGGCAAGGCGACTCTGGCTCTAAGATTCCGTACCCGAAAGAGCGCGTTGCATGCGATAGAAAGAGATGGCCTCATTTAGGCACGTTTGGCGTATCTATACAGGGACGAATTTCTTAACAGAGAACCTTCTGTACGTAGAACTATTACTTATTCTGTGGCCATACTTCAAGCCAACTGTCGCCCGTATAGTGGGGCAGAGTGCTCGAACAAATTGTCGAAAATGTGGACACGGTGGACAAAAGCACCAAATTTTTTTCAGGTACTCGTTAGGTCCATCGATTTAAGTTTTTGATAGGAACCAACTCCTCCGTCGGCCATCTTTAATTTTATGGCGGCCATTTTGTATTTTAGTTAATTTATCAATATTCTGAGTTCTATTTAACGTAGAATGACAAACTTACTGTCTAAATATACATATTTGGGGTCAAGGAATTCAACTAGATAGTTTTTAGAGTCGAGTTCTCAAAGGATATCAAACGGAACCCTGTTCTTGAGCTTCCGCTGCCCATCCGGCTGTCTACGTATCAGAAATAGATAGACTTCAAATTTTCACAGAAGTGGTGTTTCTATTGCTGCTTTCATTCACAAAAAAAAAAAAATAGTGCTCTCATACATGAAACGTAATTTTATGGCGTTTTTTTTCCCGCCCATAACAAGCGGTATACCTATCTCTAGAACCGTAATATGTAGACACTTGAAATTTTTCCGGAGATTATGTGTCACTATAGCCTCTATAATAACGAGTAATAAAAATATAAGTAATAATGTTTAATATATTTAGTGGAGCAGAGTGCTCGAACAAATTGTCGTAAGTCCACATTTACGCTCCACAATAGCACCGTTTTTGTTTCAGGCACTTATTAAGTCTATAGCTTTAAGTTTTTAATAGAAACCAAACTCCTCCGTCGGTCATATTTAGTTTCAAGGCGGCTATTTTGAATAATTGTTAATTATTAATAGGTACCTCGAGTCCTAAGTCACTTAGATTCACAATCACAAACTTGGTGTCTAAATATACATATTTGGGGTCAGGGAATTCACCTAGATAAGTATTTAACCAATATCGCAGTTACTAAATTACTTGAAAATACAAAATTGCTGTTTTTTGAATATACAGGGCGGAAAGTTAAAACGGGGCAGTAAGGGCAGCTACTTGATCCCTTGCCGCCACGTAAAAATGGGATTAGGATTTCATTTTTAACTTTTTAAGTGATGACAATCTACATTCACAGATTTGTGAAGTACAGTCAGCGAGAAAATCATAAATTTTGACGATTTTTTTTAATGCCATTCGATCCTATTCCTATATTAAGGATCAAAATACTATTTGGGACCGACTAAGGTTTAACTACTAGAACGCCCAGAAATCAAAGAAAACTTTTTCCATACAGTTAGTATGGGAATCTCAAAGCTAATTTTTGCATTGCAAAAGTAGAGTAAAGTTAGATAAAAAAGGCCCGTACTTTAATATACAATGAGGAGTACGCCAAGGAGATTCAATGTCGCCTAAAATCTTTATCGCTGTCCTAGAACTCATACTCCATGACATTGGGTGGGAACAAAACGGCATAAGAATAAATAAAACTCTAAGTCACTTGAGATTTGCGGATGGCACAGTTATATTCGCAAACAGCGCAATTGAATTGGAGACCATGCTGAACTCTCTCTACCGCAGGAGTACAGCAATTGGACTGGAAATAAATTTAGAAAAAACAAAGATTATGACAAACGCCTCGACAACAACTATCAAAATTAATAATGACGTAGTACGTAAAAAAATATTTGGGAAAACTTGTTTCTTTTGACCAGACAGACAAAGAAGAAATAGACAGACGTATCGCATTGCGCTGGAAACGCTATTGGTCACTAAAACACATATTTAAATCAAAAATGCCGATCCCGCTTAAGAGTAAAATTATGGACACATGTATTTTACCGACACTTACCTATGCTTGTCAAACATGGTCAATAACGGAAAGCAACGCTAAAAAAAATTCAATTTGTCAGAGAGCGATGGTACGGAGCTTACTAGGCATCAAAATTAGAGACAGAGTAAGAAATGAAAAGATTAGAAAGAAAACATAAGTAAAAGACGCTTTAGAGCATGTTAGAAGATTGAAATGGAGGTGGGCCGGACATATTGCGCGCTACGGCGACTTGAGATGGACTCAGAGAGTGACTGTGTGGCGCGGGCCGGGCGGCGGCAAGCGGCGCGCCGGCCGGCCCCTAAACGCGATGGGCGGACGACATCCGCGCCGTCGCCGGCGCCGACTGGGTGCGCGCCGCACAGGACAGGGAGACGTGGCTGCAGTTGGAGGAGGCCTTTACCCGAAAGGGGGTCCCTTAATTAAGTTGGGATAGACTTATAAGTAAATAATTAGTATTCTATAGTCACTGTAAGTAATAGTCAAATTCATAACATTTTAAAAATTATATTACATTTTGTCAGACTGTGTTACAATGAATTAACTTATTTTGTTTTGTTTTGTTCTATACTAAAGTCACGTGAATGAATGTATAAATGATAATCATAGGTAATGTAATATATTTTACGTAACACCTGGCCATAATGCGAGTTTTACTGCACGCTGCGCGTACGGGAAAACTCGCATTGTGGCCAGGTGAAGACGTAAAATTTTGTACTCAACACGGGCGGTAATTCGTAAAGCCCCAGAGCGCATATTTATGGCCCTCACCTTCGGTTCGGGCCACAAACACCTGCGATCTAGGGCATTCACGAATTCACCGCCCTAGTTACGTAATGTACTAATAAATAACTACTGATTACCTACACACAAGACATATTTAATAATGAATGACAATCGTACAAGTTTATCCCAATTAAATTAAATTAAATTAAAAATAATCTAATTAATGAATCTTGTTAAACTGAATTATATTACTTTAAATTATATGAAATAGATATACTTTTTTTTTAAAGCATATTTGCTTTTTTATATAAAGGAAATATAGTTACTTACATTATAATATATTGTATAATAACTAGAAAATAATGCATGAATGCATGATGTTGTACTAAAGCTGTGGATCAAATAAAGGCTTTTTATTTATTATTTATTTATTCTACAACGATAAACTTAAATATATATCAGTAAAAGACTTAAAATGCTACTAATTATAGTCAAGGAGCATTGGACAACCACAATTTCTTCAACTGCCCCTTCAGCGAGGCTACAGACTGACACTGCCTGAGTGTCGGAGGCAACGAGTTCCTTAATTTGACCGCGCGTACCGTGAAGGATTTATCGAAGGAACGGGATTTATGAGGAGGTATGGCTAAAGTAAGATTACCACTAGATCGGAGCCGATGGCCGCTTCCTTCCGCCATAAACTTGAACCTCTCCGAAAGGTAGAGGGGGGAAGAAGGAATAAACAGGACATTGAAGAGGAGCGATATTGTATGCAAATCCCGACGACGGCGGATGGGCAACCATTTGAGCTGGGAGCGGAAGGATGACACGTGATCAAATTTACGCAAACCAAAAATATATTTAATACAGACGTTTTGCAATCGCTCAAGCTTGTCAAGCAGTTCCTTATTGAGGTCCAAGTACGCAATGTCCCCGTAGTGCAAAAGTGGGAGTAAAAGGGACCGGGCAAGAATGATGTTAGTTTGGAAAGGGAGGAAATTTTGCAAACGTTTAAGGGAGTGCATAGAAGCAAAACGTCGAAAGTGTCTGGTCCATGTATAGGTTTTTAACGGTGGGAGAGAAAGGAATATGAGAACCATCCAGAAAGAGGTCCGGTATCACCTGGCCAGACATCTTAGAGACGAAGTGAAGGCTGCCAATGACAATCGCCTGCGACTTTCGAGCATTCAACTTCAAACCAAAGGACGACGCCCAGTCGTGAATTGAAGCTAAGTCCCGATTAATTTGACCAATAAGCCAATCCAAATTGTCCAGACTCGCCGCCGCGTAAATTTGCAGGTCATCAGCATAGAGATGATAGGAGGAGGAGGATTTTTAGTAATCCCATCAATAAAAATAGAAAAAAAGAAGTGGAGAAAGGACTCCCCCCCTGAGGTACGCCTGCTGATAGACATATATGACAGACAGACATATATGTATATTTAGACAGTAAGTTTGTCATTCTACGTTAAATAGAACTCAGGATATTGATAAATTAACTAAAATTCAAAATGGCCGCCATAAAATTAAAGATGGCCGACGGAGGAGTTGGTTCCTATCAAAAACTAACAGCTATGGACCTAACAAGTACCTGAAAAAAATTCGGTGCTTTTGTCCAGCGTGTCCACATTATCACCTGAAACTGGCCTACTAGTAGTTAGTGACTCATTTAATTGTGTAATTATTAGTATTATTAACAAACGTTCATGCTTACAAAAGGACTTGGCGAAACTAAAAGGGTGTCTAGTTTGACTACAGAACTCAAAAAGGGTAAGTCACTATGGGTTGAGATCCGTGCTTGCCGATGATACGTAGTTAAAAAAATGTTTTATAAGACAAATCCTTTATTACACTTAACAAACTACATACAAATAAATAACCAGATGAATTTGTGGTTTGTGTATTATTGTATTTCTAGTAATAAAATAAACGTCTTTTATTTAAAAATAATAATTTCTTACCAGATGAATCAAAAATAAAAACTTTTACGTCACTCTGGGCGTTAATTGAGATTTACCGCCCACCGGCGCAGCGGCAAATCTCACTTCATACCCAGAAGAAGGCGAAAAATTGTGTACGCACCACGGGCGGTAATTCGTAAAGCCCCAGACCTCATATATATTGCCCTCACCTTCGGTTCGGGCCACAAACTCCTACGATCTGAAACATTCACAAATTCACCGCCATAGGTACAAAATTTACTATTTATTTTATGTTAGCTGTTAACTTATTGCAATAAAGAAGACTTATTTCTATTACACCTTTATTTCAGCTTTTACATGATTTTGGTGTATTTATTACATCATTGCAATAAGTATACTCAAGAACCACAAACATGAAACTTAACTCTGGACTTCAGATAAAATGTTTACTTAGATATACTTTTCTATGTGTTTAAAAATTCTTAAGTTTTTTTTAGATTGTGCAGAGCACGACAATAACAAGACAACATGAACATGCAACTTAACTCTACGTTAACTTCAGATAAAATATTTAGAACTAAGTAACTAGTCGTTTAGTGACGTAATTTTCGCAATGTCTATGAAATTCATAACATTTTTATTACAGTGTTCGAGATTTGGAACTGGTCTTTTGACACATCGCGACACCCATATAACGTAAATTGGCACTGCTCATCGAAATAATAAAAAAAGTTTCAATCGCTTCCGAGTTACAAAACAAAGTTCAATCTCCATGCACGCTCTTTTTAGCACTTATAATATTATTGTCATATTTTTTTACGGCTTTTTTGTATAGAAATTAGCATTGAAAACTCGGTATGCAAACCATTACGTCCTACGACTTTTTATTTTTAAATTTAGTGATATACTGCTTTAATCGTTTGGAGTCTGTCAATTTAGAAATAAATGGATATGAATCAAATAATTGTGAATAGGAAAATAACAATGTATTATTTAATTACTGTTACGATCATACGAAATAAAATCACATCGATCGAAACCGACATATTTGATTGTGCAAAATGTTGCCTTTGAAAATATGGCATTGATTTCTGCACGGCGCGCGAGCTCTCTCAATTTTTCTCGCACTATCAGTCTCTCCCTTTACTTACAGGACACTTGTGTTAGCAGACGATAGTGTATAGGCTCTCTATTTGATTTCCTAAAAATAATTATTACACAGTAATCAATCGATTCCTTTTATTAGCTATCATCAATCGTAATCGGATATTATGACAATCGCTCTAGTCTAGCCACATCACTCTTTACATCATATTGGAACTGTCCAAAGACCAGTCCCAAATCTAGTACACTGTAACATTAAATTTAAGAAACGAGAGGCGCTCTTCACTTTTTTTTGGATTTTCGCAGAGTACCAAAAAATATTATTATTATATTCTACACACCAAAAAAACAAGTATATTTTCAATTAAAAATTACAAGTGATAATTTTTATGAGTAGTGAAATGGTCACGCTTCATGAAATGAGACTGAGATGTCCTAATTAATATAATTATGTCTCATGATCATGAGTCATGCATGACACATTTAATGAAAACATAATTCCACCCAACTGGATGACGATGATTAAGATCCTTTCATTCGTAGTTAATGATATTCGTTATGATGATGATGACGTTAATGATGAACATGTTGAACTCAATGATGCCAAAGAATTGTATGATAACGATTAGGTAAGTAATGCAGAAATTAGAGATTAAAAATTAATTGCCCTTTAATTGAGTTAAAAATTCTACAGAGTAAGTAGTCAGCGAAATGACCTATTCTATGAAATAATAATATTAGATTCAATTTATGTGAAAGGAAATTCTATAAAAATGTAGTCTAAGAAATAATTATAACATCACTTTTTTAAATAAACAATAAATAGGTGTTTATTTATGTTACAAGTTGTGTTTTGAAATCGTCGCTATAAATGGTTTATGTACTTTCGACGACTTATTACCTACCAGAGGTTTTAGTAGCTCTACGTTACCGCGGTTTTTCTGCTTTGGAGAGGAAAGCATCCACCTAGTGGGTTCTTGGTACTGAAAGTGTTAATAATGATCAGTCTCACCTCCTGGGCTTAGGGCGGAGGATCTCGTGCGGCGCGGGCCGGCGCGGCGGCCAGGCTGCGCACGCGCAGCCCCGCTCGGAAACGGCCCCCGTGACCCCAGCGGCCCCCGCGACCCCAGCGGCCCCTGCGACCCCGGCGGCCCCCGCGACCCCGCCCGCCCCGCTCAGCGCCGCCGGCTCCGCGCGCGGCGTGCACGCATCCTCACTGTCAATGAAAAATTGTATCTTTATACGCACAGCACGGCTATCACAAGACGGCGCGCAAGCTCCTTCGATTTTTCTCGCACTATCCGTCTCTCTCTTATGCGAGAAAAATCGAGAGTATGTCGCGGTCGTCTCATGATAGACGTGCAGGTTCATCATAACCGTTCTTAACCTTTTCGAGGCCAATTAAGAAACGCTACGAATGCTACGCCGTAGCGTGTAGAAGCATTATTCGGCTTTGTAGAGGCATAACTACACCCAACAATATACTATAGTAAAAAAAAACACCCTTATAATTATAACGTTCCTGTTTTCTGTGTGTTTCATTTACATACTAATTAAAACTCGCGTAGTTCACTCATTAAAAATAAAAAATATGCCGCACTAATCTCTTCTGTTCGGATTCGATGTACCTAGTATGTTCATCGAAAGCGTTTGCTGGCATATTAAGATTGTACCAACACAGAGCGAGAGCAATGCCTAGCTGAGCATTTTTTCAAATCTCGAGTTTTTGACGCAATGTTTCTGTCGCGCTGCTGTGGACGGGAGCTCAAATTCGTGCGATAAGGACAACTGCAGCTCGGACTAAAAATCTCACGCAAAAAACTCAAAAATCGAGGGTTAGCTCTCGACTGTTTCCTCCTCCAAAACGCAAACAATCATTATAAAATTTTGGGAACTGCAAGAAGAAGAAATAATCTACGCCGCTATGTTTTGATTTTTTAAATATTTGTTGTCATATTTGTATACTGCGCATTTTTTGGCAGCCAATTCAATTAAGCCGTTTTTGCGATTTTCAAGGCGCTGTAATTTTCTTTAAAATAAAAATATCCAAAAAAGCAAAACATAGTGGCATGGATTGATGATTTTGATCTTATTGGAAAAAATCATTGCTTATGTTCAAAACCAGAGAGGAAACAGTCGAGAGCGTTTGTATGGGAAAATCGCAGGTAGGCATTCTCTTCTCTTAAACACATGCGGTCTGGAAGCTAATTGCAACCCTAAAGCATATGGAAAGAAGACCTTTTTCATTTTTTTTGGAGTTATGGCTTAAGGGGCTACCCGGGGTTTTCATAGATTTTTGACAAGTTTTGAATCTTATGTCCTACATATAGAATTATAAGTCAAACGGCTATCGGTTTTCAATCTTTTATCTCCTTTTTTGTCTACCGGATTAAAAAAAAACTACTTAATACTTAATTTTGTATGTTTTTTTTAAACATTGTCTAAATAAACATTTCGTGTCTCTATTGACGTGAAAACTCGAACGTATACGAAATCTACATATTTGGGTTCGTCTATGACGTCTCTAAAAACGTGTCTAAAGTTTTCATTTTAAACTAATTACACAAATATAGGCCTAAAATTGTTCAACTTTTATGCCAAATATCTCGAAAACAATGAACTTTGAAGTACATATGGGATACTATATTGCTTAAAGCCGTTGTTGTTGATATTATGAGCTACAAAAAACATTAGAAAACTAAGGGATTCAGATCGAAGGTCATTGGCGTCAAAACGAATTATTTCAGAGTCAAATGCTGGTCAAACGTACGGATTTTAGGGCAGACCGGGGGCAATGGTACCACTTTAGAAATAATGACCTATAACTCAGAATCTAAAGCTACGACGTAAATATCGCTTAGGATATAACATTCTCGTCTCATTGGCTATCAGAATCTACAAAAATATTTTCATTTTATCGCATATGTGTAAATTGAGTTTTTGTTCATGAAGTCCTTGTGTTACAATTGACCCCTAGTACGGGTCAATTGTACCAGATAATCAGAGGTAAATAAAACCCTAAATAATGTTTTAATCAATCAGTAATTATTGTTAATTTCTTAAGACGAATCAGTCTGTTACGTTACATCAGTCTTAGTGACTCGTATTTACACTAGACAAAGGTAGCATTGCAGTTGAACTAAATGTAATATAATATTTTCCAAGATTTTGAAACATATTACGACGTATTATAAAAAAATACTCAGGAGTGCTCATAGCACACACCTTTCAAGCAAAAACAACATGTCAATACAACAAAATAACGAATTACTTAACAATTACTAATCCCATACAGTTACAATTGAGCCCTGGTACAATCAACCCCATCCTTCACCACAAATACATTTTAAATAATATCACTGAAACGGATGGCATTGCGTTTATCATAATCTATATACATCCCGAAGTATCGCATGAATCATAGGTATAACATAAAATATCTACCTGAGATGTAACTTGTTACAAAAATAATTGGCTTCAATGTCTTATTTTAGCAGTCGTGTAAAAACTTTGGGTCAATTGTAGCACGGGGTCATTTGTAACGTTACAATTAACCCCGAGTGTTGTGATACAATTGTCCTTTTTTACTCGCACTCATTAACCTTCACAAATCTCGATTTTTATATCTGATCACACTGTGACACATTAAAAACTTTAATAACTAGAGAATCACAATTCAGTACAACTTTCACACTACGACTACTAAATTATAAACACTAGTACAAAACGTAAATCGTAAATACTTACTTTGGTCAGTCAAAAATGCAAATGGTCGTGTAACACTATGCTCTTCGAACGGCAGCGAGTGGCCGAATAGTGAGCACGTAGAGACACGCTCAAGGCACACTGGTGTATACACACACATGCATATTTCGATGTGGTTGCAGAGTTATAGGCGATGGTACTATTGACCCGTGGTTCTATTAACCCCGGTCTACCTAGATGAGTGAAACGCATTTTTTATTCGAAATAACCGTTTAAATACCACTTGTGGCAGGGGCGGCTTACTCCGTGATTTCATCGCACCGTTACAAGTACTCCAGCCGGTGCGTTAGCGCTGCTACGACACGGCACCCCGTTGCATGCGTGTTGATAAGACCACATCACTAGCGACGCGCTCCACACAAGCGCATCACTAGTGATCCGCCATCTTGAGATGGATTGTTGTATACGCGCGTACGCCTTAGAGAAATACTAAAAATACACAGTAATGAATAACTAAAATCTATTATTGGTCATTTGGCACATCTAAACTGGGTATTTGTTAAGAAAGAACCTTCTGTACGTAGTACTATAATATTTATTCTGTGCTATAACGCCCACAAGGCCGTATTGTTTAGGCGAAAATAGGTCGAGTCCCGGCGGACACGTGGAGTGACATCGCGGGAAATTGCATAATGTCGTAAGAAACAACTCCCACAGTAAGTCTTGTGACATTTGTACTATTCGGAATCTAAGCGCATCGTGATAACTGTGAGGATTTCTTTGGAATGTGCAGTTAGACCATACAACCACTGACCATCCTACATACGTATTCATAAAACGTCTAGGCTCATTAGGGATCTGCTCCTATTAAGCTAAAGTTACGGGCGACGAAAGTACAGAACCTTACAACTGGGCTGTCATTCGCTACGCGCTAATGCGGCTCACCCCGCCGGTAATGATCATTCAGTACAAAAAAAAATTGTAGTTGCTGCTTAAAGTTATCCCAAAAAAACCTTACCGCGCGGGCATCTCAGCTCCCCGCCCCGCTCCGTACTGAATGCCCAGTAACCAGGCTGTCCGGATTATTCTTTTGGGATAGACAATTTATAATTAAAAAAATACCTGCCAGTTTTTTTCAAAAATGGAGTCTATTAGTGATACCAAATGCCTACAAAAAATCTGGGCACTGATTAAAATGTCACCTTGTATATTTGTGGGTGAGCGTTGAGGTGAGCTTATAAGTTATAACATTTACAGAATAGGGGGGGGGGGGGGGGGGGGGGGGGGGCAGGACTGTGTTCGCCTAAGGGCAGCGGTACGAGTAATTGCCAAATGTTGGTTTTTGAAGAGCAAAAAGGGTCAAATCAACAGGGTTCTACATAAGTTTGACGCTTCAAGAGAATCACCTTTCAACAATTTTTCTGAACGTAATCTTCGAACTCTTTTTTGAACCTGGTAACCCAACAGAAACGGGATCATTAAATCCACCCCAAAAGTGACGAGTTTCATTTAGACGCAGAATCAATAACGTACGAATTAGAGTGATATAGTAAATATGCTATGATAATTTTTAATCATGAAAACTTCCGGAGCGTCCACACAAGACGAGGGACCACTAGATGTGGCTGCATTAACAAAAACATTCAAGCCTTTTCGATTTCATGCGAGAGGGGACTGCTCAAAACGATCTTACGAGAGAAGATCTATTTGCTGAATTAATAACTAGTAACAACTTAGAAAACTTGAAAAACCCCCGACAATTTCATTTCAAAGTTCAATATCTCAAAAACCGCTGAACAGATTTTCATGAAACATGGCTAAAACACTCGGGATAAAATTATCTATGACACAAAAAAACCGCATCAAGTAGCGACCACACCGCTGCTCAAAATACGCTAACGCACCGTAAACGCAGCAAAATGTATGAAGAATACGTGACGCATACGACACGTCGACGCGTATACGCAGCGTAACGCACCGGTGTGGTTGCTACTTTACTATATCAATATATTGTCTTTATTGCTCTCGCCTTGAATCAAAACCCTTTTAACTTACGCTTAGACTGTGAAGTGAAATCCCGGCTCTTGACGGAGCTAAGGTCGCACAAACAATGAATACTTACTTCGATTTATGGTGCTTGTCCCCATTTCAATGGGTAGCCATTTCCCTTAATGCCGTTTTGTTAAATAGCTTGGCAAACATGTAAATAGTCTACGATTGACGGCATTTACGCAGACATTGGTAAATAGAGCTAGCGGTCCTGGCAAACGTTGTGCGACTGTTGAGCATAATATTTCCTTCATGTGATTTTTTTCCGTGTTTGTATGTTTTCTTATCAAATACCTACGTATTTTATATAGACCAGCCCAGCTTTTAGTATTTTCTAATGTATATTTTCTATTACATGCCTTTGCATATACCTGCATTCACATATCACACACATCATGCATGCTTTCATGTGTTGACTTAATGGTCACTTCTCTTATTGGTTTACTCCGTTTACTGCCTTGCTTTCGTGTGATTGACCTCCAAATGTTGAGCCATCAAGTAGCATTTTCTTGCAGTATCATATGACCGCGACCATTTCTTTTCACGAGGGAGTCTTTCTTTCGTCGAGCGTAACTCCAACTCGAGCCTTTTTGTTGTCTCACATGCAACTTGTTAAATGTCTCCGGAAATGAGCTATTCTCTGTCAGGGTGTGTTCGGAAGCCGCGCCTCGCTAGTGGCGCGTGGAGACAATGGAATTGAATGCGGGACCGTTGTCTCGGTCGAGTACCCCGTAGGTGGCGGTGTGTATTTCAAAAGGAAGTATCTTATTTGGAACATGATGGCAGTTAAGACGTTTTTGTAAATGGAGGGCGTTTACTATGGTACGCTGCATTAGTTATCGTCGTAAGCCGAGTGATTAAACGTCACCCAAAGCGGTTAATTCGTTGGAGTGCTATAAGGGTATAAAGTCTCTCCTTACAGGGTTTGTGTACGTCTTTTCAGGGACGTACACAAACTTTTCACCATTCTGCGTACAAATTTCTGAATTTCGTTGAAGCAGCATTCAACCTGATCCTTTTGTTCATATTATTCGATTATTATTATTACAAAAATCATTGAAATTATAAAAGGCATGGTCAATTACCTAACCATTTATTTTTGAAGGTGCTTGTAAATCCCTCCATCGTAATTTCTTAGGGTAGTTTGTTATAGCTACACCTGGGGGGCTAGTACGCTAAGTTTTATGTCGGACAGAAAGCATTCGTCCCATTCTGGCAAATATGAGAGTGCAAGAGGGACAAATGCTTTACGTCGGACTTAAAACCTAGCGTGTTAGGGGGGCTACACGGCTATCACGAGACGGCGCGCGAGCTCTCTCGATTTTTCTCGCACTATACGTCTCTCAAGAGTATAGTATAGTGGGAGATATAGCAATGTCACAGCCGTCTCGTGATAGACGTGCTGGGACCTATTACGCGCATTTTCTTGTTGGAGTTGGTCAGTCGGTGAATATACGACAGAAGTCGCTATTTACTGCCTTGTTGGGTGCGCGTGAGTTTGCTTGTGTATGTGTGTACAGCGTGTGTGTGCCAATAAGCCCACAACTACCTGTGCCACATAATAGATAATAGTATACAAGTACAGAAGGGACACTCCTTTGATCTTTACAAAAGGCGCATTTGTCTCAGCCAATTTAAGAAGTATGACACTGACGTCGTCGACGACGACGTGGACGTTCATCGCTACTATAATATATACCGGTTCCCCAACGTTGGGGCACCAGCATGGTCCCGCGCCTGCCTGTTCATTAAAAGGGGACAAGCAACGCTGCTTCTATTCTACGAAATTCAGAAACTTATATGCGAAATTTTATTTTGACGGAATATTTGCAAAATGTTCAGAGAAGATAAATGATAACCCTAATTGTGTTCTTTATGAGACAATTACAAATTTTAAAAAAAAAACATGAAATACTTTAAAATACATCATACATCATCACACAAACATAAATACAACATTATGCATACAAAACAATAACATCAAATAAACAGTAGCATCAACACAGCCTAAACCAATTAGCACACACAAAGTAGACTGATACTAATAATTACGGAAGAGATAAATACCTAAGTACTCCTTTAATCTACTTGGGTACATCACGTAGATAATAAAACCACCGAACATCCGAAATATGTAGTGAAACAATTATAGTGATCATTCCACCCACAGCCACATATCTCTTATATTATGTATGTGATTCCAACGCAAACCCTAAATAACCACCGGACGTGCTCTGTGGTTTGGTTGTTTTTGCCAATGCACCCCAATTACGTCTGGAATTTGGACGGCGTCTTGATGATTCAACGCGCATAGTCATATTACCTCTCAACGAGATTTAGCAAAATCATGTAATCATGTATGTATTTTCATTAAAATGTATAGCTATTTTATACAGATGGTATTTTGCTGAGGCTTTGCCAATAGTCCAGCAACTGGTTACTCCGCGTTGACATTATAACATAGCGCGAATACGTGAAGCCCGCATAATTATACTTTAGTACCTAATTAGTATATTAAAGACATTCTCAAATGAATGCACCCTTTTGTAAGTGAAGATATGAGACTTGATCGCGTCGCAACATCATCGCAAAATATTATAATTATACATATTTCAATTGTATAAACAATCAACATATTTAAATCACATAATAAGCAAAAATAATTACGCCTTCTTTTATAACCATAACATAGTTCCCTAGCTGATCGCAAGTATTTACGCTCGAAGGAAGCACCGGCACCCCAGCTACCAGGGAAGGGACATTTGGCAAAAATTGCGAGTTTATAGCCAAAGGTGTGACATAACTACAGTTCAGCCACATTGCCAGAAAGGACGGACACAATCTCGACAATAGATGAATGCTGGCAACATTGAAGGCAGACGCTCGATTGGTCGTAGTCCGATCAGATGGTCAGACTAAGTCCGCTCATCGCTGAACACCAAGCTTCATTTTACAGACAGTGAAATCTGATCCAAGAAAAGTTGCTTCCGTTCCGTAACAGGAAAATGACGACCCCCAGCAATGAGGATTACGACGTGAGGAGAATGATGTCAATAATAGGTAGTTACTCCTAGCGTTATTCCCGGTTGTGCCTTAAACGAACACGAGGTATGCTTTGACACCTAAAACCTTGTGGTGGAGGATGTAACACAACCAAATAATAGTGAAAGTCTGTTTATCTCGATATACCCATGTACACTTGGCAAACCCTGCTCGTCTATCATCGGACGGCCGCGACATACTCTCGATTTTTATCGCACTATACCTCTTGTTCTAAGTCTCTTATTAGAAGAGAGAGACGAAAAGTGCAAGAAAAAACGAGAGAGCTCGCGCGCCGTCGCGTGATAGCCGTGCTGATATAAGTACGTTATTTTATGTAGGATCCCTCAACCCAGGCCTCAGACCCGAGGCTTCCCTAATGACTGCAATCTTACCGCGTATTACTATTTTAACTTTTTAAATGCCAAGGTGATACAGGTGCATTCCTTGCCTTTGCCTTGTTGGACTTGGCTGGGCGGTGTTTTTTTTTCTTTCATTGACATGTTACAGTAACTTTTAACTAAGCAGCACATAGTAAACCTAGTTAAACAAATCGAGTTAATTAAATTGAAAACGGTGTATTTGTTTACGGTGAAGCACAAACAAATCAAACCGGAGACGAAAAAAGTGTGATTATTTATTCATAATATAATATATACCTATAGTAATTTTATCACGGCTACTAGGGAACAAAATGACACAGTTCTAGCAAGAACAAAATATGAGATGACTTACCTGCATTTAGTCACATGTCATTAGTTTCTCTTTCTATCATAATATCATGTTATGATACCTTGTAGAGCTGCACATTGTGTATTACCTATATGTAGGTATACATTGGTATTCATATTCAACTTCACTAATTTTATGTAAATAAGTTACCTACTTTCATTGAACTAATTGCAATACGTATATTTTGACAACAAAATATAGAATTTCGTCGTTTTGTCATGACTTATGGCAGTCGTCTCAGTGGAAGCGCTACTGGTAGACTTCGACTTCTAATAACAACATTGCAACCTGAGTACCTTGCTTTTAGACATTTCATTTAACATCAGAACTCCTTAGAAAAATCTAAGTTCCATGTGACGTACCGCCAAAATTTTTACGGGCTATATGTACCGGGCTATATCTTCATATTTTGTCGTTTGATTGACAAATAAAAAATATGTGTCCAATATTTTTTAATAATCTGACGGACTAAAAAGAATTATATATTTTTTTCCCAGGAAAGTACCCGATTGACACATTGGGACGTATCCCCATATTCAAATCATTCATAATGGTAGATGGAATCACGCAACGTAACTGTGACTGCAAGGCATCGGTTGTAACATTATAAATAATAGTTAATAGTTCTTTGTTCACTCGGGCGCGCAACATTTGTGCAAAATACCAGTGGAATGGGACAAATGCTGCCCCACTTACGGTGAACGACACAAGACAACCATCACATTAATTTACCAGGGTTGTCAACAAACATAGTAAACTGAAAGGAATTATAGTTAACGGGTTGCCGCGTTGAAAAAATATTGTTCTTCACACGTAGATTAGTCGCCATTACCTATGACGTAATATAGAGTGTAGCTTATAAATAAATCAATTAATCGAAGGAATGAAGTTCTATGCTTCAGTTTGGGCCGAAAATCGTTTGTATGTCTCACTTTACCGCTCTGATCTCCTCTATGGGTCGCATTTCTCAACTGATTCTATCAACCATGAAATACTATCACAGTAAAAAATCAGCTTGCTGGCATATTTATCCATCATCTCAGCAGAAAAACGTCCACTGCCAGACTGGACATAGCCCTTCCTCAAAGAGTGCCACAATCACACCAACTTCACAAGGAATGTGCGATATATCAATGATGTAATATAAAAAAGAGAATATGTTAGAGATACGTTGTCTATACGAAATTCCGTGTTTAAAAATGACAGTTGAATTTAAATACGTTTCCATTGACGATGCGAAACCGAGGCAAGTTGGTGCCACTTTTGGAGCACTTACATCTTACCTCTCTTTTTATACTGATCGGTATACTCAAAAAAATGTGCGGAACGCAAAGGCGAAACGCTGTTTTACGTGGTCACTAACGGGTTTTTTTTAATTCTTTGTAGGTATTATAATTACTAGCGGCTCTGTTAGTTGCAGGGCTCCGAACCCTGTCTTTTTTCACCTTATTTAAAATTGCATAATTCAGAAAAAGTTACTCTACAAAAACAATAACCAACCTTCTCACAAAATTTCACAGAATCAGAATCGGTTGAGAAATGCGACCTGTAGAGGAGTACAGTGGGACAGCGGAACAGCGGGACAGTGGGTTAGACACCGAACATACGAACGATTTTCGGCCCAAGCTGAAGCATAGAACTTCATTCGCTTCGCTCGCTCGTTCGACAATCAGGGGAATGCAACCTTTTTGCAAACAAAACCAGCTTTGTTTCACAGGAAAATAATCGTTAAGTGCATTCCTGAGGGTTCCATAAATTAAAGGGGTGTCCAAAAGCCAAGTATGTGCCGGCAGCGAGTGAGGTCTGGTAAGGTGTGGGGAATGCCCCTCCTGGCAGACGACACGGATACCTTGCCCTTAAATAGGTCTTCAACGGGCTTCTTTAACGCGTTTTTGTCAGATAAGTAATTGTTCGTACAGGCATATCCTTAAGGGGGCGGTTTTTGTTTAAATTAGTTTCCTTGTTCATTAGTTAGTCAATGTTGTTAGTGAATACTTTACTCGCACAGCCTTAATCTGCGGTCCCGCCTACGTCAGCGCAACAGAAGTGCTTATTGAAAATTTTTGAATTTGTAAAAGTTATGAGGACGTTTTGAGAAGGGTAAAAGAGAAGAGATCAATCTTGAACACCATCAGCACTAGAAGGGGGAAAACGATTGGTTATTGGACACGGCACGACAACTTCTTTAAAACCATAATGGAAAATAAGATAACGAAGGAGAGGTAGGGGAAGACGCACAGACACAACGCAGTTAAATGAACCAAATAAAGGAAAAAAGCTGGTGTCGTGTAGTATAGCAAATCAAAGGGCTGGCGTACGACAGAGAGAAATGGAAAATACCCCACCGACAAGAGGATAACTCTTAAATTAATGATGATGAAAAGTTATGTACCATCACGTAGCACCAAGTGAGAGAGAGGTACAAAATAATGCTACTTCGAACATGCGAACGTATGTTGTGACAGCCTTCGTAGTTTGCATGTGATCGTCAAAAGTCACAGTTCACAGACCTTGGACTGGTTTCCAAAGCTTTTTGTACATCTAGTCATAATTAAATGACTTGTCAATTCTAGCGATTCGAGAATGTTCGATATTGATAACAATTAGTGTCATAGGTGTCAGTTGTGTTGTAATAATAATCTTCATAATTATTATAGTCAGGATAGACATGCTTCTCTGTTCAATTATTTATAATTGACACTTGTATTCAAATTCTATTCTGTTTAGGCAGTATTCTTTAAGGTCTCGGTTCTAACTTCACAATCAATTTCTCATCTCATTAGCCTGATTACTTTGATAGGCAAAGGCGTCATATATCGATCACTTACTGTCTGTCAAAGTAAGGCTGCTATTCGTTTGCAATGTTTTTACTGCCAGGCTAAAAAATGTTAAAATATATAATAATATCTAATAGCCTATTCGAGTAAACTATCTTTAATCGTCCATTCCGTATACACATTGTATTATGCCATCAAACTACATGTGTTTAAATGCTTGTATGTTTTTATTGTAGTGCATTGTAAGTTATTAATTTTGTATTAAACAGTAACGCTGCTAACGAAGTTATATATCTAAATTAAAGGAAAAAAATGATTTTATTTTCTTCTCTCTGCTACTGTTTTGAGTTCCCGATACGACATTATTTCCTCTTTATCTTGATTCATAAACGCACCACTTGCTCTTCCCCTGACTCACCTTCATTCTACCTTTCCTTCAATCATAGTTTTTATGTACCTAATTGTCCTGTCGTATTCCCAACCCACAATTCATCAAAAATTGAACATTTTTAATATTATTAGCTTCTGCCCACGACTCCGTCTGCGCGGAACTCGTTTATAGCTACAAACAAACTTTCACCCCCCATTTCATCTCATTAGAGGATGAATTCTGGGATAAAAACTACCGTATGTCCTTACCAGGGTATCGAACCTATTATCTTAATCAAATTTCATCTAAATCGGTTAAGCGGTTAAAGCGTGTAGAGGTAACAGACAGACGACTAGACAGAAACACTTTCGCATTTATAATATTAGTATGGACTCATATCCAATTGGAATGCGAAATATACCTCTCAGGTTGACTCGTCGGATAGTACAGGATCCAACGCGGTTCAAGCCAGGGTTATCAGGCACCACAGCACGACGGGGCTATCTACGTCATTATGCAGATGCCTTCGTGTGTGCATTACGTAGGTTCATTAGGGACACACCTAGACTTACCTAGTATAGACCTAGCAGTCCCCGTCCCCGCACGGACTAGTAACATCACTGCAAACTCACATTTATCATTCTACTATCCTACTAAGTTAATAGTATAATTACGAAAGTTTGGATGTTTAGAAGTTTGTTATTCAATCACGCTTACACGGCTTAACCGCTTTGGAGGAAATTTTGCAGGAAGCTAGTGTATAACCTGGATAAAGGATAGTTTTTATCTCGGGTGCACGCAGACGAAGTCGCGGACGGAAGCTAGTAATATAAATACGAAAGTTTAGAGGTTTAAATACTTGCTGTGAGGGTAGCAAGTATTTAAACATCTAAACTAAAAAGCAAAAACGGCTAAACGGATTAAGTAAGATGAATTTTGGTATACATATAGTGCATTTTTTTTAGTGCATAGCTTGGACTAACGCATAATATAATTTATTTTCCAAAAATCATCCCCTAAACGGGCGAAATGGTTGGCGTAAGTTTCTAAGGTGTTACGACATTAAACGAGTTTAAACTCACACTCAAAATTACATTTATTCAAGTAGGCCCAGTAACAATCACTTTCAAATCGTCAGGTAGAAACATAATGTTAAGCTAATTACTTAGAGAAATTTATTAAACATAAAAAGTAAAATTTATATGAAGTATTTACATATTTTTATAAAAAAATACTAGTCTAGAATGTTACTAGAAAGACAATCTAATGTCAAAAAAAAACGAGAATAATAAATTAAAAACACAATGTCAAAATTTTCCAAAAGGAATGGATATATTATAAATCCAAACAAAATTAGTCCCAAGAAGTTTTATCATTCATGTAGTCTTGTGCGCTATAATAAGCTTTCGAAATAAGTTTACGTTTCACATAGTTCTTGAATTTATTAATATATAACTCAGTTACGTTTCCAGGAACTATTTTATAAAACCTTACACAATTTTATTACCCATGAATGATTTTTTTATTTTTTGGAGACGAGTGGTGGGCACCGCCAGCTTATGCTTATTTCTAGTATTAATATTATGTATGTCACAGTTTTTCCTAAAATTGACAATGTCTTTATGTACATACACAATATTTTCATAGATATATTGACAATGCAATGTCATTATATTAATATTTTTAAACTTATCTCTAAGCGAGTCTCTATTTTTTTTTCGCCCGAATACAGTATATTCGGGCGATAGATCAAAGACTATAGTTCGAAGCGGACGTAGTCGCGGGCAGAAACTAGTGTAGGTAATATATATCAGTTTTCATTTCATGTGCTTTGTCAACAGCGATAGTAACCTCACTTAGTCGATCGATGTGAAAGCGACATCATGGCAAGGTTAATGTCACTTGAATGAAGAGGCACCACGTTGAATTGCCGGTCTTCACGATACTATTTCGCATCGCCGTTACCCCGGTTACGAGTAACATAAAATATATATACATAATTCAGTTACAGTTTCGGGGTTGATTTGCATTGAATGTACCTGGTTAATCACGTTAAACGGGTGTATCAAAAATAGGGGTGAACCGAACAAGGGCATATTCGGTAGCGCATTGCAATACCAAATATGCATTTGTTTTTTTTTTCTTGGTTTGTTTTTGTTTGTATTTAGATAATTAAAACCATTAAAACGGACGAATCAACTTTAGATCAACTTTAAAAAAACAATTAGATACGTATATGGGTCTCAGTGACCATTTATTAACCGACTTCATAAAAAGAGGAAGTTCTCTATTCGTCGGAATATTTTTATTTATAATGCTCCAAGATTACTAGAAAACGGACAGATTTGGAAAATTCTTGTTAGAAAGGGTATCTTACCCAGGTGGTCCTATAGTCATCATTTATTTCACATTGTAGCTTACAGTGCGTTCACCAAATCGCGTACAATGTATCATGTCAGGATCTGATGATGAGATCCTAGAGAAATCAAGGTAACTCTTCAATTTTTTTGATTTGAAGTTGGTAACATGCTTTGTTTTTAAATTAAATTATATTATGTGAGATAAAAAATAACTTTCGAACTTAAAGGAAGAATTAGAAGTCAGACTGAGCTTTCTAACGTTTGTTTATAAACGTAATGAATGTTGTTATTACAACACTCTTACTTCAGTCTAAATCGATCGGCGAGGCTTGCTTGCGCGTGAGCACAGATCGTGCGCAGCAGATGATTTATATGCTCATTCAAGTCCTTCAAGCCACTTCACTTGACTGCCTTTATCTGGATACACTTTTGTAATTAGCCATGCGGAATGGAAAGAGATAACCGATTACTTATATTTGCACTTACATTGTCTTTCTTTATTTTTAACCAACGTTCATTAAACTCATCCCTGTCGCAAAGGTAAGGGAGCACATTGAACAGCGTGCTATGCAAAAATATGTAGATATACTTACATAATTATAAGGTTGCAAAATTATTACTTTATTTAATTTGTCTGTTCAGCTAATTCGCAAAGATTTATAATATCAATTAAATATGTATGTTACACTCAACGACACTATACCAGAGAACACAGATGGCAGCACTAGCTGACCGGCTTTCATTCTAGCATTAAACTTTTTGGCGGGAAAACAAACGATTCATTCGTGTATATTTATTTTGTCTTTTCCATATGACTGTCACGAACAAATGATTGAATTTGAATTTTCCTACATTATTTTAATACGAAACGGGTCTAAATCGCGTATAACTGAAAATAATTTGTCGATTGATTTATGAATTTAAAACGATAGTCTAGAGGTACGTCCGAATAAATATTTTGTCAATTGATCAATAATTCACTACTTATCCATTTAATTTCAGCTGGCCTATTCGTGTGAAATATAATCGTTATTTTTGCTCTTGTTCTATTCACTCGATGAGAAAAGTGATTTCCACGAGATACTAGTTTTTGCTGATTACACTTTCCAACCGAACAAGGTGATGGGTAACGTATGTGTGGATGTTCCGATGGTAGTAACTCTACTCGTAATTATATATTTGTTGTGCTCTGTAACTTTTTCTCCGTAGCTATATGTTTGTGTGGATCTGTGCATCGTGATGCTTAAATGCCTGTGATTTTCAGTTGATATTTAGGTTGCACGAGCGAGTCATCGAAAACTTGTAATGGATTGTGCGAGAGACGATATTATTATCAATACGAAGGACGTGAGTGACGAGGTGACGTGTGATCAAGCAAGAGGTATGGAAGAAAAAGCATTGTTATAATGTAAACTAGCGAATGCTGATGATGTTGATCTGATTACGCACTTAACATGTTAATTATGGGCTAATTTACTTACAATTCAGTCGGTATGTCACAAAACTATCCCGAGATTAAACTTAAAACGTTATTTTCCGAATTCATTACTCTTTATAAAATGGTATTCTTCTTCTTCTGCTTATTTAAGAGATAAGCTCTTGTCGGTGTAGCTCAAAGTAGGCCCTCCATCTACTCCGATCCCAGGCAACCTTTTTGACATATTGATACGACCTAACATCAACTCTTTTTTTGAGCTGCTCTATGTAGTTTATTCTAGCCCTTCCTCTTCCATGCTTCCCCTCTCCCTTCCTTGAATATTGAGTATGACCGTGTCATGTATTATGAGATGCCCGATCATCTTCCCTATGTAAAATGGTATTGATCTACGGAAAACACATCTAGAAATATTTGAATAACCCTGTTTCATCAATACGGTTTTTGAGTTCAATCTTTATACTTATTGAAGGACAAGTGCAAGTGAATACAAGCTGTTGTGCCCGTTGTAGTAGGCCTTATTTTTTGCAACAAGTCCGAATGGTCAGTTTACTGTATAGTCGATGGTATGTGCCTTAAAGAGGAAAATAATTTGTCGATGTGCCCAAATACTAAGCAATTCACAATTCGTCCCAAAACCCTCATCGTAAAATCATCTTACCTAATATAACTTGATATCCACCATCGCAACTAATCGTAAACCAAGGTCAAATTTATACTGGTTCCTCTCAGGCGAGCTGTCGGTAAGAATACCGGTCGTTGTGAATACCAGATGGATGCCACGGTTATCTGCTTAAAGTATTTATCGTTCGGCAAGCGGCTACTGGTTTGTGCGCCCGGAATTTATTTGATTGCCGTTCTCGATTTAAAGATTATATTGTATGCATTCAATGTGGTTTATTGAAACAGGACATATTAGGTATTTCATTGCAAATTTACTGGTCAAAGTTAAGGGCCGATTTGTATTGATTAAGGTAACCATTTACACATCGTAGAAAAAAATAAAGTGTTACCTACCCGCTACTCGAATCAAGTGTAGGTAGACCTACTACAAAATTCAATCAGCTTTTATATCTCATCAATAAGTCAAGTTTAACCCTTTGACCGCTTTTACTTTCGTTTCAGAATGTGACGTACACGCCAGCATCTTGACAGCTAAAGAGCGAATATGAAACTTATCTGACAGTAAGAAAATTGTTTTGACAGTGTCCACCATACCCACTTTAAAGTTTGTTGGCGTGGTGGGCACGACAGCACTCGACCACTTTAGTGGCTCTCGGCGTTCAAAGGGATGTAGCTAGGCCAGATGATCGGTTTTGGAATGATATAAGGCTCTGAATGAACTGGTGAATAAATCTGAAATAATATTACTTTGATAAGTCATAGGTCATAAGTCAAAGGGTTAAGTAAACATATGGTAGCAGGTATTGTTTAAAACTAAATACCTATGTGTCTCGTAAACCAATCCTTCATAAATAATTATAGTTTTCGTTCAAGTCCTCCAGCTATTCGCTGTCCACTTACTCCGGTTCTCACGATAAATATGGTAATAAGTGGCATTTACGCGGATAACTAGCTTTCTTGATTCTTTTATGAACTAGATACAATATGACACTATACTTAAGGCGATAGTGTCCCTCAAAATGTTGTCTCGTTCACTCGGTAATATTTGCTGGATATGCTGTGCTCTTCGTCCACGCACGGACCAACTTGAGACAGTTGATTGAAAAATGTATATGTTTGAAATATTATGATCACAAAACTGGTTGAAAAATGCGACGTATAGACGAAAACAGCTGGAAATCTTTACATCCAGGCAAACGAAAGAATTTTGGTCCGTGCTGAAACGGAGAACTTCATAGCTTTATTCGCTCCGCTCGCACGTTAAAAAAAAACATTTTAGTAAAGAAATCTTTAAAACACGGAGCAAAAATATTAAACAGACGTATTTTTACGTTCTTGACGAACTTAACAAGAAAAAAAATCTACTATAATTTTATAAAGTTTGGTTGTTTAGATGTTTGGATGTTTGTTACTCAATCACTCTTCAACGGCTCAATGGATTTGGATGAAATTTTGCACGAAGATAGATTATAGCCTGGATTAAAATAAAGGAGTAACTAATATTCCATCTTATGTCGCAAGTCGCGCTATGCTTTTTTCGTAAATGCCCATTCTGATTGTTTAAGCCACCACATTAATTACCCCTTATTTTCCAAAGTGTTCCTCAGTTACACTTGAAAACAGCTACAGACAACACCAATGTTGATTAATTCCCGTAATGACGGAGGCTAATTTGAGTTGATGTCATCGGCCATTGACTCGCCATCGCCACCGGTTTGGCCAGCCGCAGATAAATTCGACCCGTCTCTTCGCATGCCACTTCGCTGACAACGGTTTTCGCACACTCGTTCTGATCTGACTCGTTAGCTCGTGCACGCGGGAGCGAACGCGCGAAACGTATTGAAACACGATACTGTGCGAAGTGTTGGATTGGAACCAAATTGACCTCCTGAATATTAATCATCGCGGACGAAACTCCTCGAAACTCGTGAAAAAGGGTTGTTTCGAGGGGGATTTGGGTGCGGACCAACCAATTGTTGACCACATGTCACTATTAAACAGTATCTAATCCTGATTCAAAATCTTGATCCAATTAAGTAGCTCTTTTTAGCAAGTAGTATGCCTTTTGAGTGCAATTTGCATGTGTCGTTTTAGAAAAATCCCGAAATTACTATATTACGTGTATACTTTAGATTATTTGAGTTGGAAGTATTCCGTTTAAAAAGCAACTTTTCCGTCCAAGCAGGTAGAAGATTTCATTTCCGATTACAGTTGTCTTTAAAAGTCGGTCACATTAAATAATCTCCCTTCTAAACCATATCTACTTTTAATATCCAGCGGGAGAATCCCATCATCAGCAGGTTAATCGTGTAAGTTTTTGAACGCGCGTTTTTTGAAGGTGCAATTGTAAAAATTGATGTTGTTGGACATTAAGAACGCAACCTTCTTATTAGGTTATTGTTTGTTTACAATACAAGAAAACGTTTTTACTTTACGTTTACGTTTTATTTCAACTCTTATTATCTTTCAAATCTATCAGATGACCTAACGAAATGTTATGACGCACTATACTTACCCTGCTAATGCAGGAATACTAGTTCCGGCGAGAATGAAACCATTCTGCCTTGAGCAAGCTTTGAGGTTTCATATTCGTTTTCTTTTTAATACGGTTGTATTAATAACTTAGTTAATAACATGCAAACCTACAAAATTTACGCACCATTTTCAGTGACTCGCTGGTACCTATCCGATTCAAATGAAATTGGCAAATTTTCGTAAGTTCATGACTTAAAAATACAGTCAGCAATAAGAGATGCACTCAAAAATGTTTTCTTATTTTAAAGTCAGTTGAAAACGAACGCATATACTGTACCGTTTGCTTAAGTAATGTTTCTAAGATCCGTGAATAGGGCAACTATCATGTTAAAATTGATAACACCGTTGTGTTTCTAAATGAAGAGTAATATATCAAATTATTGTAATAAAGTATATAAATAACAAAGTGTTACCTAATTAAAAGATGGACCTTGAAAATTTTTAAGAATATGCGTTTCTTTTATTGTCCAAGAGTAAAAAGCTACCCATAGATAGAATCCTTACGCTTTTATAGAAATAAAATGGTATGACACCTATGGGCCTCAATGCAGTATTTTGCGACCGAAATAGCAAATTACTTGATTTTTAATACAACGATTAAGTATACAAATTGCTAAGTGTGATATCTTATGTTTACGTCAATCAGTATGAAGCGTTTCGGCTGCCGTTGTCGCCAGCGAGTTCCGGCTTTATTAACTATTTTTTTTGGTATTTATGTGCTTTAATTGTAGCTCCCATAAAAAAATTGTTCATCTTCAAAAACTGGTTGGAATGGCATCGTAAATAAATCATAGGTCACAACGTTTTGAGATTCAAAATAAAGAGTCATTAAAAGCCTGTGAAATGTACATTAAGTTTGCATGCAATGAGGTGAATTGGTTTGTTTGGAGTGTTAGTATTTGAAAGTAAGTAGTGGCGGCGTCTGAAATTTTCACTGGGCAACCCGGAACAAAAAAGTTATGAAAGAGTTAAGAGTATACAACTATAGGCTTGCCTAAAAATAAATTGTAGGCAAGGCGGTGGGGATTGGCTTGTTTGGGCTTGTAGGAGGGGTCTATATATACGATAAAGCCCCTACCTACCAGTCTCTATAGACGGTAAAGTCCGGCTTTAGCATGCAATTGGGGATCCGACATAACTAGTACCAGTCAGGTGTAAAAATATGGGTGCATACAACTTACTCATAAATATGTCCCCTCGCTCTTATGCCAGCAGATAAAGGTTTCGGTACATATTTATGATAAGATTAAATAGATATATATTTTTGCACTTTACTGCACCTAACTAAGTATTAATATCACGTTTACCCGCACCTTCGAGAGAATTGGAATCACTGATACATTAGGCTTCATGAGCGCAGGAGTGTGCGCGTGCTTTAAATACAAACCCGCTCAGAATTCAATACTTCTCATTGAATAGACCCCAAAGTGTAAGGTACACAATTTACAAAAAATTGATAAATTTTAGGCTGCGATATTTTTAATTTTTTTCCTTTAATTTAAATATAAATAGTGGTTACTCAAGGAATCGAACTTATTCCAAGGCTGAAAAGCGAAGCTTTAAGCTCAAAAGTGTGACTCAAGTTTAAAAAGCTTTTCTCTAGACAAACATTTTCTGAAACGTACAATTGTCAACTAGATCAAGAAAAAGGTAATACTTAGGTTGTACTACCCTTTAAATTCAACCTATCGATTTAATTATGCATAAACTTGAATTGAACTGACAATTTTTAGATGAATCCTTTCGGTTTATAACATACCAACGAAAACCTACATGAAGATAACCAACGTAAATATATCTGATCACTCAAATAGGGCTCAGAAATACAATTAAAGGCGTTACGTTTGTCAAGGTTGCTAAGACACGAAAGCCACAAACCTTGCCATCCATTCCAGTAGTACTTGCACTAAGCACTTGCACTCACTGAAAACTTTTACTTTTTATTCGATTTGGGCGTAAAGCCAGGCTCACACTGCGGCGCGCGCGTCCCACTGCCGGCGCCCACGACCGGCTCTCCTATAAATTCTTTACAAGACTCGTGCGCGGGCCCTGTACACTTGCGCACACGCAAGCTTTAGCCCTTAAGAGCTTTTATGGATCACTAAATTTAAATACTATAGTTTGGCCGTCCAGGTTGATGCAGTAATAGTGCAGGAAGGGTGGATAAAGGCTATATATATTTAAGCTACACTCTATAGTGTCACAAATGGTTGGCAGGCAGATTGTATTTTTAACCTCCGACGCAAAGAGAGGGGTCTTATTAAGTTTAACGTGTCTGTGTATCTGTCTGTGGTATCGTAGCTCCCAAACGGAGGGACCGATTTTAATGCAGTTTATTTTGTGTCATAGATAATTTTATCCCGAGGGTTCTGAGCTATATTTCATAAAAATCTGTTCAGCCGTTTTTAATGGACTTTGAAATGAAAATTTCGGGGGGTTTTCAACTTTTCTAAGTTGTAGTTAGAACTCGCAAGCCAGTCATTAAAATAAATATACACCTAATTTCTAAAAAACTGAATCGATGCAAAAACTATGTTGGTAAATATTGAACCTGCTCACAGAATTTCACACGACATGTAGAGGAGAAACAGCCGGACATCTGGATATACGAACGAGTACTTGTACCAAGCTGAAACCGAGAACTTTGTTTATTCGCTTGGTCAATCCAAAAATACAATATAAATAAATTACGAGCGTGGTAAATAACCGACTTCCGTGGTATACTATTTATTAAAGACAATGTTTGGAAATCGTAAACAATGTTTGAAATTAAATATCGGCAATCTAATCTTCCATTATAACTACAACAGAAAAGTTGAAAAACCCCCGACAATTTCATTTCAAAGTCTAATATCTCAAAAACGGCTGAACAGATTTTCATGAAACATGGCTAAGAACACTCGGGATAAAATTATCTATGACACAAGGAAAACCGCATTCAAATCGATCCATCCGTTAGGGAGCTACGCTACCACAGACAGATACACAGACAGACATGTTAAACTTATAACACCCCTCTTTTTGCGTCGGGGGTGAAAAAGGAATTAATGTAATAATCAGAAACTAGCAAAATAAATCCTTATAGACTTCGGTATGTAACTAAGAGCCCGATGTCAGCTTTTAGACATGGTCAGCTGTTTCGTAGACTAGGTAATGATTGACTGTAATAACAAACTATGAAAGCTTTTCTCGAGATATTGTGAACTGAAGTAAAGTTCACACTGTGCTCAGACACAATAGAATTGCAGTTCCGTGGCTGGATGTAGCCGTGAGTATGATTCCATGAATCTAATTACCAGGTTGGTCTGTTACTCGAAATTTTGAGTATGGTTGTTTTTTGCAACTGCCCAATTTACAATTACCTGATATGTTTTTGTTAATGAATGTACGATCTTTAGTTAGGAGAATTAAACAAGGATTACGTTAAAAAAATATTTGACCTTCCAGGGATACTTACGAAATACCTTTAAAAATAAGAAGATTTTGTACATATAAATTAGCCACACACTTTTTTTTTATATATATAGGACAGAGACGCAGACTATTAATAGAATTACAAAAAATCATAATCTTTTGTAATTTTCTCACATCGAATCAATTAGAACCCAACAAATCTCCAAACATTCCCACAATGACGTGCACGTGCGCCGTGCAACCACTTGCGCGCGCGCCGGTACCGCGGCTGCGCGCGCGCCACCTCGGTCGTCGCTCGACCAACCAGTCCAACCGCATGCTCGCCCCCCGCTCGCCCCGCTTCCAAACTTTACCTCACACACCCAAAAAACAATCCTATCCTTTGCTGTCAAAAGTCGAAAATTGATTGAGATGGATTGAAATTGGGTTCTTTTGGGTCTAAAGCGGTGTATCGTTGCTATTTCGTACAACATGCCATACAGGGTTCTCTATTTGTCCAAACTGGGGGCATTGTGCACCGTAAGAGGGGGCGGTAAGGCCGAATTCGGCCGGCCGGACGGGTCGAATGGAATGCACCTGCGATCGTAGGGTTAGGGTTGTGTTTTTTTACAGAATTTGGAGCGTTATTGATTTTTTCAATAATAATTCTAGGGAATTAAGATTTTGGATTATGGGTGTGTCAGGCCTTCGTAATTAATGCACATTTTAAAGATGATGAATTTATTTTTATGAACGTAGAAACGGAACATAAAGGTACCTTGTCATTTGGAAGTAAAGTCAGTATCCCGGTAATCATCCCCTAAGGGGGTGAAACGGGGAGGAAAAGTTTGTATGGAGCTACGATATAAACGAGTTTCACGCGGACGTAGTCGCGGGCCTAAGATAGTAAAAAATATAATGAAAGACAACGTAGTATCACTATTGGATCGGAAAACCTTTAGTTTACATTTCTCGACAGCAATACAAACAAACAAACACACATATGACAAAGACAATAACAATGGCCTAAACTAAGTTCACTTCTGATTTCGTGCAAATTGCATTACCTAGTTTCCTATTATTGTCGTTTGCGGCTCATTGCGAGCGGCACTCGATCATTAATAATTATTTATACAATTATACCATTTTTACATCCTTATTTTTGTTTATTATTTATGTGTTTAATTAATTAATAAGTAAATAGATGAAATGATCTTAAACCTTAAAACGATAGTAAAAACAGTTAACGGACGAGTTGACACCCCTACCTACAGACTGGCTACCGCGCACCGCAAAACAATAACATGAAGAGTTTAAAACACGGACCAGTGCACGTGCTCACATCCCATCTCTCTGACTCCACACAGTCCGTCACTGCAATCCCTGGGGTTTAATAAACACTAAGTATTCTTAGTAGGTAGATAACGTTGGTAAATAACTAATCTATTTTAGGGTTCCGTACTTCAAAAGACAAAAAAAATTGTCAAAAAAAAATATTTTTGGTACAAGCTTTTATTGCCAACTGTAGGTACTTTTCTGTATACCATCATCAACTCTCATTTAACGAGCCCAAACTCAAAGGGGGTATGTCGGTTAAGTATTGAATTCCCATAGATACCTCTTCTGACTCCATCATCAGATCAGCTCAATGGTACCATAATATTGAATTGTCATCCAAACTTAACTATTTCTCAAAATTTCAGCTCAATCGGTTGAAGATATCTCCTTCAAAATTGAGTTGCAAGAATCCACCCGAATAAACATAGTTACATAGTTAGGTACACACATTGCAAGGTAATAGAAAGCTTGTTAAAAACGAAACCCATATAGGATTTTTTTTTTCTCTTCTCGTTATGTCCGTTACTTAATTTCTGGAATTCTTTATAGAAGGAACTCAGATAGGTACCGCCAGCATCGTATAGTAAGTAGCAGCCAAATACAGGATGTTTTTATACATTTGCTTTATTCTTTACATCTTATGTAAGTAGATAATTTCTCAAAAAAAACGTATGTCCTAACTCGCACCGTTTTCAAAATATTTAAAATCGGAATTTAATCACTAACTTAAGTTAAACCAGTGTAAAATCTTCTTAATTCATAACCAAATATTATTTTCTTGTACGAAATAAGCAATTGCACTACCAGTGAGCTAAATTTAATAATAAGCTGTCAATGCTGTCACGCACAACGTTTAAGGTACCTACTGACGTAGTTGACACCAAATTGACGCTAACTCTTTCTTAACTCTAAAAGACCTTAATAGTCTGCAAGTAAATATAATTACTATGTATGGAACCTGAAAAAAAATTTTTTTTCGAATATCGTTACTGTTATACCGGATAACTTATATAAATGTACCAAGCACTTGTCAAAGTTAAAGCAAATGAATAAAAACACCCTGTATATCTTAACACATCCAATCCTGCAATAATAAAAACGTGAACCGAAATATTTCACTACTTTGGCTGCTACTAAACTAACTATATGATGCTGTCCCAACTAATTAAAAAAAAATCTAAATTACTTGCTTTCTGAGGGAGCCCCGAATTCTCGTAGCACTTTTGAGCTGTCATAGGGACTTCTCGTTTATCGAATTCCGATTATACATATTGTATATCGATAAATACAGAATACGATATGTAAAATATGACTATGAGTAGAAGTAAACAACACGCAGTCCTAAAAGTTGGAATCCAAAGGTTATCTCGAAGAGATTGCTCATTCGCGATAAGACTGCGTGTTGTTTATTTCTAGTCGTCATCATATTTTACATTTTGTATTCTGTATTTATTGAGCTTTCCGCTAAGTCCCTATGACAGCTCAAAAGTGCTACGAGAATTCCGGGCTCGGAATTAATATACATTCGGAGTTCGTGACGTAGCGGATAACGTCCAGGAATGTCGCCTCCTTGGTTCGGCCACGTCTCTCGCAGGCCAGCTGACTACGTAGGGAACAAATGCCTTGGCCTAGTTCTCGACGGCCCTCGACCCCGCGGCAGACCTAAGAAGCGATGGCTGGATGTCGTGAAGGCCGACATGAACGAAAACGGGCTCATAACGGAAGACACCCAGGATCGTGCAAAGTGGAGGAAAGCGGACCCTGGCAAAGGCCGGGATAACGCTAGGTATAAGATGAGATGAGGATAGTAATCGAGTATATTATCTAGTTATACTTAACCGAAAACGAAAGAAACTCCGTGTTGAGTCATCATAAATAATACAAAGTCAAGCGGTTCATTGAGATACCTCTTTTGACGAAAACACAAGTTCTACGACGAGGTACACATTTAGGTGGTCTGTGACAGAGACCTGAGGATATGCCTAAATAACCCTAAAGTAATCATTCTAACTTTTGCCAGAAAAAAATTGCCTAGCCACTCATTAAAAAACGAATAATCCCCTGCGCCCCAATAAGACTTCCGAGTACCTTCAGCTTTTTACAAATTCACCGTGAAAATAACAGGAAAATTATAAATCACAAACAGAGTACAATTAGTCCAATTCACCAGCAGGACAATTATGCCAGCGGTTCAAGGTTGGAAGCTGTTTTTTACACCACACATAGGTACACAATTAGATTCAAGTTTTTATAATGGGCTTCCATCTCTTCTTCTTTTAAACAATGGCTTCCATCTTGTAAGTTAATATGATTTCGATTGGGCCATCAAAGGTTATATACACAGAGTACTTTTCTATATATAGTAAGTTATATATTACAATAACGCTACTGTCAAGTTTCTTTATAAACTCTGTTGGCAGTTAAGTCAGCGTCGTCAGTAAAGCTCTTGTGACCACTTAGAAAGAGATGGATAGTTATATCTCACCGCTATCCTAGGAAACCAGAGCTTTAAGCCTGCACCACACTGGCGCGGCCTGGCCGCGGCGGATAATAGTAAACTTGTCCGCCGCTGTCAAATTTACTATTGTTCGCAAGTATTGTGTAAGAATAGGGGCAGAAGGACGAGTGAAAGTGCACACACAACACTTAGACCCGTTAAAGTGAAGCTTGTTGTCCAGACTCCACCTGAACACTGCTTCAATATCTTCTTGCAGCGACTCGCAATCGGCAACTTGCTTCACCCCGTACACCAACTTCAAGTCGTCAGCATAGAGAAGGCATCTGGCGCTACAAACAACCGATTCTAGGTCATTAACTATTACCCCAAATAGTAAAGGACCCAGGATTGAACCCTGACTAACACCAGATCGAGTATGATATGTGTCAGAAACGAAGTGGCCGTGTTGGACATATTGTTGCCGATCGCGTAGATAGCTGGCAAAAAATGTAAGTAAATTTGGGGCGAAGCCAATGCGGTCGAGCTTATGCAGTAGCACATCGTTATCTACGCGGTCGAAGGCCTTCCGAAAATCAAAGTAAATGACGTCGACTTGGATACCCTTGTCGAGGAAATCTGAAATGGTATTAGTCAGGATTAGGAGGTTTGTATCGACTGACCGGTTTACCCTGAAACCATGCTGACAGTCGCACAAAAAAGGTTTTAAGTATGTGGACAGTGTTCGATGGAGTATGGATTCAAACAATTTCGCAAGTGTTGGCAGTATAGCTATAGGTCTATAGCTCTCCACATTACCAATGTCCTTTGATTTCGGGATCGGCCTTACCCTTGTGGTCTTAAATTTATCAGGATATGTGCCGGTGGAGAGAGCCAAGTTGAAGATATAGTGAATTGGTGTCTTGAGGCACTGCATTGGGTTTCAGGCGCTTAATGGCTACTTCCACTTCATCCATAGAAATCGAGCTTATTCGGATATCGTTCGCTGAAGATCTCTGACTGCTGTTTTCATTATAATAACCATCAAGACGAGGAGCATCGGGTAAAAACACACTTGCGAAAAATCTAGAAAAAGCTGCAGCAGCATCTGGTCCCTCAAACGGTTTGCCTTCAAAATTCACCTGAGACACATAGCCACCCTTTGTTTTAAGGCTATCAACATGTTGCCAAAATGCGCGTGGGTTACTCTTGATCTTAGCTTGAATTTGATAAATGTAAGCATCATAGGCGGAGGCTATTTCTTTTTTTATACATGCCCTAAGTTTCAAGAATGCGCTATAAATTACATTATTTTTGGTGGCTTTCCACTCCCTATGGAGATCGGCCTTCCTTTTAATGTTTGTAATCAAACCAGAAGTGAACCATACCGGGTAACGACGTACGCGCTTCTTGCAACGGCGCTTTTTCGGGATGGATATATCGAAAATGCCATATATAATACTATAAAAGGCATCAACTGCAAGATTAACATCCCCAGTATCTAGAACATCCTGCCACTTCTCTTCAGAGATAAGATTGTAGAGTAACTTGTAGTCACCCCTTTTAAAGTTCCAATCTTGGTGCCCATTCATATTGCTGGGATCAAGTTTCTCGGTAGGATATTGCCTTTTATAATTACACAGTCGTAGTGTGAAACTTGTACTGAATTGTGACTCTCTAGTTATTAAAGTTTTTAACATGTCACAGTGTGGGGATCAGTTAGATATAGAAATCGAAATTTGTGAAGGTTAGTGAGTGCGAGTAAAAAAGGAGAAATGTACCACAACACCCGGGGTTAATTGTAACGTTACAATTGACCCCGTGCTACAATTGACCCAAAGTTTTTACACGACTGCTAAAATAAGACAATTGAAACTAATTATTTTTATAACAAGTTACATCTCCGGTAGGTATTTTATGTTATACCTATGATTCATACGACACTTCGGGATGTATATACATTATACTACCCGCAATGCCATCCGTTTTAGTGGTATTATTTAATATTTATTTGTGGTGAAGGATGGGGTTGATTGTACCAGGGCTCAATTGTAACTGTATGGGATTAGTAATTGTTAAATAATTCGTTATTTTGTTGTATTGAGATGATCTTATTGATTGAAAGATGTGTGCTATGAGCACCCCTAAGTATTTTTTCTCAAAAATCATCGGCAATGTTGACTTTATTGGTAAAAAATCAGGACGTGAAATGCATAGTTTATGGTTAGTCAAAATTTAAAAAATAAAAAACCTTGCCGGCTCGATTTTGCTCGACTACAATGTTGCATACAAACTCCCTTATTTGTCGTGGCACAAACTTTTTAAAAAATTGAAACCGCCATATAAATAAAAGGCATAGGTCCTAAACAGCCAAAACGGAAGATCAGTAGCTGTTACTTATCGCGACTTTTTAGTTGCCACAAATAACTTATGGGGTTTTCGAAAGAAAAATACACCTCCAACTTATTATTATAAAAAATTAAAAGGCGGCAATGCAAAAAATATTCGGTTTTAACATACAGTGGCTAATTGTTTTTACGGAAAAGATAGAAAATTTACGTGTAAATGATTCCAGATTTAAAAAAGCTGCAAGCTCAGTTATTGATTATTTGTTAAGTGTAATTTGCAAAGCCAAAAGACAAATATCAAAAGGTGTACGAAAATTTCTTGAAGCGGCGAGAAGAAATGCATGCCTTATCATTTTCAGAAAGTACATATTTGTTTTCTTCCAAATTTTTGAGAAAAGCACTATATTTGTCTCAGCTGGAAGCGCAATTGCTGGCTTCGTATTAGATTAAACGGACTCCCAAGGTCGTCCGTTTAAAATTAATACTCAGCCAGCAATTGCCTACTTCCCTTGCTTCGACAATAATGTACTATTTTTATAATAAGACGACATAATATGTTTCAAAAACTTGGAAAATATTGTTACTTTTAGTTCAACTGAAATGCTACCTTTATCTAGTGTAAATACGAGTCTCTATAATTAAGACTGATGTACGTAACAGACTGATTCGTCTCAAGAAATTAACAATAATTACTGATTGATTAAAACATGATTTTGGGTTTTATTGACCTCTGATTATCTGGTACAATTGACCCGTACTAGGGGTCAATTGTAACACAAGGACTTCATGAACAAAAACTCAATTTGCACCATTCTGATGCCATAAAATGAAAATATTTTTCTAGATTCTGATAGCCAATGAGACTAGAATGTTATATCCTTAGCGATATTTACGTGGTAGCATTAGATTCTGAGTTATAGGTCATTATTTCTAAAGTGGTACCATTGCCCCCGGTCTCCCCTACACATATTTTATAGTGTTTGTTATCGAGAGCTTGCTTCTTGTAAAGCGATAGCAATCTTTACGAAAAACCACGGGGGGGGCAATATTTTCCACTAATATTTATTTAGCTTTGGAATTCACGTTCAGGTTTTAGTTTATTTAGGTTGTCTATTGATTATCTTGAACTGTATTTTCAATAGAAACCATTTGATTATAGACATGCTTAGTTACCTATAAAACCTCATTTTCCATATTACCTCTCTGGTTATTTGACACGTAGGTACTTCACAGTCTATCATCCATTGTAGAAATGCCAATTTATCAGTAAAAAAACATCGCGCTGCTTTTGCGAAACAACATCTCGCAAAAGCATGTTTGAAACACAGGGAAACTTAAACGTTAAACAAACCATGAAACGCTAGATCCAACAAGCCGAAAATCCGAGACAAAATGCCGGACACTAACAGAAGTTCCGGTATGTCATGTATACGTTCCAAGCACTCTCTTATTATGTATATTTATTATTTAATCTTTATTACATAAAATAACTACTTATCGAGTAAAACAATAATGCAACTTCAGATATAAACAGACAAATATATATATACCAAACAGACATATGAATGTACAAGTACGATTGCTGTGTTAGCCTGCTTTCCATCAGAGCTACGAATGGAATAAGAATTGTATATAATTTACTAGCTAAATATAAGACTTTGGTTCTAATACAAGAGGAAGACGGATAGTGCTGGAAAATCAAGAGAGCTCGCGCGCCGTCTCATGATAGCCGTGCTGGCTACCAATGCGGAGGCTGTACGTTGCAGGTCAGGGGTTTCCCAAAGCTTCAGTTACGATTTTCCAAATCTGAACAGACAACACTGAGCTCGACCAATCACGACGGGCTATTTGACCAGTGTTACTACATACCAATGAGTTTTTCTGAACGTATGTACGGAATATTTCGGTGAAGGAAAACATCGTGAGGAAACCGGTGTAATCCCAATAACACTCTCGCTAACAAGAATCGCTACGCTCGTAGCCGATCCTCTGGTTTTCCTCGTATGTAGCGGAAAGCGACTACGGCGTAGGCGCCCGCTAGACGGGTTCTTGGTTGCGGAAGTGCTAAAGTCTACTTTTTCCTCTGGGTTGGGAGGTCACAGGCAGTCGCATTCGTAAAGGTATAGTGCCTGTGCCAAATCTTGGGTTTAGGCGTCAAAGAGGACCCCGGGCTCCTTAAAGGCACAACCGAGATTAACGCTAGGAGGATGATGCATCATCATGATGCATTGAATGCTTTTTTTACAGAATCCAGGGGCTGGGGTGGCATCCTCGCCGCGGTACTCTTCGCTGCACTCGCCATCGCTTACAAAGTGTACCAACACCTTGAATATCGGAAGCGGTGCCCAAGAATAAGACCAGAGCTGCGTCGATGGCCGCTTGTAGACGAGCCTACGGGTAGCGATAAGAAACCGTGGTATTGCTACCTTGTAAACCTATTTTATGGGAAAGGCAAGAAGGAATAAAACGCAAAAGAGTGAACCACTCGTGTGAACGCAATATCTGTTACATCGTGCGTATTTTGTATTCCCATGCTTTAAGCCGTCTTTTGGTTCCCCTTACTGTCGTGAATAAAGCTACATTCTGTCACAAACTGCAGTCAGATAGGGAAAGTCACTGTACTTATGTTATGATGCTAATCGCCGGGACTTCCAGGAAATTTGTCTGTACATTAAATAATAGTAAACTATAAAAGTAAAATGAAAAAGTGTTTCAGTTATTACTTCAAATCGAAGGTTTCGTTGTCTTTTTGGGGGACTAAGCTTTTTTTTCTAAAATCTACCTATTCGTAGTAAGTACTCCATTCTGGGATGCTTTGTAGTGTACCCTAGTCAACAAGGAACCCATAAAGTTCGCCATGTCCGTCTGTCCATCTGTCCGTTTGCAGCTTAGCTCCGTGACCCTTATTTGAAAGCTGTAATTCGGCATTGGTATATAAATCACGCTGACATAATTAGGTAGGTGCCTACAACTAAGCCGGCTCCACGGCTACAGAAGATTTTAGCCTCTGGCAGCAAGAAAACGTCACACACTCTTCCTCCTGTCCTGATGCTTTATTCAAAATAACCCACGCCGCGCCTTCCGGTACCGGAAGTACGTAGTCTCCACATCCACCATCTTTCCGCCCGTCTTACGGGCAATGTGCCCCGCCCACTGCTACTTAAGGCCTCGACACATCGAACGCGGGTCGTGCGCGGCGACCGTCGGGCGCGGCGCAGGTCGGTATATCTCTCTCACTTACCAACGCATTTAATATCTCTCTCTCTTTCTCTATCACATAGTTGCGCGGGCCCGCGATTGTACCGCGGCGGGCCCGCGCTACTGTGTGATAGAGACGCCACGCTACTGTGCGAAAGAGATAGAGATACCGCCCGACCCGCGCCCGCCTTCAAGTTTAGCGATTCGGAGGGCTATATCGGCTACGTTGGTTCTGCTGCGGATAGCCTCATTCATGCGATCACGCAGGAAAGCTCGCAACATAGCCCTTTGGGTGACCTTGAGCCTTCTTTTGGGGGGTGATAGTAAGCGACAACGTTTCAGTGCCATAGGTAGGTATGTCATCAATCACACGCTTGTCCAAGACTCTCGTCTTGGGACACTGCGGAATACGAAACGAAAAGTTGTGCCTTAGCTACCCGAACGCTGCCTAGCCGAATAAGATTTGACGATTGACCGCTTTCTCGAAGTTGGAAACAACTTTTTTTTTTCAGAAAAATGTATGTTAGGGTTTACATTTATTTAATTTTCGCCAAACATTACGTTTATCGGCGAATGGTACACTCACTTTCATTTATGTAGGTACCTGCGGGTTGATTACGCAACGCTCCGTACGCGCGCTAATCCGATCTAACTATATTTTTTAGCAATAGCAACGTGATACAATAAGTTCCACCTACGCACGGCAGAGTTACATACTCGTAGTCGACCCCTAGATTATCTTATCTAAGGGCCTTCACACACGGCGACTTTTTGTAGCGATGCTGTCGCGCGTTTTTGGAATCGCGCGACTGCATCGCGACACCAGCAATATAAAGTTGGGCCATTTGCGACTGCATCGCGACAGCATCGCGACTGCATCACTACAAAAAGTCGCCGTGGGCGAATGCCCTATAATGATCGACCACAACTGTATATTTATTTATATGTAAGTAAGTAAGTAATAAACATATAAGTTACCTACTTATCTGTTTATTGCTAATTATTAATTTGTTCTTACATTGAGGTGTTCAATAGCAACTTTTTGAGTTTGATCTTATACATATTTTTGCTGCTACACTCGTTTCGTTTTCAAAATTAATTGTGTTAAATATTCGCGGTGTTAACACGTTCTCGATGCAGCGGGAAATTCAAAATTTACTCATACGTGCAAATTTTTTTTTTCATATCTAGTAGGTATTGGTACGTGCAAGCAAATATTATTGGTCCAGCTCATACGTGCACATTTTGATCAAGCCTCAAGTTTATACGGGGTCGTGCGGCACATATAAAGCACTCACGTATCGAAGTGTAACACATATGTCACATGCACAGGGAACGTGTTAAGTAGCTACGTGTCTTTTTATCATAGTGATTGTTAGCCGAAGGTTCCGCGTATTTTCGTCGTTCTAACCCTCTTTGCGGTCGTGTGTAGATAGATCCGCAGAGTTCTAAATTCATCACTATTAAATTGTTGGGTTGCTATTAAATACCTAACTTTGTCATGCACTGGCAAGACGTTCAGCAGTTTAAATAGCGCCGTGTAATCATTGCCACACGTTTCTTTCGTTTTTACCGGCTTCAAAAAAAAAGGAGGAGGTTCTGTATTCGGCTGTATTTTTTTTTTTTATTATTTTCAATGTTTGTTACCTCAGAACTCCGTCATTGATGAGCCGATTCGAAAAATTTTTTTTTGTTCGTATGTAGATACTTCCAGGTGGGTCCCATTTTTTTCAAAATTTAGTTATATGAGGAATTGAGGGGACTCCTCAATTTTATTAGGCACGCGTGTAGTGATTTTGGTATTTTCAATTATAACTCATGTTGTATATGCAGTGTATTTACATCCGGAATCATAAATTTGGTGGCGAGGAATTGATGACGAAGACCACAGATGACTTATCGAATTCCTCAATTATGTACTTAAAAGTGCAAAAGTACGTCACAGGTTCTGATAAGATTCCGTTGAAATAGGAACTAATGAAGTGCCATTGGTGATGATCTTGGGGAATCGATGGAAGTCCTCAAATATTATCGGCCCACATACAGCGATTCGGTTTTTTTCTATGGTAATCAACGCATTTGCAATCGGAAAAAAAAAAAAAAAAAAAAATAGGAAATGTTCTCGTGGCTTGGCGGAGTACTAAATTGAAGTCGGTTAAAACTTTGTTTTAAAGTAAATTATTTTATCTATAACACTTTTTGATAATCTCAATTGTAAATTTAATACATTACCTAAATAGGTTTTATATGTACGCCCGTAAGCTATTAGTCCATATCCAATCACAGCGTCCGCCAGTGCATGGTATAGCATAAGTAATATTTTTATATTTACTATGGTTTTTAAAGTAATTATTTTACATAATATTGATCTTAGCCTAGTACACACAGTATGTACATGTATTTTCCAATTTGTGTGCTTATCTATGGTTAAGCCTAGGTATTTTTTTTTCGACTACTTCTATTAGATTGCATTTACAACTTTATGGACGACAACATCAACACGCGACGGCAGAGCTACGCATCGCGTCATACGGAGATTATACGTAAGAGAAATATGTGATTATTTATAAAGACTTAGATTGTTTAGAGTAAATAAAGAACCCAGTAGTTAGAATCCCCATAGTAATTATTTACATAAAACACCCTCTCATAGCATTCATTTGATATTGTAAACATTAAAGTAAAATCCCAATACAAATTGTATTAGAAAGAGAGAGGAGATGTTGCCTATGCGCGAGCGCAGCGCGGACTGGCCGCCATGGAGGGGAGGGGTGTATCGCGCCAACATGACCGTAACGAGAGCCGCGGCCACCGAGCCTGAATTAGAATTTAGTACGGCGCATTTTCACTTTGTAATTAACATGTTTACATTTATAACTTTACAACGGCTCATCGTATTAGAATGATTTATATATTGTTAGAAAGCTTATTAGAAGTTCTATTAAATGTTTAAACTTACAAATAAGTAAACTCAGTAGGTTCAGCGCAAATAATGAATAAGTGTTAAGAAAGGGACCGAATTACGGTTTGCCCGATTTCCATGTACGATTATTCAGATAAGAAAATATTTACGAACCCTACTGTACTTATAAGATCTCAATCCATATTAGAACTTTGTAAATCAGCTTAGTCTTCCACCCATTTAAATGTATAACATCCCAATAACATCTTGCAATGTAAATTAGTCAAGTCAAAGTGGGCGTAACCTCTATTGTCTCATTCAGCACGTCTTGCTCACCCACTAGCAGGTATAAATAGCAGGTACGGCCCGGAGCAAATCAGTGTCCGCTCGTCACTCCTGGAAGTAACATCTCTACAAGCAACAACTAGGAAGTAACATCTCTACAAGCAACTAGTACCAGCAAGAAAATCAGCAAGCAAGCATCAGTTCCAGTATCCAGTTCCAGTAATCCAGTTTCATCAACGCCGGTTGCCGCATCAAGCAAGTGGGAGTTTAGTCGATCGGGTCCTTCGACCGGATCAATCTACGAGTCACCGATCACGCCTGGGGCGATAGCGGGCCGTTCCCCTCGTCCAGGACGATGAATCGAGGTCGAGCTCGGGCCGGCGCGACGGGTGCGCACGGCAATCGACTCGGCTACGCGGGCCGCGGGCACCGCAGGAGCAGCACATCGGGCACCGGCATAACTTCGAGTGAAGATAGTACGAGAAACATCACATCAGGCGTCAGGTCCCTCACATTCCACGAGGCTCACGACCGAGCCTCGCCATCTGAGCGGGCACTCACGAGGGACCTGGACCCAGTCGCGGCGGAGAAAATGAAGAAGGAGTTGGAGGAAATGGCGCGTCAATTGGAAGACGCCGAAAAGAAGATAGCCGTCCAGAAGGAGGACTGGCGCAATAAATTAAGCAAGCTCAGGGAAGCTTTACGTACCAAGGAGTACAAAAACCCGGGTAAGGGTTCGGTTATTAATAGACAGGCCGCCGGTCGTCTATCATCGGATTTGGGGGGTCCGATCAATCTACGTGTACACACACGCACACCGTTCGAGGCAACGGTACCGCACTACGGGGCACACGCAGCGGCAGCGTGCGCGAGCCCGACTTCGCGGAAGCCCATGGAGGGCATCAACTCCGTCGCGACATCAGCATCAACAGTGGACTGTTTCCACACATCCGTAGAGCAGCCGGGAGACGCCAATGCCGCGGCCGATCTCCCAACATTGAAGCCCAGCGAGAAGAGGATAGCGTGGGCAGAGTGGCGCCGCAGACGCAGCGACCACCGGGATAAGGAAAACGAGGCGCCGAAGGCGCGGAATAAAGCAGAGAAGAAAATATACATAGCTCAACCATCAAGGGAACTAGTTGAAGCAGCCTGCAGGAAGGCCAAAGAAAGAAAACGGGATCAACTAAAACTGAAGATTACCATACCAGTCAAGCAGCCACCTGAAGCAAACTCATTAGAAGTCGTCGAACAATCATCGAAGAAATTTAAACCCGGAGAATGGGAACTTTAACGTAGCGTCAAAATAATAAGTGTTAGAATCAGTGAAAGAAAAGTTAATCAGTGAAAGTGCCTAAGTGATAACACCGTTGCAACCAATAGTGCGAGGCTTCGCCTCACACTAAAGGGGGAGAATTATGGACGACAACATCAACACGCGACGGCAGAGCTACGCATCGCGTCATACGGAGATTATACGTAAGAGAAATATGTGATTATTTATAAAGACTTAGATTGTTTAGAGTAAATAAAGAACCCAGTAGTTAGAATCCCCATAGTAATTATTTACATAAAACACCCTCTCATAGCATTCATTTGATATTGTAAACATTAAAGTAAAATCCCAATACAAATTGTATTAGAAAGAGAGAGGAGATGTTGCCTATGCGCGAGCGCAGCGCGGACTGGCCGCCATGGAGGGGAGGGGTGTATCGCGCCAACATGACCGTAACGAGAGCCGCGGCCACCGAGCCTGAATTAGAATTTAGTACGGCGCATTTTCACTTTGTAATTAACATGTTTACATTTATAACTTTACAACGGCTCATCGTATTAGAATGATTTATATATTGTTAGAAAGCTTATTAGAAGTTCTATTAAATGTTTAAACTTACAAATAAGTAAACTCAGTAGGTTCAGCGCAAATAATGAATAAGTGTTAAGAAAGGGACCGAATTACGGTTTGCCCGATTTCCATGTACGATTATTCAGATAAGAAAATATTTACGAACCCTACTGTACTTATAAGATCTCAATCCATATTAGAACTTTGTAAATCAGCTTAGTCTTCCACCCATTTAAATGTATAACATCCCAATAACATCTTGCAATGTAAATTAGTCAAGTCAAAGTGGGCGTAACCTCTATTGTCTCATTCAGCACGTCTTGCTCACCCACTAGCAGGTATAAATAGCAGGTACGGCCCGGAGCAAATCAGTGTCAAACGGAGCCTCCTGGAAGTCACAACAAGAAGAAGAAAAACTACAAAGTAATAGGAAGTTAGGGACTTGAAATCAAGTCACTTAGGGCAGTGATAGGGCAGTTAGGGAAAAGTAAATAAAAAGTCTATTTCTCGTTATTCCTTCTTTTATTTTGGTAACATCGATTACCTAAAGTGTCTGAGGACACGGGCGAAGCCCAAACACACCATTCGGGCGCCGAGTGGTAGTACGCGCTGTCCGTACACATAGGGGCGGAGCTCGTCCGTCGCCGACTTGTGTCACGGAGCGTGGTCGACGCACTGTCCGAGCACATAGGGGCGGAGCTCGTCCGTCGCCGACTTGTGTCTCGGCACTAGGTCATTCTTAGGTGACTGTGAGGGGCGAGCATTGCCGCGGCCGGTAGCGCGCGCGCTCACTCGCCCAGCCGACGCCGCAGAGAGCGGACGTCGCTCACAAACTTTTACAAGCATGTTTTTAGTATGTAAACAATCGTATGAAAAACCTTTAATTTGAATGGGCCCTTGACATGCTTTGATATATGGGGAACTTGTAATCAAACATTTAGTTTTTTCAGTATTCAGTATTATGCCGTTATCATAAGACCATTTAAGGATATTTTCAAAATCTTCTTGTATACAGGTTGTTACAATTAATGTTTTATGAGCGTATAGTAGGCATGTGTCGATCGTAAAGTGTCCGATTGTAATGGGTGTTGGTACTACATGGGTTTGGGTCGGTTCCCTATACAACAATTATAACAGAAAAACAATAGAGTCAGAAATGTTTGACATAGTAAACTTCTTTTCTCTATTATCATCACTAACACCAGGAGCTAGTTTCCAACCTAGATATGGAATATCCCATTGTGTACCTACTACATATCTAAGTACAAATTTTCATTTTATTCCAGCAGGCCGTTATAAAATAATAATAATAAATCTTACATCACATTAAACTTCGTCTCCAAAGGGGCTCTACGTGTTGGATCTATATCCCCATGCACGCCTTCGCTTCCAAATGACCGGGGAATTTCAATCGGAGATCATAATCATTTAATCATTTTTATTGCAACCATGCTGGTATTAAAGATCTTACATAAAAATGCAGTTCCACATGGGCCCTGTTAGGGCATACCAATGACAATATTATTAGTATATTCATCATCATTTATTTAAGAGCTTGGCTCTTGTTGGTGGAGTAATTTCCATTCTGTTCTATTCTCTGCTTTTTCCTTCAACTCTCTATAAGATTCAACTTCAATGTTTTCCTTTAACTGCTCCATGTTAACTCTTCGTTTATCCTTCCTTTTTCCCTCTATTATAACTTTAATGAAGTCATCGTGACGAAGAAGATGACCTATCATTTTTCCTCTTCGGTTTTCAATAACTTTTAATAAAGTTCTTTTTTCACTGACTATACGCAAAACCTCTTCATTAGTCTTTTTCTCCGTCCAACTGATCTTTTCTAATCTCCGCCAACACCACATCTCAAAGGCTTCCAACCCTTCCCTGTCCCGTTGAGTCATGGTCCACGTTTCGCAGCCGTAGAGAGCAATGCTCCAGATGTACACCTTAACCAGTTTCTTCTGAGTTGAGAATGATATTTTAGCTGTGAGCAAAGGTCTTTTTGAATTGAAGGCTTGCTTGGCCATGGCTATCCTGGCAACGATATCAGGTGTACATCTGGAATCATCTGTAATAATGCTGCCCAGATATTTAAACTTTTTTACTTGCTCAATTGCTGTAAAGTTTAAGGAAATTGACGTGACGACTGTTCTTTTCGATACCACTAGAGTTTTGGTTTTGCTTGCATTAATTTTGAGCCCAGATTACGAAAATGCTGTATCCATAGAAGTCAGCAGCGCCTGGAGTTCTTTTCTATTTTCAGCAACTGCTGCTATGTCGTCTGCAAGCGTATAAATTTTACATTTTTCCCATTAATTTTGACCCCTCCTGTACTCGACAGTCTGTGAGAGGCCTAAGGGCTGGCTGTATGCTTCCCCGCTGTATAGTGATAAGTGATACTATAATAATACCTACGCTGTGCAAAATAATAATTAATTTAATTAATATTGAATTTCAGTTATTTATGTTCCTCAATTAAACTAATATTTTTTGAGTTTGCTTCGGTATATATTATACTTATCCTCCTTTTTTATAAATTCCGGGATTTTATTATAAATTTTGATACATTTGTAATACGGTCCGTTTCCATAATATATTTTTTAAATTTATGTCCAGGGATAGCCAATTTGTTACTACGACGCTCGAAAATGAGACCCAAACTACGTTTGTCTAGAGGCGAGCGTCCTGAAGACTCTTAATACTTCTAAGGCTTCGTGCAGACTGTAACAGTGCTGCAGTAGGTACTGCCGTGTACCTACCCGTATATATAATTTTTACATTCTTAATTTTACTGTTAGTTGTTTCCTCGATACTGAGAGTCGTAAGTCATGTCCGAATCTCGTTGACCAAATTCGCTGTCAAGTTTACTACCTATTGACCGCCACCGCAGACCGCGCCAGTGTGATTGTGGCCAAAAGCCTGCATCACACTGGAGCGGCCAGCGGTGGCGGTTCATAGTAAATTTGACAGCTAAGTTTACTATGGTCCGCCGCGACCAGGCCGCGCCAATGTGTTGCAGGCTTTTGGCCACAATCACACTGGCTGACGGTGCCTGCGGTGCCTGCGGTGGCGGTCAATAGTAAGATAACAAGTTGAGCGCCAGTGTGGTGTGGGCTTTAAGCAGCTTCCACGGAGCTTCTCTATGGTAAGTAGAGGTTGCGCGAGGTCCTTTGTCAATTGGCATGTAACCTTTTCGCACTACTTTTAAATTTAACCACGTAAAACGCTTCTTTGGAGATCATAAATGCGTGCTGTCAGATTCGTCTTCCGTTAAACGTTCAAAACACTGAAAATATGAAATTTGTAATACCGATATCATGAAAACAAATACCCCACACATGGCAATAGATTCCTGGTTCTTGCATTAGGAATGTCTTCTCAAGGTTAGTACAATATGAAGTTTCTCTTGGTTTCGTTTTATATCCATCATAACCATTAAATAGATATATTACACAATACAATACAGGTAGGTACCTACCTATTAATTGAAATACTATGTAAGTAGGTACCTACTGAAAATGTGAGATATTGGTTTTGGAGCCGTGTCAATACCAGGGCAGCTTTTCGGTTCTGCACGTCTATCATGGGACGGCCGCGACATACTCTCGATTTTTCTCGCACTATAGGTACCTCTTGTTCGTGTTCTAATAAGAGAGAGACGGATAGTGCGAGAAAAATCGAGAGAGCTCGCGCGCCGTCTCTTGATAGCTTCATCCAAACCATACATGGGTACAGGATAACATCGTCTCATAAATTTATAAGCAAAATCTTAATCCGCTGATATAAAGAGTTATGGGACATATTTATGAGTAAGTCGTATGCACCCATATTTTTACATTTGACGTACTTGGTACGTACACCCATTAGGAGACGTCACGCGGGCCGATATCGGCAGGACTGCAGGCCTCCGCGTGATTCGGCCCGTGTGGATATGTGTAGGAAGCACTGCGGCCAGGCAAATCAAGGTCACTTCATACTACTCGTAGATTTGCCGTCACCTTGCTTCGCAGTCCTACCGATTTCCCGACATAATATGTTCTTCCCCATTTACTTCATCTCATATTGTTGAATCGTTAATAAGTGTACCTAGCTACAACTACAAGTATTGTGCACTCGTATACGTTACCATCAATGTTGATATGTATTCGACACATATTGGACACGTGTAAAATGTTTTCAGGTAACGATACTCCCGCCTGGCTCCCCATAGTCGGCATAAGCATCGCCGTCGTTGCCGCTGGAATACTCTACAAACTGTTCTACAGCGGCGGCACCGAGGAAAAACCGCTGGGCAAATTCTGCCTTCGGCCCGAAAGGCTGCGCGTGTCAAAGACAGAAATGGAGAACCTCGGCTACACTTGCAGTAGCATGCTGACCCCCAATATGGAATTCAATTTTAGGTTGTAGAGGCTAGGCCTATGCCAGGCAATAAATTACTGGTCGTGGGTTTAGATCGATGGTTGCTTCTACATTGATAATCCTAGTCATGACGAGGCTTATCATATCAACAGGATCAGTCCTGTTAATTGGTCAGCAATTGATCTGATAGCCACTTCATGACGAGGGTATATCATGGTTATATGTCGGTGTGTCCCTCACGGCCCATCGCAAATTGGCCAAGCATATACCATGAAGTTTTTTTGATCGGTATTGAAATAATATGAAATATTCCATTTATTGCATTTTTGATACAGTGCTGAAATGTATCGGTAGTCAAACCTTTTTGAAATTAATAAATTCTGTAGCACTGCTTATTTTGTTTTTTTTTTACGGTCAATTACTTTTGGATCTTCGTCCATACCTAAATATAATTATTTATCTATTTGAATAATATATGTATGGCTTCATCTAATACCATCACTCCAGCATTTTGCAAAGTAATTGCAGAGGATTGGAGGGGTCCATATTGGCTGCCATAAAATTCGTGATCCTATTTTTTTTTGTACTAACGTATTGTAGTCATAATCATCGCTAGTCCTAATTTTTTTTGGTCCTAACTTTTTTGTTCCTAAATTTTTGTCACTATCATTGGAAGTCATAATGATCAGTTGTCCTAAAATTTTTCTTCCAAATTTCATTACTAAGAACTTGCCAGAAGTCATAATTTTGTTAATCATAACATTTTTCTTCATAACGGACATACGTCATAATTTTGTTAGTCCTAATATCATAACTAAGAACATACTTTAATTCCTAATTTAGTTTTTCCTAATGAATAAAAGCTTTCGCTAAGTAAATTGAAAAAAAAATCGGTTCTGGCGCTTCGCCGGCCGCTGCCGCGGCACGCTCGCTTCGCTCGCTCGGCTCGCGCGCGCAGGGTCGCAGTACAACTAACACTCCTCGCTTCGCTCGTCGTCGTACCTACACGGACCTGCCTTAGGCTACGTCCGCACAGACAGGCGGCTAGAGTCTGTAGAGTCGATGTAGACCGAATATGTAGAGTCTATATGTAGAGTCGATGTAGAGTTAATGTAGAGTCGATGTAGAGTCAATATGTAGAGTCGATGTAGAGTCGATATGTAAAGTCGATGTAGTCTATATGTAGAGTCGATGTAGAGTTAATGTAGAGTCGATGTGTCAATGTAGAGACGTCTAGCTAGAGTCTTATGACCTCGTCTTGTACCTAGCGATAAAAAACCACACGTTTATTTACTTCGATAACGCCAAGTAACATTTATCATGAAAAATATTATGAAAAACAAATTTAGGATTAAAAAATATATGACTAGTGTCATTATGAATTGAAATAAAACGGGCAAGTGAGTGTTATGACGAAAAAAATTAGGAAAATAAAAATTAGGACCTGTGAAACTTATGATTACTGTCATTATGACTTCGAATGGTTATGACTTAGGATCGTTAGGATCAAGAATTATTAGGACTAACGATTATTATGGCGTAAATTTTTATGACGAACATTTTCGGACTTCCAATAATAGGACTTAAAAAAATAGGTGAAACAAAGCGTCCCCGGATTGGAGCTACACACTGTGATATAACGATCTCGGCATGAATACCAAATGGACCAAAGAATCGCAGGATATGCGCGATTTTATAGTTGCCTTATAGTCCCGATACACATCCCACCGCACACAGCCGCCACGCCGTTCAAATGTGTTCCTTAGCGCAATAGGTTTTTTTTTTCATTGCAATTTTACTTTCCACTTTCACTACCAGGAACCCACCTAGCATGCGTCTACGCCGTAGTCCCTCTCCGCTGCATACGAGGAAAACCACAGGATCAGCTACGGTTACGAAAGTGTTAAGTAATACATTTTAAAATTGACAGATAAATGGGTACTAGGTATATTTTGTAATTAAACGCTAAAGTACGATCGTGATGGATTATATTTCGATAAAATTCGAAATTTGCGTTTTTTTTCTTATTTCTTGTATGAACAGGTAAAAAGTTAAATCCTTAAATATGTGCATATAAAATCTCTTAGTAATTAATTATGATTATTTTGAATACGTACACAATAAACAGCATTCGTACATCACTTTCCATAAGAGAATAATATCTAATATAATTTCTATCTATGAGTTTTGAGTGGCGCCGCTACAGAGTATGCTCCCCAGCGGCGCCACAATGAATGCCCGTTATTTCGTTCCCCTGTATATGTACATCTATAAACATCAGACGTACATGATGTACGTTCAACGTACATCATTTCACCATATAATTCATTAATTTTCATTATGGTGGCGCGCAGAGCAGCACACGCTAAATCAGCTTAATTTCATCCAAGAAACAATTCATTCCCCACTATAAGGCTCATAACTACAACTTAGAAAAGTTGAAAAACCCCCGACATTTTCATTTCAAAGTCCAATATCTCAAAAACGGCTAAACAGATTTTGATGAAACATGGCTAAGAACACTCAAGATAGAATTGTCTATGACACAAAAAAAACCGTATTCAAATCAGTCCATCCGTTTGGGAGCTACGATACCACAGGCAGACACGTTAAACTTATAATACCCCTCTCTTTGCGTCGGGGGTTAAAAACGAATTAAGGCGCCATAGGTTCATGGTCTTCTCTCCCTCTCACTGAGCATAAGCGTGAGCGAGATGGAAGTGCCTGTTCGGAAGCGCGGAATATCATGTTATTTAATTTTTTGGCCGTTTAAATAAACAAAAAAATTAACACTGAGTTCTCTCAAACATGATATTGCCGATTTTCAGAAGCCATTTTAATATTTTTAGCTTTTGTGCATAATTTGTAACAAATATTTTAAGTGTATTTTAGACCCTTTTAGACCTATGTTCGTGATTTTTTTCTATCGAGCGAAAAATGCTTAATCACGTTTCTAAACACTGATCTCGCTGCAGAAAAGCCTCAAGATTACTATTCGTATTTTTTTTAACCATATTATTATAAACAGACGCATTATATTGTTTCAAAATCACTGTTCTCTTAACTTCACTGAACCTACGGCGTAGGTAGTGTGTACCTGATTACTTAGTTTTCTTCAGAGTTTTCGGTTTCTATATTTTCTAACATTGCCTATCCGTAAAAAAAAATGTTATAGTCGGATAGAGCACTAAAATTAAAGTATTGTTGTAAAATCAGACCGGCCAAGTGCGTGTCGGACCACGCACAATCAAGGGTGGCATACCTTCCGCTAGCTTACCCACCTCACTTTTCGCCACCAAGACCAAGAGACATTGTCACGCCACATCACTGTTACCTACAAGAGAGGAAATACAAACCCTGAAAGACTGGAGGTTGTTTTGAAAGCGACTTCATAACACCAGTAGTTTCAGGCGTTGCGGGCCCGATAACACAATGAGCCACGACACATTTTAGGTGTGCTTAGCGTTCAAAGGGTTAAAATCACTACCCTATACCGAAAGTTAGAAAAGGTAAGCCCTTCTAGTTAGGTAATGCAGTTTTCCAAAAATCTTTAGTCATGCTCTCCTATATTTCGTCCCTTACTTTAATTGACCTATTGTCGATGAATGCCGTTGAAAAGTTGTTTCGGATGTGTTTGTTTTACGAGAATTCTTCGATTGTAGAGCTTCTTCCGCCTTGTGTAGATCAGCGTATGGCAATTCACTGGGATTTAACCCAAAGTAAACAAAAGTCCACAATCTGAACACGACTTTTTTGTCAAAGCCAGAGTGCATGTTCAGATATTTTTGAACACCCTGAAGTGTACAGATGTATGTGACGCTGACTGTACAAATCCCTTTTCTAGAACAAATTCACTTCTCTTTGTATAAGGCACAAAGATAAGACAAAGCCATTGCCTTTCATTGTTAAGTGTAACCGCTAATCGTTTACGTTGTAATAAGTATACTGCAACTACCTACTAATAAAAAGTTTGTAATACCGATACACATTTCGTTATAATTGAACCTTGTTACATTAACAATAGAGTCGAGATTCGAGTAAAGCATTTATTAAACAAACCTTTTAATTTCAAAGTGTTTGTGGAACGTGGATAAACAATGGCTGTGTTGGAGCGATGGGTCGATAAGATCCGTTCTAGAAAAGGGATTCACATTATACGAAAGATATTATTTTGTCTGAAACTAATCCTGTCATTGGATCACTTAAATGTCATCCTAGACACAGTGAGCTAAATAAAACACACATGAAATTAATACATGATAATGTATTCGGAACAATCGTATCTTACCGCGATATATTATATTATAATTATAAATAAGCGGGCGAGCTCCACTGATACAAAATATATAATTATTAATTACAATAATCCCGCGCGATCCTAGTGTTTCTATGTTACATGAAATACGTCGCCGCTACAACCATGTGCATCTTTTCTTATTTTAACTTCGAAAAGAGTAGATGCATTGATTTTACTTTCTTTTCACTCATGCACATTTTGCTAATATTGTTATAATAACTTAATTCAGCCATCTTGAACGCAAGAAATAATCAAAGCATCCACCTTCAAAGGAAACTACAAAGTGGTGTTTCATCCCTCAACATTTACAATATTCAGAAATATATTTAAATTCTTCATAAAATGATATTTACAGGCGTCACAGTAAAGCATAATAGGGACTGTTCATTAAATACATGAGACAATTCCGAGTTAAAAAAGTCATAGTTATTCTTCAATTGAGGCATAGTCCATGTGCGACCGACCACCGCGATTTTTCCCAGCTATGAAACCTACTCGTAGCTAGACCGATTTCTTGTCCCCGTAAACCCCCATAAACTGCTAATTTCCGCGACTTCCATAGAGCCGTTTCCGAGAACCTGATTACAAATATATACAGGTGTATATACAAATATATACAGGTGTATATACAAATAAATACACGTGTATATACAAATATAAACAGGTGTATATACAAATATATACAGGTGTACATACAAATATTGCTAGCATAGGATTACATGGACCTATGAAAATGATTGCCCAAAAAACGTATTTTCAAAGGTGACCATATAACAGCATTCAGAAAAGTCAGGTTGAAAATTGGTAAAAATGTCTTATTTGATTAAAGAGCAGCCCCTTGCTTTGGTACTTAAATCAATAAAAAATAAGTTCGAACGTCACACGACATCAATTTAGGCGTCTGCCTATCATCCTACTAATATTATAAATGCGAAAGTTTAGATGTTTGGATGTTTGTAACTCAATCACGCTTAAACTGCTCAACCGATTTGGATGAAATTTTGCACGGAGATAGTTTATAACCTGGATTTAAATATAGGGTAGTTTTTATCCCGGGTCCACGCAGACGAAGTCGCGGGCGGAAGCTAGTAACTACATATATCAGCCAAAAGACGTCCACTGCTGGACATTGGCCTCCCCCAAAGAGTGCCACAATGACCGTACCTGCGCCACTGCGCCACTGCGCCTGGACTCCCGCGCCCTTCTGCCTATACCGGCTATCATATTGGGTCTTGTTGTAAAGTTGGCGATTGTGACGTCTCTTTCTAATAAGAACGCTTAGAAAGAGACGAATAACCTATGTGGGTGGTGAACAATGTTAAGAAACTCGCGTCTACGCCCAGCCCGCCAACTTTACCTTTTTTATCTGTACCTACTGCATAACAATACAGTATTTATGACAACATTCAAATGACGCAAGATATTCACAAGAATTAACAAATTATATTCATTATGAAGAACTTAACTACTTTTTTGCATTGTATAATAATAATATTTTATTTATTCAAATATAAACTTGTATTATTCTGACTAATTCACTCATTTTGCTTGTCCTGTTACAGATTTAATAAATAATCAAGTTAATCATAGCTCGAATGATTGTTTAAAAAAACATTTATTACAATACATTTAAGTACAGTCACGTCTATAAACATGTACACGTTTAGGGACGTATGTCAATGGAATAACGTTGAAAATCGTATACATGTTTATAGATGTGACTGTCCATTGATAAAGTTATACTAGGCAAGCTTACTTTGGTTATTACACTATTCGTTTCTATTATATCGTCTTTCAACTTTTTTTTTGACGACTATCGAAAAGTTATATGCCATGAATGACAAATTTATAAACATTCCCGATTGAAGATAGTTTAAGCATGGGTACTAACTGGTTTTATTGCTTACTAGTGTAAGTACACTTAAACTACGTTCAACATGGTGTAAACTACAATTTATAAATAACTAAAGCAGCCCGTTAACCTCGCATCTCTTTCTTTGCCAATGCGTAAGAGTGAGTGAGGTATAGTTTTGATTATTTATGAATTGGAATGTTCTACCTAGGACGGTAGTTGTTTTTTTAATGGACAACTTTGATGCAACTGGCCCCACTCACATACCCACGTGTGATCAAACCACGATAAGAATATGATTGCAACTGACGGTTTCGCCAAATAAATACGTCAGTTTATGAACTGACAGCTATCCCAATTTCATTCTAATCGCTCGTTGGTAATATTAATATGCTGGCGCGAATTGATTGAACGAAACTTAGATAGAGGATATAACACGGGAGTATTATGGGGTATACAGATTATATGATTTTCCCCAATTTGTCAGTACAACATGAAGTCATAATTGGGTGTAGCGTACAGATGTAACAATCCAACCACATTTGCATGCAATTTCCCAGTACAACTCGTTTGACAGTTGGATCAGCAACGCAACATGCCTCTAGACGATAGCAATTTGTCAGCTTCTGATAGATTGGGGCTGACAAATCATGACATGTATACACCCCATTAGCGAATGCCCAAAAGGGATGGAGGTACCCTCACTATATTGAGAAGCATCAAAAGACAAAATCATCCTTGACATCTCATGTTTATATACTTAAGTCACATTATAGCCCGACAACTTTCTATTTGACCCTGAGATATTTTCACTGTATACGGGTCGGTAACAGAAACTTGTCGGGTTATAAATCCGTAATGTAACATTCAGTACAATATTTTCTCATTCATTCACGCCAGCTTTCGTGTATTTATACCTGATATTGCGCAATAAATTGGATGGTGTAGCGAGCGCTTAACACAGAACATGACGGTTTCAGCGACGACGATAAGTACTTCACCCTATTCGAGTAACATATGGCTATTGTGTTGCTATCTTGCTCGCGCACCCGAGGCCGCCCGCTGATGTCTCCTTCCCTCTTCTAATAATTTGTAGATCCTGCAAATAAAAATTATTTCAGTTAGGAACTTCAATTCGTAGCCCAGAATTCACGTTGTTTAATACTTGTTTTTCTGTACAGTGTTCCTTTATGGAGGTGTGCAATAATAGTACATTACTACAGAGGCCGGGAAGCAAGGGGTTGCCGGCCGAGCCCATATAGACGGCCGAGCGTAGCGAGGTCGGATAGTTATGAGGCTGGCAATCCCTCTTCACGTCGAGGTATGTATAGTGCTTTTCTCAAACATCCAATGAAATAAATAAAAGAAATCAATCTTAAATTTTCATGGCTGAACGCCGTGATCCTGTGCCACAAATTGTGGAATGGAATTTAAAAAATATCATCTTGCAGGCCTAGGCATCTTAGGCATCCTCCAATTTTGTATGAAAAACCATTACGGGTCTCTCGTCTCGCTTCGCCCGAAACGTGACGCTTCGCCCATTATGAAGAACACAACGTCAATATTGCATTGCATGTTTGAGAAAAGAATATTGCATTGTATTCTATGTCATCGTCATCTTCATATCAGCCGAAATACGTTCACTGCTGGACATAGGCCTCCCCCAAAGAGTGTCAAATGGGCCGGTCATTCACCACCCGTATTCTATGTAATATTCTAGTCAATAGTCGAAGGGGTACTTGTATTCTATGCAATGGAAATGACAGTGAAAGTCTTACTTAGGGGCTATTAATAAATTACGTCATTTCAAAACGACGTAATTTATTAAGGATTGAAATAACAGGATGATGATGGGTCAAAAATCGTCAGAAAACGATGACGTAATTTATGAACAGCCCGTTATTGAAAGTGATTGAATGATGGGTCAAAAATCGTCACAAAACGATGACGTAATTTATGAACAGCCCGTTATTGAAAGTGACTGAATGATGGGTCAAAAATCGTCACAAAACGATGACGTAATTTATGAACAGCCCGTTATTGAAAGTGACTGAATGATGGGTCAAAAATCGTCACAAAACGATGACGTAATTTATGAACAGGCCGTTATTGAAAGTGACTGAATTGGGTCAAAAATCGTCACACAACGATGACGTAATTTATGAACAGCCCGTTATTGAAAGTGACTGAAGTCTGGGTCAAAAATCGTCACAAAACGATGACGTAATTTATGAACAGCCCCTTATTGAAAGTGACTGAATGATGGGTCAAAAATCGTCACAAAACGATGACGTAATTTATGAACAGCCCGTTATTGAAAGTGACTGAATGATGGGTCAAAAATCGTCACAAAACGATGACGTAATTTATGAACAGCCCGTTATTGAAAGTGACTGAATGATGGGTCAAAAATCGTCACAAAACGATGACGTAATTTATGAACAGCCCGTTATTGAAAGTGACTGAATGATGGGTCAAAAATCGTCACAAAACGATGACGTAATTTATGAACAGGCCGTTATTGAAAGTGACTGAATCGGGTCAAAAATCGTAACACAACGATGACGTAATTTATGAACAGCCCGTTATTGAAAGTGACTGAATGCTGGGTCAAAAATCGTCACAAAACGATGACGTAATTTATGAACAGCCCCTTATTGAAAGTGACTGACCGCACCGGGTGTTCGTTATTTCCTGGCCTGCAGCGCGCTGGAGAGCCAGTCCATGGCCTGGTCGAGGCCCTCGCCGCGCACGGCCGAGGTCTTGAAGATCTGGAAGGTTCGGTCGCGCAGCGCGTCCAGCCCCAGCGCCTGGTGCACCTCCGCCACCGTCAGGCACCCGGACATGTCCTGCTTATTCGCTAGCACCACTAGTATTGCGTTCGCTAGCTCGTCTTCCTGCAATACGATATTACCAAATGATATACACCCCGGAAGACCAGCGCTGGCTCGTGAGCCAGCATTATACTGAGGCGGGACCATTTCGTAACAAATAAATAGTTATTGAGTAACTAAATAATATCATGTTTGTTTGTTTTTTTTTTTTTTTTTCACAAAATCTTATACGCTAGTTTAACAAATAAAGTTCCGCCAAACTGAGAACAGTTTGTTGGAGGATAATACGCTCGTTACTATATTTGTTGTTTATTTATATGAACTACCTTAACCCTAGTAAACTAAACAATGAATAAGCGTTTCTACAAATAACTCGTTAAGTAGGTATACCTCGGTTATGCAACACGTCATGCCATGCACTACCTAACACTTTTATCAAATAAATCTAATAGTTCTGCTTTTAATCTTTTCTTAAATATTAGCTTACTACTACACTTTTCTAAGGTTGTACTTATCTTATTATATACCTTAGGAACAATATACTTACGGGTTCTTTTACCGTAATAGTTGTTAGCGTTACATTCTATGTATCTTTTTTGTGTGCTTGCTCTGAGGTTACGTAACTGCAGTCTACTGGTTTTAAACCTGTTCCAGCCATAGTCATCAATACACATTAAATACCTGACTTTTTCATGTACCGGAAGGATTTTTAGCATTTTATATAATAACTTATAATTTTTATTACAATTCTCTTTAGTTTTTTTGTCTACTAATACATGTTTTATTATTCTAATCTGTATATTACTAATTTTCTCAAGATAAGTTTTAAAGGTACGTCCATTCGCAATTAGCCCATAGCTAATTACTGACTCGGCTAGCGAGTAGTACAGCATTTTCATTAGTTTTCTACTTAATATATTTTTTAAACTTACTAATTTTGACATAATTGCACGGAGTTTATTACATACTACATCTATGTGGGGGCCCCAACTGAATTTAGTGTCTATAGTTACGCCTAAATATTTATATTTATCTACAAGTTGAATACTACCACAATTACAGTCTTCTTGATTCTTATTATTATGTAGACAGTCGTATGAATGTCCTACAATATTGATATTTTCATATGGTTTTGACGCGTAAGGCGACATAATTGACATACATTTCGTTTTGTTTATGTTAAGAATTATGCCGTTATCGTGCGCCCACTTTATTATATTTGTAAAATCTGCCTGTATATTTTTTTCCACAGTTTTGATGTCCTTATCCGCGTATAGCAAACATGTATCGTCAGCATACATATAAGTTGAGCACTTGTGGACCACATTAACCATGCTGTTTACGTGCATTATGTACCCTAATGGCCCAAACACAGAGCCGGTCGGCACTCCGTATATCACATTAGCCTCCTCTCCGCTCTGTCCATCGATGACTGTTGTTATTGTCCTGTTACTTAAGTAGTTTCTAATCCACTCGACCACTGGGCCACGGACACCACATTCCTGTATGGCGAGAATGAGCTGTTCGTGGTCCAGTGTGTCAAATGCTTTTTTAAAATCAATGTATAATGTCACAACGTATTTTTTATTATTTAAATGTTCATTTACCTCGTCTGTGAATTGGGCCAGAGCGGTTGAGGTGCTGCGCATTCGCCTAAATCCATGTTGACTATTTGATATTATGTTATTGTTTACTAAAAATTTTGTATTTGTTTGTAACGAATAAATAATTAGCATTTTCAAATCATTTTCAAATGATATTCCCAATAATGTTGTTCTCTCGGATAATTATTAAAAATATGGTCGAATGGACCAACAACTACAACTTAGAAAAGTTGAAAAACCCCCGACATTTTCGTTTCAAAGGCCAATATCTCAAAAACGGCTGAACAGATTGTCATGAAAAGAGAGTAAGAACTCGGGGTACAATTATCTATGACACAAAAAAACCGCATTCAAATCGGTTCATCCGTTTGGTAGCTACGATACTACATACAGATACACAGATACACAGACAAACACGCTAAGCTATTCTCACCGAACGGGCCGGGCCGGGGCGCATTCTAATACATGCAAAGGAATTTGAACCGTCTGTACAGCAGATGCAATTCATATTTGATTACAATCCCCACCGACCGCGTCGGTAGCTGACGCCTCGCAGTGGATGCACGATGCATTCATTCAAATATGAAATGTAATTGCTGTTTATACGGTTTAAATTCCTTTGCATGTAATAGAATGCGCTCCGGCCCGGCCCGTTCGGTGACAATCGTACATAAAGCAGCACGGCTATCACGCAAAGGCGCGCGAGCTCTCTCGATTTTTCTCGCACTATCCGTCGCTCTCTTATTAGAACGCTTAGAACAAGAGCTATAGTGCGAGAAAAATCGAGAGTATTGTCGCGGCCGTCCCGTGTTAGAGGTTCACGGGATTATGAAGTTATTCCTTCTTCAACTTAAGAGCTCTTGTCGGTGGAGAAACCGCCATTCAGCTCTACGCTCGCCACTGCTTTGAGCTCCTGGTACGAAGTTATAAGTGTCCATAATTTTAAGAGGAGTTATATACTTTCTCTTTTCCGCAAAGCGCACATTCGTATGAAACGATTGTCATTTACTATGACGCTTGAGTGTCGTGACGTCATGATCCTCGAGCGTTTTGTCTCTCTAAGAAGCAATATTAAAACGGTTGTAGTTTCCTAATTTTGATATCCGAATGTGATTTCCGTCACTTCATCGATTTTTCTATTTTTCTTCATCAACGTCAACCTCCTAGCGTTGATTAGGATTATGCCTTTAGTTTGTGGATTTACATTAATTAAGTGTTTTTCTATGCCTTATGGCATACATGGTATAGGTACGCAGTTTTCTAAAATTTGAAGGAGTCTAGACTAGTTTAAACTAGTCCTAACCTCCTAGGGTTAGGACCCTAGCAGTAGCAGCACGTGAAATTTTTTGATAGCAACCCGGAGCAAAGAAGTTATGAAAGAGTTTAGTGTAACTTTAGGCTTGTTTTAAAATAAATTTTAGGCAGTAGGGGGAGTTGGCTTGTAAGGGCTGTCCAGTGGCTAGACTCCTTCAACATTATACTACCACCACTATTAACAAACCACTTCATCTCAAAGTAACTAAATCAGAATGTACTTACTCTTAACATATGCACCAATTCATCTTTTGATATCCCTATTCTGTCTCTGTCGGCCGAATCTACAACGTAAATGATAGCATCTGTGTTGCCGTAGTAACATCGCCAGTAAGGCCTGAAATACAAGAGTTAAATAAATATAATCACAATGCCTAGAAATTGTTCAGCGACCATATCATCAGGTGACAACCAAAACTCACTAATTATACATACTTAACAACTCTTAACAGACTAATTACTTTATAAAATTTGTTTCGTGTCAATTTAATGTATAGTTTGAGTAGGCTGAGTAAAAAAGGCTACAGACCCAACTTTGGATTTTTATCTATCGAGGAAATTTTAAGCAATCATGTATCTATCAAATCAGATAAACAATCATATAGTCAAGAATCATATATCTGAGAATCAGACCTTATTGTTTCTTAATTTAGACAGAACGGCGTTTCAAAGTACGCGATAATTTCCAATGCACCGCCTTAAGAGGGTATCCTAGCAGCATTTTTCCATACAAACGTATTCCCCTATTTCCTTCCTGGTTTATCCCTCTAGAGGACTCGTTTTTTTTTATAAAATCTAGGTCTACTGTATGTATGCCCCTGTCATTTAATCTTTCCCAAAAAATAATTACCAAAACAGATACGAATTTTCGAAAACCTAAAAAATACCCCATTTTTACTGTCATATTTAGATGACTACCAGACAAATATGAAAAGATTTTACGTTAAAATAAAATAATAGAAACATAGATCTGCTCTTCCTCTAAATTTCGACACCAAACATAATTGAATCGGCGCAGGTTTGGCGGAGAAAACAGGGGAATACAAAGCATCGATCTGGTCAAGATTTTGCAGTGAAAATCGGTCTGAGCTGCAGTTGTCCCTATCGCACATTACGGGGAAAGACTTGGGCGCAACGCGACGGCAATAGTTTGTACAAATACCTATTTCTCAATTTTGTCGCAGACCGACTACGCTCTTAAGCATCGGAGACATCCAAGACTAACAAATATTAATGCTTATCAATCTTATCATACTGGCACTTCACTTGGTGTTGCGTGTCCGCATAGCGTGGTTGCCTTTCATTTGCCACAGGAACGAAAAGGATGCAACATGAATATTTGGCCAGCAACACACAAATATTTGCTCTTACCAGGACAGTTAGTTTTGCAGGCTCCTCTAGACTAAAACTTCCATTTATATTTTTTAATACAGTTGCTCAAAAAGTGGTACTTTTTGTGGCTGCGTAGCGTACGAGAAGCTCAATTTCTCGAACTAGTGCTTTTTAGGGTTCCGTAGCCAAATGGCAAAAAACGGAACCCTTATAGATTCGTCATGTCTGTCTGTCTGTCTGTCCGTCAGTATGTCACAGGCATTTTACTCTAAAACCATAAGGTGTATTTGAATAAAAAATTGAAGATAGGGTGTGTTTTGTTAACCGCTACATAGTTTTGTAATGAAATTACTAAAAAAGATTTTTTTTAGGGGTGCACCCCATACATAAAACTGAAAGTCATAAAATATTTTTTCATTGCAAGCCCACGTGTGGTACATCAATCGACAGGCCTTTCAAAATAAATATAAGGTTTCTAAGCAGTTTTTTGGATTAAGTGAATAGAGTCGGAGATAATCGCCCCGAAAGTGACTAAAATTGTGTCCCCCCCCCCTCTAATTTTTGAACCGTGTATTTTAAAAATATGAAAAAAATCATGCTCATAGGGATTATAAAATTCTACCAGCGAAATTTGTTTTCAACAAGATCGGTTCAAAGGTTTCCGAGATATTTATAAAAAACTGTGTTGCTTAAAGAAAAGGACGTAAGTGCCATAAGTTTTCAGTAACGATATGACCTTTTTCATGTCAGACCCATCATACCCCTAGCAATACCCCTGGGTGTAGGGTGGGACTGAACCATACCACCGTACTGCTGTGCACTATATTATGCTTTATTATATCTATCCCAAAAGTCCTATTACCGTTATCAGTATCACGCAGTGTAGTTGAAAAAGTTAGACTACCGTTATCTGTACGAGTAGGTAACCTTTGATTTAGTATATAGAACTAGATGCACAATGTCAAACAAATATGCCAAGATATGCCCCAGAACATGAACGAAGAATACTCTGGACAGGCTATGGTAATAATAATACCACGTGCGAGCGAGCTGGTAGCATACAAATCTCTATAAGTGTGACAGAAAGGGGAATATCATTCATTGTCCTTATCATAGTTCCACTTTTTATTTTTTTTGCCACAACTGATTTAGTATGAAGTTGTGCCACACAAACCAGTACCCGTCCCGTAGTAAGTTATTTATAGGGTGGAGGCAGGTCCAGGAGCAAGGAAAATTTGCGACCGGTCGCTACTTGCGTTGGGTTTGTCTCTATGGTAGCGGCCTGTCCGGCGGTTAACATGGGAGATGGCCTCGGGGGGAGCTCACAGTTGCTAAGATCCTCGAGGCAAAACTGATTGGGATCCTTCACGAGGTTACCACCTGTTAACTGCCTAGTTCTACCGTTAGAAACAGGCAGAACGGAAACAATCAGTTGAGCCCATACTTTCATATCCCAACCCATCCTATCCCGTTCATCCCGTCTAATCAGCCGTAAGCGATGACATGGCATGTCGCAGCGGGCTTTCTATCCAAAAAGAAGGATGGTTAGCGGTAAAATGCCATCCGCGTGTTTGTGCCGTGCGCGGGGACCCGTACGGGTGGAGAGGGAGGTCCTGGTGGCTGAGTCGACCAGTGGTCGGGATAGTTACTTCTGGGAGACAACACTCTTCTTCGGCTCAGGATTCACCTCACACGGGCGGTCATGGTCTAGCCAGCCATGATCAATCGGCTGTCGTGTCCAGTCTGATGGCCACGGGCGAGTGTCCTGGGGTATGGGGTCTGTAGTCGGTGGAGCACGGGTTACGAGTTGTCTGAGGAGATGACGAGTAACTCGGCACCGTGCGGACTCATGGACAACATACTCTTGGGGCGCTATATCAGATTGGTAGCCCTGATGCGTTAACGCATCCCCAGGGTGTGGGCTCCGTGGTGGGTGGGGAGCCAATCTGATGAAGTAAGGGAACAAAAGGTCACATGGATACTATAAAACCTATGACGAAAGAAGGAGGGAAAGCCGTACCCGCAAGGGATGAGGCCAAAAAGGCGCATAGCGCAAATGCTGTACCGGCGGTACGCACTTCTGTCCCAGACAGTGGAGCGAGAGCGGGTAACAGCCGAGCAAGGGGGTCCGCAAGGACGCAGAAGGCGCGCAGCGCATTTAGAGGCAGAGGCCATGGTGGAGCAGTCCAAACCGGAGGCACCGTCCGATCTTTTCCCCACGGGTTGAAAAGCGGACACGCCCAGCAGGCCCCCGCAAAGGGACCGGCTGGCGCAGGGGCCGGAGGGGAGGTCAGCGGAACTGTGGCCATCTGCAACCGGCCGGCCGGTCCTCTTCTGAACCCTGCTGACGAGCCGGGCGCCGTCGATAGCGTGTCCGTACCCGAGGGTGCGGATACGTGGTCCGGTGGAGGAGTCGTCGGAAGCAGGAGGCAGAAGAGGCGAGACAACGCCAAGGCAAGGGCTCATACACTGAGCGAGGGCACCCCCGAGGATGAACCCACATCGGGGCCACGGATGGTGCAAAAGAAGAGGCAACTGGGGGCCAGTGGCGACTCTTCTCTGCTTGTCAGCGACTCCAAGCGAACGAAAGTCACAGGCTCGTTCGCTGAAGTGGCTGCAAGCGAGAGGATGGCCATCGTCCCGGAGGCCTTTCCGGCCGAGAAGATCGGGTTGGGGCATCTGGGCGCCATCCAGGGGCTCATTCTGGAGCTTCTGGTTGATGCTCCGGATCCCCTACCCCGAGTCACTCTCGGCAACGTAGTGGCGGGTGCTCTCCACGTCAATTGCCAAGGGAGAGAGTCCGTCGCATGGCTCAGGTCAGCAATCGGAAGTGAGGAGATTGAGAGCCTGCGCCTAAGGGTCATGGACGCCAAGGATCTTCCGAAACCTGTCAAAATGGCATGGAAAACGAAGATAGTTGGCGGCCATGACGTGAAGCTGCTTCTCCGTGTGCTGCAGAGGTACAATCCTGCGCTACACACGGAGGAGTGGAAGGTGGTAGACACCTTGACGTCGGACGCGAACACCAGGCGCATCATACTGATGGACCGGGTGTCGGCCGACGTTATCAAGGCAGCGGGCTACCACCTACACACGGGGGTCGACCTGAGCTCCTTCAAGCTCCTAGAGGACGCGGAGGAGAGGGCGCTTGAGGGGGCTGAGGATGGCGCTTGTGCGGGGACGGGCGCGGGGGGACCGACGCCAGGGGAGGGCGCGGGGGGTCCGCCGCCTGGGGAGGCCGAGGAGGGCACACCTCCAGATGGCAAGGTGCCAATTGCTATTAGCGAAAAGGCTGAGGAGGCTGAGACAGTCAAGGAGGAGGGGCAGTCGAAATCGGAGGCCGGGGACATGGCGGGCTCCAGTGACAGACCTGCTGAATCCCGCATGGCCCGAGAGTCATCACCGCTATCGGGGATTGGCTCGGAGGATCTGCAGGGAATGGCAGAGCTGTACCTGGAGGCCTCCATGTCTCCCATGTCCTGCGACGAGACTGTCCAGGAAGTGGCTGCTGACCTCAGCAAGCCAAAACTATAATAGCGCCAATGGCGGGTTTAAGGTGTGTACAAATTAATCTACAACACAATAAGGCTGCCACTGCCCTTCTGGCAAGGCAGCTAAAATGCGACAAGTTCGATATTGCTCTTATTCAAGAACCATATATATATAAAAGTGAAATAAGAGGTTTAGGTGGAACGGGGGGAACAATTGTTCACCTGTGTCCAGATAACAACAATAACATGAGGACATGTATATATGTCAAAAATGGCATCAATGCTATGCCTTTACATGCTTTCTGTTGCAGGGATCTCACCACGGTGATGATCCAAAAAAAGGGGGAGGGTAAGGAGCTCATCCTATCATCAGCCTACCTCCCCTACGAGGCGACGGATCCCATCACACAACAACTGCGGGATCTTGTTGCATACGGCAGCCGGGCGAACACCAACCTGATAATCGGCTGCGACGCAAACGCTCACCATGTCATCTGGGGCAGCTCAGATGTCAACAGGAGAGGAGAGAAGGTACTGGACTTCCTGGTAAGCTCTTCTTTACAAATACTAAATAAAGGCAATGAACCTACCTTCGTCAACTCTAGGCGGGGGGAGGTTATTGATTTAACGTTGGCTACTAATAATACTAGTAACAAAATCAACTCATGGCACGTATCTGACGACATATCCCTTTCGGACCACAGATACATCTGCTTTAGGTACCGAACTAAAATAGAAATAAACACGGTACGAAAACGGAATCCTAGGCACACGGACTGGTCGGCGTTTAGAAGGGATCTAAAGGTGGACCTAGGAGACCCAAAAGGCAAGCTCAACTCTATTATAGACATAGAATTCGAAGCGGACAAAATAGTACAAGCCGTATACACGGCCTTCACTAATAACTGCCCGGAGAAGAAAACCCTGGCTAAAAAGTTACCATGGTGGACCCCAGAGATAGTTAAACTCAGGAGGGAAACTAGGGCAATATTCAATGACGCAAAGGCATCTAATGACTTTGGGTACTATGCACAAAAACTCACAGAACTCAGCAAGGCTGTGAGGAAAGCCAAAAGGAGAGCGTGGAGGAATCACTGCGATCAAATTGAGTCAATACCAGAAGGAATGAGACTAACAAAGGCACTAGCGACCACAAAGTCGGCCCCGCTCACATCCATTAGGGACAATGACGGTAGAATGACGAAAACGGGGCTGGAAACCCTTAAGGTAATGTGTAACACGCACTTCCCAGGCTCAGTAATACACGACAGCGTAACAGACGATGGTGCAATTAGTGCGTTGGAACAGACCACAAGTACAACGAGACACAATTGGGACACGTCCAAAAAGGTAGTAGATCATAACAAGATAAAGTGGGCACTTTCAACATTTCAACCTTACAAAGCCCCGGGGCCAGATGGCATCTACCCCATTCTACTACAAGAAGGCGCTAATGTACTAATCCCGCATCTTAGCAGATTGTACAGGGCGTGCTTGGCCTTCGCACACGTGCCACGGGTGTGGAGGATGGTAAAAGTAACCTATCTGCCCAAACCGGGTAAGGCGGATTACAGTGAAGCCAAATCGTATAGGCCGATAAGTTTATCGTCGTTTTTCCTCAAAACACTGGAGAAATTGGTAGATAGACACATAAGGGATGGCCCATTAAGGAGACATCCGCTGCACGAACTACAATGTGCATACCAGCCAGGGAAGTCAACGGAAACCGCACTTCACCTGGTAACAACCAGGGCTGAACAGGCTATAGAGAATAAGGAACTATGTCTGGCAGCTTTCTTGGACGTGGAGGGAGCGTTCGATCGTACCACGTATAAAGCTATCAGCGAAGCAGCTGCAAAACATGGTGTAGAGCCCACCCTATGTAAATGGATAGGCAATATGCTAAATGGCAGACTAATAAAGTCATCTCTCTTAGGGGATGAGATAATGGCCACGGCCACAAAGGGATGTCCACAGGGGGGGGTACTCTCACCAACTCTCTGGAGTCTGGTGGTGAACTCACTCCTGGTAGAACTCAATAAGGGTCCCATCCACACGGTGGGATATGCTGATGATCTAGTGATACTGGTTAATGGGAAGTTCCCAGGCACGGTATCAGAAATCATGAACAAGGCACTGCGGATAGTGGAGAAATGGTGCGACCTGCACCAACTATCCATTAATCCAGGCAAAACTGTGGTAATACCCTTTACTAGGAAAAGGACCCTTCCAGGCGTACAGCAGTTAAAACTGTACGGGCCCTCCCGTACAGTTTTCTACCTCCCTACTAGAACTGTCCGATGATGTGAAATATCTAGGTGTTACACTGGATAAGGAACTGAATTGGAAGAAGCATACAGATCTTACCATCACAAAGGCACTGAGGGTATTTGGAATGTGTAGATCAGCGTATGGCAAAACATGGGGATTGAACCCAAAGGTACTTAAGTGGATCTACACTATGATGGTGAGGCCCATATTATTGTACGGCAGCCTGGTATGGTGGCCAAGGACTTTAATGAGCACATGCAGAGAGGCTCTGATGAAGGTGCAGAGATCGGCTTGCATGGCTATAACAGGGGCGTTTCGTACCACGCCTACAGCGGCGCTAGAAGTCCTACTGGACCTACCGCCACTTCACTTGGTGATTAAGTCAGAGGCGCGGAAATCGCTCTACAGATTAAGAACTCTTGGACTGTGGAGCGACAACAAACCAAAGACTAAACACACAAACATGGAGACTGGTGGTTTCTTAGACAGAATAATTAAATAATAAGCAGATTAATAAGAATACATTCGTTTAATTCGAAATACCCCAGTAAGTATAACGTGTGTGCCCGAATGAGTTGACACCGACCACTAGCGCCACACGTGGCCAAATACCGTACTAGCTTTATAATAGACAATGACACATTCAATACAGCCTATTCAAATTTAATTCCAATACTCCCACTAAATTTGACATGTATTTCATTAGAATTCAATATCGTTCATTTGACCTATATATCTCATACAGTAACCACAATAAACAAAACAACATCACTAACTTTAACAGAACAGCTTCTTGACAACAATATAACATTACAACACAGAAAGTATCTGGTCTCTAAGGTTTGTAAATTGAACTGCAGGCAAAGCCTTTGTAAAGATGTCAGCAAGCTGCTCTGAACTTGGCACATACTTTATTACAATCAACTTTTGTTGGACCTTCTCACGAATAAAATTAAATTTCACATCAATATGTTTGCTTTTCTTGTGAAAAACTGGATTATTAATTAGCTTAATCGCACTTTGGTTGTCCATACATAAAGTTGTACAATTTTGCTCAATCTCAATATCCTTTAAAAATTGCCTCAGCCATAAAAGATTTTTGGCTGCCTCACAGCTTGCCATAAATTCAGCCTCACACGTTGACAAGGCGACACACGGCTGTTTCTGACTGGCCCAAGAAATAGGACCTCCATTTAACATAAACAGGTAACCTGTCGTCGACTTCCTTGTGTCCAAATCCCCAGCAAAATCTGAGTCTGAATATCCAAGCAAGCTTTCCCGACTTTGATACTTAATACAAACATCTTTTGTTTTCATTAGATACTTGATTATCCGTTTCAGTTGAACAACATGTTGCAAACTAGGACTGTTAATATATCTACTTAAAAAGTTTACACCAAAAGATATATCCGGCCTAGATACATTTGCTAAAAACAGCAATGAGCCAATGGCTTCTCGGAATGGAAAATCAATTTCAACACTCTCATGGCTTACATTGTTTTGTATAGGCACATTCACATCTACAGGAGTGTTACATGGGTTGGCAGTGCTCATATTGAATTTTCTTATTATCTGTTCAATGTAACTTTTCTGATGAATAGAGATGGAGTCATCACTCTTGACTATTTCCAAACCCACATATTTATTAAGTTCAGTTTCAGTAATTTGTAACCATGTATTTAAATAATCAATGATTAAGTTTAAAACTCGATCTGATTCTGACATAACTAGAGCATCATCAACATACAAAATCAACAGTGCTTTGTGTCCTTCAAAATTACCTACAAAAACACAGTTATCTGCCTGTGACTGCTTGAACCCAAACTTCACTAAAAAGTCAGTAAACTTTTTATTCCAGCACCTTGATGCCTGTTTAAGCCCATAGAGGGATCTGTTTAGTTTACATATTTTGTTGGGCGGTGCTCTCACTCCTTCAGGAACTTCCATATATATATCTTCTTCTACATCACCATACAAAAATGCTGTTTTCACATCCAATTGTCTTATATTCCATTTGTATTGGGCAGCAAAACTTAGTAATATTCTTATTGACTCGTATCTGGTGGTAGGCGAGAAGGTTTCACTATAATCAATCCCTTGGATTTGTGTAAACCCACGAGCACAAAGGCGAGCTTTATATTTCTCCACTTCACCATTTTTATTTCTTTTGATGTTGAAGACCCATTTCGAAGTAATAGTTCGGTGATTTTCTCGATTAACAAAACTCCAAGTGTCATTTTCAGTGTGAGAATCCAACTCTCCAGATATTGCTTGCAACCATCTTTTGCACTCCGGACTGTTAACTGCATCACTATAAGTCAGTGGAATATCATATTCTAATATATTTGCTTCAAAAACGTTTCTACGTGGCCGCAAGAAGTATGGCATATCATTATTTAAACCTTCTAGGTCAATCTCTTGCGATGGTTCATAAGTATCATCATGCTCATTTGCATCAGAATATGTGCTGTCAACAGATGAACTATTCTGGCCATTAGTATTTTCAAGCTCTTCCTCTTGAAGCCGTTCTATCTCTTCCTGTTCCACTGTTCCTACCTCTACCGGTTCTATTCTTGCAGTCCCTGTTTGTTCTGTTACATTTTCATTCTGTTCCCCATAGCTAAGTGTAACTTCAAGTTCATTTCTTTGTATAGGAAGTGAGCTCTGTTCATCAAAAACAACATTTCTTGACACTGTCACTCTTCTGGTTTCTGGATCATACATCCTGTAATTTGTATGATCATATCCTACCAACATCAGTTTCCGGCTCTTACTCTCCAACTTTGTTCTTAGTTCCTTCGGTACATGGACATAACCTAAACACCCAAATACCCTAACATGATCTAGACTGGGTTTTGTACTGGTCCACAGTTCATAAGGTGTCATATTTGGCGTTTGGCTTGAAGATGTACGATTTAACAGATAAACTGCACAGCTAACTGCTTCTGCCCACAGATTGAGTGGTACATTTCGAGCATACAACATGGACCGAGCACTTTCCATGATCGTTCTCATTTCTCGTTCAGCTCGACCATTTTCTTCGGGTGTGTATGGTGCAGTTAACTCATGAGAGATGCCTTCACTGTCAAGATATTCTTTAAATTGTTTGTTTTTGTACTCACCACCATTATCTGAGTGCAACACATGCACACTATGCAAGAACTTATTCTTAATTATGGCATTATATTTCTTGAAATATTCAAATGTGTCACTTTTGTTCTTAAGAAAGTACAAATGTCTATAAGCTGTGGCACCATCTTTGAAAATAACGAAATATTTCATACCTTGTACTGAGGGCACGCTCATGGGCCCACAGAGGTCACTATATACCACATCACCTGGCTGCAGTGGTCCTCTGCTGGACTTCTGGAATGGTCTCCGAGCTTGTTTTCCATAGGCACAACCCTCGCACACAAAACTGTCACAGTTTGTTAGGTCCACTCCACTTATCACATTATTCTTGCACATTTTCTGTATTTCTTTGACGTTTAAATGTCCTAAACGCTCATGCCAAGTCTTCAAGTCCGACTTTTGCACTAAATTGCACTGGTTTAAAATTGTCTTCACCTTAAGTTCATACAAATTGTTACTTTGCAAGGAGGCGCACATTACCATTTCATTATTCTTGTAAATAAATGCTTCACTATCCTTTTTTACTATTTCATAGCCTTGTCTAGTAACAACTCCTTCCGAGAATAGATTTCTTTTGAGTTTAGGCACATAGAGAACTTCTTTCAAGATACTAGTCTCCCACTGACCGTCGACCCATTTCGAGATAAGAATATTTCCTTGACCAACCACCTCCACAACTTCTTGGTTTCCAAGTTTCAAGGGTGTTCCATTGTACTTATGTAGCTCTGTGAAATATTCTCTTTTATATGAAAGATGAGCCGAGGCACCACTATCTAGTATCCATTTGTTGTCTTCATCTTGCTCCGTCCACTCGCAGTGTGCAACATTGAAAGCCAACATATCTTTTTGTTCTTGACTTTTCTTCTGAGCACGGCATTCCTTGGCAAAATGCCCTCGTTTACCACAGTTATAACATGGGTAACGATGACCCTGCCGCTCTTTGTTTACATCTTCTTTTGGTTTTGCAGAAGTGGATACTCTCTTCTTTGTGGTTTGTTTAGCTACCAACAAAGCAGTTTCATTCTCTTCTTCTACACTCAAACTAGCCTCTTCATCTAATAACCGTGCAGTCAAATTTACTATAGTTTGACTGCTAGTCTGGAGTGACATCCATGCCTGGCGGAGAGATCTGTACTTAGGAGGCAGGGTGCCGAGAATCTTAGTCATGATTGCTGTATCACTGATATTCTCTCCGCTTTCCTTAAGTTGTTTTGCCAAACTTTCAACTTTCGCTATATGCTGAGCGATACTGTCAGATGACGACATTGAATACTTATAAAATCTTTCATGGATCATCATTTTAGTAAGCTCAGACTTCTGCTCGTAGATGGATTCGAGTTTGGTCATCATCTCTAACGCTGTCTCGCAATTCTCGATGAGGGCAACTTGACTTAATTGCATGGCAGACGTCATGATAAACATCGCCATACCGTCGTCTTTGTTCCATTGTGCGGCATTCTTTTCAGTCAGGGTTTCGTTGATATTCAACCCCCTAGCACGTAATGCACACTTAATTTGGAATTTCCACTGTTTAAAATTATTTCCGTCGAATTTGTCCACTTTACCGGTAACCTCCATTTTTTTAGGTTATGAAAAAAAATGGCTTCCCGTGTAAGTTTATTCTTTTAATCGCGGATACACTGCACACTACTTTACTGTCTTTCTTTATTAATCCAACACGCGCGAGGGCGCTGGGCCCATAACCAATTAAATAATAAGCAGATTAATAAGAATACATTCGTTTAATTCGAAATACCCCAGTAAGTATAACGTGTGTGCCCGAATGAGTTGACACCGACCACTAGCGCCACACGTGGCCAAATACCGTACTAGCTTTATAATAGACAATGACACATTCAATACAGCCTATTCAAATTTAATTCCAATAAGAATAACAAGCATGGGAAGCGACAAAATGCTACCCAAGTTTGTATTCCATAGGAACTACACAACAAAAGTTCCATCCAGGGCTGAATGGGCCGAAGGTCTAGAACCGCCTAGGTCTGGTATCGAAGACAGTATATGGTACACGGACGGATCAAAAATGGGATCCGGTACGGGAGCAGGCATTTATGCGAATGACTACAGTAGTAGTGTAAGCATGGGTAGTTTGGCAACCGTCTTCCAGGCGGAGACATACGCTATAATTGCCTGTGCACAGGAGAATATAGACAGGCAAACCAGAGGGCAGACCATCTATATACTCAGTGACAGTCAAGCGGCCCTTAAAGCACTTACGGCGCCGAAAGTGGAATCTAGACTAGTCTATAACGGCGTCCAGGCACTGAACAAGCTTGGAAAGCATAATAAGGTGCAACTAGTTTGGATACCAGGGCACGAGGGCTTCATCGGCAACGAAAGAGCGGATAAGCTTGCAAGAGGGGGGGTCTACAAATCACTTTGTAGGTCCAGAACCATGTGTGGGACTCTCGCAGGGAACCATAACTTCGGCCTTTAAAGCCCACGCCAAAACCAAACACCAACACGAGTGGAGGAATGAGGCGGGCTTAAGGCACTCTAAGCTCTTCATAGAAGGAGTGGACTCGGGCTGGACTAACAAACTCTGGAAATCCAGTAGGAAGCAGCTCAGAATCATATCTGGGGTGTTCACAGGTCACTTCGGGGTCAAGGATCTCTTGGCCAAGATGGGACTATCGGACAGTTTAGACTGTAGAATGTGTGGCGAGGAGGATGAGACTATGGAACACTTATTGTGTGAATGTCATGCCCTTGCCAGACAAAGAATGAATTACTTCGGTAACGGTTATCCGCAACCAAAGGAATTCAAGGTACTTCCGCTGAGCTGCATCATCCGCTATGTGGAAATGATGGAGCGAAGTTGGGAGTAGACATAAGGAGAGGGCAAATGCACAAAAGATCCCACTGGGTCGAAGTGCATCCGAAAGGGCCCTCATCTAGATAAGATAAGATAAGATAAGTTGTTTATGACAAGTCATCAGCCATTTTAGGACCGGTTCTTAATTTAGCTGCATAAGAGCTTTTCCGTCCCTCACCGTGGCAACACGTACAGCCCGTCTATAGTATTCTAGGTTCATGGCCCCAGAATGACAGCTCTAGCTACATTTCAGTAGTTGCTAATAGCGTTTACTTATAACCTGCATCAATATATGTTTCATAAAAAAAGAACTCAGTGTTTTAGACCTTAAGCACCATATATTAGCAAACCAACATCAAAAGATTATATACTTTTTAGTTTATTGTGACATATAATGTGACTTGACTGCTCACGTCAAAACTTTAGCGTTTAGCGTTTAGCGAATGAATGGTCGCGTTATAAATTTTATTTATTTCAACAGAAAGCACAAATACATCTGGTTTCTTTATTTTACAAGTGGGGAATAAACAGTTACAAATATTTGTACAAATATTATATACACAACAATTGTTGAGATTTCCGTAAGTACATATAGTACAGCTGACAGAGTCCATAAAAAGAAATCATTTTAGTTTCCTTGAAATAGATTCAGTTTGTTAAATAATTGTATTTTCGACCTGCCTTTACTTTAAATACTTTCTTTTTTGCGATGTAATGTAAGCGTACAGTCAAGTAGCGATCAGCTGTCGATTTTATTAAAACGGTCCTGGGTTTTGAACGTCACTCTCATGATCACCCGACCACGACATCTATAAAACGAGTATTACTCCATAAATAAAATTGAAACAAAAAAAATGCATGCCCACGTGTGGCACATCAATCGATAGGCCTTCCAAAATAAATATAAGGTTTCTCAGCAAATTTTTTGATTAAGTGAATAGTCGGAGATAATCGCCCCGAAAGTCACTAAAATTGTGTCCCCCTCCCCTCTAACTTTTGAACCGTGTATTTCAAAAATATGAAAAAAATCATGCAAATTGTTTTGAACAAGATCGGTTCAAAGGTTTTCGAGATATTTCTAAAAAACCGCCTTACTTAAAGAAAAGGATGTAAGTGCCATATGATTTCAGTAAGGATACGACCTTTTTAATAGGCACGGAACCCTTGTTGTGCGTGGTCCGACACGCACTTGGCCGCTTTCTTTTTACTTTTTAGTTGCGACCGCGGCGCGACCGTCGCGGGTGCTTGCCTGTGCGCGGCGGGTTGCTGGCGGGGCGCGACCTGTGCGGACCGCGCTAGCGGGCAGTAGGCAAGCATATTTTATCGCAATGATATATTAATTTTTTAATACAGTTGCTCAAAAAGTGGTACTTTTTGTGGCTGCGTAGCGTACGAGAAGCTGAATTTCTCGAACTAGTGCTTTTTACGGGGTTCTGCCTTTTCTCCGAATTTGTTATGTCCGAATTTCACTTGCCAACCAACTTTTCGCCGATGATTCACCTTGACAACTAACTTATGGTCAATTTTTGTATGACAACAGATTCATTTGGTAGAATTATTGATAAGTCGATTATTATAATGAATTAATTTTTTTGGCATACCTATCATTTGGCAAATCTTTCAGTTGGACAAACAACTACTAACCGAAAAACGTTTCGTCAGTGCAACAGTTCCCTTTTCTTACATAAGCCAACTTTTTACTACAAAGGACAAGACAGCATAACATAGTCAGACTTTTATTCAACGTGTTCTTATATGAGTTATAAGGCGGGAAGTGGGGATAGGGAGACGAAGTTACCCACATGGGGGGTACGGGGGCGATGCCCCCGCATTAAAAAATAACATACAATCGTTACAGTGATGTTATTTGTAGGTTAGGTTAGGGTTTGCTTGTGTCCCTTAGAGCGAAAATAGGCACCCCGAGTAGCGGGGTGACGTCGACACGCTGGCGGTTAGGTAAGGTTAGAATAATTGGCTGGTGTTTGTTTTAAAAAATAACTCATGTACACCTACACACATACATTCCACCAAGCAACAGTCCAAAAGTAATGATGTAAACACTTATCTCCAATGATGCGATAATTCAGGTACCGTCATTGTCAAAAAAACAAGTGAGCGGTTGCGCTTACTCACTTTGTAAATACGTTACATAGTTACTAAATAAAACATCTGGTAAGTGTTATACCACGAAATGTATATAAGTCAAACTGACCCATTCTGCTACTCGAAAGGTGGCATTTTGAAAAGTGACTTTATGAAAAAAAATCCAAGCATACAGTTGGTAACCGTGAGGTTGGGAAATAAAACAAAACCCTTTGATAAGTTGACACTTAATCATTCGGCGAAATGACATTATGCGAAAAATTGGTTGCGATGTGATATTCGTACATAAAATTTTCGGAGATGATTTAGAGAACCCTTTTACCACTCGTACCGAGTCTTGACACTCGCTTTCAGCTCGTGGCAAGATACCTCGGTACTAGTGGTAAAAAGACATTCTTTTCACACTAGTTGTAAAATGTACTATTCTATTCATATATTTTTCTGGGTTCTGAGATAATACCAGTGTTTTTGTTCAATTGCGAGCAAAGCCACCCACTGAGCCTTTTTGTCTTGCTGTAATGCATACAGTTTATTTCTGTGTATAAAAACTGTTTATGTTATTTTAATGTTCTTTTAAGTTTTGTGTTTTATGTATTTTTTTTCTCTTATTGTAATTTGTGTGTATTTAAAAAACAAATAAATGATTTATCTATCTATCTAAAACAGTCTATTGTTACTATAGTTTTTCATATGATAAGCAACTTCAGGGAAACCATAAAAAGACCATTATGTTACACCATTTAAGTTACATCATGATAAGTGCATTATTATATGATAAGTTTATTGTAATACTAGCTTCTGCACGCGATTTTATCCGCGTGGACCCGAGATAAAAACTATCCTTATATGTAATCCAGGCTATATACTAATCTTTTGAGCCGTTTAAGTGTGATTGACTAACAAACATCTAAATATCCAAACTTTCGCGTTTATAATATTAGTTGGATAACCCATAAATCCTCCTCTGTTCCCTTCCATCTGAGCCTGTCTCTTGCTAGAGTGACCCACAGTGGGCCAGTGACCCCTTTGAGGTCATCTGACCATCTCATTCGCGGTCTCCCTCTTTTTCTTTTTGCATTGTGCCGCAATATCCATTCTGTCATTCTGTTTGTCAATTTCTCCTTGCTGCGCATCATATGGCCTGTCCATATCCATTTTGCAGTATTAGATTTTTTCTCTACATATTCCCATTTTGTTATTTTTCTAAGATATTTGGCTCGTTTTCTGTTCCTCCTGGTGTATCCCAATATGCTCTTTGGTACCATCTAAGTTTTTGAAGTTGTTTTCTTTTGACTGTGATGTGATGTTGGGCATCCATATGTTAGTATAGGCAGAATGCAGGTGTTGAAAATTGTCCTTTTTATTGCTATGGAGCATTTTTTGTTTTTTAAGATGTTTTTCAATGACCAAAACCAAAGGAAACAGAGGAGGCCTTTGTGTCAAAAGTACACGCTAAATATAAATATGTAATATAATAAAGTGTGTAACATGCAACTGTATTGTACCAGCAAATAAAGGCTTTGAAATTGAAAATGAACCCATAAATCCTATACATCTCTTGGCAGATGTGTGCCCAGGTATTTGTTTCATTGTTGCTATGTATTCAGGTCAGTAATGATCAGTCATCTGAATTCTCGTAGCATTTTTGAGCTGTCATAGGGACTTCTCGTTTATCGACTTCTGATATACATATTTTGTCGATACATTATACAGCACAACACAACATATCAAAGAAGATTAAAAGTAGAGGTAAACAATAGGCGGTTTTATCGCTAAAGAGCGATCTCTTTTAGATAACTTTTAAGTGGCTGAAAATGTTAAATAGAGATTTGCAATGAAAGCAATTTAAAATTAATAGTTAATAATGAATAGTTTTTTTAATTTCGTTTTATAATTTCCTAAATGTTGGTATACAAAGTTTAGATTCTCTCGAAGAGATCGCTCGTTCGCGATAAGACTGCCTGTCGTTTACTTCTACTCGTAATCATAATTATTTTATTTATTTTACATATTGTATTCTGTATTTATCGATATCTCCCCTAGGGAAGGCCTATGCTGTAAAGCAAGACCAAATGGACACCAAATAGAAAAAAAAAACACATATTGTAAAATAGATTTTATATTTAAATTTGGTTGAATAAAGGCTATATTATTATTATTTATTGATATACATATGTATAATCGAAATTCAATAAATGAGAACTTCTTATGACAGCTCAAAACTGCTACGAGAATTCTGATGACTGGTAATGATACTGTTGTTATTTAAATTGTATTTGTAAGCTGTGACATGTAAAAGAACCCTTGAGGCCTACTTTCAGGATAAATATAAGAATTTTGTATGAAATAAGTTTTAACTACCAGAAGTCATTTTTAGAAAGTGATTGAATGTCCCCATAGCAACTACATGATACTTACCTGGGTCACTCTTTAAACTATGATTTTATGGGGTTTAAATCCACTAAACTGTTTTTGTAATATTGGTAAACCTGTGCCATGCTGGGACATCTTCTTAGCATGAGAGGACTCCAATTTGATAGTAATTTTTCTAAGAAACTCTGTCACTATTGTCTCCAGGGACAGAATACCAACAAGAAAAAGTTAATTAACCCTTAAAATACATTCAAACTGAATGAAGAACTAAATCATACATATAACTTTGAAAGAATAGTTAAATCTACGGGATGAGAACATAACCTATATTTGCACACTTACCTAATACTGGTTTGTCCTCCGAGATCCCACACTTGGAACTTGAGGTTTTTGTACGCGACTTGTTCTACATTAAACCCGATGGTGGGAATGGTGGTCACCACTTCCCCAACTTGGAGTTTGTATAGGATCGTAGTTTTCCCGGCGCCGTCCAGTCCCAGGATCAAAATGCGCATTTCTCGCGCCCCTAGCAACCCTCTGAAGTAACTAAATAAACCACCTGAAGTGCACAATTAATTTTATCCAATACCACCGGCTGTTTACGAAATTACATTCATTTTATGACAACATGATTACTTACCCATTTTGTATGATAAGGTTCGCTCGTCTAATTCATTTAGCGGACGTAGCGACGTTTAGACTACCTATTTCGTACACGCATACGACTGTTCCCTGGTTTATTATAAACACTATTTACAAGTGGTATTTATTATAATTTAACAGTTTATGAGATAAATTGAAGAACATTTTATTGGAAATCGTCGTTTGACGTGTAACAAGCACACAGATTTGTTGCCAGCCTAAAATTGAATACGTCAAAATTGGCATGTTCATAATTTGTTCATCGTTATTTCACTTTTTAGGGAGAGATTATTGTGGTCGATAAATTACAGTTTGGTCAAAGTAATATCAAATAATTCATTAAAGTGAGTCCACTTGATATGCGAAATATTTTCAATAAAAGGTCTAAATCAAATATAGGCACTGGCAATACCTTATTTTTGCATGACAAGACAAGGTGCCGCCAGCCATGCGAAATCGGACAGCAGGCAGAGTTTAACCCCTCGTCAAAGTTTTCAATCTCAAGGTCTTATTTTTTTGATTAGCCATTTTTGACATCCGTATACGACCCTTCGTAATAATGTCCTGCACTATCCCCATAATTCAGGACATTACACACAGCAACTTACAGTTGGAATGGGACAGCAATACATACCTACATTTACTTCTAACTATGGTAAGTTGGTGTGACAAATTGCATTACTTGAAGTGTGCTTTAGGCTATATACAAACGTTTTGTCACAATCGCTTGCTAATACTTAAGGGTGTTACCACACCAAACGATCGATGCCACCGATCGATATTGGCCGTTTGGTCTGGTAGGTTTAGCTGATAGTAGAAACTGTCGATCGACGTATACATAATCGATCGATGGCATCGATCGATTGGTGTGGTAACACCCTAAAATTGCAATGAAATACCTACATCTTTCCTATTATCATCATCTCTCGTTTATCACGAAGACCATGATGTAAATAACCTATTTTTATTTATTATAATTCGTTATCGCAATAATACAATAACTAATCCAGTATGTATATTTAACATTACCTACCTCAAATTGTAACCAGAGGTACGTGTTAGGGATATGAACCAATATTGCAAGAAAAAATTAAGTTATTCTTAACTACCTCCAAAGTGTAATTAATTTTCGAAAATATATCGAGCGGCAATGTATTGCGTACACTGTGACATGATGACACATCATGAACGTAGAATACTCTGGACAGGTTATGGTAATAATAACACGACGTGCGAGCGAGCTGGTAGCATACAAATCTCGATAAGTGTGACAGAAAGGGAAATATCATTCACTGTCCTTGTCATAATTCGACTTTTTCTTGTTTGCCACAACTGATTTAGTATGAAGTTGTGGCACACAAACCATTACCCGTCAAAATTTAGTTGGTTGTTGTTTTATTTATTTATTTATTTATTTTATTTATTTATTTATTTATAGACACAAAAAAAATAACAAAAAAAATGTAACATTACAGGAAATATCCTAGGTCATTACAATTTTTTTTTATAAAATCATTGGTATATTAGGTACATTACAAGTTAAAAACAAATAATAACACTAATAACTAAGTAAGCATCTCACACAACTTCAAGCACTCTCTTTCGACAACCGTCCAGCCATCCGCAAACAGATCGCAGGAGAGTTGCTTCGCGTTAAGTTCATTGAGCGCATGCAGGGAGCGGCAAACAGGAGAGTTACGATGCGCGACCGTACGAGAGAAAGGGACAGCAAAGAGCCGCAAACGATCTGCTCGAAAACGCACACGTCCATCAGGTACAAAGAGGCGACAGGCCTCATTGAGCAAGCTGGGACAATCGAGACGACCACGCAATATGCGAAGAGTTGTGATCAGCTGGTCAAACAATCTGCGCGTTGCCAGCGAGTTATATCCGAGGGTGCCCTGTAGATAAGCGGTAGGGTAAATTAGGGGGTAATAACCGTACAACTTCTTAAAAAGATAGCGCAGGAAGCACTTCTGTACCTTTTCAAGCATTAGTGCATAGGTCGACTCGTGCGGATTCCAAACGCACGAACTAGCCTCTAGTTTGGATCTTACAAGTGCCGAGTAGAGTAACTTGATAACACCAACATGTGTGAAGTCTTTGCAATTGCGGAAAACAAAACCCAGACGCTTAAAACCTTCACCAACTAGAGAGCGCATATGACTATGAAACGTAAGTTCATGATCGAACACTACGCCGAGATCTTTTATGGAATAAGTTCTAGAGAGGGGTATTTTATCAATAGAATAACTAGCGAGTACAGCCTGTTTTGATCGAGTGAAACTCATAATGTAACACTTGGAAGCGTTAAGATACAGGCGATTTTCGACACTCCACCGGTGGATCGCATCCAAGTTACACTGCATTTTCCGGCAATCTGCTGGAGTCTTGATATCCACTACTACTTTGATGTCATCGGCATACAATAAGGATCTACCAGCAGGGAGACACCTGGTAAGGTCGTTCACCATTATCGTGAAAAGAAAAGGTCCGAGAATGGAACCCTGACTTACACCGGACTTTGTATGGTAAGGATCCGAATCAAAACATCCAAGTCGAACGAATTGCCTGCGGTCTTTCAGGTAACTGGAAAACAATCGCAAGAGTAGAGGTGCAAATCCTATTGAGGAGAGTTTCTGCAATAGGACATCATTATCGACCTGATCAAACGCTTTCCGGAAATCAAGGTACACCACGTCAACTTGGTCTCCCTCATCTAGTTTCTTTGAGACGTGGTTCACAAGTGGAAGCAGATTGGTATTTACAGAGCGGCCCCTCCTGAACCCACTTTATGGCAAGTCATCAGCCATTTTAAGACGAGTTCTTAATTTAGCTGCATAAGAGCTTTTCCGTCCCTCACTGTGATAACATGTACAGCCCGTCCATAGTATTCTAGGTTCATGTGACACATGGAAGAATCGGGGGACATGTCATGTGACAATTTATTGTGACGTCACGTCAGCAAAGTAGTGATCCATTGCGTGCTGAATTATTTTATATGGAAAAAATAAAGATGGTGTTTAAGAAAAAAACATTGCAATATCGGTTCTTAGCCTTAACACTAACCTCTGGTTACAATTTGAGGTAATATTAAATATACACACTGTATGATGACAAAAAAATCGGCCAAGCGCGGTTCGGCACAGAATCGGACCACGCACACTAAAGGCAAAACCTGCACGGCTAACACGCGACGGCGCGCGAGCTCTCTCGATTGTTCTCGCACTATCCGTCTCTCTCTTATTAGAACACTTAGAACAAGAGATATAGTGCGAGAAAAATCGAGAGTATGTCGCGGCCGTCATATATTTATATAAAACTTTTAGCACACGTCTTTTCCTTCAGGGAAGTCAGGTTTTGGGCCTTGCTTGTTCAAAAATTTTTTCATTGAAAGTAAACCACTTAGTCCATTATTTGTTTCATATTTTTTATTTCCACGGTTTGGAAGTTAGAGGGAAGACAAATAAAAAAGCAGGCGTTAATCCTGCTTTATAGTGCATGGCAAAGTATCGCGCCGTCGCTTTAACCTAACGGTTATAGTAGGAATACCTACATTACCTACATTTTAACATATCCGTTTGACCACCTACGGATTTTCCTCACGCATGGGAGCTCATTCCACAACCGGAGCGTCCGAGGGAGGAAATTTCTCTGATAAACAGTAATGGAAACAGTACGGTACGCGACCATTTAGGTTCCAGTGTGACCTACTTTTCTGTTGTCTGACCAATCGCACTGGCATCGGTTGATAAATGTACAGCCCAGAGACTCTAGTATAAGTTTTACCGAAACAAAACTTCACAATCGCGTTTGCGTTTTACCCTCACTTTGTATGGGATTTGACAGCTAAACGCGAACGCGGTCGTAACGTTTTGTTTCGGTAAAACTTATACTAGAGACTCAGTAATCAAAAAAAGTAGAATGAAATGATTTGGATGCAGGTATATTCTGCCCACCTGCATACTTCTCTATACATTCTCAGAATGCAAACATATTCAAATATTCGAAGAAAATTATAAAAACATTGTTAATGAAAGTTCCTGCTCATTTCGATTATTACGGTGACGGCACCAATCATGGACATACACCCAATCATGGACATTTTTTTCTCTAAACCAAAATATTAAGTAACTGTCACTACGTTTTCAAACTTTGAGCACTAAACCATAACCAATAGACCCTTGAGCTGTCATAATGACATACGTCACAAAAATCGGCCATTTTGTTCGATGATGGCAGCAACGTGAAATACTGCTGTCGCCCGTGTTCACAAAAAATCCGTTTTTATTGCTGAAATCATTAAGGAGGTGAGTACAGGTTTGTGCATATAGTTTCCTTGTCTTGTGATATAGTGGAATGTGATATTTTTTTTGTTCAAATATAATAGTATGCAAGTAAAATTAGCTAAACTGAATTTATCAATTATGTAGTCTTTTTTTTTTTAAGCGGGCTGTTCATGACTGGATTTGCTATCTAGTAAAATCCAGTAATGGGCATGTGTCGAAACTCATAGTTTTATTTTTTATTTTATTTTATTGATTTAAAGTATTTCTTTTGTTGTTCTACATGTATGAGTTGCAATGATTTTGTGATTACTCTTTATTTACCCATAGTAGACAAAGCGTCCCAGGCTGGGTATTTTTATGTGTCCATAATTGGGTTCCTTGTTTTGTCTCAGATGGCACTAAAGAAAAATTACATCCTCGAACAAATGGGGAGAGCTTTGGATGCTGTTCGAAAGGGAGAGGTGTCACGTCCACAATGGTTGATTTAAAGTCTAATGGTTACATGGAAAACTGATTATGCTCAAAATAATGACACATTTAAATAAGTTGTGAATAACAATAATTATATGAATAAAAGTTTATTTGTGATATGACTTGCTTTTTTATTTTATTTTACAAGTATCTGGTGTCATTTACAATTCACACTGTCCACCTAAGGGTGTCCACATTACCGGTGGTAGCGTGTCGATAACTGGATGTTCATAATTGGTAGTGTCCATGAATGGAGGTCCATTACCGGAATTTTGCTGTACATTACTGGTGTTTTAGCAAGTTTCAAAATATGTATTTTTTTTCAAATCTTCGCAGTATATACGGTCTTTGTAGTTATGTCTAAATGTGCCTCGTATATTTCGTTATCGAAAAAAAATACACCATTTTTGTAAAGTCAAAAACGTCGTCACTATAATAAAAAAACTAAATGGGTGTACTTAAAATGTCCATAATTGGTGCCGTCACCCTATATGATTTATGTTTGTATGTTGTATGAAAGCCGACCAACAAAAAAGAAGTGCAAAGGCGAGCTTATCCCTTTAAGGGATCACTTCTATAATGATAAACGTACTGTAGGTACCTTAAGATATCTATTATTAATTCCGCTGATACATTTTTTTTACATTTACTTTGTAAACCTATGTACCTATTTAGTAATTTCATACGTGTTCGTGTTCGTGTATGACATAAAATACTTACGGGAAACGAACGTAAGCAAATGAAAACACGCAAAGAAATATGGGTTAAATTCGAACAGAGGATTTTTCTTCATTCGACTACGACGACGATTCATCTCATGACTCTTAGACATAGAGTTCCCATGCCATATATAGGTACTAAGTACAGCGTCGAGCAGTCGGACGTTTACCATATGTATTTTGGCCGTTATGGACAATGTATTTTACGGATTATATCTGTATTTTTTCTGAATTTATATATTTTGAACGTACCTATATGTTGTAAAAGTATATTCATTGTATGTACCTACTCTGATACTTACCCCATTCGTTAACGAATTTCTGTTAAACTGGGGTATTGGTAAGCCTTGTGATACCAAGGCTGATCAATGCTCATACAATTATTGTACCTTTACAAAGCCCGCGCCGAAATGCAACATTCATGAACAGAAAAGCATAGTCATCTATGAGCTGGCAGCAGCTGGCACGGCTTTAGTGAAGTAGGCGTTGACGTCATACTTACATGACAATAAATATACAGTCATTTAGCATCCGTTGATAAACGTCTTCAAACAAGTACGAAGACGTTTAGGTAAGTACTTAGCCTATCCGTAAACCGTATTGCAATGGGAAAAGGTCTCTAGGCCGTCTACACAGCTTTAAGTTTGTATGGAACCCTCGAAGTGCGGCCTCTTAATGATTGTTTACCCTTTGATTTATAAAATTCCAAAAAGAATATATATGCAACGTGTTTCCGACAATTTCCATTAATTACAAGGGGACATAGTTGGATCAAATGGCGTAGTTATTCAGTAACGTTCCAGCCCACAAGTCCTTCTTGACATACTACATCATATAAGCACAAAGGTACCAGTCCTCCTAGCTTAGTTGTCAAAATAATATTTGACCTGTATGTTCCAACCCACGTTTTTAATTTACACGGATATTCATAAAATAAATAAAAAGTGACATGCAAAGTGAAACGTTTTTCATAATCACCTAACATGTAAAAAAAAATGTTATAATGTCTCCATCATCTTGGAACATTTTAATAAAACGCATAGGTAGTTACTATACTTTTGTTTATATACAAAATGTTTCATGTTATGTTGGAACGTTCTTGTACAATCTATTTGACATTTGTGCTTCTGCTAATAATGTTCCGTGCGTTTTGAAACATATTTTCTAAACCCATATTAAGTGTGATACTTTTGTTTTTGCAAATAATGATCCATTTATGTTTGAAACGTTTTTCCTATTAATAATATACTTATGCATGTTTTCTTGCAACTAATGATCCAGGTACCTATGTCTGAAACTTTTTTCTATTAAACAAAGCGCAGTGTAAGGAATTCAAAATAAGAGGTAACCTTTTATTTTAGTCTAAAACAATTAAACATTAAACGCATACTAGGACCTTAAAGTTGGCAATATAGTAACAAAAAGATTAAAATATCCTTGAACAGCATTTACACGACCCTGCTTGCAAATTTGCTGTGATTCACTTCGTACTGCAGTTACAGGATCGTGTGGATTGTTGTCTGAATGTGATAAATTCTTAATTTAAAAATTGAACATAACGTTTCGACCTGTATAGTGTACTACCTAATAATGAAATGTTTGTTTTATTTCAATGTACCAAAACGTACAAACGAATTAAATTAGTCCATATACTAGGCAAGACGACTAGCTCTTCTATCCTGTCAATATTTATGGGCTCTACAAACTGTATAATTATCACCTTCTGATTTACCAATTTCTGTGTGCCAGACAAATTTAGGGATACCATTTATTAAAAATTATATTGCCATAATAAAGCGATGTCTCATGATTGTGATATTACTTACTTACTTAGAAATGTAATACAAGACGTGTAATAGGTGGGATAAGTTGGCGATAAAAATTCGTCGTTTTCTGAAGGCATGTTGCACTTCTGATCAACTGTCAAACGAGTTGTACTGACGAATCGCATGCATATCACAATCAATACCATTTGGACCATGGAAATATTTATGAACAGCCAAGTTTTCTGTCAAATATTTTTAAGAATAAAAAAAAATATATATAATAATGTGTATAAAAAAATAAATGGAGAAACACAAAACATAAACCAATCTGAGTTCTGTTTGTTGTGGCCTAATGGCAAACCAATCGCTCCAGAAAAATCAGCTGATCTCTAATCAATGTACGAGTAAAGACCAGAAAACGGTCTTCATTTTTTTAAAACCCTTAACAGTTCTGAGGACGTCCTTTATGATGTTGATGGGTTCGGTGGCGAGATGAATGATGGCCGATATACATCTTCATAACCGTCTGTATCAAACGGACCGATACGACCGATGACAGTACTCTAGGTAGCTGTTTTTGAATATGAATTCTTTCGTATTGTTTTATCTGTATTTCTAGTTGTCTTCCACTTTTGTATTGCCTAAGTTTGGTCAAATATTGTCTAAATTAATGTCAAAATACTTCGTGGAACATTTTAGCAAAATCATTTGATTCAGATTCAGATTTATTTATTATCATGATTTTACAATTTAAATCATTTGTACAGTAAATATACAAGATAACTGTATATTTTTTGTAATTAGGGTCCATACAATAAGGCATTTTGCTAAAACGTTCCAATACCAATTTACCTAAATACTTACCCTAACACTATAATTATACAAAAACACGTATAAAATAAAATAATAATTATATATTTTTACAATTAAACATAAACTATTCATTTCTACTAGTTACAACAAAAAAGTGTAGGTACCACTGAAACGTAAAATTGCGTTTATCTCAAAACGAGGTCAGTGTGGATTGGAACGTTAGTGCATACTACGTCCAAATAACGTATTTTTTTCCAAGACATTAGTATTTTAACTCTTACTGTTAACAAGATATTCAATATTTTATTATAATATGAAACAATAATATACACAGACTAAAACCATGACAAATATTAAAAATAAAACTAAAAACTAAAAAATATTAAAAACATCGGACCCTCTTGGCATTGTCCCCATTATGCTGGCAGCGTTTCCTCGATGGGCGAGGAAGTTAACTCTTACTGTGAACAAGATATTCAATATTTTATTATAATATGAAACTATAATATACACAGACTAAAACCATGACAAATATTAAAAATAAAACTAAAAACTAAAAAATATTAAAAACATCGGACCCTCTTGGCATTGTCCCCATTATGCTGGCAGCGTTTCCTCGATGGGCGAGGAAGTTAACTCTTACTGTGAACAAGATATTCAATATTTTATTATAATATGAAACTATAATATACACAGACTAAAACCATGACAAATATTAAGAATAAAACTAAAAACTAAAAAAATATTAAAAACATCGGACCCTCTTGGCATTGTCCCCAAGATGCTGGCAACTTTTCCTCGCTGGGCGAGGAAGCTGCCAGATTTTCGGTCCCCTGTGGACTCAATTAATTTTTTAGGGAAATCCTTAAAATTTTAGTATTTTAATTTAATGAGTTTTGCAACTTTAATGAGTGTATGTAGGTACTTTATGTTTATTTAATGATAAGTTATACTTGCGATCGCATGAAAATGGATCATTATTTCAAAAAAAGTGAACAATGAAGTTTTAGATTAGGTAATGTATTTTGATTCTTACCATAAAGAGCGGTCAAAATATCACTTACGAGTACAGTGTAAGTAGAACAAAAAGAAAAAAACATTGTATTTATCTACACTAATATTATAAAGAGGAAAGATTTGATTGTATGTTTGTTTGTTTATTTGTTTGCGTGTTTGTATTGAATAGGCTCCGAAACTACTAGATACCGATTTGAAAAAATATTTTACCATTAGAAGGCGACATTATACCAGATATATGCTACTTTTTACCGCGGGAAAATGCTTCATTCCTACGGGAAAACGGAAAACTAACCGTGTGAAGCCGGGCTGGGCAGCTAGTTGTTAAATAATTTCAAAGGTGTGTTTGTTAGGGATATATAGGTACCGAAGTTTCAGAGGTACCTATTTTTATATCTTTATTTTTGGTTGCTTAGTTTTGGAGCAGCAACACATTAGAAATTAAAACAAAACTAATTACAAGACATTTATGAATACTAAAGGTACCCTAATTTATTATTGCACTAAAGCAATAAGCGCTTTTTTCTCCTCTCGCCGCGGGACCCGGACAGAAAATTGGGTTTACCCGTATCCGTGTAGAGCGGTTCTTTTGAATAAAACTATTGTGCATCGTGTTTACGGACTCACAAGTTTGTAACTCATAATTTACTTTAAAAGCAAAGTTTTTAAACCGACTTTGATGCAGTACTTTGCCACATACAAAAACATTTTAACATTTCCTTTCCACTTTAAGTACCTACCACATAAACTGCTTTTCGAAAGCAAGAGCGTTGATTATTCCAGAAAAAAAAAATGACGCAAATCGTTGCATTAGTGCCTATAAAATTTGAAGAGTTCCCTCGATTTGTCCAGGATTCCATCATTAGATCCTGACGTGATGCGTGGGACCTCCTGATGAGGATAGGTGGTACACTATCAAACAAAAATAGAATTTTCCAAATCGTTACAGGCGTCTTCGAGTTATCGGGGAATTAACATGGGTCAGTTTATTTACTTCATTAACAATTTTCATTGTGTTTGAAATTGAATGTAACATAATAATAAATAAAACATAATTAGTAACATAAGAATAGTCAAACAATTAAATTAAGTACAATAAGATATTCCAAAACAGTATGTCCAATAATAAAAATAGCAATAAAATCCAATATCACGAAAATGTCAAAAATATAAATAGTTGTCGAAAATCATTGATCTTGTAACAGCATTTTCCTAATAAATATGTTTCAGCCTGTTTTTAAATAAAGTGGAGTTACTAATGAGTTTTAACTCAGTAGGGATCTTGTTGAACAATCTTACTGATTGCACCCTAGCAGTATGCGCCACGACTGCCAGTCGCGGTGCTACGGTCGAAGTGAGATTCTTTGTTCTGGAGGATTCACGCAACTCCATTTCAGCTTCAGTCTCGTATCGACTACGATGCTTGATGATGTCTGTTAGTAAAACTAATATATAAAGACTCCGCTGCCTGTGAAGCGAAACATGCTACCTTCACCCCTCTCGTAACTTCGCTGAGCGGTGCGATACATTCGCGTCACGCATAAACCTTTTACAGGTTTCTGGACGCGTCTATTAATTTTGTATTGACTTTCTCTTTTAATATAAATAAATAAGAAAAAAAAACTTTCGTCGATGGTGTTTTCGCACCACAGATGACCTCCTTTGTCAAACATATAGGCGAAGCCCTCGCAGACCGTTGGAATAAATCAGAAATCACTGAGTACGATACTGGGTTGGCTTAGAACAAGGATATGCACTGCCATAATTCGAGCCACCAGTATGTGCATACGAGGCACACGCCACAAATTCAAACCTGCAGCAAAACTGTTGGGGTTTGACGACCGAGCAGCTATTCCAAGTACTAAGTAATCTTCACCTGACTGTACATTGCAGAGACCTGAATTATTATTATTATTTGTTATACATTATTATTAATAAATTATAGATAAGGGCAAAGTAGACCATTTTGAGTTGCTCAAGTTCCAACTCATCCCTAAGGCTGCGAAGAGCGTAATAAGACGAAATAATCGAATTATCGATAGCATTCAACTCCTCTTTCCAGTTTAAAAATGCATCTAAATGTATTCCTAACATTTAAGCTCTCAACAGGCTTGATTGTACACCTCCATTTATGTGTATACATAATGTCTCTTTATTTTTAGTTGTGGTTTTAAAAAGCATAGCGAAAGTTTTTGAGCTGTTTAAAATTAGACTATTTGCAAATAGCCACGTATGACATGAGTTTCATAGTGAAATATTTTGTAGGTTGAAATCATTAATTGTTCTGCTAGACATAACAGCACTCGTACCTATCGTCCGCAAAAATGACTAGCTTAGCTTCCGGCACTAGTTTGGACAAATATTCAATAAAATCATTTCATACATATAACAAACAAGATAGCACTACTTGTACATTACATACAAATAAAAGTCGATTAATAAATAGTGTTTATAGTTTGAGGGTAGAAGTTGGCATGGATGTATGAGTACTGCCATCAAATTCACTAACTGTCTCAGTTTTCCTTACCATTCTTCCGAAGAATTATTAAAAACACGAAATTCCAAAGTTGATAGTGACCTTTCCACAAAGAAAATAGTGCCTAATTCGAACATTTCACAAATATATTGGTAGGTAGAAAAAACTGCCCACATGTAGGTAATTTAATTCGCTTTCCTAATGTATACAGCTAGTCTTCTGATATTAAAGAGAGCATTTTGGTATTTCAACATTCTGCATGCCTCTTTCGGGATCGTTTTACGCCGATCGATGTAGGTACCTACTAACTTCATAACAAGCTTCATGCCCTTAACTTTCAGCACAGGGCCGAATACACAACTTTACTTTTCTTTCTCCGTGTCTGTATAAATCGATTTAGTTTATTTATTAGCAACCGCAACATTGATTAGGATGTAATAAGAAATAATGTGGTATTCATAATCATAATCATAACTTTATTTGTCGAAAAGCAGGTGATGATAAACACAGGTGTTACAGGCATTGTCTTACTTAACGTACTCCACTTTTTGCCATACAAGACATACAAATATTTCAGCATCTTAAATTAAACAGTCTGAAGTAGAAACAGAGGTTGTAGATATCAACACACAAATTGAATATTTATAGGTAGTTAATTCATAATTTACATTTTCTATAATTACAATAAGGAATATAATGTCAAAGTATTTTTATATAATGTCAAAATTGATGGATACAAAATAATTGTTCACAATACATTAAATTAGTTCATTGTCATTTAAATATTCATAGATGTCATAATAGCATTTATTTTTCAGTAATTTTCGTATCGTATTTCGGACTTTATTGGTAGGTAACATCTGTATTGACATTGGCAGCTTGAATAATTTTATAGCCATGCAAAAAATGCTTTTCCTGATTTTCCTATTAGAGAGGTGTGGAGTGACTGACGCTGAAGATGTCGTTTTTAGGGTTCCGTAGCCAAATGGCAAAAAACGGAACCCTTATGGATTCGTCATGTCTGTCTGTCTGTCTGTCTGTCTGTCTGTCTGTCTGTCTGTCCGTCAGTATGTCACAGGCATTTTACTCTAAAACCATAAGGTGTATTTGAATATCAAATTAAGGATAGGGTGTATTTTGTTAACCGCTACATAGTTTTGTAATGAAATTACTAAAAAAGATTTTTTTTAGGGGTGCACCCCATACATAAAACTGAAAGTCAAAAATTATTTTTTCATCGCAAGCCCACTTGTGGTACATCAATCGACAGGCCTTTCAAAATAAATATAAGGTTTCTAAGCAATTTTTTGGATTAAGTGAATAGAGTCGGAGATAATCGCCCCGAAAGTGACTAAAATTGTGCCCCCCCCCCCCCCCCTCTAATTTTTGAACCGTGTATTTTAAAAATATGAAAAAAATCATGCTCATAGGGATTATAAAATTCTACCAGCGAAATTTGTTTTCAACAAGATCGGTTCAAAGGTTTTCGAGATATTTATAAAAAACTGCGTTGCTGAAAGAAAAGGACGTAAGTGCCATAAGTTTTCAGTAACGATATGACCTTTTTCATGTCAGACCCATCATACCCTTAGCAATACCCCTGGGTGTAGGGTGGGACTGAACCATACCACCGTACTGCTGTGCACTATATTATGCTTTATAATATCTATCCCAAAAGTCCTATTACCGTTATCAGTATCACGCAGTTTAGTTGAAAAAGTTAGACTACCGTTATCTGTACGAGTAGGTAACCTTTGATTTAGTATATAGAACTAGATGCACAATGTCAAACAAATATGCCAAGAAATGTGCCCCTGAACATGAACGAAGAATACTCTGGACAGGCTATGGTAATAATAATACCACGTGCGAGCGAGCTGGTAGCACACAAATCTCTATAAGTGTGACAGAAAGGGGAATATCATTCATTGTCCTTGTCATAGTTCCACTTTTTTTTATTTGCCACAACTGATTTAGTATGAAGTTGTGCCACACAAACCATTACCCGTCCCGTAGTAAGTTGTTTATGACAAGTCATCAGCCATTTTAGGACCGGTTCTTAATTTTTCCGTCCCTCACCCTGGCAACACGTACAGCCCGTCCATAGTATGCTAGGTTCATGGCCCCAGAATGACAGCTCTAGCTACATTTCAGTAGTTGCTAATAGCGTTTACTTATAACCTGCATCAAGATATATGTTTCATAAAAAAAGAACTCAGTGTTTTAGATCTTAAGCACCATATTAGCAAACCAACATCAAAAGATTAAATACTTTTTAGTTTATTGTGACATATAATGTGACTTGACTGCTCACGTCAAAACTTTAGCGTTTAGCGAATGAATGGTCGTGTTATAAATTTTATTTATTTCAACAGAAAGCACAAATACATCTGGTTTCTTTATTTTACAAGTGGAGAATAAACAGTTTCAAATATTTGTACAAATATTATATACAAAACAATTGTTGAGATTTCCGTAAGTACATATAGTACAGCTGACAGAGTCCATAAAAAGAAATCACTTTAGTTTCCTTGAAATAGATTCAGTTTGTTAAATAATTATATTTTCGACCTGCCTTTACTTTAAATACTTTCTTTTTTGCGATGTAATGTAAGCGTACAGTCAAGTAGCGATCAGCTGTCGATTTTATTAAAACGGTCCTGGGTTTTGAACGTCACTCTCATGATCACCCGACCACAGTATAGAAGAATAATACAGTAGGTAATCTGAGGCCGTTTAGGAGCGTTTGTGTGTTTGTGTTTTTAGTTTCCCACTTCATCGAATATTTTAATACCACTAATACTATACCTAAAATATTTCCTTGTGTATAATAGTTGCTAACTGCACTAGGTTGGGAGGTGCTGAGTTACAAGCCTATTCGGCTCCTTTGATAGGCACGGAACCCTTGTTGTGCGTGGTCCGACACGCACTTGGCCGCTTTTTGGATGTAGTGACGAAAATGTAGGTTTTTACGTGGCAGTCTTCTATCAACGTCAAAAGGCAGTCTTTTGAGACAAATGCGGAATCCAACAACGATCTTATTAAACACTCCATGCTTCCTCTTCCTTGCGTCCGTGTTCCTCATTGCTGAAGGTCGTGAACCCGATGTGAAGTTCGCCTTTTCCGCACTATGTCACTCCATCTGTTCCGGTCCCTAGCATCCTAGTTCTCTCTCTTGGTCGTTTGCCGGTATCCGTCAGCTGCCCCAGGTGGTTTCCCTCTTTCCGGGCGATGTGACCAAAAAAAACCAGGATTCTTCACAAACAGGCAGTGGAAAGCCTGGTTTTTATATTGAGCTCATGAAGGATGGATTCGTTGGTACTCGATGGGATCCGAGGCGTCTTCCTTCAGCACCAGATCTCAAAGGCGTCATTCCTAGCCATAACTGAAGAAGGAAAAAAGCCAAGGAGTTTACCACTGAGGACTACGTTTTTAATCGTCGTAAACCATCATCATCATCATTTATTTAAGAGCTTGGCTCTTGTCGGTGGAGTAATCCATTACTCCTTTTTTGAGGAAGCATAGTGTGGTGGTTTCCCCCTTGCCTTCCACACCGCAGTACACGAACCGAGGTTCACCGGCTCCGTGATGTCCAAACAAGAGCCCTTCCAGATTCCTATCTTCGTTCTCCAGTTGGTACTAGATTGCTTATTTAATGGCGGCAACTACTCGCAATGTCACAGAATCGTCGTCGGATATTGTAGCTTTTTATAGAGTAGCCCCTCCTACAAGCCTACCCACTACATCCTGATAACCCTGCCGCTGCGTGGTCGGGGACTGCTTATTCAGTATATTCACAGCTAACCATCATATCTGATGGCCATTCCACTATCCGCCGCCTGTGGACCTCGCTCGGTAGAGCCTGCAGCTCAGCCCTACCAAACCAAAACGTACGTAAACCATGCTTATTGCGAAAGCATACTTTTTATTACTAGCTCTATTTAAATTATTCTAGATCAATTTTAACCCTTAGCCAGGCGGTGATCACATAGCGACCACTTAGCAATTATTTTTTTCTAGACGAGTTGGTGTAATTAAGGAACACAAAATGTCATTATTGTATTGTCTATGAAATAGGGGATTTCGGAACGCAAAGAAAGTCCGTGTATCGAAACGTTTTCTTTTGACATTTTAGTTATCAAATTCAAACGGCGGGATTTAGCGCGGCTTTGTCAGTTTCTGTGTTTATAAATGGAATTATGCCGAAAATAAATAGGGTAATGTATAAGTTACATATGCGTGTAGTTGAGATGATTTTTTGACGACCGGTTAGCCTAGTGGGTAGTGACGCTGCCTACGAAGCTGAAGGTCCTGGTTTCGAATCCCGGTAAGGACAAATATTTGAGCTACTTATTGAGCTTACTATGGGACTAGGTCGGTTTGTGTAACATTGTCCCCTTATATTTATTTATTTATTTATTACAGTTATTGCTTCTTTTTTAGTAATTCGCGTTATACGTATGTGGTCCCAATATGAATTTCGCCCGTTTGAACACAGTACATGTGGTCCGTATATGGCCACGGCCCTGCAGAGTATTTACACGACTTTTAAGGGCAAGACGGTTACGACGGTTTTAAATGAACCGCTAAGAGCCCGTATATGATATTTCGTCAATTCTGACCTCTGCTGGTTATCATTTTTTATTGTAAATGTTCCTACAGTTGAGTTGACCAAACGGTTGCTAGAAAACGGGCGTGATTCACAAGAGAAAACCTCATATGTCGCGTGCTGGTGCCAAATCGCCAAAAAAAGTATCGCGATAAGACGTTAATTGACGTCATATTCCAAGAAGCCTAAAAAGTTATCTGGGTTTTCCTCCTAGGTTGCGAAAAATTGTCAGTTATCACATTCTTGTTTCGTGGCGATAAGAGCTCACATTTCGACGGTTTTTATTTTCCCGCATTCCTAACATTATTCAGACACACCTAAATTAACAACGTTCAAGTACATTAGGACTACAGTTATAGACCAAGCAGTGCTAAGCCATAGCGCGTGGATATTTTCGCCACGTAGAGGAAATCGCTCGTAGAGGCATGATTCATATGAAGTTACACCGTGAATGGGTACCTATATAGGATAGCTACGATGAGCCCGGGAAGTACCTCCAACTTACAGGAAACCGCAGCCAGAAGAACACTTCTGCTGTGTTGTTTATTTAACTCGGTGCTGGCTAGCCAGTTCCTTTGCTTGAACTTGGCTTGACACGCTGCCGCGTGTCTAGATTTCAAAAGGCACAATTATTACTAGAGATGCAACGGATATCTCGTTGCTAACCGGTATCCGGCCTATCCGGCCATTATTTTACTATCCGGCCGAATACCGGATAGTTGCGCACTATCCGGCCGGATACCGAATAGTGATTCTGTTTGGTATTTAACTTTGAAAAATGTTTAGTATACAAGAAAATAACAACAAATTATCAATATTCGTTTATTAGTATTACCTTTAAAACTTATATAACAAAAAAGAAAAAAAAAGTTATCTATTCAGCAAAATAGGCGGGCGCACGTGTACTGCATACGAAATAGTTCCGTACACTGACCTAATAAAACTCGTTTCTTGCCTAGAAAACGGTCCGCGCGAACTTACAATACGTAACAGCCCGTTCACACAGAGTCTCCGTGTTTACGGTACCCATGGATACAATTTGATACTATTACTGAATACTGTTTCATATGTGAAGTCGCTCATACAACTCCATACGCCATCAATGAAAAAAAACGTATACGATAAAACGGAACAGTAAAACGGAGACCCTGTGTGAACGGGCTGTAACAGGTTGAAACTTGCACGACGCGCCCGCCGCCAAACTAAAATGTAGGTATCGTTTGACCGGCCGAATATTCGGAGGCCGGATACCGGATATTCGGCCGGTGATCAGGCCGAATATCCGGTATCCGGCCAAACAACTACCCGTTGCATCTCAAGTTATTACGCGTGTTCTGTATGTAGGTATGTTTACACAGTGATGTGTTTGATCATGAGTAAGTGGCCAGAGCTATGTTGTCTATACTTACAGCGAAACATCAAATAAATAAACCTTAATCTAACCATTTTTGTGTCTATTGAGGGATGATTTTTAGGGTTCCGTACCTCAAACGGAAAAACGGATCCCTTATAGGATCACTTCGTTGTCAGTCTGTATGTCTGTCGAGACCCTTTATCTCGGAAACACATGCAGGTATCCAGTTGAAATTAAAACCATATACTTACGCAGGTCTTAAGCCCCTTAAAGCTGTGAAAATAAACAAATTTCTAAGTTAACGTACAAATCTATACGGCGGTTTATGTCGCAAACAGCGTATTATATATTTCGACACTGTCAAGGAAATCATAATTTATAGGGTAATTAATGTTCGTTGACTTAGACAGAACTATGAAATTTGTCAAGTAATATCGCCTCTTACTACCTACAGGGAAAAATCTGAAAACTATACATTTGTAATTTGTTACGGAACCCTTGATGGGCTAGTCCGACTCGCACTGGTCTGGTTTATTTTATTCTATTAATAAGATCGTAGCGGCATAGTAAATCAGCAACTTTCATGGTTTTAGGCCAACTGACCAGTTGACGCATCATGCCATCATCCTCTCCAAACGGAACCGTTTTTTGCTCTTGATTATCAAACTAGAATCAGTGCGTTTTTGTTTCATGACTAATGACGTTTGCGACATAATTCTATAGGGTTCATTTATTTCAATCCAAAATGGCAAACTGATGTCACTCATGACATGAGCATGCTTATGTGGAAACAGCAAACTGATGAAATAACTGCCCAGGCGCAACGAACCCTGACTGCAAAAAAAATAACTTTCTATGTTGTGTTTATGCTGAATATTCTTGTTTGGCATATTTTTAAATGCACATCTGTATAATTTTTCAGCACACTAGGTAACTCCACTAATTAATTGAATGCATACCAGAAAAAAGCACTCAAAACGGAATTACCTTTACCCCCCCACCTACCACTACCTACACACCAAAAATGTGGTTCGTACATCGGATATGTGATTTATAAAACCAAAATACTAATTGTTTATCAAAAATACTAACTTGCACTCTAAATTGTAAAATGTTACTATGAAATTTGTTTTTTAACCGACTTCAAACAAAAGGAGGAGGTTCTCAATTCGGTTGTTTTTTTTCTATGTTTGTTACCTCAGAACTCCGTCATTGATGAGCCATATCGAAAAATTTTTTTTTGGTTGTATGTATATGGTGCCAGGTGCGTCCCATTTTTTTCAAAATTCAGTTAAACGATGGGATCCATGAGGAATTGAGGGAACTCCTCAATTTTATTAGGTACTGTATTTACATCCGAAAATCATAAATTTGGTGGCGAGGAATTGATGATGAAGACCACAGATGACTTCTCGAATTCCTCAATTATGTAGGTACTTAAAAGTGCAAAAGTATGTCACAGGTTCTGATAAGATTCCGTTGAAATAGGAAAGTATTGTTTCTAAACTGAGTTACCACTTAGTGTGCCAGTGGTTAGTGCATGTTAAGTTAGCATTTAATTATTTTTTTGTGTACTTAATTACATAAACATGACTGATTAAATTGGGTTTTATTAAGAATAAACGATGTTCGATATAGGTTGATTGTTAGATATAGGTATAACTTCAGTAAAATAGTTCTGCAAATACCATTAAACAGTAGTAGTAGTTGTTTAGTGTGTGCATAATAGTGTGCAAGTCGGTATTTTTGGTTTAACTTTGGAATATTTTGTTCGAAAAAAGGGAATATACAGATATCGATTTAAATACATGCCAAATATACGGTGGCACACAAATATACAATCTGCCAGATGACCAGCCTATAGACGCTGCGATTCCAGAATGATTCGAGTCAAACGCGTTGCCGACCCTTTATTGTTTTGAGGATTCTTTAATTGTATGGACATATATAAGCACAACACCTCATACCCACAGAACAGGTAGCGGTGTTATCAAGAAGCGCTCATAGCCTAGCGGCGCCTGCGAGTCGGAAACGATAACGCAGATTAAGCAAAGATGCAGCGTCAGTCTTTGGATGGGTGAGCGCCTGATGTTTCAGTGGTTAATATAAATGAGCGCTTCCGTGCTTTGGAAGGCACGGTAAGCAGTTGATCCCGGCTGATGTCTATGACAGTAGTCGTTAAGCCGAGTTAGAGGCCTTCGGGCGGCTTATGAACTTGTAAAAGTCGAGTTGCCCACTCAATTGAAGAAGGCGGGTCAACTGTTACTCGCGTCCGCAAACCTACCAACGGTCTTCTGCGTGGTACTAAAGAGTGACAAACTTTAAAGGTCAAAATAATGTATGCCATACGATTAAATAAATATCATGGCTGCGGTCTTCTAGAAGGCTAATACTTCCCCAGTTTGGCTGCTCCAAATATGAACGAGATGACATTCGGCTGTGCCTTACCCCTCTTAAAACGATGATTTTTATGCCCTAGTGGGTTAATGCACCACAAGATCAGGTTACAAAAATACTAGTGAGAACATAATGTAAACCATACTTCCCGGTTCGGTTTTTGGCATTTTGTAGAACCCTAAAAATGTAACGAAAAAAAAAAATATATAGGGTTTTTTTATTGATGCATTTTTTATACCAAAAGCGAATTAAAATAAAACAAAACGGAAAAGAATTTTTTGACTGAAGCCAGGTGAAGCCTTATTTTATCCTCTTAACAATATGACTAAAACTAGGTTAATACCTATCAAAATGTTCAACGATTTCATAGGTTTCTCGGAAATGATGTAATGTGATATCGATTGTATAAATATAAAATCAGTCTCCTTCATCGTGATTTTTAGATAGGCATTATGTGTACCCACGTGTACCGTACCGAGTATTCGATCGACCGAGCGAAGCGAACGAAGTTCTATGATTCAGCTTAGGCCGAAAATCGTTTGTAATGTCCCGGCGGCGTCCAGTGTACGTTGTCTGTCCCGCTGTTCTCCTAGGTCGCATTTCTCGATCGATTCTCGAGAAATTTTGTGAGCTGGTTTGTTAAATATATAGTTTTTTATCAAACCATTTTTAAATATTAAAAAAAGGAAGGCCAATAGGGCTTCAGTTCCCAAAGTCACTAGTATAATTTCGTTTAACAATTACGTGACGAATAACGTCACAAGCTCACAAGTCTCGCTACCGCTCCAACAAGCCAGGATTAGCGCCGCGCCAAAATCTGTCCAGGGCTGCCACGCTACACTGTAACTAGGATTAAACTCACCTTCACCGTCACCCACTAATGTACGTTCACGCCGCGATTCCTTGTAACTATTTAAGCGTAACCAACCTCGCTATTCTTTAAAAAAGCGGCCACGCGCAGGGTAGGGTTCCATAGTTGCCCGTCTGTCACAGAATGCGGACGTAAAAGGGGCTTTTAGGGTTTTTATTATAGCTTATCCTCGCAAATAATAGTAAATATGATTATTTTTATAACACACCAATGTATAGGGTCGTTTCGCCGGTCACGCGACAACCTTCGGTTAGCGACCACCTGAAGGACAAGGTTTTTTCTATTGAAGTTTTTTCAACTGTACCGTTCACGGTAAACGGTTCAAATTCCAATGACAATGTAAATGCAGTATGCACCCGAAATTAAGTGAATTTCTTACCACTTAACTGGTTATGTCCACTACTCGTTAACTAGTTATATGTACTTAACTGTGATAGTTTTCCTTTTAAATTCATTATACGTACTACTGCCACGAATTTTTTTACGTCCCCAGTAGTAGCCATTTAGCCGGCAGGGGGGGGAACACATGTGACTCGAACAAAAATTAGGGCTTTAAATCCCATTATCTCGCGATCGTCACAGATCGCGAATCGTATCTGTGACGTTTACCCTACCCAAAAAGGACTATTGTTTCTCCTTCGGGTTGGAAGATGAAAGTCACTTCTTAACATAACTAGGCCTTCAACTAATTCGGCCTTCGTGAAGGGGGAGATCTGGCCGAAAGTTTTCCGGCGATTTCGAGGTTGGTTATTTGACAACCAGAACATGCGCTGCGCGTCGCCGTCTTAACGTGTTTATTGTGTTATAAGTTTTTTTATATTGATATCATATGTACTTTTGTTAGTCTGTAAAGTATTTGTAAATATGGGCCTTGTTGTCTAAAACAAATAAAAAAATAGGTTTACCTACCTATATCAGTTAAGTTTTTTGTAATAGGTACATTTTTCAAACAAAAGAGATCCCTTCTAGGCATAAGTTCGCCTTTGTACTTTTTCATACGTAATATTTGTAAGTGATTTAATCTGATCGTATGCACTAAGTGCTGACATACACATTTACTTGACATTGAGTTGTAGCCCAAGCACTTTATTTTCATTAGTATGGAAAAAAATGTAAATTTGGAAATAATTCATAACAGCAGCTTTTTTGCGTGTAACTGATATATTATCACTTTTGTAATTACGTAGACTCAAAATCCACCAAAATATTAGTCATCAAAAAAATCGATATTTAACCAATTCCTGAAAAAAGAGGAAAAATATGAATAGATATTTTAATTTTTGTTTTGGTTAATTTACAGGAGCTCTTCAAGAATAATAAATAAATCACACAAAAAACATAATGGATGTGTCATTTATTTTTATATATTTACTTCTCGATGGAAATTTTGGTGGATTCTTGGATAAGGCATCTTAGAATAACATTTGAAAATTAAACAAACCAAAAAAACGCTGTTATAAATTAATGTTTAAAAAAAACGTAATTTTCCTGGGGTATTGGCTGGTTAGAAGAATCCAATTAAAATGACAGCTTTATAAAAAGTTACACCTCTGGTGTTGCAGGTGTCCATGGGCGGCGGTAATCGCTTACCATCAGGTGATCCGTCCGCTCGATTGCCTCCTATATCATAAAAAAAAGTTGCAACCATACGTATACACATTACATATTCCTACATTCTCACGCAACTTATAATCGTTATTACATTCAACTACAAACAATCAGCAAATACAGGTGCTTATTTAGGTCAAGACTAAGCGACATGCCGAACAATTGTTGACATGTGTTTGTCTAATTCCGGAACGTAGAAAGTGACTGATGCAATGAGAATGATTCAACTATCATCGCCAGGCGATCACCTGCTCGTGTTCCGTAACCGGTGTTCGTGGTAGGCAGAATATGTTTAATGCAGTACTTAGCATATGCAGTATTTGCATGTTCGAGCTATGCCGCAAAATATATGACCGTATTTTCATGTTGTGTTGTATCAAGTACACACTTTAAAAAAAACCGGCCAAGAGCGTGTGGGGCACGCTCAGTGTAGGGTTCCTACTACCTCCGTCAATACTTTTGGGATTTTTTTCGTATTTTTAAAATTTATGGTTCAAAAGTTAGAGGGGGGGGGGGACACATTTTTTTACTTCTGGTGCGCTTATCTCCGAAAATATTAACATTATCAATAAAGTGATTATACTAAACCCCTATTCATTTTTAAATACCTATCCAACAATATATCACACGTAAGGGTTAAAATGATTAAAAAAAACACTCATTCCCAAACATTTTTTTTTTAATTTTTATTTTACTACTTTGTCGGCGTGATTGATATACATATTAGTACCAAATATCAGCTTTCTAGTACTAACGGTTACTGAGATTATCCGCGGACGGACGGACAGACATGGCGAAACTATAAGGGTTCCTAGTCGACTACGGAACCCTGGAAAAATGGGCGACGAAGCGAACGAAGTTCTCTTCAGTTTGGACATGTCCCGCTGTTCAGCATTTTTCAACAGACTCTCGCAGGGCCTGATTTACCCAAAGGCTTATATAATAAGGCTAATAGCGCCTAGGACGCAAGGACCAAGCACCCTTCCCTTGCTGCCGCGGCGGCGGGGGGCGCGGCACTGAGCTGAGGCTTACTTACATAGAGTATAATGAATAACCTCTTACTTACATAGAGTATAATGAATAACCTCTTACTGACATAGAGTATAATGAATAACCTCTTACTTACATAGAGTATAATGAATAACCTCTTACTTACATAGAGTATAATGAATAACCTCTTACTTACATTTCATAGTAAGTCTAGGGCGGTCAGAACTCTAAATCAGGCTCTGGATTCTCGTTTTTTTTTTCACCGGTGCCTATATGAACTGGGTATTTGTATCTACTGACCTCGGCCAATTACTTAAACCTTAATCAAAAAGCAGTGACTGTCGGATTTCCTCATTGGATTGCGCTGAGATAACTGTAGAACGTTTAAATACCTAGTCATTGCTTGCCGCGGAAAACCCTAAGCTAGCCAATGATTTAACCAAACACTTTGTTGCGGATGGAATCATTTTCAGCGTAATTAACCAAGTACCTAAATATAGGACGGTGGGTGATATATGTAGAGTATGAATGTCAGAGTATGTCTTGTTTTATTTAACTGCGTGACTGTGGCAAACCGAAATATATGGTCAAATATTTAAAAAACCGGCCAAGTGCGAGTCGGACTCGCGCACAAAAGGTTCCGTACCTGTAAAAACCCTCCTGTAAAACGGTATCTGTAAAAACGGCAAAAAAAACACGTTTGTTGTATGGGCTTCCCTTAAATAATTATTTTATTTTGTTTTTAGTATTTCTTTTTATAGCGGCAACAGAAATACATAATTGGTGAAAATTTCAACTGACTATAGCTACCGCGGCTCTTGAGATAAAGCCAGATGACATACAGACGGACAGACAGCGAAGTCTTAGTACCTAATTAACGGGACCCTATCCCGTTTTACCCTTTGGGTACGGAACCCTAAAAGTATACCACGGGGGAATCACAAAGTTATGAACGTGTAAAGTTTTCTGAGGGGGTATATTCTGTCTCTTTTCCACAAAACGCACCTATGACGCTCGAGTGTCGTGACGTCACGATTCCCACACTATTGAACAAAAGGAGTCCTCGGGGTAGTACATGGTTCCTGTGTTGTCGCGATCTCGCGGTGGACGTCCCCGCCGGCGGGAACGCCGAAGTGTACGCGATGTGTTGAACGCCGAAAGCGCAGCGTTCCATCTTTCGACACATGTAGTCCGCTTTCGTCCCGGTACCGCCGCATACCGGGTCAGTCCGACGCAAGTCGGGCCTAGCTGAGTTTCTTGCTGGACTCTTCTCAGCTAGGCTAGGTTTTAGCGAACCAGCGATAAAACTCCCAGTAGTTCGATACCACTTACACCCCAGATTCGGTTGATACCGTTCAACCAATCTCACTGGAGCGCAAACTCTCAGAGTATTCCAGTGTACAAACTTCCTCGCGTGGTCGTGCCGGAGGCTTCCCCTGGATTTTCCCCAGGCCACCCTCCAACCACGCAGTCCGACCGCTATATTGGGTCCGTCCTATTATAGCAACAGTCAGGTTCAATAAAAAAAAAAGTACACGGTTCATTTTGGGGCTAGGCCCCACAGAGGCATGACGCTCGGGCGGCCCTGGTGCTTTCCTTAGGAGATCCCAGAGCCGATGCGTCGACGAGGACCATCGGGGGGTTTTTAGTCGGTGCCAGTCCGACATAACCTCCGCGCTATCCCCATGGCGCGGAGGTATCCATAAAGGATTTTCCTCCCATAAAAAAAGGTAATTAAAACATTATGGAGGGTGAAAATCAAAAAAATTATACATAGTTAAGGGCCTTAATCTAATCTACGCTATACCTAACTTTTCTCATTTTCTTAACGACAATTACCCATACAATTGTCGTGTACCTACAATTTGTTTGATTTTCACTCTGGAACCTTTTCGTTCAAATAACGTTCTATTATGTATTTCTGCGGCAACGCAACAGAGCGTTTCTCAAAAAAATGCTACTAACATGAATTGTAGCATTTTTCTAGCAGTTTTTTTTATTTCAATTCAGACTTACGAGCTCTTTCGATTCTAATACTTAGAACAAAAATGTCCCAAAGTTTTTTTTTTTTCTATTGTGTTACGATTTCCCGTACACTTTGTATGGCGATAATACCATTGGAACCTTCAAATATTTATGAAAATCGTTATTTGTTCTCCTATTGGAATGGAAAGAGCTCGTGATTCTGAGCATATATATATTTTTTTTCATCACACTTGCTCGTCAATGGCGTTATTACTTGCGAGCGTACAGAGCAGTTATAGCCGTTTTACCTCCCACGGGTTGTTAAGTTTAGTTTTAAAATATAGAACCCACTCATACTTCACTTCGGACTGAGGATATTTCCAATCAGCCAAGGTGTATTTCATATCTTCAAAAGTTTGCTACAACCAACTTTTAATAAATTTAAACTAAAAAAAAATACTTAAACATGTTTAACAGAATTATTTACAGATTTAATATGTAGTTATTTAGTGTCTATGTAAAATGTTTTTAAGCGTTTCAAATCGTGGCTGTATACCGAAGGGTCTTTGCCATACGCGACTCACGTCAAGTTCAACAAAATGGACGACTGGCATGTTGCAGATTTTATTACGGTTTGTATTAATTTCATCTAAAATGTATTTATTTCCTCGCAAATGTGATGAAAAACATTGTGTACAACACGGGCGTACGCCCCTTGTTAAACAATGTACTATGTGTACGTACTCGTAACAAAATATTCAACTAATCTAGCTCTGTAAGTGCCTTTTTATCGTACCTACCCATAGATGTTTCTGAAAAGGATGTTTATTATTGTGTTTCTTGAACAGCGGTTGTACAAAGAGACATATTTTTATGAGCTGTTTTTTTGCATGCTGCACTTTCCTCGCTACAGTGAGGTGAAAAAAAATGTGCTACACACGGGTGCAAATGTATTTTACTTCTCTCTCTGTCTTGAAACACTCGCTTTGCTCAGGATTCTGTTTTAGAACCTTGACCATATTATTTTTGAAAGGAGGTAACCACATTGGTGGATAACGGTCCACAGACCACGGCAGTGTGGCAGTAGTGTGGCGGGGCATGGAGCGCGGTGGCAGCATAACACGCGAGTTTAAACTTATGAGGAACAATAACAGTGCACAAAAAATGTTAAAATAAAACTTCTAATCACACGGTTCAACTCACGTATTCAATCTCACTCCGGGCGACATGTTTCGAACTCTTCGGGAGTTCTTCTTCAGGATGAGTGTTCATTCCTAAATTGAAGTGGACAGCGTGTAGTGACAATCTCGTGGACACAGTGAGTTCAGTGTGCGTATCGTCTCTCGGAGGAGATGACCTCCTGCCGCAATCTCACATAACTGCTCCAGCGCTGGACGCTCCCCCTCCCCCTGCCCTGTCGGCGCGTGCGACACGCGCCGCTCGACAGGGCGCGGGCAGTGTTACGAGCGACACCGCCGCGAGAACACTCTTCCTGAAGAAGAACTCCCGAAGAGTTCGAAACATGTCGCCCGGAGTGACATTGAATACGTGAGTTGAACCGTGTGATTAGAAGTTTTATCACAAAAAATGTGTAGGTATAGTAAGCAGCAAAATTAGCTACGCGGGCCTCGTGCTCGAAATGACCTACACACGACTCTAATGTCAAGAGTATAAGGACTGTCTTGATTATTTTAAGCGTGTTATTTTCCGTGGCTATACTTCTGGAGGACTAGTGGAAGCTTTAACACCTCTGAAAATGGTAAAGGAGTTCAAATGCCTGAGCCACTGGGTCACGGAGACTCTGAGCGATAACAAGGACGTGGAGAGGGAGCGTAGGGCGCTCTCGCAGGTGTACCGCCGACGTTAAGATCACCCTTTTTAAGGCGTTCTGCCAATCCTTTTACAGCTGCAGCCTATGGATCAACTATACCCAAAAAGCTTACAACGCCCTACGCGTCCAATATAATAATGGTTTTAGGATGTTGTTGGCCGCGCCATTGCAATGCATCAGGGATGTTTTGCGATGCGCACACGAATGGGTTTCACGCCATAATGCATATATAAGCGTGTCGCGTCCCTGCTGAGGCGCCTGCGCGGCCCAAACAGCCTCCTGCAAACGGTAGCGGCGCGCCTGTATGGTCCCTTCCTATTTCACTGGGATAGGTTGCATAGGGCATCCCACTGACGACTTGCGAATAGTAATATAATACCTACTAACATTTTTTAAGACCTTTATTACTAACGAATTATGGAAACACTTCCGAAATAAATGATTTGATTTGATTTAAGAAAGCATCATCCTGAATTCCTGACAGTGAATCGTGTCGTGTTAGCTGCTCACGGTGGTATTCCATTTGTCCAAGATTTTTATCCCATCTTCTCTCTCCTCTCTTTTACCAAAATGTGAGACGCAATTTGCATCTCGCATTTTGCGTCACGCAAATACACATTAGGACGCGGAATACTACCCCTAGTCACAACAGAGACTGTTGAATAAACTTATGCACATGGGGTTCTTAGTTTCTACTTCGAACACCTTGGGGTCACTGTAACCGGAAACAAACGACGGCGATCTTATTCTCAGGCCATAATCATCATCCAGGCCAAAACCAGTCGTATCTTATAACTGCTAGTTCGCAATGTGTCACGTATACAGGCATTATACAGTCATGTCTATATCGATGAGTTGTAAATAATTCATTAATCTTAAACCGGACTTCTGTTCATTGCTGAAAGTCGTTCTGTCTGTCTGAAGATAAACTATATCTCAATGTTGATAGTCATAGTCCAATAAATGACAACATATTGTTCACCTCTATCACTGTACCATCGCCAACACCTGCCTGCCTCGTGTTGTGTTCACCTGTAATTGGTGGCTCAATTAAATTTAAAGCAATGATATTTTATATTAAGTGCTTGTGTTTGTTGTTGCCGGTGTTGGTGATCGTTAATAGTAAATAAATAAATAAACACAGTTAATTGACCATCCGTGCACTTTATGTGCATTGTAATAAGGTTCAATGTCATATCAACAGGACGGTGGTCAGTTAACTGTGTTGGCGTTTGTACATTTAGATTTTAGGTGGTAATAAAACGTCACAGTAGTAGTTTAGGTAAACCAGTAAAAATAGAGTTGGTAGTACTTGGTACATTTTGAAAAACCCACATTCTTAAAGAACCATATATTTTTGAATCCTGGCATAGTGAGCCAATGAAATTCGATCACCTTTAAATGTAGACACGGCAACCAAACGCTTGCGCAATACTTGAGGCCTCCACACAACGAGCGCGGGTCGTGCGCGGCGCGGGCCCGCGCAACTGTGTGATGTGATAGAGATAGTTATAGAGATATTAAATGCGTTGGTAAGTGAGAGAGATATACCGACCCGCGCCGCGCACGACCCGCGTTCGGTGTGTGGAGGCCTTTTTAGGTGAGGATTGGCTTCGCCCGTAGTACCGACATCTCCCCTCCGGCCGTGATGGCAACTGAGTTTGGCAACCAGTTGCTAAAAAGTATTGGGTATTCTTGTTACTCAACTAGTTGCCAAAAACGAATGTCGATTCTTGATACACTCCTAGTTGCCAACTAAGAATTCACCTATAATATTTTACCTTTGCAGTTTCGCAACCAGTTGCCGAAAAACTAAACACTTTCTTGTTACTCAACCAAAACTGCTAACAGAATTCAAACTTTTTTCAGACTTAACATGTTCGGAATATATTTTGTTCTTAATGACGTAGTTGACATATAGTGAGTATTATATTCTTTGGTTGACATCTATCACTTTATTTGTCTCTCGAGGTTATCGATTAATTGCAATAAATGTGTAATACACATTAAATTACTGTATTTATTGTACGAGTATGTGTACGATTTAAGACCAGTAATCAGTCGTTTCCGGAGACATCAACATGTCTACTTCAAATGTATACCCAAATACATCTAAAATTGAATTCATTAGTTCAAGAAGAGGAGGTGTTTCTATGTTGTACGATGGTAGGCGTTACAGCCGTAAAAAAATATATGTAAATGAAAACTCATTTTGGAAATGTAGTGTAACAAAAGGATGCAGAGGTAATATCACTTTAAATACGCGTAATGAAATAATAATGCCAAGGGCACACGAACACCATTGCAGAAAATATTTAGCGAAAACTATATTTTTGAAAAAATTGGATGATCTGAAGGGAAAGAGTACCTAGTTGCAATTTCGAATCAATCCCTAAACAATACGACAATATGGTTCGCGAATTAAAAAATGATGGACATCATTTCGTCGGCAATATACCAAAATTCAGCAGTGTGATAAGTGAACTTTACAATGGTCGAAACAAAGTAGTTGGTACCACAAAAATGCGTTTCTCTAATGCTACGGACGTTGAAATACCAATGAAGTACCAACATTTATATCTTTGTGAATATGAAGATGGAGATTTCAGAATCCTTGTATTTTGTATTCGTGATGTGACAACAAAAATGAGTAATTTCAAACATTTCTTTGCTGATGGCACTTTCAGAAGTTGCCCAAAAGCCTTTAAACAGTTATATACCATTCATGGCTATGATGAAATTAACCATATCATAACTCCGTTATTTTTCGCACTTCTTCCCGATAAAAGAAATAAAACATATACAATTTTGTTAAGTATAATTAAGTCTCAAATTCCTACCTGGAGTCCTAAAAAAATTACATTGGATTTTGAAATTGCGGCAATTAATGCCTTTAAAGAAATATTTCCTGATATACTTTTTAAGGGATGTTACTATCACTTCAACCATGCATTATGGAAAAAGGCGAAGGCCTTACAAATAAAAACAAGAGTTAAAAAAAGGCATGTGGCGAGATGTATTGGAATTGCGCGCTTACCAAAAAAATATATAAAAGAAGGATATGGTTATGTAATGGCAAAAAGTCCTGTCGGTGAGGAAATGAATATATTTAATAAATATTTCCAGAAGCAGTGGATTAAAAAAGATTTCTTTTCTGAATCTTGTTGTTGTGAAACCGAACAATTTAGAACCAACAACAACATAGAGGGTTGGCATAGAAAGATCAACAGTTTTATTGGTAAGAAAAATCCAACGCTGGCACATCTACTCGATGTTTTAGAATCTGAAGCCACATGCTATGATTTAAAAAAAAACCGCCTAAAAAAAAGAAGGAGTACGAGGAGATCGATGAGGAAATTGCGTTAGCGATAAAAACTTTAAATGAAAACAAAATTAGTGTCGGACACTGTCTCGAAATTATCAGTCCATTTGTTATCCCATTTTAAAAACATACTTAACTACTAAATTTGAATTGGAGATATAAAATATTATAATTTAATTTTTGTTGCAAATGGGGAACTGAATTGTTAATTTTCAGTAACTTAATTTTTATTTTACGCTGTAGTTAGGTAATTACATGGAATAAAGGCATACAACTATATTACGTTGTTTTCACGATATTACTAGTATTTGAAAAAGAACGCCTGAAAGTGATTTCTGTATAGATACAGGAATCAAACGTTCTTTTTAACTTAAATAGGAATGTTAACAACTTTTTTGATTCCTCCGACACCTTCAGACGCCTCCTCTTTGTAGTCGGCTAAAACTATTATTATTACCTATATTTACAACTGGTTACTTCAATTACTAATAACCCGTACTACACGAACCCGCCCGTGTATCCGAGTACACGTGCCATTTACACGGGTACACGTGTACACGGATAAACGGGTACACGCAGTAACGGATCTTACTTACCCGTCGGCTCGACTCTTCCTTCATGTGTAGTAGTGTACTCGTCAGGCAATCTCCTATTTCGCTGCCTCGGCATCGGCAGTAATGTATTATTACATTATATCTTATTAAAATAAAATACCAAGTTAAAAAACAAACAAATTATTTTTATTACTCTATTACTCTACAACATTGAAGGCCATTGTCGACACCGCACCATGCATCATGTCTAAGGAGTAACGCAGCAAATCAGCAATGTGCTGTTCATTGGCTTTCGTCAAAATCCGAACGATTGTTGTGAGATTTAAACACTGTAGTCCAAGCATCTTCCCCTACTCGGCAATGTTCACTACAAACACGCGTCCCAGGTGATATTAAAAAGTTTCATCTGCACAAGAAATTTATTTTCACTATATTTGGTACGTCGGCGAAGTTGGTTTGGGTGCAGCCGGGAAATACACACACGCCTTCAATTTCAGGAGTCCGCAACAATTCTTTGGACGTTTCGAAGAGCGACGACATTTTGTGCGTTCAGCGACGAGCAGCAGTCATAAGCAAATTATAAACGTCAATCATTTTATTGTTTTTTTTTTATTATGTGATAGATAATCCTAGATGTCAATGATTTTGGAGAAAAGGAAGAAGTTTGAATGGGTAGAGTCTGGCCATCAACTCCTAATGCAAAATCGACTGCTATGATTTTTGCCTTTTAGGCGGTAACTCCATATTTTTATATGAAACTATACTTAAATAACATAAAAAATGAATTCTCTAAGGCTCCGACAGATGTAAGTTATGAACTGCGAGTGGTAATTCTTCTTAAGTAACCATACCTTTTAGAGAAATTCTTAGTTGGCAACTAGGTGTGTATCAAGAATCGACATTCGTCTTTGGCAACTAGTTGAATAACAAGAATACCCAATACTTTTTAGCAACTGGTTGCCAAACTCAGTTGCCATCACGGCCGGAGAGCCCTGGCAGTTGGCTAACTCATCACAGATGTGAAACAAATTTAAGAGTTATTCTCTTGTCGGTGGAGTAATTTCCATTTCTCTCTGTCGTACGCTTCGTACGCTAGCCCATTGATTTGTTGATACGCCACAAAATTAGCTTAAGTATTCCTTTATTTGGTCCATATGATTGCGCCATGGTTTTCCCTTCTTGGATAAAAACCTCTTAAATTTAAATACAGACATGGAGACCAACCGTACCGCTTCACGAATCTTAAACTAAAAAAAAACTATTTAGGTATGCGATGTCGACATATTTTACGAGTTGGTATATCTCCGGGTTTTCCTCGCTGTAATGGAGTCCACTTACCTAGACCTTGACCTGAGGGGCTACCGCGAAGTGAATCTCCGTCTCTGTCGCTCGAACTAGCAAGTGCGACAGAGACGGAGATACACAAACGAAGTTCGTTTTCATTTCCCGGAGAGGGGCTCCTCTGAGAACACGGTTGCAGTTACTACGCTACTCGATTGTGGACTTCGAATAAAAACTGACTTAAGACTAGCAAGGTTTTACGTAAACTAATATTATAATAAGTAATAATTGTTTATTCATGCCAAGAAACTGAATTTTTAATAACACACTTCTGCCAAACCACAGTGCGGTTTGTTGGTAGACGAGGCTCCAATTATTTCTTAAATAGTTTGGCTTGCTGCTCTAATAAGAAATATACATACCTGCAAGTGTTGGGCGTAATGCATTACATTTGTAATCGCATTACAAATTATAACATAAACATAAACATAATTTATTGATAAAACATAATTAAATTACATTTAATTCAATTATGAGTAATGCATTACACGTGTTTGCATTACATTGCAATTATGAGTAATGCATTTTACACGTAATTGCATTAAATGTAATGCGATTACAAATGTAATGCGATTACTAATGTAGTGCGATTACGAATGTAATGCATTACGCCCATAGCATTACATGTAATTTGTTATTGAAATTACATACAATATTAATTAAATTATTCAATAACTTACTTTATGTAAACTTTGTTAAGTAAACTAAAAGGGATAAAACAAATTAGCATTTTAAGGAAGGAGTTATTTTTGTTGATTTTTCAATAAGTAATGAATTAATTTTCTTACTTATGTGATTAATGCGAAAGTCGGTATCTGTCACAAACCCACAAACAAACATTGCAAGTTAAATTAAATATTGTAAAAACAAGTAGCTCCGTAAGCTGTGTAGTCCTCGTGAGTTTTCGAAATGTTTGTATTTTTTTTAACTCTCATATTTGGGGCATTTTTTTTTTTAACTTACCTACTCGACAAAATACTTTACATAATTAACGAACCTGCTCACAAAATTTTCCGAGAATACGTGAGAAATGTGACCTGTGCGCGGGAATAGCCGGAAATCAGGACAAAAGGAAACTTAGGGTCAGCTCACACCGAACCGCGACGCGACGCGACGATGCAAAAAGAGGCCAGTGATTTTGCGCTGCGCCGCGCGCCGCCGCGAAACGCATCGCAACGTCTCGAGGCGCATCGTAAAATTGTTGGCAACACAACGTCTCGCTGCGCAGCGAGATGCCGCGCGGTGCAGCCGAACGTGTCTAGTCGCCGCGTGCGCGCACCCGCCCCGCAGCTATATAGTAGAGACAGGTCGCCACAGCGACCTCAGGCTGCGCCTCGCGGCGTCGCGCTGCGTCACGCGGCTTCGCGAGGCGCAGAGCCGCTCTTGCACACCGCGCGTGCCGGCGATGCGATGTACACCTTTTCGTGTAGTAAATAAAGTATATTTTGAGTCGCCCTATTAAAAATGTGCGCGCAGCGTCGCGTCTCGGTGTGAGCTGACCCTTAGACGCTTTGCTCGCTTCTTTCAATCGGTCAATTATTAAAAATGTTTTATTAAGTCAAAGTAGTTTTTAATTTTACGAAGTAATGCATTGCAAATTAAAATTACAAAGCTTAAATTGTAATTGCATTGCAAATTACATTTTGTAAATGTAATTAGTATTACAATTACTTTTTCCCCATACCTACACTGCAAATTGAATAAAAATCATATCGCGATAGATATTCAAAAACCAAACATTTTAAAACTAGTGGCTCTGTGAGCTGTAGGTATACCTCGCGGGCCTGAAATCAAAAAAACTTTTTTTATTCCGAAAAACTATATTAACAACAAAAGTATAAAAAAATATTGAGTCACGAAATTTCACGAGAATCGGTTGAGAAACGCGACGTAGACGAAAATAGTCGGACATTCGGAAATTGGAATTTTGACCCCATCCCATTACAACTTCGTTTGCTTCGCTCGTTAGACTGCAAACTAAGTATTTAAATAAAACAAAAGTGAAGCTTTCGCAAATATTAATAATCGATGTAAATTAATAATAACAGCTATATTGCCAAGTTTCCGTTTAGGGCGTAGTCTGGACCCCGCCAGCGGGCAGCGCGACGGTGACGTAGTGCTCCGTGGCAACCCCACTATTTGTTTTGGTATTTCTACTCTCGTGAAAAAAATATACACAATATGGTACTTACTTGAAAAAAATTGTACTTACCTCAATAGTTCCGAGACAATAATTTTAATTTGGGGTTGATGGAAAGCATCTCTCCAAGCAACCCCAAACTCAAATTTGCGTTGCCTAGAGAGTGGTTTTGCCAGGCAGCATGAGGATAAGGCGCTCATAGACTGTCAAATGTATATGAACAGCCGCTGTCGTCGAGGCCAAAGCCTTATAAGTAACAAAAAAATACCATTACCCACTTCCGAGTAGTTTCCAACTCGTTGCGGTAATCTAGTGCGGCTAGTCTGCAGTTCTATTTTAAATTATCCTCCTTTCATTGCACGTCATTAAGTACCGGTACTGGACTTCTCTCGACTCGAAATGACGTCATCCAATCCGGATCAAGACCGATCGGTATGTAGGAAACAAATGACATGCCAAAAGCTGGGTCATTGGCACCGGTGACGACCGGTGAAGTTACGCAATGATTGTAACGTTAACATTGAGATATGATGACACACATACCCACTTTGGTTTGCGCGACCTTTGCGTAAGATCATATAATTAGTGCTATGACGATTCTGATATAGCGACGGTCCCAATTAATTTTCAGAAGCGGTCAAAGTTTGTGAAAAAAAAATGTATGGGAGAAATTGTTAATTAATGGAATATCGTTACCAAACTTCGAATGTTTGGTTATTAGTAGGTTGTTTATCATGTACTATTGCAGCCATATTTTTTATAAAAAAAAATACAAAAACCTCCCATGCTACTTTTTTAACCGGAATAGCTTAAGCAAAATTTATCAGAAATGCCACGTACGACATATTTGTCTGGATATTGTATACATCCGACAAAAAAGTTACTCCAAAAATGTCGTAACTGGCAGAACAGACATTGTTGCACGCAAACTCTTATGTGACAATTTAATACAGAGAAAATTTACTTTAATAACTTAACAGGCTGCAAATTACATAAAATACACGACAAAAAACACGCTATAATTTTCCGTGTAAAATAGTAGAATGTGGCATATCCGACACTTTATACTCATTGTGTGTCCCGTAAAAATGTCGGAACTGTCACAACCGACGTTTTTAAACGTCATCTGTTCTTAGAACCAACATTTTTACCATGGTTTTTACGAAAAGTATTGAAACAAACGAAAGTCTGTGAATGTGGTTTAAAAATTTAAAGTTTTTACGACCAAAGCCGCTGAAAAGCAAAAATCTCAATTTTGCAGATCCGACTTTTTTAATTGGGACCGTCGTAGGTCCTCGCTTTGTCTCGGGTAACTTTATGCTGCTGGCCCGCATGATCAGTTTACTAATTGATAGTATAATCTAGTTTTAGTAGTCTTGGTAAACACATTATTCAAATAAAAAACACAAAATATACACAGTTTTCAGAGTCAGAAATACCGGTGACGTATTTCGTAGAATATGGGAATATCGGCAATGGCTTTCTTAACGCGCTTCATGCGTTTCACCTCACCCGTCACGCCTAACTAAACTAGACCTCTACATACGCTTAGTCACTACGAATAGCGGCGTCAAGATATACTAGTATGTGTGAGTGAGCATTGAAGTGAACTTAAAACAAGTTACAGAATAGCGGAGCAGAATTCCGTATTGACTGTACTAATTAAAGTTTGCAAATGCGGTCTCAATTCCGAGGTCAAACAAGCAGGCATGCAAGACGGAATGTCCCTATGCTATTAAGTACAGGTTATTCGATTTACCTTAAACTCACCTGGTATACCTGCGCATGCGCACGTAGGTTGCTACGACCTACACTTGTATTCCAACCTGATTTCAACGAGCATACGTGACCAAGCCCCCCTTCTTCTGTAGCTTGTTTTAAGCTCACCTCAACGCTCACCCACAAATGTATCTTGACATTGCGAAGCGTAGTAACTAAGCGTAGACATAGGTAAAGGTCTAGTTTCGTTTCGAGACGGGTGACCGGGGGATGAGCCGCATTAAGTATCGAGTAGAGAATAACAGCCTTGCCGTGACCACGGGACTTTAGCAAAAGTCAATCACGTTTATATATAGCCTTTTCTGTACCTTAACCTTAAGTGGCAGTGGGCGGGGCACACTGCACGTAGAACCGATGGCCGTTGGGGCGGAAAGGTTTGCGAGTGGAGAGCACGTACCGGAAGGCGCAGCAGTGTGAAAATTGGTTTTTTCAATTACTCGGTAACTACTTATGCCTATACTTGTCCGTGATAGTTTTCCTTTTTAACCGACTTCAAAAAAAGGGGAGGTTCTCATTCGGCTGTATTTTTTTTATTATTATTTTTTTCATTGTTTGTTACCTCAGAACTCCGTCATTGATGAGCCGATTCGAATTTTTTTTGGTTCGTATGTATATTTATACTTCCAGGTGGGTCCCATTTTTTTCGAAATTCAGTTAGATGATGGGATCCATGAGGAATTGAGGGAACTCCTCAATTTTATTAGGCATGCGTGTAGTGATATTGGTATTTTCTGTTATAACTCGTGTATTTACATCCGGAATCATAAATTTGGTGGCGAGGAATGGATGACGAAGACCACAGATGACTTATCGAATTCCTCAATTATGTACTTAAAAGTGCAAAAGTACGTCACAGGTTCTGATAAGATTCCGTTGAAATAGGAACTAATGAAGTGCCATTGGTGATGATCTTGGGGAATCGATGGAAGTCCTCAAATATTATCGGCCCACAAACAGCGATTCGGTTTTTTTCTTTAGTAATCAATGCATTTGCAATCGGAAATCAGTTCATGTGGTAAATAGTAAAAAAACAGGAAATGTTCTCGTGGCTTGGCGGAGTACTAAATTGAAGTCGGTTAAAACTTTGTTTTTAAAGTAAATTATAAATTCATTATATGAACAGTAGTACATATAATGAATTTAAATATATATATGTACAAATAAAAAAACATACATTAATACCACGATCATCTTTAAAGTAAAGTTGAATTACCTATGTCGTATTACCTACTTATATTGTTTTACATAAATATATAAGCTGACAAATGTCGACTGCATGTTGATACCCTAGCCGAGAAACAGAGTCGAATGCTGTTAATGCAGGCTTGTTACTGCCTGTGATCACCCCGAACAAAATAAATAATAACGGACGGCTGAACTTGGAAATCCAAGCGTTTCATTATGCAAGAAAAGATATGGAGATGGTGCTAAAGGCATGACTTCGCTTCGGTAATTCATTCCTGCGTTGACACAGGATCTTCATGTGCCTAGGATTTCTTCAACAGGAACCAAGGATACAAATCGAACGTCATGCCACAATTTCTCAAGTAATTAAGGTTGCAAACATGATGGTGAATCAGTGTTGAACTAAAATAAGCATTGAAAAAAGTGTTCTGTTTTGTTTAGGTAACCTCGATCATTTTGATTGTCAGTAAACTGGCTATATAGTATTATTATAAAGTTGAATGATTGACTTTGGTTTCTTATTAACTTCACCTAAATAATCCTCGCTAAAGTGAAAAAAAATAGTTATATTCCTAGTATATAGTTATGAGTGGCTTTGATACTTACCGGGTAGCTCGGCTCTTACTATTTCACTGTGACACATACATGTCATTGAGTTCAGCAGGAGTGTCACTGCCAGTGATAGAGGCACCAAAACTCTAATCTAGCTTAATATGAGAATTGAATCGCTTAATGACTTGGGCCAGAATTTTTTCGCGTGTTCGGCTGTCCAACTGTTCTCGTATACAAGGCGCATTTCTCAACCGATTCATGTTAAACTTTCTGAGTACAGTCACACAGAGCCACTATTTGTGACGAGAGTAAGGAAAGGCACTTTTCATTTCCTTGACTGAATATGTAGGTATTATCATAGGATCTTTGCATTGCAATTTAACATGATATGGTAATAGAATGGGTATGCGAGGCTCTAATTTAGAACCCATCTTATTTCAGGAGGGGTAAAGCATGATTATTATGGTGTGGTTGTTGAATTTTAGTTGAGTATATATATTTATTTATATGTAGAATTAAACGCTTTTATAACACAACAATACTTTGACATAAATGAAATGGATAGAGAGCCAATTATAGGAAGTCACTGGTAGTTTGAGATTTACCTTTGTTCTTTCTTTGAAACTGGACAACTATAAAATGTACCCTGCATCATGTTTATGTCAATACACACAACCCCCCATCTAAGTTTGGTGTTTAAATAGGAAGTGGCCCTTTAAATTCTGCAACCAATCATATTTATACCTACATTGGCACATAACTGCATAAATTGATAAGTATATCTCCCCAACACAACAAACTTAGCTTAGAATATTTAAGAACCATCTTTATAGACAACACATGATTACCTCATTGCCGGGGGTCAGTTTGGTAGCTTCACTGTTACATTAGTGATTAGTGTTATGTCATTCTTATTTAAATCACACCGCTTTTTAAGCAGGAGTTATAAATAAAATAAACAATAACTATCTATGTATAATCTGCTTCGATGGTGGTGCAGGACCGGTTATTGTGGCAATATTTCGGGAAGCCTATGCCTAGCAGTGGACATTTTTTGTTTGACTAGGGGCACATAGTGGTCTTTTTGCTGTTAGCCGATTCGACTTCATTCAACACTGAACACTTTTCGTAAGAGCATAAAGCCGTTAAACATATTTTGCAATTGCATATTCTGAAAATATATTTGTAATTTTGTCCACGCGTCCTTTACCGTTTTGCTATTGAGTAAATTCGAATACTTCGAATTTGGACGTTATTCCTAAAGAGATAAAGCTTTGAAAAATATTCGGCAATGGCAAAAACAAATTTGTATTTTATTTCATTGTATCCTACATCAATTTTGCTGAGTTAAGTAAATTCGTACATTTCGAATCTGGACGTTATTCCGAAAGAGATAAAGCTTTGAAAAATATTTGGCAATGGCAAAAACAGATTGGTATTTTATTTCATCGTCTCCTTTATCAATTTTGCTGAGTTATGTTGAACTATAGCGTACTACTAATACGGTTGTTGTTAAATATATTGGCACGCAGGGGGAGGGAGAAAGGAGGAAAATGATTAATGAAAATGAGGAAGGTGATTAATTTGTATAGCCATGCCGAATCACAGTTTTCTAGCAATTGTTAGTGAGCTAAGCCAAAGACGGACGGACAGACGGACATGGCGAAACTATAAGGGACCCTAAAAACTAGTAAACATCAATATTTTTTCAACCAAAAAGCTTTATGTCTAACAAAAGAAGGTCTACGTAAAAAAAAACACACACTGTCCAGATTTAAAACTATAGATTTTAACAGTAGAGTCGCTATTCGTTGTGTTCGGCTGATGGGTCTTAAAATAAGATCCGGTCAAGAAAAAGAACCCGCACTATATACCTACAACTTAGATTGTTCAAGTTTTTCAGCTACACAGGTACCTTCACCTTCGGCCGAGAACGTTGAGAGCCCAGCGACAGCGACACGTAGAAACAGGTTGTCCGGCTAGCACGCGACGGCGCGCGAGTTCTCTCGATTTTTCTCGCACTATCCGTATCTCTCTTATTAGAACACTTAGAACAAGAAGTATAGTGCGAGAAAAATTGAGAGTATGTCGCGGCCGTCCCATGATAGACGTGCTGGCCCCCTAGCACACTAAGTTTTATGTCGGACATAAAGCATTCGTCCCATTCTGGCAAACATGCGAGTGCAAGGGGGACAAATGTTTTATATCCGACATAAAACTTAGTGGGCTAGGGGTTCTGGTATCGGTCGAAAACTACTAATGTAACAGGAAAATTACATTTCGGATTCTTCTCAGAATTGCAGCAATTCTTTCAAACAGGTGGCTTCTCAGTAGTGTCGAAGGTAAGGTATTACGGATGTCTAATTTACTTCATATTAATCCCTATTTTTTTAAATGGAATCGAACTAAAATCCTTAGATAGCAACGATGGGGATTCCGAAGGTTGTATAATTATATGTTTTAGATTGACTGTCTATTCCAATCTAAGTCAGGCGCGGGACACTCTTACGTTCATCGCTACAAGTATATGCCGGTGCCCCAACGTTGGGGAACCGGCAATACTTGTAGCGATGAACGTCGACGTCGTCGTCGACGACGTCAGAGGGCCATAAATCTTAATGTTCTGGTTTGGCTGAGAAAAAAGCGCCTTTTGTAAAGATCAAAAGAGTGTCCCTTCTGTACCTGTACAATTATCTATTCTGTGTCTAAGTTACGAACGGCGGTGTGCGTGACTTCTTGATTGTGGGTATCTTTGCACTAGGTATCTCGGATTGTAAATATCAATCTATATCTAGGTAGGTACTTATATAATAGAGATGTCTGTGAGGTTGAAATCTCTGGAACTAGTACCCATACTTACACATCATCCTCCTAGCGTTATTCCCGGTTGTGGCTGAAACAAGCCCGGGGTCCGCTTTGACACTTAATCCCAAGATTTGGCATAGGCATTTTCACGAAAGCCACTGCCATCTGACCTTCCAACCCAGAGGGAAAACTAAACCTTATTGAGATAGGTATCAATATTTTTATGCAATATCAGCAGAATCAAACATTTATTCGTGAAGTGCTCAGCTTACATGACTAAGACAAAAGAAACAGTTAATCTGCTGTGTCACGAAATTGGCCCAACTCAGCATGATGTCGCATTTAGGATGGACATATGCTATTTTATACTGCGGCTCAGCCTGGGTTATACAGCCACGCGTGGTGATAATGATAATACATTACATTCCTTGATATTACACCCATAATAATCAAAAGAAAGTGTACCTACATTATTCATCTGTTTACAATCAGTGATCGTAACTTTTGTAGCATTTTTGGTGTAGCGTAGTGTTGTAAACGGAATCTCGCGATTGCGTTAGCATGAAATTCGTTTTTACGAAATATATTACTATGCCCTTCCTCGGGAATCAAACTATCTATGTACTTAATTTCATCTAAATCTGTTCAGCGGTTTAATCGTGAAGAGGTAACAGACATATGTACAGCTATAAGACGGACAGACACGACACACTTTCGCATTTATGGACGAGGAAGACACTATCACTATCACTGCACGACTATCACGATTTTTCTCGCACTATACGTCTCCCTCTAATTAGAACACTTACAACAAGAGGTAGAGTGCGAGAAAAATCTGCTGTGCTCATTATTTAACCTACCATAATACATGTCCTATTGTCTCACGACGTCATTACTGCGCTCATGGTATCTTGGCAGCTCCACCGACCTCCGGTGATTTGTCATCTCCGTTTTTACCGCATTCTGCCCATCGGATTATTCACGGTCTTATCTTAAGAAAAACCATTTGCGTCATTGCAAAGAAAATTTTGCTACCTTTTCCTATGTCCTCGTGTGACGTTTGCAAAATAGAAGCGTACTAGTACTAGCAGCCGTGCGAGCTAAGGTAAATAGGCAAGTCCACACGTCCGAACGCGAGAATATAGCTAATATATCCTGTCTCGCTATTCACTACGCTCAGACTAGGGTTTAGTCCCGGCACTGATGGTCAGTCCCAAAATTCCCGGGAAATTTCAGGACTCGCCATACATATCCAGTCCCGGGAGCAAACCCTAGCTCAGACGTTTGGACGCGCCTAGTTACAATAGGATTGCAATTTCAGACAAATTGACTGACAATTTTAGTTGCCAGTTAGTGATGAGTGAAGTAAACTAACACCCAAATGAGTAAGGGCGAACTGATGATTTCCACAAAATATGTTGCCAGGATTTCCATCAGTTCCATCATTGAGGAATCAATCAGAAATGCCCATTTTTCTACATAGAAAAAGACCTAACTTGGGTCTAGGTAATATTCATTTTTCACCTCAACTACTTCAAACAATTAAACAACATTAAGCAGACATCAAAATGTCGATGGGTAGTTTATAATCATCAAAAATCTCATTAAAGCAAATATTAATGCCGTTTCATGAATTTAGATGTATTCGATATTTTTTCAAAAGAGCCATTCCCGAAGAGTACCTATTGAATCTAAAATAAATATAAATATTTTGGGACAATCTTACACAAATCGACTTTGTCCCAAACTAATCAAAGCAATGTAGGTACTATGGTTTCTATACGGCGATATACATACCTACTACTTACTTGTTTTATGTAAGTATACTTATAGATAAATAAATACTCAAATACATGTATATCGGTTTAATTAAGTTACCTATTTTGTGAGCTGTTATGAGCGAATAAAGTTCTGATTTTGAAAACATCCATGACTCAGGAATAAATATTTGTGCTCATCACACAAATAAATGCCCTTACCGAGAACCGAACCCGGGACTTCCGGCGGGTCACTAGTGTCACTACCAACTAGGCTACAAAGGTCGTCAAATATTGCATCTCGTTGTCTCATGCGCGGAGTGCATAAACGTGCCTACACGGAGGTTTATAAGATCGGCGCATCCCTTTAAGCGACTGTTATAGAAAACCAAAACTATCAGTCAGTGGCCGGTGATTATCTCGAACATTACCGATAAATAAACTCCTCAATTAATCTAAAGATTTCCTCATCAAGTGAACGTAGAAGTTCCCAGAATAACTTTCACAGTCTGATGCAATGACGCGGCACTCCTGTCATCAGCCGACCAAGTCTAAGAGCTGTGACCTAGTTCTCACTTCACACATCATACAGTTGGCCATTGACATTCCACGCACATTTTAGTAGAGAAAGGCATTATAGTTATTTGTGCAATAAGAGAGCAAAGTTTGTTTTTGCTGCGAGTGCTAATTTTGAGTCCTGAGGAAGCGAAAGATTCTAAAATTGAATCACGAGCGTAGCGAGTGATTCAAAGTTTGAATCTTGAGCGCAGCGAAGGACTCAAAAGCACGAGATGCAAATACTTTGCTCTCGAGTAATACGTACAAATTTTCACCTCAGCAGTGAGAACATATTCACATCAAAATATACATCATAGTATCACGTACCTGTTCGTTTCAAGGTTATTCAGGAAGAAAACTTAATTAGGCGTTAGTTAACTGCTTGTTTTAACTCTTCAGCGCCGGCCGCGCCGTTATTCAATACTAGAAAGGCGAGACAAGGCGCGAGAAAACAAAGGATATTTCAGTATCTAAGTATAATACGAGTGTCGCGTGACACTAACACATCACTAAAAACTAACCGTGTTAATGTTAAAATTAACAGATTTTACTGAGATCTTCTAGATAATTTTGAAATATTTATCATTATCACAAAGGGCACACATTAGCATATATTATTAAATACGTGTATCTCGCCGATCTCGCGTGCACACCAAAAACTAGCCGTACTGTTGTTAAAATACTGCCTTCGTCACGTCACTGACTTCACGATATTTCCTAGTTAGATAGAGAATTGATTTATACTATTAGTTTTGATATTTAAAACCAATATCAATAACGCAAGAATGACGAATAAATTCTACGTAATAAACTAATAAAATCTCAAACAAATTAACAGCGCGTAACTTTTTAAAAGGGGCGGGGCCCCACGCTTGCGTTCGGAAACTGCATCTGTGGTATACCTTCATAGAATTTAAATTGTTTAAACTAGAATTTTTAATTAGCTAGCATAATAAAAATCATGATTACCTATTTGTTATGAAAAATGGAGTTTATTCTGAGATCTTTTATTTAAATATTCTTCAATTTAAAATTCCTTTGTATAATTATTTTGGTAATTTAAACTTGTTAATTTGATAGTTTTCGAACGTGTTAGTTGTATCCGTTTTTTTGGGGGTCTACTTTGAAATTCGATGGTCGAACTATGCATCGACCTATGTCTGCCATTTTCTTTTTTCGTAAAGGAATGAAAGGGACAGTGCTAATAAAGTTTAAATATTCTTAACTTGTAATAGACCCCATACGACGAAATGTCAGTGCTATAATGCTTGTTCGAGCTGCCGAGGTGAAAAAATATTTACATATTTGGTGACAAAATTAAACAAATAGACCAAGTCCCAAACTAAGCAAAGTTGACGAGACATTAACATTGGAACTTGTTTATTTGTTTTTAGTACGGTTTAATCCATCATTATTTGTTAAAGTAGATGAGGTAAAAAGTTGACTTAGTATAATATATTGGAATATGTCTGAAACCGTAACTCCTAATATTTTGATACCTATGGATATAATTAAGATTCAAAGTGTCAAGTATTAGACCAGTACCTTACATTTTTTAATCGGAATCAAACCTGCTACGATTCTGGCATACTTATAATCACATTTTTCAATTGAAGGAAGAGCTGCCTACTTGCCCATATAATCAAACAATGCGCTGTCATTAGTCATTCATGATGTCTTAAAAAAATAAAAAAAAACATTATGTCAATATACAAAAGATTTTCCCACCATTTTAGTCATGTCCAAAGCGTATATCTGAGCTCTATCTCTTAACCTATACGGCACACTTCTCACCAAGCGACCTCACGGAATGTAGATGACATTGCCACGTTCCGAGCACGTGCCTTCAAAACATTTGAATGAAACTTAACTCTAACCAAAACAAAACAGAGTTTAGTTTTAAGTAACAATTTCATGTGTACACATTTAAATATATTGAAATCTTGAAGTCTTTCGCAGTAGGTTGAGTTTTGTTTGGGATATTTAGGAGTTTGGACGTTTTGTGTTTGAATAGGCATCAAGGAAGTCGGCTTGAAGTTTTCATTCATGCTTGAAAGTACGTGCGTACTACGCAGCGGTACCATACTACGAGTACGAGTGTGCGCGTAGACACAAGTGCACAAGGTGCTGGTACTATTATCTATTCTGTGACAAGGTTAACGATCAAGCGTTATCTCGAGCTAGATTATCACACTCGTGTCTGTTTTGATTGGGAGTGTCTTTGCACTGTGCTGGGCCGGCCGGTTTCGCATCCTCCAAATTGGAGGACATCCTATATCTCGCCTTTGATGTCGCTGTCATTCTGGGCCCGTATTATAAACACAGAATTCGATAGAAGGGCAGTTTCAGGTGACAATGTGGATACGCTGGACAAAAGCACCAAATTATTTTCAGGTACTTGTTAGGTCCATAGCTTTAAGTTTTTGATAGGAACCACCTCCTCCGTCGGCCATCTTTAATTTTATGGCGGTCATTTTGAATAATACGGATATAATATTATTAATATCTCGAGTTCTAAATAACGTGCAATCACAAACTTAGTGTCTAAATATAAATATATACATAATTGGAGTCAAGGAATACAACTAGATATTTTTTAGAGTCGAGTTCCCAAAGGATATCAAACGGAACCCTGTTTCTAAGCTTCGGGTGTCCATCCGGCTGTCTGCGTATCAGTAATAGCTAGACTGTTCAAATTTCCACAGAAGTTGTTTTTCTATTGCTGATTTAACATACATTCATAAAAATAAAAATAAATTTAAAATTAAACAGATCTCTCATACATGAAACGTAATTTTATTGCCCGCCCATAACAAATAGGTATATATCTCTAGAACCGTAATATGTACACTTGAAATTCCCGCCGATTATTGTATTACTATAGCTTCCATAATAACAAAAAATAAAAGTGTAATAATGTTAATGTTTTTTTAACATAACTTAAACCAAATCTAAGAAAAAATATGTTTTATATTTATACGCAGTGTTATTTATATCGGTAAAATACTTATCTAGTTGAATTCCCTGACCCCAAATATGTATATTTAGACACCAAGTTTGTGATTCTAAGTGACTTAGAACTCGAGATATTAATAATTAACTATAATACACATGGCCGCCAAAAAAATGCCGACGGACGAGTTGGTTCTTGTCAAAAACTGAAAGCTATGGACCTAACAAGTGCCTGAAAAAAAAATGGTGCTTTTGTCCAGCGTGTCCACATAAATTTACGACAATTTGTTCGAGCACTCTGCCCCACTACATGGTTCCTTGATGTCATTGTCTTTGAAATACAGAACGAGGTAACAGTAGACATTGTTCCCTTCTGAAAAATTTGGTTGATATATATAGCAGGCCTCAAGTAACCATAGCCAGGGGCCACTCACTCCGTCATCCGTCATTTCATTGCGCCGCTACAAGCACCTAGCTACTCGTACATGCCGACCTACCGGGCCGGGCCGGTATTAGGGCTGCGACGGTACGCACGCGTTCTATTTATCGCAGTGCGTAGTATGCAATAGAAAGGGATGGTCACGTTTAGGCTCGTTCAGCACACCTAAACACGACTGCTTATGTACTGAATACCTACTATTATATTAAGCAAGCGTCGACTGCCGCGCGACTCTCGTGCTGCCAAGCGAATATGGAAGAAGCAAACAGAAACTGCTTTAAGGAAAACCTGATTGCAGCACAGCCTGTAGGTACCTATAGCATTTTTTTAAAGTGCCTCGACAAAAAAAAAACTATTTACTTAACGAACCGGCTCACAATATCAAATACTACCTAATACCTACCATTCTATTCTATTCTAGCTCAGGTGCATTCCTCTCATTATATAAATTAAAAATGTTATCAAACTAAGCAAAGCTTGCACCGTGGGTACTAATCGACGATATACATACTTGTTGAGAAATTTTATATTATTAATTATTATCAATGACTAATTTACATAGAAAATAAACACAAAATAAATCAAATTCACAATTAAATAATAATAATAAAATTACTAACTAAAAACTTAAGCAAAGCCTAAGCTTAGTCAAACACCAATTGTATAGATATAAACAAACCTAAGAAATAATCGTACCCGTCACATAGGTAAATAAAATGCCTTCACCGGGATTCGAATCCGGAACCACTTGCTTCGTAGGCTCGTAATACCAACTGGGCTCAATTGGTTTTTTATGAAGTTACAACCCATTCAAGGCAAAATTATAACCATTACTTATCTTAGATTGTATTAGTCCTTATTATTAACCTTACTATTAATAAAGTAATACTAGCAATGATTTACCTACGCATTACCCCCAAGTTCATGGCAAATGTCATTGATTCACTCATCGGTCTGTCAACTGCGCCATTTGATTAAGATACTTACTGCTCTTTACAAGCATATATTCTGTAGACAAGGATATAATTTATTGGTAAATAGCTTCCGCCCGCGACTTATTCTGCATGGACCCGAGGTAAAAGTTATCCTATATTTTAATATACCTAGGCCATAAACTATCTTCATGCAAATTTTCATCCAAATCGGTTGAGCCCTGTAAGCGATCCAGTAACAAACATCCAAAATTTCGCATTTATAATATTAGTAGGATACATAGATTTATGGGTGACAATATAAATGGATATTTGATTGTGTACCATAAACTCCTTTAAGGCGCCGTAGGTTCATGGTCTTCTCTCCCTCTCACTGAGTATAAGCGTGAGCGAGATGGAAGTGCGTGCTCGGAAGCGCGCAAATCATGTTTTTTAATTTTAATTTTTTGGTCGTTTAAATAAATAAAAAAGTAAACACTGATTTCCCTCAAACATGATATTGCCGATTTTTAGAAGCCATTTTAATATTTTTAGCTTTTGTTCGTAATTTGTAACAAATATTTTAAGTGTATTTTAGACCCTTTTAGACCTATGTTCGTGATTTTTTTCTATCGAGCGAAAAATGCTTAATCACTCACGTTTCTAAACACTGATTACCCTGCAGAAAAGCCTCAAGATTACTATTCGTATTTTTTTAAAACCATATTATTATAAACAGACGCATTATATTGTTTCAAAAACACTGTTCGCTTAACTTCGCTGAACCTACGGCGCCTTAAACAATTAAATCACTCCTCGATATTAAGTGACTATTTTATACCCAACTTTAATGTCAGGAGAATAATAACTTCTGCTTTTGGGTAAGGCCGCAGAGCGTTTAAACCGCCGCACTTTTATGTAACAATTTGTGGAGGGCCTAGCGTGACCGAATCACCAAGTTTCAATGAAAACAAATAATCTTGCTTTCTTACTTGCGATATATATTAAAACTAAATGCCTTCACTAATGTGTCACCCCCACTTAAACTAATATCGTTAGTGCTAATTTCATTACACCTAACAACGTTCGATATAATTTTCATTAGCCCTAATATTCGGATAACTAATTTTATATGGCATAATTCTTTGCTGCGCCTAATTTCAAACCTCCTAATCATTCCTGATACTAAACATCAAGTGTGCTAATATATTGGAAACTAATGATTAATGTGCCTAATGATCACTATGTTTAATGTTCACTACACCTAATTTCGTCACACCTAACTATCACTTGACCTATTAACTTTTGCTCTAATGCTTGACTAGTACTAATTAATGCATCCCTGATGAACAGGCTACTTTTTACCGTGGCGTATGTCGTGGCCGTCCCATGATAGGCGTCCTAATCTCGTCAAAATGGGAGCCAATAATACACTGCCAAATAATGTACGGCCCGATAATCCGTGTCCAGTTTTTGTGGACGTGGATTCTTGGATCATGCATTATCAGGGCGGACGAAAATGGCATATCATAAGCGAACTCTTTCTTAGGTCGGTTAGGTTAGGGTTCACTTGTGTCCCTCAGACCAGAAATAGACACCCCGCGCAGCGGGGTGGCGTCGACTTGCTGTACGGCTATCACAAGACGGCGCACGAGCTCTCTCATTTTTTCTCGCATGATACTTCTCTGGCTAATAAGAAAAGACCTAGATAGACATCGGATTACCCACCTATTCTACCCTAAGGCAGGTCAGTGTAGGTACGACGACGAGCGAAGCGAGGAGGAGTGTTAGGTAGAACTGCGACTCTACTGCACGCGAGCCAAGCGAGCGAAGCGAGCGTGCCGTGGCAGCGGCCGGCGAAGTGCCAGAACCGACATTATAAGAAAAAAAAACAGTGAAATAAAATTAGTACTACTGACAATTCGGGATAATGACATTAGGGCTAAAATACTTAGGCAAAATGAAGATTCAGGTTAGTGAATTTAGAGACATTGATTGATTGAGGCATTGCAATATTAGGCCTAGGAAGAAATCGGTCAAATAAAATTAGTCTTAGTGAGAATTCGGTCATGAGAAATTAGATAATATGAAAATTCGGGATACTGAAATTAGGGCAAATTAATAATTAGGAACAATGAAAATTCGGGTTTGTGATTTTAGGGTTAATGAAATTAGGGCTAGTAAAATTAGTTATGAAATTATTAGGGCTAACGGAGGGGAACCTTCGCTAATAAATCGTTAGGTACATTAAGGCGCCGTAGGTTCAGCGAAGTTAAGCGAACAGAGTTTTTGAAACAATATAATGCGTCTGTTTATAATAATATTGTTTAAAAAAAAATACGAATAGTAATCTAGCGCCTTTTCTGCAGGGAAATCAGTGTATAGAAACATGATTAAGCAATTTTCGGTCGATAGAAAAAAATCACGAACATAGGTCTAAAAGGGTCTAAAATACACTAAAAATATTTCAAATTATGCACAAAAGCTAAAAATATTAAAATGGCTTCTAAAAATCGGCAATATCATGTTTGAGAGAAATCAGTGTTTACTTTTTTATTTATTTCAAGGGCAAAAAAAATAAAATTAAAAAACATGATTTCCGCGCTTCCGAGCACGCACTTCCATCTCGCTCAGGCTTATGCTCAGTGAGAGGGAGAGAAGACCATGAACCTACGGCGCCTTAAAGTGCGGCGGTTAAAACGCTCCGCGGCCCTACCCTTTTATATGCTTTGGTAAATTATTGTGATCAATTGGACCACAACGTATGCTAAACGTATCCGCGTTGCCTCGAGCTCTCCTGCGCGCCTAATTCTTCCCATATGTTCTCTCTGACGTACACGGGTAGGTACTTGGTATATTATTATTATAGCTTTGCTATGGGCCGCTTCGACCACAAATTGGTTTGTTGTGACAGCCATTCATCTTTCATTAAGCCGGGGTATTATAAGAGCCACGCCGCGTGTCGCAACGCTTATTTTGTATTGAACGTGGCGTCACGCGGGACTGATGTAACATGTTCATACAAAATGTACCTATGTAACCGATTGGCAATCCCACGGTTGTCTATTGTTAGCCCGACATTCATATACTATAATAATCATTTGCCCGAACTTCGCTTGCTCGAATTTCATTTGCCCGAATGTTTCGTTTACCATAATAGTTAATTGACATACTCTTGTTTACCCGAATATTGGATGTCATAATGATACGAATGCCATACGTATTGTATTCCAGATTATTGTTTGCAATAATATTATTTAATAGAATATTTAAACGCCATACTAAACATGCATTCGGATTCATCTTTGTTAATTTGCTGGTTTGTCCGCTCTTTTATAAAAAAAATAACCTCGAAGACGAAAGCGGGAGCGAAGCTCCCGCTTCCGTCTTCTAACCTATCCGCGATCCGAGTCGGTTTTGCCACTAAGCCCCTGTCCCCTACTGCCTACGATACAACACTATCTTGGCATTAGGTAATCTCAGAGAAAAGTTCATTTTTACTTAGTGGCAAAACCGACTTGGATCGCGGATAGGTTCGAGTTATTTTTTTTTAAATATTAGACACGTACCCACTTTATCATATAAGAATATTATGGATGTTGAGATGGATGGCAAATGATATTATGGCATGTGATAGTTATGGATTACAATGATTATGGAAAATGAGATTATTGATATTGATATTACGGAAAACAAAGATTCTGGCATACAAAATTATAGAAAACAACATTATGGCAGTTGTATATTATGGCAGATAAAATTCGGGCAAATGAAATTCTGGCAAGCAAGAGTATACCCAATCCCACGCGTAGCGACACGCGGCGTGGCTCTAATATAACCCCGGCTTAAATGCCGGCTGTAGATGTACACACTCGTCGAGATACCCCGGGAGTCGGGACAGACGGAACGAGTGTGTACATGGTGCTCTCACCTTGTCTCGTCCGCTCGGGTCTCGCCTCGGTACCTACGCCTCGCTCGCGTGTCGGTTTTTGCGGGCGAGTCAAAGGGTTGTTCCGCTGTTGAAATGACGCATCGAGTTTGTACCTACAGCCGGCAAAAAATGATGAGATTCGAGGGCCGGAACGAAATCAGCTACTTGGGCTGCGGGATATGCTTCCCTGCGTAGGTACTTTTTTGTATATACCCACAGGAGTAGAGGATATGTAAATAGTTGTTTTTCTTTTCTCCCCGTGTGGTGTCGGGTTAGAATAGAATAGCACCATCGCCTTTCTTCCTGTGGGTGTCGCAAGAGTTTTACTAAATGAACAGGGTTGTACTAGCAACCTATCACTGCGATATCACATTCAGTCAATATAAAAGTGGCACTGGAACATAATTTGTATTATTTTTCTGATTTTATTGTAACGTAGGTATTACAAAATACATATAAGGAGTGAATGTGACGAAATCCTTGCGTAATTCAGTAACTTTTCCAGTATCTATAATCGGATACGTCTAATAAAAGTGGCTCGTGTGCGTGCCACACGACTCGTAACCGATAAGAGAACTCCTTATCAGTGATGCGTCGTTCCCTATCGGTACAGATGATACGTACGAAATATCAGGGTATATAACAATGGGCTTATACTATATACTCAATGATAATAAATGAATAATCAAAGATTAAATAATTATTCTAGCCCTCCATTCTTTGATATATCCACCTACATTTAAAGGCGTGAATTGGGATTTTTGAAACGCCGTCCCGAGTGTTCTGGCTAAGAAGTAGTAATAAATAAGCAGTGATTTCAGATATAGGATTCTAGACTATATTATTGTTTACCTGATATAGTCAAAAAGCTACTATACCCTAGAATCTAGCGGTTCAGGCACGCGGCTGCGGAATCCCGGCTTGTAACGATGAGTTTTTTGGAACTTATGTACGGAATATTTACCGCTAGCTTTCCGATGCAGGGAAACATCGTGAGGAAACCGGTCTAATCCCAATAAGGTTTAGTTTTCCTTTGGGTTGGAAGGTCAGAGGGCAGTCGCTTTTGTAAAACAAGTGCCTATGCCAAATCTCGGGATTAGGTGTCAAAGCGGACCCCGGGCTCCTGTAGGGCACCACCGGCAATAACGCTAGGAGGATGATGATATTGATTACTAGAAAAAAAAAACTAAGTTGGTTTTTTTTCCTTTTATTAACAGCCTACTTAAATCCAGCAATCTATTATGTTGGTATAATACCTCATCTAAAAACTAAATGAAATATGAACAAAACTCCACGAGGTGCACTTTTCTGGAAGTTCACAAGCGTGTCTCTCACAAGAGGGCGTTGTTTTTTTTGCTAATCGCCTCGAATCAATTGTTCATCATTATTAGTATCAAAAGTGCAGGAGCGTAAACGTCATTGACCTGAGGTGTCTCTAGCCCATGTAGCGCCAGTGTGCAAAACGCCGATTGGGGCTCCGTAGCGGACGGCGCTCGGCGCCCCCTAGGACCGCTGCACCCGTGTGCAACGCACACCCTGCACGGTGCCGGTTAATGTACAGCCATGATAATGCACGGCCAAATAATGTACAGCCCAATAATCCGCGTCCATACTGTACGTGGATTATCAGGCTGTACATTATTGGGCTATTCATTATCACCCTGAGCAAACTTGGTCCGGGGCAATAATTGGAAGCCTCTTTTGTCCAGGCTGATACTTAAGGCGCCGTAGGTTCAGCGAAGTTAAGCGAACAGTGTTTTTGAAACAATATAATGCGTCTGTTTATAATAATATGGTTTAAAAAAAATACGAATAGTAATCTTGAGGCTTTTCTGCAGGGAAATCAGTGTTTAGAAACATGATTAAGCATTTTTCGCTCGATAGAAAAAAATCACGAACATAGGTCTAAAAGGGTCTAAAATATACTTAAAATATTTGTTACAAATTATGCACAAAAGCTAAAAATATTAAAATGGCTTCTAAAAATCGGCAATATCATGTTTGAGGGAAATCAGTGTTTACTTTTTTATTTATTTAAACGGCATAAAAAATTAAAATTAAAAAACATGTTTTCCGCGCTTCCGAGCACGCACTTCCATCTCGCTCACGCTTATGCTCAGTGAGAGGGAGAGAAGACCATGAACCTACGGCGCCTTAATGCACGACTGTACATTATTGGGCCGTGCATTATTGGCTCCCCCCAGCACCACAGGTAAAGACGCCTTTGTCGTTGACCACCCTCTTAATATACCGGGTGGAAAGGCACGACGATCCCTTCCGCAAAAGGGGGATTGTTTAGACTGAGTACAGTATTTCCTCTAAAGAAACTAGGCTCATATTCATTACCGTTTTGAAGTTATAGGCAGTTAACTTTTAATGCAAAATACTGCAAGTGACCACCCTCTTTAGGGTCAGTAACATTTTAACAATTACACAAGAGTCAGTGACCTTTATCAATACGTATAAACGATAATTAGTACGTATAGTAATAGTAGGGTTGTCACAGAAGAACATTAATTAATTTTATTATTTTTAATAATTGATCGTAAAAAAAAATCTAAACATTACGAATCGATTTTCCATCACTTAAACTAACCCTCCTTTGCGGGAAGGATCGTCGTGCCTTTCCACCCGGTATAATTATACATAAGTAGGTACCTATATTTAAATGGGGATCAGTTTTTTCATGCTTATAAATTGCTATGAATACCTATTAGAACCCTTGATTCGATCGAAGACTCGATCGAACCCCAGAATTAGGAGAGGATTTAATGTAGAGCAAATAAACGCTTTGACAGAGTAGAATCCGCTAGATAGCAGCATGTTGTGTTATGACATCTCCGGTCTCTTTAATATTGTACGAAACAAAAACATATGACTAAATATTATGTAACTATTAGCTTCCGCCCGCGACTCCATTTGCGTGGAACTCGTTTATATCGTACCTCCTCACAAACTTTCATACTCCATTTCACCCCCTCAGGGGATGACGGAATAAAAACTATCCTTTATCTTTCCCCGGGATTCAACCTATTTTCATACAGAATTTAAATGTCAATCGGTTCTGGGGTTTAAGCGTGAAGAGGTAACAGACAAACATACACACTTTTGCATTTAGGTATAATATTAAGTATGGAAGTATGGATTTGTATTACTTCACATATTCATAGTATATGTACCTACAACTATTTAATATTAACATATAATATACTACCTATAATATAAACATATTGCACTACTGGGTGGGTTGCAGCAAAGCCAATAAAATGTGGCCAGTACGCTTACCATGAGTTTGACAATGACGGCTTACGCTAACGAGTATCGAGTTTTCTATCTGTGCATCCCGCTCGTACTGTCAAAGTGCAACAGAGATGCACAGATAGAAAACTCGATACTCGCTAACATAGGTCATGTTCGTGATTTTTTTCTATCGAGCGAAAAATGCTTAATCATGTTTCTAAACACTGATTTCCCTGCAGAAAAGCCTCAAGATTACTATTCGTATTTTTTTTAAACCATATTATTATAAACAGACGCATTATATTGTTTCAAAAACACTGTTCGCTTAACTTCGCTGAACCTACGGCGCCTTAAGTATCAGCCTGGACAAAAGAGGCTTCCAATTATTGCCCCGGACCAAGTTTGCTCAGGGTGATAATGAATAGCCCAATAATGTACAGCCTGATAATCCACGTACAGTATGGACGCGGATTATTGGGCTGTACATTATTTGGCCGTGCATTATCATGGCTGTACATTAACCGGCACCGTGCAGGGTGTGCGTTGCACACGGGTGCAGCGGTCCTAGGGGGCGCCGAGCGCCGTCCGCTACGGAGCCCCAATCGGCGTTTTGCACACTGGCGCTACATGGGCTAGAGACACCTCAGGTCAATGACGTTTACGCTCCTGCACTTTTGATACTAATAATGATGAACAATTGATTCGAGGCGATTAGCAAAAAAAACAACGCCCTCTTGTGAGAGACACGCTTGTGAACTTCCAGAAAAGTGCACCTCGTGGAGTTTTGTTCATATTATATACAGAATTTAAATGTCAATCGGTTCTGGGGTTTAAGCGTGAAGAGGTAACAGACAAACATACACACTTTTGCATTTAGGTATAATATTAAGTATGGAAGTATGGATTTGTATTACTTCACATATTCATAGTATATGTACCTACAACTATTTAATATTAACATATAATATACTACCTATAATATAAACATATTGCACTACTGGGTGGGTTGCAGCAAAGCCAATAAAATGTGGCCAGTACGCTTACCATGAGTTTGACAATGACGGCTTACGCTAACGAGTATCAAGTTTTCTATCTGTGCATCCCGCTCGTACTGTCAAAGTGCAACAGAGATGCACAGATAGAAAACTCGATACTCGCTAGCGTAAGCCGTCATTGTCAAACTCATGGTAAGCGTACTGGTGGTCTTGGTGTATTCAATTCGTCCAAATTACGATATTTATTATTTTAGAGTTAAATAATATACATAATCAAAAAAACACTACGGTTTTATAACACAACCAATGTTTGTATTTTGATACATTCTCTGCAACTATTCACTCAGTAAATTCAGAAGAAATGGATCTTCCTATAGACTCAAAAGAAAGATCAATCATAATCCATTATATAAAGATACAAAGACAGATTTTATTCTTCGAAGAAATTGCGTAAGCAGTGATTTCATGGAAAGCCGTCATTGCAATCTTGTATCTACTACTACCAAATCTTTGTCCCTGCCTAGTACAGATGGTTTTTTTTTTCAAAACATTTGCTCGTAACGTACCTCTTATTCCGCCGCTTTTAGGCTCATAATCCTGGGTATTAAACACGCGTGTTTTATAACATTACGGCACTCGAAATTTATGGATATACCTATATGCCGATTAAGACACGTGGCACCTCGCAGCAAGGTGTATGCATGAACAAGGTGCATTCTTAAACTAACCGGGTTGTAGTGCAGAATGTATAGCTTTTGTTTCTATTCTCGGGTAATGGATCCTTACCCGACTAAACATAAAGTCTTTTTGTCAATTAACTGACTACTTATTTATTTTTGGATATGATTTAGAAACGTTGAATTTAGTAAAACGATTAACTCTTATTAACATTTTACCTGAATTATTAAAGATAACGTTTAATACAAATTATTTTTGTACCTACTAGCTTCTGCCCGCGACTCCGTCCGCGTGGAACTCGTTTAAATCGCAGCTCCATACCAACTGTTACCCCCCCCCCCCCCCATTTCACCTCCTTAGGGGATGATTTCGGGGATAAAACTATCCTACAGTGCATTCATCCTTACTTGTCTTATTTGTTAAACAACATTCTAACCTCAAAATGCATCTTTTTAGGATAGAATAGCAATTTTGTGAGTATTAGATCATGCCGAGACGACTTTTCGGACATCACTTCACGATTTTTTGTCTAGCAACGCTTTTTTTACGATAAAATAGCTGCTATAGTCTAAAAAGATACATTTTGAGGTTAGAATGTTGTTTACCAAATAAGAGAAGTAAGGATGATTGCACTTTATGTCACTCTCGATCCTTTCAACTATATCCACTTAAAAAATCACGTCAATTCGTCGCTCCGTTGTGCCGTGAAAGACGGACAAACAAACAAACACACACATACATTTTCCCATTTATAATATTAGTATGGATTGGCTGTTCAGAGATTTCATCTAAGTCTGGCTTAATATGGACATGCAAGCGCACTGCGCAAACTTCACGAAAAAAAAATATTGCGTGCCATTTCAAAGTAATTTCAGAAATATCAATTTTTAAATGATAGGAAAAATTGAAAAATTTAATGCTCCGAGCCGATAACGACGACGACGATACTGACGATTACTCAACATAATTTGAGACGTTGGTGCCGTAAAGAAGCCTAAGTCTTCTGGTAGATGTCGCTACATACGCCTCCCTAAGGCGTTTGGAGGCTCCGTAAGGCTGATTGAAGGATTTGGTGCCCGAACCGGATTGTTCCGATAGCTCAGTTGGTTAGTAGCGACGGGCCATGAATGCCTGTGGTCGCCGGTTCGAATCCGGCTCGGAGCATTAAATTTTTCAATTTTTCCTTTCATTTAAAATTTTATAATTTTCTTTTGCCGCGTTACTGCTTAAAAAACAAATATTAATTTCAGAAATATTTGTAAACATTGTTAATGCGTGTTTGGTTATTATCAAAAATGTTGAGTCGTGGTGAATAGAAAAGTGATCAATAGAATTGACGCCACTGGAATTTTTTAACGATATACAGTTTATTAAGTGAGTAAAAGCCCGTTGCCATCATTAAGTTAAAAAAACTTAAAAAGCCTAAACGATTTTAGGCGAATGTCACACTGCGCCGCATCTCCGAATGGAGGTGCGGAGCTCGTTGTATGCAAGTACCTCAGTTTGTATATAAATTCCGTATGACGCGACACACTGCACCGCACCTCCGTCCGGCGACATTTGTATGCAGCTCCGCACCTCCGTCCGGAGGTGCGGCGCAGTGTGATATCCGCCTTATTATGAAAAGGATTTTTTTCTCGCAAATGTGTTGAATAACGTCGTATGAAACGCGTGAGCTTTGAAAATTACATCTTCGGCTCTCTTATTACGCTCACCTGCGGCTCGCGTGAACCATCCCGCCTCTGGTGTAAATATCAACATAGCTCAATTCATCACAATGTACTATTACGTCGTACCTGGCCATAAAGTAGTAAATTACTTTTATTTTGCTATTTTCTATTAGAACTCGTGTGTGACCCGGAAACACAAATGTGGTGAAGTGGAACTGATGATAAAGACAACAGATGGCTCGAGAAATGCGGCCAGTAGAGCAGAACAGCCGGACAGCCGGCGTCCGGACTTACGATAGGATGTTGGCCCAAACTGATACGGAGAACTTTGTTCGCTTTGCTCGCTCGTTCAGTTATCTAAACATTTCAGTAGCGAAGTGTCACTGTAAAGTCATAATTCAATTTGTCTAACCCTACCTAGTTAGTCATCCCAAGATTTGTCATAGGCACTGGTTTTATGAAAGCCAGACCTTCTAACCCAAAGGGAAAACTAGACGTTAGTGGGGTTAGATCAGTTTCCTCACGATGTTTTCCTTCACCGAAAAGCTAACGGTAAATATTCCGTACATAAGTCCTGAAAAACTAATTGGTACGAGGCGGGATTCGAACCCACGACCGATGTTTGACGCCCGCATGCCTGAGTCATAGTAGCGTATATATCCGCAAAATATTCATCACGCATTTCAAATATTAGACTATTTAATCTGTTTGGCTTTTAAGAACCCCATATAAAATTAATGAGTTCACATTCATTCATGATTGTGGCGGCTCGTGCTAATGTATGACTCAGGTCACGATGGAGTGTCGCGTGACAGAAATGTGACTCTGATAAATCTTTGGCAGCGATCTAATTTAACTAAACGACCAATTAATGTCCTGAATTCAATAACTAAATAAATAAAGGCAACTTAATTATATGAATATGTTATTCTAGTATAGTCAAATTTAGCTAACTTTTGTATTTCTTATCATTATATTGATATATTAAGTAATGGGTAAGGTGAGGTTAAAACATGAGAATAGCGGGGCTGATTTCTAAAGATCGATAGCCACCAGCGGATTTTTTTCCTTCTCAGTGGGAATTCCTTTCACGGCTTCAGTTAGTGGAAAACGGCATTATTGCATGCCAACGTCAGATAACAACGAGGCAAGGCTAAAGTTTAATAGCTAATCAGAACCGACCAATAATTCGGAGAAAAAACTAAAAGGTTCTGTTTTAAATTAATATGCCCAAGGGGTAGTTAAGTCTACTGATTTAAAACTTGCTGTCAAGTCACGTAAGGCTCGGTGAATCCTGTTTTGCTTTAATGTACCTACCAACTAGAAAGAGCAACTAATTTTTCTCATCTTGCGTCTCGTAGCGGCATCAGGGGCCGTAGACAAGGTTACAATCGCTAACGCTTCGTAGCGAACGAAACGCAACTGTCACTGCCACACTAATATGGAAGAGTGATAGAGAGACACAAAGCGATTCTATGGCGAAGCGCAAGCGAATGTCACTTTGTCTAGGCCCCCAGTTGTGATGTGCTAGCCTGGCTTATATTATCTCACGACGGCATTTGGTGGTGTCCCGTGTATACTCTTTTAGTCGTTTAAGCTGAAGTTCAAAGGTATAAAAACTACTCATTGGTTACATACTCATGTATGTAACCAATGATGTTTAGTGCTGGAAAATCGTCAACACGAAATGACAATTTGGAAATTGGACCATAAGTAACACCACCAATTAAGTTGATTTTTTGACCAATTCTTTTCTTTTCAAAAATGGTTCAAAATGAATCTAGCCCAAATGGAATTTTGACCAGTATGAAATAGGTTCATATTCACGTGCAAAGTGAATGCTGCCTCATTTAAATGAATATCAAAATTTAATTATGAAAATTGAATATTTTGTACGAAGTGAACGTAATTCCATATGGACGTATTTTTAGGATACGTAATTACATTTTAGCATTATTCGGGTTATTCCCACCTCTGTTACCACCAATTTCTTACCAGTGGTACCTAACAGCTGGCATTTTTTAACCATCTTTAACAACTATAGTATTCGGTGGTAACTACTCAAAACAAGACATTATCTAGACACGCGGCAACGTGTCAAGCCAAGTTCAAGCAAAGGAGCTGGCTAGCCAGCGCCGAGTGTAATATTACACGAACCACTTGGTGCCACTTTTGGCCCTTCTATAACTCAAAACCTCTTTAACGTAAACACATAAAACTACGTGTGTTTAATTATATTCATAAGGACATCTAGAAGCCCAAATTTCATGAAGCTAGCTCAAACGGTTATAAAGATATGAAGGTCAAATAGTCGTAAATTTTAGTACTGACTGACTGACATATAGTACCTAAAACCTAACCTACTTTACGGTGACCTAGAAAGATGAAATTTGGAATCCAGCTCAGTAATTGTGTGTCAGCGTAGGAAAAAAATTAAAAAAAAAAAGTTAAAAAATGGGGTTAAAATGGGGTCCCCATACAATTTTTATTTATTTATTTGTAGCGTTGGAACCGTCACAGGCAGATATTTGAAACTATCCCAATATAAGTATTATTATATTTGCTATATAACAGAAATATAAAAATTAAGTTGAGTCAAAAAATAAGTGGTGTCCCCATACAAAAAACTTGTAATACGCGCTAAACAACCGGCCAACGGTGTGTCGTCGGCGGCGCGCGGCACCACTAATTATACACTGCCTAGTGTTCTTTACAAAAAGTAATGATATCCCACCAAAACATAAATGTAAAATTTTGATTCTGTTAAAAACTGGCCAAGACAAATCTAACCTACTTTAAGATCTCACATTTTTAAATAACAGCAATTGTTATAGGTAGCCAATAAACCAAATAAATAGCGTTTAATACTTGTTAATAATGTTATTTTGTTCCTATAAATACATATTTATTTGGATTTTGCATAGAACTTGGCACTCATTTAGATCTCCTTTCTTTTTGCGGCGAAGCCCACAGCCAAGCATAATTTTTGTATTGAACTTGGCTCTCCTTTTTTACATTTATGTTTTTGGCGGGATTGGTAGTTACTATTCCCATTCGTTCCCAAACGTTCGTGTAACAAATTGGTGGTATTAGGTGGGAACAACCCCATTATTCAGCCTGAACAATTTTCCATCTCGAGGATTTTCAAATGACATATTCAGATTCGATGACAAGCGCGTTGCCGACCCTTTATTGATTTGAGGATACGTTTTGTCCTCCACACACCGAACGCGGGTCGTGCACGGGTCGGGTCGGGCGATATCTCTATCTCTTTCGCACAGTAGCGCGGCGTCTCTACCGCACAGTAGCGCGGGCCCGCGCAACTCCTGGCTCTGAACGTTTGCATTTAATTAATTCTAAATATCGAGACTTGGTATTAACATAATAAGTATTTCATGGACATTGTGTGATTCAACACAGTTCTACAACTATTACTGAATATGCAATATGATGTAATGTTTATATATACTACGTATTTATAGTTCTTATGCAAAAAAATGTACAATAAAAATTACGCCAACCTGTATAAGAATAATAAAAAATCTAATTCCTTCTGCGTGTCCATGCGTACAGAGTAAAGTGTACTCGTATCTCCAAATAGGTATGCGAGAAAAAAAAAATGATAAGGAATTTATATTATGTCAACTGTGTCTTTATATCAATCAAATAATTTACTTAATGTCAATCTAATATCGAATAAAAGTACTTACCTAATTATATCACAGTTTGTTGTACACCAAAAAAATCTAATTTCTTTATTCAGACAACAAGATCCTGTTTGTTAGTAGTTTCCTTAATCCCATGTTCTTAAATGTATAATGTAGCTAAAGAACTCACTTCTAACGGCTACAGTGTTCTCGAGGCTGTTTGAACTGCCACGTGTTCTGGCTATGGGTGAAATCACATCTATCAGCATTGAATCGCATTCCGCAACACAAAAACGCAACTCTGTATGAAGATGCGTCCGCATCAATTCACCCTTCCGCATGCTGACGCATCTTGTACAATAATTACGCTTCTGTATTACGAAATGCGATTCGATGCTGATAGATGTGATTTCACCCTAAAAGTGATGCCATCTTTTTCCGCAACACAGCCCCAAAGCTGTCCACTAGCGCTTCGGCGAACCTGGTGGATGCGCTGCAGAACTGTGGCAGCCGCAACAGCGCATTGAAGGTTGAAGGTAAGGTGAGCACAGAGCTGAGCGACCACTGCAAACTATTTGCCCCCCCTATTCTGTAACTGGTTTTGAGCTCATCTCAACCACAGGATAGATAAAAGTACAAATACCTCAACGCTCACCCACAAATATATCTTGACACCGCGATGCGTAGTAACCAAGCGTAGGCAGAGGTCTAGTTTCGTGACGGGTGAGCCGCATTAGCGCGTAGCGAATAACAGCCGGGCACCAGAGCAGGTACACGGAAGTGCAGTATGCTCTAAAAAGTGTCACTTTAATTGCAGCTGTGCTGTGCTGTTTTGATATTTTGATTTACAGTTTATCACAATAACGATGATTCACCATCTAATATTGGATGATCGTGGTGAATAGCGACAAATAGCGATCTACGTTCCAACTGAATTTTAACTGCGAATAATTCTGTAAGACATTACTGCGTGGGAGTGATAGTTTACGTTGAACGAAACGAGATGTACTGTAACCTCTCAAATATTTGGTTACTCATCCAACATATTGTTAAATTATTTGCTCGTTAGGTGAGTTTAACAATCGACGGAGTATTCACATTCGAGTGTTTAGTGAGATATGATTCAGTTTAAGTCAGCAAGTCAACGGCCATTAAATTTGATGCACTTGCACGTTGCGTTTGCGAAGGGCAATGTCTCGGTGAGAATGTGAACAAAAGAAAATATCAATGGAATTTATACCCATCTCAGGCGTTTATTGTGAAGATGCGGGAATACGATCAATAGTAATTATGTAATTAGCTGTCAAAATTCTATTGACCCCCATCGCAGGCCGCGCCAATGTGATTCAGGCCTTAGGAGACCCTACACGAGCGAAATCGGCAGGCCTGCACCCAGCCGCGTGATTCGGCCCGTGTGGATAGGTACGTACGTGTGGAAAAAAATACTACTGAAACTAGTCTTCTGATTACGCTCAGTTACTTCGAAAAGTGTGAAGATATATTTGCGGGTGAGCGTTGAGGTGAGCTTAAAACAAGCTACAGAATAGTCAGAACGCACTCATGCGTCTCACCTCACCTACTGTCACGCCTAACGACATAGGCCCTACCGCGAAACGAAAACGAATTTCGTTCGTGTATCTCCGTCTCTGTCGCACTTGCTAGTTTGAGCGACAGAGAGGGAGATACTCGAACGAAGTTCGTTTTCACTTCCCGGTAGCCCCTCAGACATCTACCGACGCTTAGTTACTATGAAACGCGGCGTCTAGATAATATTTGTGGGTGAACAGCAAAGTGAGTATAAGTTAAAACCAGTTATAGGATTGCGGGGTAGCTAGGTGGAGCACGATTAGCGAAAGGTTGTTGGCAGAAGCTGTAACCGGCTTTGATAAATGTTGGAGGGGTGATGCAGGGCAACAGGTAGGCAGTAGTGTAGTTGGTATAGGTTTTCAGATAAACACATCGTTGCGTTAAATGAACAGTATTTATTTCAGAGAATATTTAGACACTAGACAGACGTGTACACGAGATATTGGTAGATGTGGGTAGATGTGACGAGAGAGCGAGTTACCATACATACATTATTATATAGTTTTAAATATAGACCACATGTAAATATGTGAAAGGGTGGACTCACATAACTTAATAGGATTTACTCCCATATCCGAACACTAAACCGCCCATCTTTGTTAAAAGCAGCCTTCTTTATTAAGTACAGCACTGGACTGATCACATCTCGGCCTATGATGATGATGAGCCTCAGGTTGGATTAAAAAAAGGATTTCATGACTACAGATGAATTTAATCGTCAAAATTGTATGGACTAATCTTCTAATGTATTCTAATTTTATTTATTTGGTGAAATTTATTTATTAGAAAATAACATTAGAATAATAATAACAAACATAACAAAACTTAACCTACAGGTAAAAAATTTGGCATAAATCGCCGTCAACGGGCAAGGTGCCCAGAAGGCTGGCCGTATTTCCTCGCTGTATAGCGATACTAATACGCTGTGCGAAATAGTGGCCAGCCCTCTGGTCGCCCGAGGCTTCTATTAAGCGCGTCGCCAAATCTTTGTATAGCCGACGCGCACTTGGCGCCCACGGCCCCAAGGTTTCAATGCCAAACGCCGCAAACATGTAGCTATTTCCTAAGAGGGCATATTTGCGGCGCTTGAGGTTTTCGGTCGAGGATGCTGCAGCGCCAGCGGCGGCGCTGGTGCTTGGAACATGGGACGGTGCCAGGGTATCAACGCAAGTAGCGTCCCAAACTAGCGGCTGACCCATGCTCCAATAAGGCACCAGCGTCATTCCGTCAGGCCTCTTGCCGTCGTCCCTGGCCAGCCCGCTGGGCTCGAGGACTGCCGGCACTCTCGCACTGACAAGGGCCCGGCGGATGACATCATTGATACAGGCGTGGCGGGATATCCTACCAGCGCTCCGGACACAAGAGAGGCCATGGTGGCCCAGTATGTCTACCATGGCGCCGCATTAACAACGATGTGGCTGATTTGTTTTGAAATTGATATTTTACCTATATTTATTAACTTACAAGAGACATAACTTTATAATTACAAACGAATTAATGAAGTAGGTCAGCGTTATCGTGCCGTCTCGGCACTCCACGTTGACCTCTTATCAGGTTATCAGAACAAGAACAAATCTAAGGAATTTCACAATATATTAATCCTCTCAGGCCCGATTTAAAAATTATACGTACGGAACTTATAAAACAAGGATTAAATCTGAGATAAATGAACGTCTAATAAAGTGAATGACTTGTTGGTTACCACCAATTTTAATTTCATCATCATACAAATTGTAAAGAAAAAATAAATAAATATCAGCAGAAAAACGTCTACTGCCGGATACTGGCCTCCCCCAAAGAGTGCCATAATGACTTTTCTTGCACCACCTGCATCTACCGACGCTGTGTACTGCTACAATAACGAATACTAAAAAAACATAATAAAATAAATATCCAAGAGACTCCCATATTTAACAAACATGTTTTTTTGCCGATTTTATAGATGCCGACTCGCACTTGGCCGGTTTATAATTAAGACCTATACAAATCATAGATGCGGAATTTAGCTGAATATGATAAAGTAACTACCCGCCCATAAGGCCCCGTGGGCGGGCGGGGATTTGGATTTATCATTGGAATATTTCACTATCATCTGAATGTAGGAACTGCTTCCATATTTGGCAATTTTAGCTCAGACCGGTTCAGTTATTTAAAAAAAAAAACATTAATTTATCCGCTCCTGCGTAACACAAATACACTGATAGTTCACAAATCTACTTTTTATTTGAAGATCAGGTTATACTTACCACCATAATAGATTGAGCATGTAGAAAGTTCACCCAAAGGGCAATGGAGAGGGCCATGCTGGGAGTTTCTCTGCGTGATCGCATCAGAAATGAGGCCATCCGCAGCAGAACCAAGGTAACCCAGCAAACATTTTAAGTGTTTTTTCCTAGGCTGAAGAATATATTACTAATTTAAGTAAAAATTACATCATGCGCACCACTTATTTTCGCTTATTGTACAATTTTACTCCTGGGTTAAAATATAGAGACATTACAACGTAAACTTCACTTTATCAATACACCATAAAGTAGGAGACTTAAGAGCGTAGTCGGTCTGCGACAAAATTGAGAAATAGGTATTTGTACAAACTATTGCCGTCGCGTTGCGCCCAAGCGACCGGCTATCAATGCGTGTGTGAGTAGTCTGTGTTTGTGTGCGTGCGTACCACTCCCGCGCCCCGGCCGCTTTTCGTTCTGCGGGCTTTCAGTTGCATATCGGTAATCGACATCGGTCGGCGTTTGCAGTATTTGGCATTTACGAGCTACTTACTCGATCAAATTATTGTGTTAGACGTTTTTTATTGTTTACGGACTTGATTCTATGCTTTACTGAACTGACTTGGCTTGTGTATCGGATTTTGAGTAATTATATTTACGACTAAAGAAAAAATGTAAGTACCCACCTATTATTTTAAAATATTTTACCCACTTCAAATAGATAAACGAAATGCAATATACATTTATATCACACCTGGCCATAAAGTAGCATTTACCGCCCGCTACGCGCGCGGCAAATCTCATTTCCTGGCCAGGGAGAGACATAAAATTTTGTACTACCACTAAAGAAAGCCCCAGATCGCGTATTTATCAAATACCTACGATCTGAGGCATTCTTTGTTTCACCGCCCTAGGTAAGTAATGTACTATTATAACATTTATCTAAAATACTATACCTACTTATCGATAAATAACAATTTACAAATGTGGAGCTATAAGTAGCTAAGTAATCATGGTAATTGTTGTTTCAGATAAACCTTCTCTGTGATGGGTAAAAGAAAACAAAATAAAGGGCGTTTGTTCTTGAGCGCTAAAAGAAAAAAACATCATTTACGTGTAAAGCGAAAGATTCATTTTGCTCCGCGCAAGGTTTTATCCAAGTAAGTAAAAAAATTGGCGTATGATACTTTCATTAGGTTGGAATCGACCTTGAATAGCATAGCCGGATTCCACCCACTCCAGATGGTCATTAGATAAATGGTAGCAATGTGAGAGTGGCTATAACAATAGTTACCTAGCCTAGGTGTCTTTGTTCCGCACGTGTTTTATGACCTTGTTTTTGATCTATCATTGACGAGCGAAAGTTTTCTCTTTCGGTACATTTTATATCATAGGTAGACAATTTAGAATCTGTAACAGTTAAAAAATTAGGTAAATTGTAAAAATTGCTCAAATTACCTACATTTTCTCCTCGCTGCGAACAGCAGATATTATTATTAAGATTTTGTAGGCTATTATAGCGTAGGTATTTTCGCTTTTGTATTGGAGTGATGCTGATGTATCTCTTACCTAGTAACTATTTGTGACGTTGCCAGGAAGAAGGGACCTTGTCGGTTTGGAGTTATTGGTAGATCTATAATCTACACACATTTAGCTAACTAACATGTAAAAAAAATAGTACCATGTAAGAGTGACAACAAGGTTCCTTCTTCCTGGCAACGGCACATATAGTAATCTGTGACTGTAACTAAACTGAACTAAAAATTAATGCATTTTCTTTATTGACAGTGATGAAGACAAAGATAATTCTGCTACATCATTGAATGAAACTTCCAAAGAGACTCGAGATGCGTTTGAAGAAAATGTAAGCTCCTCATCGTCGACCACGACACTTGATGACTTGAATTCCGGGTTCAAATCCCGGTATGGGCAAATATTTGTGTGATGAGCAGAAATGATGATGGGTGTTTCTATGTATTTATATATGTATATTATATATATCGTCGCCTAGTACCCATAACACAAGCCTTCCAGAGCTTCCTTTGGGACTAGGTCGATTTGTGGAAGATTGTCCCATAATATTTATTTATTTGACTAAGGCAAAAAAAAAGAGTAGTGGTAGGGTAGTGGTAGGGATCGAGCAGGGGTAGGGAATCACGCGAACGAAGTCGCGACGGGCAGCTAGTTTAAAATAAAACGAATCAATATAAATCAATGAATAATTGAATATGTGTATTTATTCTGTTGTCATTTCCACCCTTTCTCTTACCGGCATATTTCGTGGTATGCGACCGTCGATTATCTCAGGGAGAAGACATTTGTGGAAAAACTTTTCTAATTTTGGTTCCATATTTTGCCAAAATTCATCGTCTTTTTCGATTTTTTCATATATTAAACCTTTAGGGCTCCACAAAACGAAATAGCAATATCTACGGCGTGTTATTTGCAATTGGCCCTGGACTTGGTAGTAGTAATTGTGATTTCTTTTTAATTTTAACTTGTTGTTGTGGAGTATGCAGCAGTCAATTTTTTTCATCTGTATTCCTTCTGTTGGAGTTATTTCAGAAATTTTATAAGGGCATTTTACTTCGATTAAAGAATCTTCATTTATAAGTCCATCAGGACTTGCAGCCAAAAAGCTTTTATTTTTGTCAATGAACAACCCGCACTTAACTACAGACAGTCCAGTTTCATTTGAAAATTCTTTCACTGCTTCGTCTTCTTTCTCTTTTCCATAATTTGTCGCAGGAGTACCTTTGAATTGCGAATACAGTAAGGATTTTAATAAACCGGCCACTGATGTTTTTTTTCGCAGCTTGCAAACTTTGCCAAAATTTGATGCCGTGATACGCTTGCGCCTCTCTATTGACCACAATTCATTTTCACTTTGGCCAATCGTGCTACGTTCGAGTTCTTCAGCTCTCGTCTTTGATAGTTCTAACTCGGAAACAAATTTATTTTTCTTTTCTACAAATATTTCTGATGGCATATCGGGCTCTAATTCTAGTTGACCGTAATCTTCGTCAGGTCCAGTAACTTTTCGCCTTTTATTTGATCTATCGTCGATGAACGAAAGCTTTCTCTTTCTGTATATTTCATTGTGTTGCCTTGATCGTCTTTTTCTTTCAATGAATTTCTTTGTGTATGTGCCAGGGCTGCAGCCTTGAATTTTTTTTGACAGGCGTGTATTTATTGCCATGTCACTGTTCCACGATATCGCCGCACTAAAACATCGTGTTTGGTAGGATCCTCTGGCCGTGAAATTAACTCGTTTACCGCCAATAAATTTTGCAATCACATTGTTAAATTGTTCAACTGTGTTATTTGTTACATCTTGTATCAGAATTTCTGCATTTGGCACTAAACTCATCGTGTAAAACTGAATATCTGTCCACAATCCACTGTTTTGAAGAGCAGCAACAAAATTTGTGTCATTTTTGTATTTTTCTGGGTCACAAAAGTAAGCGCTGCAATTACTGTGGTCTCCAAATACATGGTTTGGTGCATTTTTTATATCTTTTTTTAGGTTTCTTATATTTTTATTGTGATTTGTATTTTCTGACTTTCTGTGATTTACTGCTCCAACTACCGCTTTTCTCAAACGTAAAACATTTTCTACTACCTTTTTTCGAAGCTGTACTGGTACAAAGCCTTTGTGGTTATTCGTTTTTTTTTCCTAATGCTTTCAATTTGTTGCAAAAATTTCGCAATAAATGATTCTTACATTCGATTTTTGATATAATAAAATCAGAACCATACGGCTTTTTCAGTAACAACTTTTTCATCACGCTGGAATCACCATCTCCAACGAGTTTGTTGTATTTTATTCCGTGCATTTCCACACTTTTTGCAAAACCTTCTGCGATTATGTCGGCTTCCATAGCATTACCGCTGTCACGCCAGTTTTTGAAACATTTGTGTTCGGTAATATCTATATTCAGCTTTTGACTTCTTGCACATACACAACAGTATGAGTTTCGAACGCCAAGAAATAGTATCTTTTTAGTCCGCAGTCCAATAATACATCCAGCACCAGACGCTGAGCTAAAACCACTTTTGTATGACCGTTTAGCCCAAGAACAATCTGCCACTACTGTTACTAAAGGATAGCCATCTTTGTCAACTTCGCCATTTAAAATGGCAAGCCTTTTTTCTTCTTGACCTGCTGCGATCATCTCCTCTATGGCACATTCTTCAATCAGTGGTGTCATACCTTGTTCAATGTTTGTATATGTTGATTTATTCATATTTGGTATATTTAGCACACTGCATATTTCGTTTAACTGTGCATATCCATTTCCTGAACAGAGTATTCCTTCTACAGCTGCATCATTTGCATTTATTTTTAAATTGGGGTCTTCACTGTACACAGTTTCAATTTTTTTACACATTTTACACGCAAATACATATTTGCTCATAAAACCTTTTCGTTGCTCTTTTAAAAAAATTAAGTCGGCAAATGTGCAGTCTGTATGTTCATGCTTAATGTTTGAAATTGCAGAAAACAAATACTTTATATCCACGATTCTGCATCCTGTTAATTTATGGTCTTGAACTTCTTCATTATTGTCACCATTATCGTTATCAAAAACTATATCAAAGTCATCAAGTGTCGTGGTCGACGATGAGGAGCTTACATTTTCTTCAAACGCATCTCAAGTCTCTTTGGAAGTTTCATTCAATGATGTAGCAGAATTATCCTTCTTCCTGGCAACTTATCTGTGACTACAAACTGAACTAAAAATTAATGCATTTTCTTTATTGACAGTGATGAAGACAAAAAGAATTCTGCTACATCATTGAATGAAACGTCCAAAGAGACTCGAGATGCGTTTGAAGAAAATGTAAGCTCCTCATCGTCGACCACGACACTTGATGACTTGGATATAGTTTTTGATAACGATAATGGTGACAATAATGAAGAAGTTCAAGACGATAAATTAACAGGACGCAGAATCGTGGATATAAAGTATTTGTTTTCTGCAATTTCAAAAATTAAGCATGAACATACAGACTGCACATTTGCCGACTTAATTTTTTTAAAAGAGCAACGAAAAGGTTTTATGAGCAAATATGTATTTGAGTGTAAAATGTGTAAAAAAATTGAAACTGTGTACAGTGAAGACCCCAATTTAAAAATAAATGCAAATGATGCAGCTGTAGAAGGAATACCCTGTTCAGGAAATGGATATGCACAGTTAAACGAAATATGCAGTGTGCTAAATATGCCAAATATGAATAAATCAACATATACAAAGATTGAACAAGGTATGACACCACTGATTGAAGAATGTGCCATAGAGGAGATGATCGCAGCAGGTCAAGAAGAAAAAAGGTTTGCCATTTTAAATGGCGAAGTTGACAAAGATGCCTATCCTTTAGTAACAGTAGTGGCAGATTGTTCTTGGGCTAAACGGTCATACAAAAGTGGGTTTAGCTCAGCGTCTGGTGCTGGATGTATTATTGGACTGCGGACTAAAAATATACTGTTTCTTGGCGTTCGAAACTCATACTGTTGTGTATGTGCAAGAAGTCAAAAGCTGAATATAGATATTACCGAACACAAATGTTTCAAAAACTGGCGTGACAGCGCTAATGCTATGGAAGCCGACATAATCGCAGAAGGTTTTGCAAAAAGTGTGGAAATGCACGGAATAAAATACAACAAACTCGTTGGAGATGGTGATTCCAGCGTGATGAAAAAGTTGTTACTGAAAAAGCCGTATGGTTCTGATTTTATTATATCAAAAATCGAATGTAAGAATCATTTATTGCGAAATTTTTGCAACAAATTGAAAGCATTAGGAAAAAAAACGAATAACCACAAAGGCTTTGTACCAGTACAGCTTCGAAAAAAGGTAGTAGAAAATGTTTTACGTTTGAGAAAAGCGGTAGTTGGAGCAGTAAATCACAGAAAGTCAGAAAATACAAATCACAATGAAAATATAAGAAACCTAAAAAAAGATATAAAAAATGCACCAAACCATGTATTTGGAGACCACAGTAATTGCAGCGCTTACTTTTGTGACCCAGAAAAATACAAAAATGACACAAATTTTGTTGCTGATCTTCTAAACAGTGGATTGTGGACAGATATTCAGTTTTACACGATGAGTTTAGTGTCAAATGCAGAAAGTCTGATACAAGATGTAACAAATAACACAGTTGAACAATTTAACAATGTGATTGCAAAATTTATTGGCGGTAAACGAGTTAATTTCACGGCCAGAGGATCCTACCAAACACGATGTTTTAGTGCGGCGATATCGTGGAACAGTGACATGGCAATAAATACACGCCTGTCAAAAAAAATTCAAGGCTGCAGCCCTGGCACATACACAAAGAAATTCATTGAAAGAAAAAGACGATCAAGGCAACACAATGAAATATACAGGAAGAGAAAGCTTTCGTTCATCGACGATAGATCAAATAAAAGGCGAAAAGTTACTGGACCTGATGAAGATTACGGTCAACTAGAATTAGAGCCCGATATGCCATCAGAAATATTTGAAGAAAAGAAAAATAAATTTGTTTCCGAGTTAGAACTATCAAAGACGAGAGCTGAAGAACTCGAACGTAGCACGATTGGCCAAAGTGAAAATGAATTGTGGTCAATAGAGAGGCGCAAGCGTATCACGGCATCAAATTTTGGCAAAGTTTGCAAGCTGCGAAAAAAAACATCAGTGGCCGGTTTATTAAAATCCTTACTGTATTCGCAATTCAAAGGTACTCCTGCGACAAATTATGGAAAAGAGAAAGAAGACGAAGCAGTGAAAGAATTTTCAAATGAAACTGGACTGTCTGTAGTTAAGTGCGGGTTGTTCATTGACAAAAATAAAAGCTTTTTGGCTGCAAGTCCTGATGGACTTATAAATGAAGATTCTTTAATCGAAGTAAAATGCCCTTATAAAATTTCTGAAATAACTCCAACAGAAGGAATACAGATGAAAAAAATTGACTGCTGCATACTCCACAACAACAAGTTAAGATTAAAAAGAAATCACAATTACTACTACCAAGTCCAGGGCCAATTGCAAATAACACGCCGTAGATATTGCTATTTCGTTTTGTGGAGCCCTAAAGGTTTAATATATGAAAAAATCGAAAAAGACGATGAATTTTGGCAAAATATGGAACCAAAATTAGAAAAGTTTTTCCACGAATGTCTTCTCCCTGAGATAATCGACGGTCGCATACCACGAAATATGCCGGTAAGAGAAAGGGTGGAAATGACAACAGAATAAATACACATATTCAATTATTCATTGATTTTTCATGTTTCATTCATTTGAATTAAAGTGACAGCTGACAGCTTGCAGACCTTTTACCTTTTAAATAAAATATAAATAAAATAACCTTTTTTATTACACCTAGAAAAAATAAGTGTATATTTGGCGTATGCGTCTTTATAGAATGAGACGATTTAAAAAAAAACCTACATTTCTGCGAAATTTAAAAACAGAAAAAATACGGATACTTATTTTTAATTCTAGTTTCATATAAAAATACAAAAATGCATGATAACACTACTTTTCGCCCCGCGGTTCAAAGCATTTTCCCGTGGGAACGGCATACAGATACCAAACACAAACACACTATACAAATAATATCGATAATTATGGAAATCACTACATTATCGATATAAAAATCGACAGTTGTCACTTCCCTATTTGTATACGCATTAGTCTGATCCCCCCTCACCCTTGATCTTTCCCCGTAATGTGCGATAGGGACAACTGCAGCTCAGACCTATTTTCACTACAAAATCTTGACCAGATCGATGCTTTGTATTCCCCTGTTTTCTCCGCCAAACCTGCGCCGATTCAATTATGTTTGGTGTCGAAATTTAGAGGAAGAGCAGATCTATGTTTCTATTATTTTATTTTAACGTAAAATCTTTTCATATTTGTCTGGTAGTCATCTAAATATGACAGTAAAAATGGGGTATTTTTTAGGTTTTCGAAAATTCGTATCTGTTTTGGTAATTATTTTTTGGGAAAAAGTAAATGACAGGGGCATACATACAGTAGACCTAGATTTTATAAAAAAAAACGAGTCCTCTAGAGGGATAAACCAGGAAGGAAATAGGGGAATACGTTTGTATGGAAAAATGCTGCTAGGATACCCTCTTAATACATTGTAACTTCACGGCACGTCGTTTCGACGTCGAATCCATGTCGAAAAAATTACCTTTGTATTGACTTATAATGGTCGAAATTTCTAAAACTACGTGGAAGTAATGTAGCCGGCACGTGCTTTTTTTCCCCACTTTGGTTGATTCCACGTCGATTCGAGGTCGATCCAAGGTAACTCATTTTGGTGACAGTGAAATTTGCGTCCTATAATAGGTGCTTTTATCGCAAATTTTTACCAAAAATGTTTGCTGGGAACCGATATAGCCCTCCGAATCGCTAAACTTAAGTGGCAGTGGGCAGGGCACATAGCACGTAGAACCGATGGGCGTTGGGGCGGAAAGGTTCTCGAGTGGCGACCGCGTACCGGAAGGCGCGGCGTAGGTAGGCCGCCCACAAGGTGGACTGATGACCTGTTAAAGGTTGCTGGAGTCCACTGGATGTGGGTGGCGCAGGACCGGTCACTTTGTCACTCTTTGGGGGAGGCCTATGTCCAGCAGCGGACATCTTTCGGCAATATGATGATGATGATGATGTAGAAAGTTATCTACGTAGAAAGCGACTAAAGGGGGACAACGATTATTCGTGTCCGCAGGTACCCTGAATAGACCCTGCAGGTATTCAACTTTGGCTGCTGCAATGCACTCAATGACTGCCTCGCACCAACTAAATTGGCATGTGACGTCCTTCGATATCAAACGGTATTGAAAAAATGGACGAAATAAATGCTGGTGTAGAAATATTAATAGAAAATGCATTGATGCCCTCTACATATCTATAGCTAGGTATATTTTTATTTTATTTTATACAACGACGGTGGCAAACCAGCGTACGGCCCGCCTGATGGTAAGCGGACACCGCAGCTTATAGACGCATGCAACTCCAAAGGAGTAACATGGGCGTTGCCGACCCTTGATATGTTTGAGGATTCGCCGTGATTCCCTCGCACTCAACACAAAGCTCGGGCTCTGGCGACCTTGCTCACCTCCGGGAACACAACACTACTACAGAGCAAGTAGTAGTGTTATTATGGCTGTGGTCTTCTGCAAGGCGGAGGTACTTCCCAGGTGGGCTGCTCCAAATTCGAGCGGGATGACATTTCGCTGTGCCCTACCTCACAAGCTACAAGTTACACACAAAACACTTCAACCTCCCGAGCTTTGTACACATTTTTTACACAATGTAACAAAAACAGATCTGTCAAAACCCACCCGATTTTATTACTAGGTGCCTATAGCAAATCATATAGGTAGATATACTTACATTGTTTGTCAGTTTTATTTGGACACGTTTGGGGTAAGTAAAAATCACTCGTGATTTACCTGCACATACATCTGTATTCTGTATTTCAATCAAAGTAAAAATAAGTTTTTTTTCTAAAAGTGTTTCAAGGTAAGTACCTATAGGTATAATTTCAATGATGTACTTAAGGCGCCGTAGGTTCAGCGAAGTGAAGCGAACAGAGTTTTTGAAACAATATAATGCGTCTGTTTATAATAATATGGTTTCAAAAAAATACGAATAGTAATCTTGAGGCTTTTCTGCAGGGAGATCAGTGTTTAGAAACATGATTAAGCAATTTTCGCTCGATAGAAAAAAACCACGAACATAGGTCTAAAAGGGTCTAAAATACACTTTAAATATTTGTTACAAATTATGCACAAAAGCTAAAAATATTAAAATGGCTTCTAAAAATCGGCAATATCATGTTTGAGAGAACTCAGTGTTTACTTTTTTATTTATTTAAACGGCCAACAAATTAAAATTAAAAAACATGATTTGCGCGCTTCCGAGCACGCACTTCCATCTCGCTCACGCTTATGCTCAGTGAGAGGGAGAGAAGACCATGAACCTACGGCGCCTTAAATCTAAGTATAAAAGTTCGTCACAGATTCTGATATGATGCCATGCCGGAATAGAGACTAAAGTGCCAAAGGTGGTTCTGAGATCCTTGAGGAATCGACGGAACTTTTTTAGGGTTCCGTTTTTTTTTGTAATAATGCTTTTGCTCTCTCGCGAAAGGAAATGTACATAATGTTTATGAGGCATGTTGGCAGAGTACTTACTGAAGTGTAGTCGGTTAAATTTTTAAAGTAAATTATACATACTTCAGAGAAGTAAATTAGTGACCCCGTAGATATTTCGTTCACATTTGTGCCTTATTGCTCTCCAATAAGGTCAAAAATTGTATAGAAGTATATAAATTTAATTACTTTTAACGCCCCACGTGGACGGCAAGGCCGCGTGCTCGGCAACTGTTATCTAGTGGTCAGTCGCGAATTTCCATTGACACCGAACAATGACCTTAACGTAACATTTTATTATTGTCTAATTGATGCAAATTATGACCATGAGGCGACCGAATGATTTTACCTACCGTTTAATCGAGTCAGGTCTTGCGCTATGTTCGCTCGCGGTAGGGGGGCAGTGCCAGCAAAATGTTACTCAGTAAAAAGGTAGGCCTGTCAAATGTAAAACAATATATGATTATGATATCAATGCTTTAATGTGTTCCAGACACATTGGATTAATGATCTTATTCCTATTACAATCTTGTGAGTTAGATTCTTTGGCCATTTTTTCAAGATCCTTCGTACAAGTTCAAATATCACTCGTTGATACCTACTCGTACGTGTACGTACACTATAAAAAATGGAAGAAAACCCATATCGACAAATCTGAAATAACACTTGGATATTCAAAAGATTTATGTATGAGCCCATTTTTTCTCGTTTTAAAAGGAGTTCTTAATTGTTAATTTAGTCTGTTAATTTAGTCTATGAATGCAGGACATTCATAGAATATGTCATGCTTGCCTAAAGGTCTTTGCTTACGTCGGAGTTCGTTGATCGGGTTGCCACCTTCCCTAATATATGGTCGAGGGAGGCGATGGCTGAGATACGCTTCATACTAGTGAATGCTGTTTTGGAGTGCGGTCAGTTCATGTTTGCAAGGACGACAAGCATAAAGGCCGAAACGCACTGACAGCGGTGGCGGAGCGGCGCGAAGCTGCGCGGTGCGGCGCGGAGGCGGTACCGGTTGTAATATTCGAGCTAATATGAAACGATCCGCAAAGAGCGGCGCGGCGCGGCGCGGTTTTCTGTGCGGACCCTTTTGTATTAGTTCGAACATTACAACCGGTACCGCCTCCGCGCCGCACCGCGCAGCTCCGACACCGCTGTCAGTGCGCCTCGGCCTTAACTTCATTCCAAGAGATTTCTTCACTCGATTGTATTATTTTATTACCTACTTACTTAGTTTTTGTACACTCGGATACCAATGAGATTTAATCCTTGGAGACAACATCAGATCTCTAAGAAATAAGGTTGTTATATTTAGGGTTCCATACCTCAAAAGAATAAAACGAAACCCTTATAGGATCACTTTGTTGTCCGTCCTTCCGTCCGTCCGTCCATCCGTCCGTCCGTCCGTCTGTCAAGACCCTTTTTCTCAAGCCATATGCACTACATACAAACAACATTCCCAGGCCACGAGTTTTTGGGGAAACAAATATAGCGAGTTCTGGAAAGAGTGGAGACCGGTTTGCGAGTCGCATAAGTAAGTAACCGTCAAGGCATGGCATTCTGTAAACTTATCATGAAAACGTTGGTCATATTTACTTTATTACAGCCAGTCAAATCATGTTTGCTTAGTGACAAAACGGACTTTGGTCTTCTACTTTGCGTTTGCGCAATATATAGACAAGATTCCTTTTATATTTGCCCCGAAACGTAGGTAAGTGAGTCAACTTTACGTCACGTTCCACGTACAAGTTAACGGACGGCGCTGTGTGCTAAGCCAATTTTGGAATGTCATTGAGATAAAAATATTCAATACATGTTGAAACTTGTAAAGTTGAAATAGATAAGGCACGCGAGAATTTACCATGTCTAATTTTAGATGTGAACTACTTGCTAGAACTTAGAGCATTAAACCAACCGGAGTGGACATGAGTCATTTTCTATACATAAAAAGTCTGCCGATTTTTGCGGGGGAGCGGAACGTCAAATGTATGCGTAACGTGAAAATAGCTACGTCAGATAAACGTCAGTCCATACAATGTGTATGACCACTCGTCATATACTTTTGACAGAGGGGAACGCCTGTCAATGGCCACTCCGGTTGGTTTAATGCTCTAAGTGCTAGAAACATGTGTTGTTTTCAGGATAATGCACCTAACCGTGTTTAGCACATTATGCTTTTGTTTTTTTTTTAGGAACCGCTAAAAGGACCCAAACTCAAACCCAATATTGGGTTTTTAAGAAAACCGCAATCATCATTATAACAACACTTCCACTGGCTCTGCAGGGTTTAATCCAAGCTATGTGGTTTTGTTTTAAAGCCACGAAGGCCAAGCAACACGTGTGCTAGGCCGTAGCGTGTAGCTGCATTTTTCCGACTTGGGACGAAAATTGTTCGCCCGCTCCTAGAGGAATGGGGCATGACTTACCTATACCTTGAATGAGGTTACAGCTATGAAAGTTTCTTAAAACTTATATTCAGAGCAATAACGCGTAATTCAATGTCAGAGAGGCAACCGGATGGCACCCGGTATTTGAGCTCCCGAAGTGTTGTGGAACCTCCCTGTGCAACCCGAACTGAGCCCACTGTGACTGGTTTAGAAATAGGAGGGGGGTGGTAAAAAAAAATTGTCGCGAGGCAACCGATTGAAACGCGGTAGCCTGAAAGTGTGTACGCTGTATAATGAAATTTTTATGCCATCCCTCCAAGTGTGACCGGAGCCGAGTAAGCGAGCGAAGAAAAAAAAATAAAAAAATTGGCAGGCAACCGCTTAAAAATTGGCATGCTTGTTCTCCATCACATACAGACACTATAAAAAATATATAAAAGAACTTAAGAAGAAGGCACTTAAAATCATTGAGATCGGATGGCATTTGTTTTTCGAGTCTTGTATGATGTGGTACATAATATGCACAAATGCATCAATAGCCGCCCTTACAAACGCGAAATTCGTCAAATTGGGATACGCGCAATAAAAGGTTCTACAATCAATTGCCAATGGACAATTTTCGCGTGGGAGGCACGGTGCGGAGTCTCTAGTTGCTGAACTATTCACCGGTATTTACGTCTTCATACATAATGTATACAGGGTGTCCCAAAGCTTTGCCACACGGATTGAAAGTACCTTAAATGTTGAAGATAGGAAATTGTATGAAGTCGTAAATACCGGTGACTAGTACAGCAACTAGAGACTCCGCACCGTGCCTCCCACGCGAAAATTGACCATTTGCAATTGATTGTAGAACCTTTAATTGTGCGTATTCCAATTTGACGAATTTCGCGTTTATAAGGGCGGCTATTGATGCATTTGTGCATATCATGTATCACATCATACAAGACTCGAAAAACAAATGCCATCCGATTTCAATGATTTTAAGTGCCTTCTTCTTAAGTTCTCGTCCACTACCACTTTTTTCCGGCTTCCAACTCTGACAGCTCGATAACCGCCCGGCCGGGAGGAATGGCATTTTTTTACAGTGTCTGTATGTGATGAAGAACAAGCATGCCAATTTGCAAGCGGTTGCCTGCCAATTTTTTTATTTTTTTTTTCTTTGCTCGCTTACTCGGCTCCGGTCACACTTGGAGGGATGGCATAAAAATTTCATTATATAAACAGCGTTCACACTTTCAGGCTACCGCGTTTCAATCAGTTGCCTCGCGACAATTTTTTTTTACCACCCCCCTCCTATTTCCGAACCAGTCACAGTTGGCTCAATTCGGGATGCACAGGGAGGTTCGACAAGACGAGGACGAGGAGACGAGGTTTAATATACATCAACGACCTTCCAAAAACTATATGGCAGACGTGTACTTTATTTGCCGACGATATCTCGATCCTCACTTCATGTACAGGTGATAATAATATAACACAAGACTTAATCACATTATTAACAAACGTAGTCGACTGGTTATCGGATCACAATTTGGAAGTAAATTTTTCAAAAACAAGAATCTTACAGTTTAGGCCTTACCAAAAAACCCCCCTCAATATTGATTTCACCTTCAACAATATAAAACTTGAATGTGTAGATACCGCTCCCCTTCTAGGGTTCGAAGTTCATTGCAATGTTAATTGGAAAGCGCATGTAGCCAAAATAAAAACGAAATTGTCGCAGTTCACGTATGCCTTACGCGAATTTAAAAAAGCATGCGACCTCAACTCCGCCTTAACTGCTTACTATTCCTACGCCCATGCTTGGCTTACCTATGGTGTCATTCTATGGGGGAATAGCACAGATGTAGAAAGCTTATTTATATTGCAAAAAAAAATGTGTTCAAATCTTGGCTAACATAAATATACCGGAAAGTTGTAAGACCCACTTCATTGATCTAAAAATACTTACTTTCACATCAATATACATTTTGGAAATATGCAAGTTTGTAAAAAAATACCCTTAATTTTATACCAAACAGTCAGAAATACCCCGACGTTACGCTAGCAGGTTTCAAAAAAAGCTGGTGCAGGTTATCCCCTCTAAACTAAAACTACACTCAAAAAGTCCTAACTCAATAGCAATAAAAATACTCAATAAAATTAGTAACGAAATAAAAAACACCAAGTCCAACAATGAATTCTTTAAAAAACTAAAAGACCATCTCATTAAAAAAAACCTATTATACATTAAACGAATTTTTTCACGACCAATGATTGCAATTAATACCTAAAGTACCTCATCATCAATAAATAAATAAATAAATAATAGTAGGTCATCTTGTACAAAAAACTCGATCTCCTTTTGAATAAACTGTTTGCTGTGCCCTTCAGGCTATCATGTTGTACACAATTCTATGCTAAGTATAGGTTACAATGTGATATGCAATAAATATTATGAGTATGAGTATGAGTACAACACTTCGAGAGCTCAAATACCGCGAGCCATCCGACATTGAATTACGCGTCATTGCTTTAACTATTAGCTGTCTCTACGACTTGAATAATCTGGATACTATGATAAAAATTAACCTTTCAATCATCTATCTAACAGAGGTTTAGTAACTCTAAGGGTGAGTTGCACCAAACCGTCTGTAATCGTAAGCGGTGTTCGTTAAAATCTGAATGTATGGAACGTTTGACAAGCTTCTATGGACTGACAGCTGTCAGCGCCATATTTAACGTTGATCAGTCTGTAATCGTAAGTCGATGCAACCCGCCCATAAAGTCTAACAAACGTCAAACGTCGTATAGCTGTTAGGGGACTATGGCCGGTGACGCCTGGCAGCTCACACGGCATTGCTCTGTGTAAACATGACTTTAGAGTTATTTAGACTACCTACTTGAACGAGCGAGCAAAGCGACGAAGTTCTAGGTTTCAATGTAGGCAAAAAAACCGTGTCTCTCCGGCTGTTCTCCAACACAGGTCGCATTTCTCAACCGATTCTCGTGAAACTTTGTGAGCGTGTTCAAATTGTTCAACAGTAAGGTGTATATGTTGCAGGGAAATGGTCAAAACAGAGATTTGATCAAATCTCTAAGGGATTTGATCAAATCACGCAGGATGTTAAAATGGCCAATTCATTTTATCATTTACCTAATACAAATCAGTAATTTGATCAAATCTCTGAGTCTGTTTAGTGAAATTTATGACGAAATCGGACAAAAAAGGCAACTCGTTTTATTTCACTAGACTTGTTTAGTGATTTGATAAAATCCCTGAAACGTGTCAGTGAGTTGACGAAACTAACGCGATAAAGATTTTTCCGCTCTTTTATAAAAAAAATAACCACGAAGACCATCTTCTAACCTATCCGCCATCCGAGTCTAAGTCCCTTCTTCTTAGTCGTTCGCTCTTGTCAGAGTGGTCGTGGTTGCGTAGACGAGGTACATGGAGCGGTGTTTGATGGGTCTTCTTTTTCGAGGATTGCTCTCTTTGCAATTTCCTTCCACTTCTGCCGATTGGATGCGTCGCGAGTACATTGGACCATGGTGGACTCAGTAGTTTTTTTTATGGAATCGATCCAGCGAGTTGGTGATCGGCCTCGAGCTCTTTTGCCTTCCACCTGGCCCTGAACCACCAGCCTCTCCATAGAACTCTCATTTCGCGAGATGTGACCAAAGAACTTAATTATTCGTAGTTGCACAGTTGACGAAAGCCGCTCTTTGATGTCCAGTTCTTTGAGGATAGAAATATTTGTGCGAAACGCCGTCCATGGGATCCTTAGGAGGCGTCTCCATCACCACATTTCTAGCGCGTCGATTTTGCGTCGATCCTGTAGCCTCAGGGACCAGGTTTCGGCTCCGTAAAGAAAGATTGGGAATATGAGACACTTCATCAATCTAACTTTAGTCTTTTTGGTAATCCTTCGGTCTAAGTCCCAGAACCGTTTAAATGACTAATCATTTAGGAGCCAATATCTGCGAGTCAGTTTCGTTAATTCACTGACGCGTTTCAGGGATTTATCAAATCACTAAACAAATCTAGTGAAATGAAAAAAACGAGTTGCCTTTTTTGTCCGATTTCGTCATTTCACTAAAAAGATTCAGAGATTTGATCAAATTACTGATTTGTATTAGGTAAATGATAAAATGGATTCACCACTTTAACATCCTGCGTGATTTGATCATAATCCTTAGGGATTTGTTCAAATCTCTGTTTTGGCCATTTCACTGCGACATATAGATTTTATTCAAGATTTATATTTTTTAAATTTGCTGGTGATTTCTACATATCTCAGAGCGACTTATAAATATTTCCATCCACAAACGCTTTACAATCACCAACTATACCTACACGATGATTTTTAATCCGTGATCAGGCAATAAAAATATTAATAAACAGCCAAAACAGATGCAATGGACGAGGTCACATATTTCAGCACTTTTGGCGGGAAATTTGATAGGTCTTACTTCAATAAACTCTAACATCTACTTGTCATGCATGTGAAAATTAATAGTTTATTACTCTTACAAGTGTTCGAGATTTGGAACTGGTCTTTTGACACATCGCGACACCCATATAACGTAAATTGGCACTGCTCATCGAAATAATAATAAAAGTTTCAATAGCTTCCGAGTTACAAAACAAAGTTCAATCTCCATGCACGCTCTTTTTAGCACTTATATAATTATTGTCATATTTTTTTACGGCTTATTTGTATAGAAATTAGCATTGAAAACTCTGTATGCAAACCATTACGTCCTACGACTTTTTATTTTTAAATTTAGTGATATACTGCTTTAATCGTTTGGAGTCTGTCAATTTAGAAATAAATCGATATGAATCAAATAATTGTGCATAGGAAAATAACAATGTATTATTTAATTACTGTTACCGTAATACGAAATAAAATCACATCGATCGAAACCGACATATTTGATTGTGCAAAATGTTGCCTTTGAAAATATGGCATTGATTTCTGCACGGCGCGCGAGCTCTCAATTTTTCTCGCACTATCAGTCTCTCTCTTTACTTAAGGGTCACTTGTGTTAGCAAAGAAAAGAAAGAAAGAAAGAAAGAAAATATATTTATTCAAGACGCTACTTTGACTAAGACATGGATAATACTTAAACATTTTTGCTTAAAACTATTGCGAAATGTTAATCTAAAAAAAAGCGTCAGAGAAAAGGACTCCACTCAGCTTAATGACAAGGTACCATGTAGATACCTTGACGCTGATCTTCCGTGGATTCCCTTGCAAGAGAGCGCTCCTATCTGCGGCAACATTGAAAAAGGATACATAAATGACATACATACATACATACATGACGATACATAAAATATTATTAAATATTCACGTTCTTTACAAAAAACAATACTAATATTACCTATGTACTAGTGTATAAAAATTCAAATTTAAACCAAACAGCGGACTAAAGAAAAACTCTAAGCTGCTATTGCAAGATTACTCCTTATTTTGAGAGATGAAATAAAATTGTCTGTATGGGTGAAATTTGTACATAATACTAATACTAAACAGATTTCTGTAAAAATAGAACATATTTTTTCCTCATTTAAAGTTAAGTACTTTAAATGAGGAAACCGATGCTGAATTCCAGATAGCAGACGATAGTGTATAGGCTCTCTATTTGATTTCCTAAAAATAATTATTACACAGTAATCAATCGATACCTTTTATAAGCCATCATCAATCGTAATCGGATATTATGACAATCGATTTACTATAGCCACATCACTCTTTACATCATATTGGAACTGTCCAAAGACCAGTCCCAAATCTCGTACACTGTAAGTAAATGTGATAAGGACAGATTGGACACAAGGTTTTTGTGGTTAGTTTATGAAACGAATATTTCATGGAGGTTTTAGTTTCATAGGTCAGAACTACCGGTAGGCGTGACAATGAATTTTAGTTAAAAAGTAATTCCAAATTCAGTTTTATTCAGAAAAAAAGGTTTGTTTTAGTTAAATACGAGTTAATCGTGTTTGGAATTAATAACTGAATAAGAAAAATTGGTTCCTGATAATGAATTAAATATCCCCGTGTAGGTATAAGTAGTAGGTACCTACGCAATGGTGGGGCCCCTATTCATATTTGGAAGCTCTATGTACAATGTAACTTTGTGATTTAGGTATTAGAAGTTAATAGCAAGGCAGAGCGCGCGGAAGATCATCTATGAGATGGACAGACCAGATGAAATCTGCTGTGGGCGGTCAATTGTATGAGTGGACCAGAAAAGTTGAGAATGCATAGAATAGACCGAAATGGCAAGAAATCGTGAGGCGAGTGACATCTGCTCGGCACCTATGACGACCACGACCGTTCTGACAAGAACGTCTCGACCAAGAAGAGGTAATCGAGCAATCAGGTATTGAATTTATTTATTTATTTATTTAAAGACACAAAAAAATGTAACATTACAAATACACATTTCAGACACCATTTCCTATAGTATACCTTTCTTACACTCAAGTCATGACATCGAAAAAGATAATTGCAGCAGATTAATAGAACGTCACAAATGTGATATGTACCCAATCTGAGTTCACTATCGTAGATCGTGTTCGATCGGTGATTGAGCACTTTATAACGGCTAAATATTTCTTTGTGTTTGAGGTAGGTAATTTTGTATTTAATCGATAGGTGGAACTAAACTTCGGACTTTGGAGGGGAAAGTTCATTGATGAACTGTGGATTAATTCATAACATAATTCATTTATTGCATAATAATCATGTCGTAATTAAGTGGGTCTTAAATATAATAAGTTAGCAGACATGAACCCTGTTTATGGGACATAGCAATTAACAATTACGGTCTTATTATTTATTTATCGTAAGGCGGTTACACACTGGTATTATGTATTTAAAAGTTAGCAATTAATATAAATAAAGTCCTCTGATCCGGGTATCTGGTACGGGCTGATATTAATATGCTATACAATATAGAAAGCAAACTAACACCACCATTAGATTATTGAAACACAATTTACTAAATACTCTTTCAATTGGTAATCATTAATATTTCATTAATCAATCATCATTTTATGAACTCCTCTATAAAATAGTAGTATTTATTTATAAATAAATAATTCTCCTAATTTTCGTTTCAATACTTCATATTTCGTTTTCTACCTTATATGATCTGGTATTTTATTTGCTACTGTTATACATCGGTAATGAGGTCCATTTTTGTACATCATTATATCAGACGAAAGATGTTCAAGCTGGACATAGGCCTCCCCCAAAGAGTGCCAGAATAACTGGTCCTGCGCCACCCGCATCCAGCAAACTCCCGCGACCATATAGGTTATCAGTCCACCTTGGGGGGGCTACCCACGCTGCGCCTTCCGGTACGTGATCGCCACTCTAGAAGCTTTCCGACCCAATCGGTTCTACGTGCAATGTTTTTGTACATTGTTTAGTTTTATTTCTGGTTTAGTTACTGCCAATTCAAATATTCAAATTTTTCTTTGCGACTTGACTACCTTTTTTGCGAAGAGGTAACTGCGGATTGTTCCTGACAAAAAGTGCTGCTTCCATAATGTTCAGTGAGGGTATCGTGAGAATTCTTAGCTGGGTACAATGTAGCTGCTATTTTGAACTCTGATATATTATGCTGCAATTAAATGAATTGTAGTTGTTTAACGTTTTCAGTATTCGGGGCAAAGGAATTCTAGACTCAGGCTCAAATATTACCAGGAGAATTAACAGCGCAATGTGCTTTGAAACACCGACTGTACTTTTTTTACACAGGCTACTCATCAATGCCATTCTAACAAACCCTGACTTTGTCGAAGTTTAAGCGTTCTTATGGCCCGCCGTCTTCATCATCATATAATATTGTATCATATTAAAATTATACATCAAATTACTGAGATTAGAACAAATAATGTGTTTTAAGCTTTTGTTTTAACATTTCGAAAGAGATGTAGGTGATAATTGTCTTCAAAGTTTGTCTTCAAAAATAGCGCGCGGGCGGGGCGCATTTTGTCGATAATGTAAATATATAATTATTATGAGGTAAATTGTGGATAATATAGTGAAGTGATAATTTTAATCGACGCATGGTTTAATAGCGTTTACAATAGTGCAATATCAATGTGAAAAATGTGAAGGAGTTTGGTGTAAAAATGCATTTTGTTTCATCGAGTGACAGAAAACAAATAAAAATCGAAATAAATTATTTTATTTCACGATAATGAAACAGGTCAGTAAATTATTCTTTATTAAAATGAATAGACAATTTTGTCTGGTATCGATTGGTTTATAATATGTACAATATAATTATAACCAACGAGTACCTACAATATATTTTTTTCTAACGGCGGTGAACATACGTTTTTATCATTTCAAGTCCTTGCGCGCTTGGGGCATGCGGCCTATAGAAAGCCGCACGTTCGTCCTGCTAAAACACAGGGACGGGAAAGTAAATTAAAGTTGTTAACAACATAACAACTAAAACTGTATCACAGAAAAAAAGAAAGAAACAATATATTTATTGCAAATCAAATCATCTACTTAGATCATACAATTTACAGACAAAAGACTAATGAAATACTAAAAGTGAATATGATTCTTAATAGCATGAATATTTGTTTCTGAGTCTTGGGTGTTTCATATCTATTTAAGTATTTATACCTATTATATATATAAGTATCATCGTCCAGAACTCATAACACAACACAAGCATTATTGAGCTTAGGTGCTATGGGATTAGTTCGATTTGTGTAAGGTTAATAAAAAATAAAATAAAAAACGTTCATTTAAAACAAAAAAATATAAAGGTTTTTTTTATTGCCCTATAATATTGATTTATTTATTTAATTCTGGCCAAATAATCATAAAGTCGATTGAATTTACTACCTAAGTAAACATCAATTTCCTTCAATTCTAATGTAGATGAGACTACCCCAATATAAGTCTGAGAACGGCAAAGAAAATCGCATATAAGTATTGTTCCCTAAAACTAAAAAAATCGCTCTAAACTAGAAATTATTTTCTTCTAGCACATTTTAGAAGAGTCGATGGGTCGCGGCACCGTTGCGTGACGTCACCCACTATGACTGGCACAAACTTCTACCGTACTCTGTGTCAAGGACTCTGCCACCGTTCGAGGCATGGGCGCCGGGCGGCAGCGGGCAGGCCCACAGAGGCCCTACCGCGAAAATAAAACGAACTTCGTTCGTGTATCTCCATCTCTGTCGCACTTGCTAGTTCGAGCGAAAGAGAGGGAGATACTCAAACAAAGTTCGTTTTTACTACGCCTGAGGCCAGGCGGTTTTCAGTTCGTCTTTTTCGCTCACCGTTGGGTACTTTTTCTTCTTCATTTTGTTAAAAACTATTTCATTAGATATTTATTCTCTGCTGTTTAACGCAACGTACAGCAGATACCGTAAATCTACTGAAAATGGTCTCGCCGGAAGACCAGCGCTGGCTCGTGAGCCAGCATTGTGGTGAGGCAGGACCATTAAATAGTATAGTTTTCTATGGATGTATTTGTTTGTTACGAATAAATAATTTTAATTTCATTTTCATATTTTGTTCGTGCACAATATTTTCAACATTCTCCTAGTTATATAGCGACATTTCGAATGCATTCAGTTTCTTAATCTGTCGATTTATTTAAAGTCCTGCAAGCTTCTGCACCATACACAAGGATGGACAACACATAGCATTCAACTAGTCTCCATCTCAGTCTAAGATTTTTATGCTTATTCGTGTATAGTTTTTTCATTTTCATAAAAGCACTACGAGCCATGTCTATCCTTATACGTATCTCCATTTCTGGGTCCCATTTCTCATGGAGCCAATATCCGAGGTATTTGTAGCGCCTAACTCTCTCCACTGGTTTTCCGTATATACCTACTCAGGTCTTCAATGTCTCCGTGCTTTTTTCTAATGATCATGTATTTGATTTTTGATCTATTAATTTGTTCAAAGTTTAATTGTGTTCAAAGTTTGAATCTAGTAGATTTAATATGTAGATACTTAACAGTAATTTGTCTTTCCACGTGCTCTTATTTTACTTAGTTGCATACAAACATATGATCTACTCAGAAAACTGGTTTGAATGGCACCATGAAAGATATTGACAAATAGCCAATTGTATGAGCCGTGTCGTCCACCTTTGACCCTCTTTTTTGTCTTTCCACGTGCTCTAATTTTAGTTAGTTGCATACAAACATTTGATCTACTCAGAAAAATGGTTCGAATGGCACCGTGAAAGAAATTAGCACGAGTAGCCAATTGCCCGTCATTATGCTTCAAGAGCTAGTTTTTTTGCTTTGGTACTAGGTACCTACCTAATGCTGCAAAATTTTATGGTATGTAATCCTACTAAATATAATAAATGTGATGTTTAGATGTTTGTTACTCAATCACAATAACGCTCAAACGGCTCAACCGATTTGAATGAAATTGTGTACGATGATAGCTTATAGCCTAGATAATATGGAATAGTTTTTATCCTGGGTAAACGCAGACGAAGTCGCGGGCGGAAGCTAGTCAATAAATAGAAAGAGAAGAGAAAGAGATACATTTATTCACAAACACACAGGACATACTTATTAAACAATAAAAAAAACGAAAATAGATACCTTAAACATGAAACAAGTCTTTTTGCGGCAGTGAACCGGACAATGCTGAGGTGTCAGACACCTGCAGCGCTGATTTTCAGCCAGCACCGTCGGGAAATAAATAAAATAAATAAACATAATTCTTAGTTATCACAGTATTGAAGATGCAAGTTGTGTAATATAAAGCGCATCACTCTTTTAAGCTTTGAAGCACCAGTCAAAACCTGCATTCTTTAGTAAGCTGCTTTAGTAAAGTATGTTTCATTAAGTATCGGTATTAACTATTCAAATCAAGAGCCGGCAGCTGGCTTAAGAACCGGCAAAGCTTCCATACTGGACTAATGATAGCTAATACAAACATATCCACATAAGTAAATAATTAAGGTTGTATAATGAATATAATGATGGATCTACTTAATAATCATTGTAGATTCGCATATTACGTCAATTATCTTATCACGCATTTAACTAATCTGTTCTTATTTGTTCTTATCTGTGCTTGGATTATTATTTGTTTTGCCTGATTGATTAGCAGCGATTGGTTTTACCACTAGAATATTGATAATGAATGAATAAACATTCCATTCTAGTGGAAGGGTGAGAAAAAAATGGCAACGTAGATTTTTCATTATTTATATGAAGAATAACGAATGCAGTTTTGAAGCAATGCGTTTGTGAAACATTGCCACAACGAGTAGAAAGAAACGCTTTTTATTAGCATAATTCTTAAATTTATTGAAAATTACACATTATTTGTTGCGAAGTTCGTCATTAACATAGCCTCGAGATTATTATAATATTTACTTTCACAGCGTCGTAAAGTTTAATACGCTTATCCATCTTGATTTCATGTTTAGTCGAGCATGACGTCTGTCATCGAATCATAATTTACGTGTAGATTGTAGACTGTTAGAAAACGCGCATGCTCACCCATGAATATTATTGAATATACATTGATACCTACTCGTACTTCGCCATACTTAGGTAAATTCACATTTTTGTGGGATCATTAATCGTATTTAAAAAATCAAAAACGAAATGGTATCCTTTAGGGCGATATTAGACTATCATATACTTATCATAGAAATATGAGTTCATATCCGTCAAAGTCTAGGATCATTTTTTTATATGATAGTGGTCTATGTTAGCATATTTTACCTAAGGTCATGTAAGTGTCATATGTAAACACGATGGATACCGATTTAGCCACGTTTTCCGTTGCTATGAGTGCAATTTGGTTAATTGCTCTAAGTATGAAAAAAAAAGGAGCAATGGATTACTCCACCGACAAGAGCCAAGCTCTTAAATAAATGATGATGATGATGATGAAAAAAAAAGAAAATAAGGAGAAAACGGCGTATTTGGGCTAGACCATGTATTGCAAGGCGATCGGAAGAAGTAACACACGATTTTTGTACTCAGGATTGAGATTATTATATAAACACTCATTTTCCTCGTACAGATTTATTAATAATATAGTCGTTTCGATATTATACTCGAAATTCTTACTTCTTGACGACGCCATCTTTGAGGTAAGACCGCATTAATTGATATCATTGTATGCTTGCTGTCAAATAGGATAAAATTACACTGTCAAAGGTTTATCAAATTGATATGAGACCTATGTCTATGATCATGTTTCAATGATAGTCTAATATCGGCCTTATACAATTACTTACACCTGTTAAATAGCAAATTACGGATTTGCTATATATAGGTAGTTACATTTATTATTTAGACAAGTTTGTTTATTTATTTTACATGATTAGGGCCTCCATGTAAGTAAATTAAGCAGTAATTTAAACCATTTAAATTACTGTAAAAAAATTAGCTAATGTCTCAAATAACTCAAATTATAATTCTATTCTAAAATAACTTAGTTCCTCGTATTCATTATTCATAAATCATAATTTGCAAGTTTTCAAAAATATCCAAACATATTTTGCAAATAGGTAGTGCATATATTTGTTTAACAGATAGTTTCGAACTTTGTAACGCGATGGCGACGGTAGGGACCTTAGCCCAAGCACTTAATTTTCATTAGTATGGAAAAAAATGGAAATTTGGAAATAATTCATAACAGCAGCATTTTTGAGTGTAACTGATATATTATCATTTTAGTAATTACATAGACTCAAAATCCACCAAAATATTAGTCATCAAAAATCGATATTTAATCGATTTTATTTTTATTTAGGAAAAATATTAACAGATATTTTAATTTTTGTTTTGGTTAATTTACAGGAGCTCTTCAAGAATAATAAATAAATCAGACATGAAACATAATGGATGTGTCATTTATTTTTATATATTTACTTCCCGATGGATATTTTGGTGGATTCTTGGATAAGGCATGTTAAAATAACATTTGAAAATTAAAAAAACGCTGTTATAAATTAATGTTTGAAAAAGTCGTAATTTTCCTGGGGTACCTACTCTATACTTTGCACACAATGTTTTCCGTTAGCAGGGCCGGATAGGTACACCTCATAATTCCGAAGAGTAATTTGACTGAAAGTATTTTTCCGAATTTCATAATTCCGAAAACCATGTTCCGCTGAAGGAATTTTAGATTTTTCAGAATAAATACTACTTAACCCAATCTATTTGTATATTCAGTTAAATCATCTGCGTCCAAATTTTCGTTTGGCAGAAAATGGCTTGGAATTTTGAAATATCGGAATAATGTTTTTTTCGGACAAATGACTCTTCGGAATGTTTCTGTGTTCCCAGTAGCGTCAATACTCGAATAACCAAACATGTCAGGTGCCCTCTTAATGTCCTCTAGTTCATGCCTCAGTCCGCCAAATAGCGTCCGTCATTTATAACTTGCACCACCGGTTCACGCCTACCGTTTTACAATTGAAACTCGAATGTCGGCTGAAAGGTGACGTCACACCCGAGGAAAAGAGTGACCACATTTTCCACGAACTTTTCGATTAGTTTCAGTTTCAGGTGAAGTTGTTTGTATGCTAACGAGCTTATTCCAATGAAGCTTTACAAGGTTTAACAAGGTTTGTCAATTAAGCTCAAATAATGTTTAATAATTAATTATTTGCAGTGAGTAACTAATAGACGTATATTACTCAGCGCTCATACTTCATGTTAAATGTATGATAGTTTCTTGGTTTGTCTGTTTATTTCTTTTTTTTTGTAAACCAATATAGCCCTCCAACCTATAAAGCCCTCCGAATTGCTAAACTCATGTGGCAGTGGGCGGAGCACATAGCACGTAGAACCGATGGCCGTTGGGGCGGAAAGGTTCATGAGTGGCGACCACGTACCGGAAGGCGCAGCGTGGCTAGACCCCCCCACAAGGTGGACTGATGACCTGGTAAAGGTCGCGGAGTCCGCTGAAAGCGGGTGGCGCAGGACCGGTCACTCTGGCACTCTTTGGGGGAGGCCTATGTCCAGCAGTGGACTTGGCTTATGATGATGATGATGATTACGTCACTAAACTGAGTCTCTAGCCTGAGAAAAGCTTGCCGACGACAGAGACCAATGGCGCAAACGCGTTATGGACGGTAGAGCGTTGTGTGATGCAAACTGCACGCGTAGCACTACTGTTGCCATTTTATCATCACTGTGGATAAGACATTCGTCACGTTCTGACAAGTATGCGTGTGCGAGAGTGACGGATGGTTTATGTGCGTGCGAGATGGTTTATATATTTATAGTGCGAGAAAAATCGAGCGTATGTCACGGCCGTCTCATGATAGACGTGCTGGTTATAAGGTTGCGTAGACAACAGACCGGGACCAGAGCCCCTGCCATGTTTTTTTTACCAGAAATGTGGAAGACCATTCCGGTCTCGTATCCGTCTTCACAGTCCCCAAAACCTATGTCTCCACAGCAATGTTTAAATCGATGAGAATCTGACATGGAGACTTACTTTTAAAGCACTTCGAGGATGATAATTTACGTCTCGGTGTTTTATTTTCAAATCAAAGATCCATAAAAACTTTATGTGAAGTTGCGGGCAAAAGTAATTTTCTACCTCTTGCAAAGCTTTTATCTAACTTTTATTTACACGGCTCGAGCTGCAAGTTGGCCTTTAAAAATATGGTTGTAAACCAATTTTTGTATTTTTTTATTCAAATACCTAGGTTGTACTATCAATGACAACATCCTGGAGGATCCGCAAAAACGCCGAAATTGAGGAAATAATAGCTGAACCCAATATCATTGGCATGACAAAGGCGCAAAGGCTCTGGTGGCTCGGACATCTTGAGTGGGAGGCGAGCGGGCGGTGAAAAGAGCTTACGATGGAAAACCGGCAGGACGCCGCCCGGTCGGTCGGCCTAGATATCGGTGGGCGGATGTGGTGAATGCGGATCTGCGCGAGCTCCAGGCTGGCGACTGGCGGGAAGCTGCACAGGACCGGGATCAGTGGCGAGCAATCGTGTTGGAGGCCAACACCCACTTTGGGCCGCTGCGCCAGAGGAGTAAGTAGTAAGTAAGTAATTTTTGCTAGCTACTCGGTATCTGATTGAGCTGAAATTTGGAATACCTACCTACTTATTTGAGTTCGATGACAATGCAATATAATGGCACCAGTCATTTGATCAAATCTCTGAATCTGTTTAGTGAAATGACAAAATCGGTCAAAAAAGGCAACTCGTTTGTTCATTTCACCAGATTTGTTTAGTGATTTGATAAAATCCCTGATACGCGTCAGTGAGTTAACGAAACTAACTTGCAGAGTCAAATCGTCTTATCATTTCACTAGACACTAAATCTCAACTCGATACGAAAGAGGTGGAGTTAGACAGCGTGTATTTCAAGTGTAACTTTTTAACTGTATTTTTGGTTTTTCAGAACAATAACATGAACAACACAAAATACAGAAACAAATCAGTTCGAGAGAGAACCACGGAATTGCAATAGTTTATAAGTTAACAATAAGCGCCACAGTAATGAGGGTATTGCGCTAGGTTAGGTCACTGCTGTGAATGATAAAGTGATAAAGTGAGACAGAGTACAATTCACTTTGATTTATTTTTCCCACAGTTATAAGGTGTGTAGTGTAGTTAGTTCCTGACTCGACGCGGCGCCAAGAATGATAACCTATCACGGATAGCATATACCTAGTAATAGATAGCTACAAGTAATGACATATTTAATTTATTTAAGGGAAAATCAGCTCGGCATCAGTATCTATATCACACTCGTTATCTAAATAATAGAGTATTAAGTATTAGGTATAAATTCCATTGCAATGAAGGGGATTAGACATCGACCTTAGATATCCTTTACTCAATTTTGTATTTCGTCATGTTATTGTTATTATTGCACATAGAATGGTACATTCAATTCATTAGTGGCTAATTCGTGCCTGTACATGATGTAATTTAAGGAATATCACTATGCGCTACCTACGCGACGAGACAAACTACAAGATTTGCTTGAAGGTGGTAGAGAATATTAGCGTTAAGTAAGCCACTTAGTGGTAGCCCTACGCTTAAAAAAACCGCAAATCGATGTACAGTTTAGCCGTTTGGCACACACATACTATAAGGCAAAACATTTTTTTTGACACGCAGTTCCTAAAAAAATTTCCCTTTCCGAGTTCCGAAACATTTTTCTTTTTGTATGGGAAAAAATAATTTTTTTTTCAGAAACCTATCGTGTGTAGTATCATATGAAAGGGATTTTTGAGGCAATTCTAAAAATATACCACTTCATTACACTTTAACCATTTTTTTTTAATTGAAACAAAAATAATTTTCGAAACATACCAAGTTTGGGCTCCTCCAGACACGATATGGCTGATTTTTTAAAATTTAATATTCCTCAAATGATACGTGATATCCTCATATCTAATCTCAAAAAAGCAATTTTGAAAAGGATTGCATTAAGTTTTTTTTAAAAAAATTTCAATATCACCAAGGGACACAGTTCTACTTGAATACCTATTTTACGTGACTTATGGAACTGTACTGCAGATACGTTACTTATTAATCATAAAATGATACGTAGTATCCATATATCCAACGGGAAATACCTCTTTAACCCTTTAACTGCGCTTTTTCATCAGTTGGTATAGTTTGGTTAGTTTTTGTCACAAAACATCAAGGTAATATATAAGGATAAGGATATCAAGATATAATGTATCACAAATGATCCGTTATATCTTTATATCTAACCCCAAGAAAGCAATTTAGAAATAATATCATGTAGTTTTTTTTATGAATTTTTTTATTTGATTGTTTCACTTGGTAATATTGAAAAATTAAAAAAAAATACTTAATGCAATTATTTTCAAAATTGCTTTTTGAGGTTAGATATGAGGATATCACGTATCATTTGTGGTATATTGAATTTTAAAAAAATCAGCCATATTCTATCTGGAGGAGCCCAAACTTGGTATGGTTCGAAAATTAATTTTGTTTTAATTAAAAAAATATGGCTAAAATGTAATGATGTGGCATATTTTTAGAATCGCCTCAAAAAGCTCTTTCATATGATACTACACACGATAGGTTTCTGAAAAAAAAATTTTTTTTCCATACAAAAAGAAAAATGTTTCGGAACTCCCCCCTAAGGGAAATTTTTTTAGGAACTACGGGTCAAAAAAATTGTTTTACCTCTAGTATGCGTGTGCCAAACGGCTAAACTGTACATCGATTTGCGGTTTTCTTATGAAATTGGGCTTGTGGGGCTTCCATTAACTTGTATGATACGTTTTTAGTAAAAAATAATTTCTTCCGGTATAGTTCGCCGAATAGGAATTTACACGCACATATCCGCAAAGGATCCCGAAACCGTTCGCCGAAAGATCTCGTGACGTAGTGACAGCTGTGCCAATGCACGTAGGTACGTAGACATGACGCAACGCACCGCCAAGCCTCCGGCTGCCGGCAGCTGAGTCAGCCCCGCAGGCTTATAATGAAAACGCACGGCCATCCTCGCCATACCTCCACAGGCCGTCAATCGAGCAACACGTGCCTTACTACTTACTACCAGTGTGTGCTAACTTACGGGATTATAGTGAGAGTGACTCGTGGACCAAACCAAGTGACTTAAAATTTGTGAAAAATTGTTTTTAAGAATGGAGAAGTTATTGATGATTGTAGTGCTTTGTGTGGCTGTGAGGGCGGTTGAGTACAGACACCACCCGAAGTTTCCCTGGAGTTACGAGGACCATGAACTGCCACCGTTGAAGAAAGGTACGTCTCATTTTTTTTGACTCTATTGGTCGCGGAACAAGAGCAAATTCAGAAAGATTTTTATAAACCGAACATTCGTCTGAAAAATTACAACTTGTGTTTTTTTGGGACATATTTAATTAGTTATTATATCGTTACCAGTGGCGTGCTTTGCTAACTATTGTTTTATGTCGACAGTGCCCTGTGGTACAGACTCAAGCGAGAGGAGTGCCCTAATAGAAGATGCAAAGTGTGGAGCACCGAGAGACGTTTTCGTTGTACTTAAACCTAGAGCAGCGCACGAAGAGGTAAATATTTATCTTAACTAATTACCAAATACCATATAATTAGTCCAAGGAGTCACTAACTTTATCGTGTTCGAATTATTTATTCATATTTAAACGCGCCGCGTTTTTATCGTCACATGGAGTATGCGTGATAATAGTATCGCCACAATTTCTTTCATGATTTCACAAGTTTAAATAGTGACGAAATATCTTTATCTGAAATTTGAATGTCACTGAATTTAATCGTAGATTAGATATTTTTGTATTAATGCATTCCGTACTGAAGACGAATACAGGGTACTTACGATTTTACCAGATTGGTTTAGATTCAAACCTAATCTGAGATTAAATTATGTCTAATTTAGAAGGACTAATATTTAATTAAATTCTTGTTGTAGATAAAGAGGGGGTTTGAAATTCAATCTGGACTAAGTTTGCCTTGCTCACGTTCGTGTATTTCCCCAGATCCACCCAGGAGCCGTGTGGGTCAAGCGGTGCGTCGGCCTCTGCGACCACGTGGGCTCGGACGCCAAGTGCATGCCCCACGAAACCGCCATCCGGCACATACCAGTAAGTGTTTACCCAAACCTTATCTCGACTTAACTGCCTTGACACACTTGTTCTATTCTAAACTGATTGTCTCCAACGATAATAGTGACATAATGAACTGCGATTGTTCTAAAGCGTCTATGAATCAGTGAATCGGCGCGCGATTACGGATCATCTATTATGATCGCGCTTTCTGCAACGCTTGGAATCTAATTGGAATTCTGTTTGCAGATAAAGATAAGCAACATGAAAACGGGCAAGGAGTCCTGTGCGCAGTACCCAGTTGAGGAGCACTTGTCGTGTCAGTGCTGCACGGGCAGCCCCGAGAGCTGCGCGGCGCGGGGCCGCGTGTTCAACTCCCGTAAGTGCTCCTGCCAATGCCCCAACCACAAGGAACGCCACGACTGCCTCACTAAGGTTCGTAGATAATGGATGTCTGTGAGCACTAACTAGATGTGATGCACGATGCACCGACCGACTTTTAACAAACGCTTCCACTTCTCCCGCATTTCAAACGTTCAGGCAGGCTGTCGCGTTTATCACCATCGTTAATTGTCTCTTTTTGACTAGTCAAAAAAAATATCTTATATCAGATGGCAAACTCTAAAAGCCTGTGTGTCGCTTGTGCGACTAATTGATTGGCTTTAGCATCATCCACGCGCCTTAGTGTTTCGTTGCGTATGTGCTGATATCCATTGTCTGCGATCTGATTTACGTTCCACTAAATCAAATTTCCCAAACTAAGATTTTAGACTTTACAATGTTAGCTCTCTTTTGTTATAGAACCCGAATATGCGGTGGAATCGTTCTAAATGCGCTTGTGAAGCGCGACGACGGATCAAGTGATGGAACCACGTGGAATGTTCTGGAAGGAAGTCCTAGCGGCTGGGAGTTCGCCTACGTGAATGTGAAGAATTACACAAGTGACCTTAGCTGCACCACCGACTGATGAAAGTGTCTTATTGCTTAAGAGTAGTCGAGTAAATCTAAACAGTATTATAGGGTAAGCTATTTATTTCGTTAGGGTTTAATATGGGACCAAAAAGAGCTGACAGCTCAGTGTGTTCCGAGACCTTTGGTACTTAATTTTTGCTGTGTAAGAATGATTTTGATCCTTTTATTTAAGTATGTGTCCATTTTTGAGGAGTATTGTCTTTAGACATCACTGTTCAGTATTTGTTTAGTATAATGGCGTAAATTTGATTTACGTAATTCCTAAATTGTGATATTTATAGTAATACGATTGTCCGCGTTAAGGTTTAAGATTACTTTACTGATATCATGTAAAAGTATTTGGTCTAGTCAGTAGACTTGTATGTAATGAATTACCTACATTTGTATTAACTCCAGGAATGTTTTGATTTTAGAAATCAGCTCTCTTTATGTGTATTTTACTTTTTAAATTTCGTATTGGAAACCTAGTCTTTTGTGCCAAAGGCATGGAATCTCAGGGGTTTCATAATTCATTTGTTTAATTTATTGTTCAATTTAAATATAAGCTATAGAAGCTTTAAGTGATCGAATCACGTTAAGTTAAATAGGTACCTAGTAAAATGTTGTACTTAAAGTAAGATTGTACCTAGGTAATTAAAATTTATACTTATTTTCTTACATGTGATTTATTTTTCTGAACCATATTTAGACATCAAGCTAATATTAGTATAGATGTATATAATTAAAGAAATGCACAGTCATGTGTATTCTCGATAAATGCGAAGTTATGATAAACTCCCCGAAGGTAAACCAATTCGCGGCCAACATCAGCACATTATGTTAGCCATGTTTAAATTGCCCACAGATCTAACAGCCTTATTTTATAAACACTTCAAACAGACTATCTTAGTATGGTTAAATAGAACATGATTCATGAACGTCAAATATCGATAATGGATCTATTTAGCCTTTGTTAACGTCTGGTTAAAATATAATTAACTTTAAAAACAAAGTTTTAACCGACTTCAAGTTAGTACTCCGCTAAGCCACGAGAAAATTTCCACATTTTTTTTTACAAATTACCACATGAACTGATTTCCGAGAGCCAATGCGTTGATTACTATAGAAACGAAACCCAATCGCTGTATGTGGGCAGATAATATTTGAGGACTTCCGTCGATTCCCCAAGATCATCACCAATGGCACTTCATTAGTTCCAATTTCAACGGAATCTTATCAGAACCTGTGACGTACTTTTGCACTTTTAAGTACATAATTGAGGAATTTGATAAGTCATCTGTGGTCTTTATCATCAATTCCTCACCACCAAATTTATGATTTCCCAATGTAAATACACGAGTTATAATAGAAAATACCAAAATTACTACACGAGTGCCCAATAAAATTGAGGAGTTTCCTCAAATCCTCATGGATCCCATCATCTAACTGAATTTTGAAAAAAATGGGACCCACCTGGAAGCATACAAACAAAAAAATGTTTTTTCGAATCGGCTTATCAATGACGTAGCTCTGAGGTAACAAACATTGAAAAAAAAAATTAAAAATACAACCGAATAGAGAACCTCCTTTTTTTAAAAGTCGGTTAAAAAACGAACCCTATAAGTTAAACCTGGAGCATGTTGCATAATAACTTGTAGCTTATGTATATTCAAATATGGGAAGGACTGCTCCTTCGTTTCAAACTATTTCACTTCCATTTATATATGTCGCAGTGAAATGGCCAAAACAGACATTTGAACAAATCCCTAAGGGATATGATCAAATCACGCAGGATGTTAAAATGGTGAATCCATTTTATCATTTACCTAATACAAATCAGTCATTTGATCAAATCTCTGAATCTGTTTAGTGAAATGACGAAATCGGACAAAAAAGGCAACTCGTTTTTTCAGATTCACGCCTCTATTCCCAAAAGGGGTTGGCAGAGCTTATTACTCGTATGTTCCAATGCCACTATGTCCTGAGCTAGGAAACCCTGTGCTACAGGACCCAGTTTCGCCGTTCCAAATACTTAACCTAAGCTACTACAAGTGAACAAAGAGAGCAAAATACAACTTATAACTAAATATGCCGAGTTTTGATGGTGTGTTATTGTGTATGGCGAGTGCCTGTGCGTATGTGTGACATAACGTATGCCGGGCGTAAACCGCGTAAAATTATATAGTATAACTAGCTTTTGCCCGCGGCTTCGCCCGCGTAGTAAAAGTAATTTTCCAATAATTGTTGAATTGCTACGCCGCCTACTAACCTACTACTACTAACTTCCCCTACTAATAACCCTTCGTCATAACCCATTATGGTAAATTAATTTTTATTTACTATTATATTTATGCCCGTGTGGTGGCGGGTTAGAATTTCACCACCCTCTTTCTTCCCGTGTGAGTCGTAAAAGTCGATTAAGAGAGCAGGGTTGAAGTGTGTTGTGGGTGATGGGCTAACAACCTAAGCAATATCACTTTTTGTCGATCTTTTATACCCACATTTATGCTAAAAGTGGCTCTGGAACATAAAGTTCATGTGCTCTGCCTGCCCCTTTTGGGAAAAAAGGCGTCAATGTATGCATGTATGTACGTATTTCTGTTATTAAATTTACAATCATGATTAATGAGAATCTGTCCTCTGGAATAAAAGCTACTTTATGTTCATGAACATTAATGTTGAAATACCAAAATATCTCCACGAATGTTAAGTCAAATTTGTGGCCTGGACATTGCTATAGGCTTGTTTCCTAAGATTTTTTTTCTATGCTTTTCGAACCAGTATTTAACATAAATACCCAAAAAATTGTTTTAATTTAACGGCGGCCAAAATGCTTAACATATTAAAAGTAAGCAGATCTTCGTGCAGCACCTTGAATGTACTTATTACGGATGCAGGCACTTTCCCAATGTCTCCTATCCTCCCGTCCCGCCGCGCCGCCCGCACTCGCCTAGGTACCGATTGCTGACGATCGAGATGGCACCGAATACAAACTTTAAAACCTATAACCCTATATAATGCGGGTCTCGTTCCATACCTCAAAATCAAAAATAGAACCCTTATTTATAGGATCACGTGTGGCTGTCTGTCAGTCCGTCTGTTACAACCGATTTGCTACGAAAAAAACTGGACCGATTGAATTGCAATTTGGCACAAATATTTTCATGAATTTTCATGTCCACAACATAACATTTCAAAATCTATGTGATTTTCGTTATTAACGTCCCAAAAAACCGTTATAACAACGCCCATATTGATATTTAGACGCCACGTTGGAATGTAAAATCGTTGTTGTTTTCCTAATCAGCGACCCGATAAACCATAGAAACAATAGATGCCGATGTTGATTTTCAGATTTTGTCACCACATGTCTCCTTTTAGGGGTTGAATTCTCAAAAAACCGGAAACACTTGTTTACTCATTTATCGTTAGGAATTATCCTGTGAATTCTCGAATAAAATTGTCTAACTTATCTTTTTTCTCCATACAAACTTTGGACCTCCTTTTTAACCCCTTTAGGTGTAATTATTTCAAAAACGCTGAAAGCACTTTATTTGTAAATTAATAAGTAATCTGTCCACAAAGTTTTAAGTACGTAGTAGCTAAAAATAAGTTTCCCTTATACAAAATTTGGACCCTCATTTAACCCTCTTAGCGGTGGAATTTTATAAAACGCTGAAATCTCTTTTTTTGTATCCTAATAAGTTATCTTCCTACAAAGTCTCAAGTCTCTAGTTCAATAAATAATGTTTCCCCTCCACAAACATTGCATCCCTATTTAACCCCCTTAGGGGAAGAATTTTCTAAAACGCTGAAAGAACTTTTTTGTATCTTAATAATAATATTCCCACAAAGTTTCAAGTCTCTAGTACAAAAAAATATGTTTCTCCCATACAAACTTTGCACCCCTACTTAACCCCCTTAGGGACAGAATTTCCAAAAATCCCGTTATCCCTTGCCTACGTCATAAAATGAAGTTCTGGTGTAAATTTCAAGTTTCTAGTCCCAAGTAGCTTTGAATACGAACTTTGCACCCCCTTATTTTATATAACGCTGAAAATACTTTTTTTGTATCCTAATAAGTAAAATACCTACCAAGTGTCAAGTCTCTAGTTCAATAAATAATGTTTCCCTTATACAAACATTGCACCCCTAATAAACCCCCTTAGGGGTAGAATTTTCTAAAACGCTGAAAGAACTTTTTTTGTATCTTTATAAGTAATATCCCTACAAAGTTTCAAGTCTTTAGTACAAAAAATCATATTTCTCCCATACAAACTTTGCACCCCTTTTTAACCCCCTTTGGGATAGGATTTCCAAAAGTCCCGTCTTATCCCTTGCCTACGTCATAAAAGGAAGTTCTGGTGTAAATTTCTTGTTTGTAGTCCCAGTTGTTTTGAATACAAACTTTGCACCCTTATTTAATCTTATTAGGGGTGGAATTTTAAAAACGCTAAGGATATTTTTATTTGTATCCTAATAAGTAATCTTCGTACAGAGTTTCAAGTCTCTAGTTCAATAAATAATGTTTACCTCATACAAACATTGCACCCCTATTTGAACCCCTTAGGGGTAAGATTTTCTAGAATTTTCTGATTTTTCTTTTTTTTTAATAAATAAATAAATAAAACGCTGAAAGTGTTTTTTTTGTATCTTAATAAGTAATATCCCTACAAAGTTTCAAGTCTCTAATACAAAAAATAATGTTTCTCCCATACAAACTTTGCACCCCTATTTAACACCCTTAGGGACAGAATTTCCAAAAATCCCGTCTTATCCCTTGCCTATGTCATAAAAGGAAAATCTGGTGTAAATTTCAAGTTTCTAGATACAGTAGTTTTTAATTCAAATTTTGCACCCCTATTTAACCCCCTTAGGGGTAGAATTTTATAAAACGCCAAAAGTACCTTTTTGGTATCAATAAGTAATCCTCCTACAAAGTTTTAAGTCTCCAGTTCAATAAATAATGTTCCCCCATACAAACTTTGAACCCCCATTTCACCCCCTTAGCGATAGCATTTCCAAAAATCCTGTTCTATCCCCTACCTACGTCATAAAAAGAAGTTCTGGTGTAATTTTCAAGTTCCTAGTCCCAGTAGTTTTGAATACAAAATTTGCACCCCTATTTAATCCCCTTAGGGGTGGAATTTTCTAAAACGCTGAAAGATTTTTTTTTGTATCTTAATAAGTAATATCCCTACAAAGTTTCAAGTCTCTAGTACAAAAAATAATGTTTCACCCATACAAACTTTGCACCCCTATTTAACACCCTTAGGGATAGAATTTCCAAAAATCCCGTCTTATCCCTTGCCTACGTCATAAAAGGAAGGTCTGGTGTAAATTTCAAGTTCCTAGTCCCAGTAGTTTTGAATACAAAATTTGCACCCCTATTTAATCCCCTTAGGGGTGGAATTTTCTAAAACGCTGAAAGAGCTTTTTTTGTATCTTAATAAGTAATATCCCTACAAAGTTTCAAGTCTCTAGTACAAAAAATAATGTTTCACCCATACAAACTTTGCACCCCTATTTAACACCCTTAGGGATAGAATTTCCAAAAATCCCGTCTTATCCTTTGCCTACGTCATAAAAGGAAGGTCTGGTGTAAATTTCAAGTTTGTAGTCCCAGTAGTTTTGAATACAAACTTTGCACCCCTATTTAACCCCCTTAGGGGTGGAATTTTGTAAAACGCTGAAAGTGCTTTTTTTGTATCTTAATAAGTAATCTTCCTACAAAGTTTTAAGTCTGTAGTTCAAAAAATAATGCTTCCCCCATACAAACTTTGGACCCCCGTTTTACCCCCTTAGGGGGTGAGTTTTGAAAAATCCTTTCTTAGTGCTCCCCTACACCTTAGAAGGAACCTACGTGCCAAAATTGGAATCCGTAGACCTAGCGGTTTGGGCTGTGCGTTGATATGTCAGTCAGTCAGTCAGTCAGTCAGTCAGTCAGTCAGTCAGCTTCTTCTTTTATATCTTTAGATAGAGTTAAAAAAAAACATTCCAATACTGATAAAATGGTAACTGGTAATTATTTTATCACGGTTATGAGGAGTTCAGTCTCATGACAATCCAGTTGCGTCAGCCATTTGGTCAACAACCGTTTGCTTGGAGGCATTTTTATGAGGTGACATGTGCAGTACAGTCTCATGAACTAGAGGAGAAATGAAGGGATGAAATCTTTGGGGAGATTTTGTACGCGTTTTTGGGGTATTCCAGCGCTGGCGGCGTCTTTTAGGTGCTTCAAAATTCTTGTCATGTAGTTTTCCATAACTGTCTCTGTATTTTTTCTTATTTATTTCGTCTACAGTATTTTCCTCAAAAACAGTTGGCGGACAGACAGGACGTTAGCAACTTTGTATAGTTATTTGGTGCTGAAACGTGATGGTTTGCGGTAGATAACCTTTCCAAACGAATAAGGCGAGTCTTTGCTGCCCCTCACCAAATCGAATTGCAATAGCCTAATACCGATTCACAGAGTGCGGAGTTAACTATTTTCAACAGTTCGGGGTACGCAAAATTTCTTAGAGCGCGAAAGACAAACATATGCTAATGAATTTCTATTTAAAAAAAAGGACACAACATTGACCACCGGCGTAGTGCCAAACCGATACAGTGACTCCATTTTTGCTATCAATACCATCATCTTTAAGAGGTTATACGCCGTGGGCCCCATTAACCAGACAGATTTTAACCATGCATTTCTAAGGCATCTATAACAAGTAAAAGAAGTTAAATCAACCAGAGATATTAGTATTAATGTCGAAACAGCCCTCTACATTCTTATTTTCCTATCAAAGGACTTTCAATGCTGCTTTCATCCCTCCGCATTACATGCCCATACCAAGCGAGGCGGTTGGCTCTCAATCTAAACTTTTCGACAGTAATACCTATCGATCTACTTACATATTTAAAATTATAAATATTTATTAACGAGCAGCGGGCTTGTCACTTTTATTCCAATAAATTAATTAAAAGTAAGTGTTGATGTAAAATATCTTTACTTACTAAATATGACAACAATTATATGAAAAGGTTTGTATTTATAAATGTTATGCAGTCCGAAAAACGTTTGTATGAGACGTGACACGAAACACTCCTTTTTTAACCGACTTCAAACAAAAGGAGGAGGTTCTCAATTCCAGGTGGGTCCCATTTTTTAAAAATTAGTTAGATGATGGGATCCATGAGGAATTGAGGGAACTCCTCAATTTTATTAGGCACGTGTGTAGTGATTTTGGTATTTTCTATTATAACTCGTGTATCCGGAATCATAAATTTGGTGGCGAGGAATTGATGATGAAGACCACAGACGACTTATCGAATTCCTCAATTATGTAGGTACTTAAAAGTGCAAAAGTACGTCACAGGTTCTGATAAGATTCCGTGGAAATAGGAACTAATGAAGTGCCATTGGTGATGATCTTGGGGAATCGACGGAAGTCCTCAAATATTATGGGCCCACATACAGCGATTTGGTTTTTTTTTCAATAGTAATCAACTCATTTGCTATCGGAAATCAGTTCATGTGGTACATTGTAAAACAATGTGGAAATATTCTCGTGGCTTGGCGGAGTACTAAATTGAAGTCGGTTAAAACTTTGTTTTTAAAGTAATTTATAATAATAGAACTTACCTACTCGTATATCACTCAAGTAAGTTTAGTGAACAATTTCAATAATGAATACCAATAAAGCAAAAATATAACAAACAACGAGCATACTGAATGGTAAAACAAGATCTTGTAACGTCAGGAGACGCACCTCCAAGGCGCCGGCGACACTGCTCGCGTACTTGGGAACGTCCAGAAACCCATGTCGGCCTTTAACGGCATGAACAAAACCACACTCAACAATGCGAGACATTGTTAACTCGAATTTACGGAGAAGCGGGAATCCACGTTTAAAAAATAAAGCGTAATGCGTTTTGTATATATTATCTTGCAAAGCGTGAATACGTTTGTTCTCTGTCATATTTTTCGATGCCCACCATAAATATTTATAGTATATTGTCACAGTGTACTTGCTCGAAGTTTTTGCAATCTCATCTAAGGCCAAATCAGCAGTTAAATCGCTGCACGTGTCTAGGTATTGTTCGTTAATTATTGGTATCTCCGCATTCTTCAAAAACACTGCGATGTCCCTGGTAATACATGGAGTTATGTTGTAGTTCTGCAAAGACATGTATTCATTTACCTGTGGTTTGTATGCCCGATAAGTAGAGTAACTTGTCAACTGCATCTGGTAATAGCAGGACATTAAGAAGATGAACCACAGCCAATGAATAATAATTACATTCTTAAATAGTTCCTCCCTCATATTTAGCGTAAAATTTTGAGTTGCATTTCCGAAGAGTTTGAGCAGTTCAGATGAACTCTGGTCCCGGAATGTGGGTATTTTATTTTTATTGGAACCTGAAAGTACTACTGAGCAGATGAGCATTGTTATCACCAGGAGCAACCAAACCTTGTATTCAAACATCATGTAAACTATTTTCCATCTTTCCACTAAATCAGATTTAGGAGTGACTGGTATGAAAATATCTTCGAAAGCTAGATGATTATACAAATAATCGAACAGTAATGCTCGTTTATGGTTTAAGCTTAACGCCCCAAACAACATATCGAATTCATTTTGAGACATTTTTTTTATAATACCGGTAACTGTGAAATTATCCAAAATGGTACCGAACTCCGCAGTTTCAGGCACAAATGTGTAATTTGGAGATATGTGCTCTACCTCTAGTAGCAGTTCTACAAGAAACGTTTCTATACCAACAACCAATTTAGCTAGTTTTCCTGGGTCGGATAAAACCAGTGGTGGGTAGTGATGAGCCAGAACATTGAATGTACAATTTGTCAAATCAGGTCTATCGTAGTCCTGCAACTTCTGTACCCAGTCTTCATTACTTTCACATTGTCCCACTCTGGTGGTGTGGTTGTAGTCCCGGCCGCAGCGGCCTGCTGCGTAGGGGAGGTAAGTATAGATCGAAGCACCTTCGGCATCGTCCACAATAACAAGAACATGGATGATGTGAAAATTCCATAACACCTTAAATATTTGTGGCAAGTCCTCTTTGATCGTATTTCCCAGCACTATAATGTACAAAGCTGTGGACTGGCGATACCACACAAAGTTTAAACCGTGGAATATATTTTCAAACTTATCTTGGTCATCACAGCGTATTATGTAAATATTAGGTGATATATTCACAGACACGTTGTGATCCTGTGTGTATATTTTGACGCGGTTACTTTCATGAAGTTTTCTGATCAAAGCATTCTCAAACTTGTCAGTGATGATGGCTACGTCGGCTCGAGGCAATGTTTTAGATAAAACTATACCCACTACACACGTCTCAAGAACATTCCATCGCGTTAAGTTATTGATAACATTTCCGATACTCATCACAACACAGACGTGACTTATAAAGCAATATAATGTTATTCTAGCGTACATTACTGATAATTGCAATAGTCACTTTATAAACGGGACTAAAAGATCTTTTCCAATAAAAAAGGGTGGGTAAATGAATGTGTCGCACACTCGCACAGTCGTAATGTCGCACAACACGCCGCGCGAACAGTCAGCCGAGTGTGCGCAAACGCGGTTAAAACAGAATAGTCGTACAAACACATGTATACACGCTCAACGCTTGTTTTTCACCAGGTGTATATGAATAAATGATGACTCTAAATCATTAATGATAAATCATAACTTGACAAATGTCATTTAACGATAGCACAGCTAACGATTATGTCCATTAAATGTATTCACAAGCCCATATGTACCCAACGGAGCCTCCAATTAGGCATGTCTATATTACCTTATCGACGAAACAACGCCTTACTTTCTTTTTATTATCTACATATCAAGTTTTTGTTATTCAAATTCATATTGATGAATAAATATGCTGTCAAAATTTCAACGAACAATATTAGGGCGGTGGTATTTTTCAGCGTATACATGCCCACGAATAACCTAGAAAATCTATCAGCGTTCACAGAATGTTTAGGTATAAAACTCTATTATAGCTGATCAATCCGATGCCGAAGCAGTGATAGCGAAGGAACGGTTTTGTAACGAAATGTTAGCGTTCTGTGAGCAACAAGACTTTTGTGTGGATATGGAACTGCTTGGGCATGGCTCTGAGACGTTTACATTTGTGAGCGACGCGCACGGGTCCACCAGGTGGCTAGATCACTGTATTACGACCAGTGCTGCGTTACAAACCGTTAGGCGTGTGTGGGTCAAACAGGATTTCATGTGGTCTGATTATCTACCTCTATTTATACAGTGTGATCTCTTTAGAGTTAAGCCAAAGTTGGATTACCATACAAAATCAATAAATACAGTCGTTTAGGGCGAGAGAAAATCAGACCAAATAGAAATTTACCAATAATTGTGTAATGAAGAGTTGAGGAAAATCGATTTGCCTTCCGAACTTGCCCATTGTTCAAGTAGTTTTTGTACTAATGAGAGCCATAGGAAATTATTACGAAACATGTATAACAATGTTATTACTGTCTTGTCGAGCACGGAGCAGACACGATCTGAGAGAAGAGGCGGGTACATCCCGGGCTGGAATAAATATGTCGCTCGTCATCACAGGGAGGCCCGGTTGCATTTTATTACCTGGGTCCAAGCTGGGAAACCCTCGAGTGGCCCAGTGTACATGATTATGTGTCAAAGTAGAAAGATTTTCAAAAGTAAAATAAAATGGTGTCAAGATAGAAAGGAGCATTTAAAAATGGATAGTCTAGCTTCACTTCACGCCAATAAGGATTTTAATTTTTTTTGGAAGCAGACGAACAAGTTAAATGTTAAGCCGGGCCAACCTGCCGATGTCGAGGGAATAAGTGATCACAGTGATGTTGCTAACTTGTTTAAACGGCACTTCAGTATTACAGCCGCTGCACCCGATAGCGCGTCGGACCCTCGGACCAGGTGACCAATGCTGAGCTGAACGTGACCACTCGTTCTGTGATATTTACGGCCAAGCAGGTTAGTAATGTTATCAAGGGAACGAAACGAGGAAAGTCACCTGATCATGACAGTCTCGGCATTGAGCACCTCAAGCATGCAGGGACGCATTTGCCTAGGGTACTCTCCCTTCTATTTAACTTGTTTACTGGGACATGGTTTCTTGCCTGATGAGATGACAAAAACCATTGTACCTAGTGCAAGACTGGGGATATGGCCAGTATCTCCAACTATAGACCCATCTCACTTGCGACCATTTTAGCTAAGGTATTTGACGCCCTACTTAATGATATACTAGGCGTCATGCCATTGTATATGTCTAGTAAGACATATACAATTGCATGACGCCCAGTTCGGTTTCCGAGCGGGACTGTCTACGGAAACGGCAATTCTAAGTCTCAAAGGAGCTGTCAAATACTACACGGAGAGGAATTCACCGGTGTAAGCGTGCTTCCTTGATTTGTCAAAAGCATTTGACACTGTCTTGTATGGGGAATTGTGGGACAAATTGGGAAGTGCGGGTGTACCGGCTGAATGTATCTCAATTTTACGCTACTGGTACGCTAGTCAGAGGAACCAGGTGAGATGGGGTGCGGCACTGTCGGACTCATATGGCATGGAATGCGGTGTGAGGCAGGGGGGGCCGACGTCTCCGCTGCTTTTCAATGCGTATGTTAACGATCTCATTATCGAGCTCAGCAACACACATACAGGTCATATTGATAACACATGCATGAACAATATCAGCTATGCTGATGATATGGTTTTGCTGGGGCCGTCAGTGGGGTCAATCAGAAAACTGGTGGCTATTTGTGAAGCCTATGCAACGGAACACGGGCTTAGGTACCTACAACTGTGGTGGTTTTAAGAGTGGCAGAAGCCGATCGATGTTCCGCCTATTAGGCTAGAGGGCACGTCTCTTCGGGTAGTGACACAGTTTAAATACTTAGGTCACATAGTTAGGTACCGAAGACCTGAACGATGACGGTGACATTGAAAGGGAGAGCAGGGCACTGGCAGTTAGGGGAAACATGATTGCTCGCAGATTTGCTCGCTGCTCAAAGCCAGTGAAGGTGGCCCTTTTCAAAGCATATTGCCAGTCATTTTATGCGAGCAGTCTGTGGGTGAAATATACTCGTAGGGCTGTCAGTGCGCTGCGTATCCAATACAACAACATCTTTAGGATGCTGATGCAGCTGCCCCGATTCTGTAGCGCGACCGGAATGTTTGCGTAGGAGCGCACGGATGGGTTCCACGCGGCGCGATCATCCGCAAGAAAGTGGCATCCCTGCTCTGTCGCGCTCGGAGTAGCGGCAACAGCATCCTAATGGTGTTGTCAAATAAATTTGACTGTCCCATCTATAATAAATGGAGGCAGATAATGCTTGGCCTATAATTTAATGCTGTATTGCATAATTTGATTTATTATATTTAATTTAGCAATTCGAATTAAGAGGGCTTTTTAAAATTCGTCAGGAATAAGCGACAATTACCGATTTTTGACGGTCTAAATCTAAGAAACGGAAAGGTTTTTATAGATTCTGATTACTTATTTGCATAGCTCAACTCCTTTTATTGTGCGTACCGGCCTCTGATTTAAGAATAACTGAATATGTTGACCGAATATACCCGATTACCGACAGTAGTTTTCGGAAAAGAGCGCCGAGCCATAAGTTTGACCGCCTAATTCTCCATGATGTTACATGAGAACCTAGTTGTTTTTTTTTCTTTTCACTATTGTAATATGTCCGTATTGTGCGTAGCGGCCTCGAATTTTCCTTTTTTTTCACGTATGTATATGTAAATTGATCTCAATTACACCATATTTTTCAACAATATCGTACTGAAAACACAAGGATTTTCTCATTATTGTTGAATTATTAGTAAATTGAATCTTAAATAACATTAAAGTTCATACTTTTACCAATACAATGCAGTAAAAAAAATACAACATTTTCCAACATTTATATTTTTAAATAATCATTCAAACATAGTATAAATTTACCGTCGCGCGCGATCTCTTGCCAGTACCGGCTTAGCCGTTGTCCGGGTCGGACCTGTAAGTCGTGTAATTGTGGCTATTCACGAAGGCTAACCGTCAACTAAAATATTATTTTGATCTCTGACTAGGCATAGTTGTTATCAACGTCGGGGTCAAACTATACTAGTGAGTCATTCGTGAGGCTAATCGAGACAACTTACGAATTGCATAGCTGCCATGTCAATTATTTTACGAGTGATCGTGATACTTGGTGATTTTTTTATAAGCTTTTATTTAGTTCACCTATCCGTTGTCTGCAATCAAATCTTGCAAGTTAAATTTGATCCACTTCCTGGTTTCCGATTGAGCTGAAATTTTGCATGCATGTATAAATTGGATGACAATGCAATATGATTATGACATAAAGCTGATCTGATGATGGAGCTGGAAGGTGGCCATAGGAACTACGTAATCAAACGACGCAACCCCATCGAGTTTGGGCTCCATTAATTCGTCTTGATGAGTACTTGGTAACCAGGGTCTGATGATGGAGCTGGAAGGTGGTCATAGGAATTCCGTAATTAAACGACGCAACCCCATCGACTTTGGGCTCGTTTAATTCGTCTAGACGAGTACTTGGTAACCAGGGTCTGATGATGGAGCTGGAAGGTGGCCATAGGAATTCCGTAATTAATAAATAAATAAATATTAGGGGACAATCTTACACAAATCGACCTAGTCCCAAACTAAGCAAAGCTTGTACTATGGGTACTAGACGACGATAAACATACTTATATAGATAAATACATACTTAAATACATAGAAACATCCATGACTCAGGAACAAATATTCGTGCTCATCACACAAATAAATGCCCTTACCGGGATTCGAACCTGGGACCTCTTGCTTCGTAGGCAGGGTCACTACCAACTAGGCTAAAGCGATCGTCGGTCGGAATTAAACGACGCAACCCCATCGAGTTTGGGCTCGTTTAATTTGTCTTGACGAGTACTTTGGTACTATATGGTAAACAGGGTCTGATGATGGAGCTGGAATGTATCCATAGGAACTCCGTAATTAAAAGACGCAACCCCATCGAGTTTGGGCTCCATTAATTCGTCTTGACGAGTACTTGGTAACCAGGGTCTGATGATGGAGCTGGAAGGTGGTCATAGGAATTCCGTAATTAAACGACGCAACCCCATCGAGTTTGGGCTCGTTTAATTCGCCTTGACGAGTACTTTGGTACTATATGGTAACCAGGGTCTGATGATGGAGCTGGAAGGTAGCCATAAGAACTCCGTAATTAAAAGACGCAACCCTATTTCATCAGTCCACTTTGTGGGAGGTCCGCTGCGCCATCCGGTACGTGGTCTCCGCTCGAGAACCTTACCGCCCCAACGGCCATCATGTTTTTCAGTTGTCTGTACAAGAACCTACAAACCACTGACATAATATGCAGGGTTGTAGAAAATACCTAACAATATGAAAAAAAAACTTTTTAACCGACTTCAAAAAAGGAGGAGGTTATATGTTTCACAGTATTTTTTTTATGTACATACGTTCGCCGATTTCTCCGTCAGTTGTGGCCCGATTAAAAAAATATATTCAAAAATGTATACTTCTGAGATATCCCAGGGAAATCGAGGGCAACCCTCAAATATTACGTACTTATTACGTGTTTCATGAATTCTCTAAAGCTATTCAGGTATTTGCGTCTGGTAGTCATCAGTTCATGTTGGTGGGCTGATGATGGAAGGTACAACTCCTCAACCTTTAGGAGTTAAAGGATTTTTTTAAATCTTATAGACCGTTCATCATATTCTTTCAAGTTATTCAGGTGAGCACACGTCAGGATTTGATGATGGGATCCCAGGGAAATTGAGGATAACCCTCATATTTTATAGGCACGCGTGTAGTTGACATCGGTATTTTCTATTATGACTCGTGTATTTATCCTCGGAAATCGTAATTTTGGTGAAGTTGAACTGATGATGAAGACACCAGGCTAATGGAGAATTCCATTCTCCTCCTCCTGGAGCAGTCCTAAAGGATGTAAAAGGATGTATAAAGGATGAATAATCAGTTGAGTGATCCAACTAGAGAGTGCAAAATCGGTCAAATTTCAAAACGGGTTATTAACCGGTTTTTACTTAAAGCTTAAAACATTGTATTGGAGGATAATTTTACTGTAAGAATTTTAATTCTGGTTTATTAGTAGACGATGTGTAGTTGAATAACTAACTTTTTTTTTACTTTATTATACATCATTATCATTGTCCTTTTACAGACAAGGACAATGATTCGCTTACCGTTTCGCTGATTTATTGCTTGAGAGATGGACATATCTTAAGGAAATTCGCTTCAGCAAGCGAAAGTGTTGACAACGACGATTGATAACGTGAAAGTTCGGAGGCTGGTCCGAAATTGTTGACGTTAATATCATCTACGATAAGATGATTAATTCAAAGTCTATGTCATGGTAGTGCTGTACATGACTCGTAAGGCCGATACGAGAGCAACAGCTACGACCGCATATTTGACAAGTAAATGAGGTATGCCAGGTTCTCATGGGAACAACAATGGCAAACAACAAAACAATGATCCTGGTCCTCAGATTCCTGTTCCCATTTTGTTGGATCGATCTTAAAGGTCATTCATTCAATCATTCAAACAATCTTTGGTCGACCCTACTGGTTGTTTAAGATTTAGCTAAGGAGCAGCCAGTCTTACGTAACGTCTTCGCTTCAACATAGCAATAATGCTGGGTGTTTGTGTCGCGTTTGCGCGAAGCACCCTCTCATTCAAAACACGACCTTTCCATAAGATGTCTAGAACACGCCGAAGACATCGTATGAGGAAGTTGTTCAATTTCCGTTCCTGTTTTGTATACGATGTCCAAGTTTCAGCACCGTCCAATATGTATGTCCGGTACACGATCATCTTCGTATTTACAGTCAGGTGTTATCCCATAGCCTTGTACTGAGCTTCCCGAACATCGTGGATGCTTTGCGGAACTTGATCTCTACGTCAAGTGAGAGATTGTTTGACACTGGTGGGCCCATGGTAGCAGAAATTGTGTACAACTGCCAGAGGCATATTATCCAGCAGTATTGTTAGACAGATATTCTGGATTTATATCGATACTAGCTTCCGCCCGCGACTTCGTCTACGTGGACCCGGGATAAAAACTATTCTATATTTTAATCTAGGTTACAAACTATCTTCGTGTAAAATTTCATCCAAATCGGTTGAGCCGTTTAAGCGTAATTGAGTAACAAATATCCAAACATCTAAACATCCAAACATCCAAATTTTCGCATTTATAATATTATAGTAGGATACTCCTTACATTTATCTCTCATTCTTCATACATGCTCGTCGATTGAATACTCTTGTGACCTGACCTTTCTTTAGGATTCCTCCGATTAGGTCGGAATAAGTTCGTCGAGGTCGTCCCCTTCCAAATTTCTATCCACTTTTCCCTATTACACGTCCTTTGTTAATTCATATTCATCCTTTCTAAATGCTCAAACCAACGTAACATGCTCTTATAAATTTATGTAACAACATCTTCAGATTTTTCAGTCACTCCGCACCTGTCTTATTTTATCGCTATCATACTAACTTTAATTAAACTTACTAGAAATTAATATGTGACAATTTACTAGTTTATTTTTGCTAAATAACGATCTCGGCTCACAACTTCAAGCATTTTATAAATGTAACTCATTTCGGTTAGTAACCCTAACCGGTTTATAGTTTCCAAAACCGGTTATTAACCGAACTCAAAAAGTTCCGGTTAACCTGTTTGCATTCCCTAGAGCAACCTATAGAAGAGACAGCCGGATAGCTGGACATACGAAAGTATTATTGCCCTATAGTTAAATATCGATACGCTCACAAAATTTCACCAGAATCTGTTTAGAGTTGCACCTCATGCAACCTATAGAGGGGACAGCCGGATAGTCGGACATACGAAAGCATTATTGCCCTATAGTTGAATATCTAACTAGCTCACAAAATTTCACGAGAATCTGTTTAGAGATGCAACCTATAGAGGGGACCGCCGGATACCCGGACAGCTGGACATACGAAAGCATTTTTGCCCTATAGTTGCATATCGAACTCGCTCACAAAATTTCAAGAGAATCTGTTGAGAGGTGCGACCTACATATAGAGAGGACAGCCGGACAACTTAAAAAAAAGCATTTTATATTAAAATAAGACGTAACTACTTTAATATTATACTTTGTCAGAGTATTTTAATATATATAGAAAATATGTGCACAAAAAGCAATTACTTGCATTGTTCAAGTTAGGGCACCACGTTAGCGAAGTAATACTTACCATCTTTTAGTGCAAGTATTAATATCGGTCGCGCGTTCGCTCCAACGGTGCGCTATACAGCTACAGTAAGCTTGTGTGCGTGCTAGTAGTATTTACACACACACTACGCACTACGCGTCTCAAAATACCGAATCCTGAGCGAGCGCTTTTTTCAATAGCCCTCTTAATGTAATGTAATAATTCCTACTAAAATAGATTTAGGATAACTGTACCGTACTAACAACTGTAAGGGTTTCGGCCTGCAATTAATAAATAAATAAATAAAAATAAAATAAATAAATATTAGTTTACAATCTTACATTTACAAATCGCGTCACGCAGTATCCGCAACAAGTCTTGTAAATGTATTATGGGTAAGTACGGACGAAGATAATAATGATTATGTCCCTGTGACTATACATTTTATAGGCATTTAATGAAGTAAATATTTCCTCGAATGCCAATTCTAGCTTAACTAATCCTATTACCTTATCACACTGACTTTCCGGTTATGTTTTCCTCAAGTGGATTGTCTTTTGAAGGAAAGTACCTACTTTGTCTGAGAAACAAGGCAGGGGAACAACCGTTACCTATGTCAGATGTAAGACGTAGGTAACGATAAAAAATCGGCCAGGTGCGTGTCGGGCCACGCGCAGTGTAGGGTTTCGTAAACATGGCTCTAACAAAAATTAGGACTTTAAAGCCCAATATCTCGCAAACGCCTAACTAAGCAGAAAAATGGTTTAAAAACTCATAATATTTTTGGAGAAGCTATACAACGACACCCCATATTATAGGTTTAACGACAAAAAAAATTACATCAGCACTTTACATTGTAGGGGAAGTACACTAATTTTTTTACAGGATTTTAATCTACTGTTTTGTCGGCGTGAATGGTTTATATGCCCATGCCGAATTACAGTTTTCTAGTTGTTAGGGTTACTGAGCTAAGCCGAAGACAGATGGAGAGACGGACGTGGGGACACTAAGGGTTCCTTGTTGACTACGGAACCCTAAAAAGTGGTAGATAGGTTATTAGCGCTCCAAAAGTGGCACCCCTAAACTAAGTCCATTACACAAACTGGTCTCAGTTTCGCGTCGTCAATGGAAACGTATGCTGTCAGATTTTGTAGCCATTTTTAAGCACGGGATTTCGTATAGACAACGTTTCTATCTCTTTTATATATTTACATCATTGAGTTAGTTAATGTCCATTGTCTATGCTAAGGTTAAATTACTACCGGCTCTGTCAGCTGTAGAACTTAGAACACGCTAAACCACCGCTAAACTGTTTTTTTTTTCCAAAACTTGAATCGACAAAAAAGCTAAGTAAGTATACAGGTATTATGATTATCGAACCGATTTAGAAAATTCAGGAGAATCGTTTGAGAAATACGACCTACTCCACTATAGACACCCTATTCTGTAACTAGTTTATGGTCACCTCAACGCACACCTACAAATATATATTGACACCGCGATGCGCAGTAACTAAGTGTAGGTAGAGGTCTAGTTGCGTGACGGGTGACCGGCAGGGTAAGCCGCATAAGCGCGTAGCGAATAACGGCCCGGGTCACATTTCTCAATCAGTTTATGAAGCAGCCGGACAGCCGGACAGGACAGCGGGACATCCGGCCATACGAAAGTTCTCTGGGTCTTTAATGATGACAAGCTTTTCGAAGGCTGTCCATTTTTGTCATGGATTTATGATGTGTTATAGTTGAATAATAATTTAATACCTATTAGATATTTTTACATTTGCTATTATATTAGTTGTAAAATTAAACCACCTGTAAACAATTTTAGTTGGTTTACACCGTTCTGGTTTTCATAATAAATAAATAAATATATTTTCTCTCAAAATTGTGATATCATATAATGATCTTATTAATTAGATTATGGATCATCTATGACGATGCAAAAGTTACTTATTCGACTACAAACAGCAGGTACTTATTTGAATTCAACGGAGCGTAACGATTATTAAAATAGATTGATTTCGTAGCAATCGGCTACGCTGCTACGAACCGTAGCACTTGAATTTTGTTAATAAATATTACGACGGCCTTATACAGTCCGCCAACTCATTAAAAGGGGTCTACCTCGCAATCCCTAACATCGTTTGTCATAAAATCACATGCCCGAACTGTTTTGTCCTAATGGGCACTAGCCCTAATGATCAATTGCCATAATAATTATTTTCCATAATGTATTGATTGCCCCAAAACTCATTTGCCCGAATCATTTTTACAATAATTATTAATATCCCTAATATTATTTTCCATATTCCTCGAAATCCCTAATAACGTTGCACCTCATGTCATTTATCCTAAGGGTTGTTGTCCTAATAGGCATTAGCCCTAACGATCAATAGCCATAACAATATTTCTATGGTAAGGTATAAGGCAAAGCCCAGTTAGGTACGACGACGAGCGAAGCGAGGAGGAGTTTTAGGTTGAACTGTAACCCTACAGCGCGCGAGCCCAGCGAGCGAAGCGAGCGTGCCGTGGTAGCGGCCGGCGAAGCGCCAGAACCGGACTGCTGTCAGGTAAGAAAAGTAGGTTAGGTTAGGCAGAATAGTAGGTTAATATAGTTACAGTTAGGGAAAATAAGTTTGAGGACAAATAATGGCTTACTGATAATTATGATACATGACTATTATGGCACATAACGTTAGGATGAATAATCAATATGGCAAGTGACGTTAGGAAAAAAGAACATTATGGGGAAAAAAATCATCCATACGATGTTAGGAAAACTAAAAATAGGGCATATGAGTGTTAGGTCAAAGGATCATTATGACATAAAACGTTAGGGAATGCAAAAATAGGTTAAAACCGTTAGGGATTTAGATATAGATCCATTAAAAGATACTAAAATGTTTGGAACTACTAAATTGGAATGGGTTTGATATTCAACGCGAATTCTTGTTTGCTCTTGCTCTTGACATTGAAACCGAACATCCTCAATAAATTCAAAAATGTTTTCTATTCAATACGCTCAGTCAAATAGACTACGATGAAGCTACGGTAGCCTATAATACAGTGAAATTAGCTCAAAATTTGGCAAAATTAAAGGACGTCTTTCATCTATCAGGATATGTAGGTTATAGAGAAAAGTTTAATTTTATTTACTCTCCCCTCACCTCCGGGGCGCAGGGCCCATGAAAGTGTCCATTTTTAAAGAAAACTGCACGATACATAAAAAGTGTGTAGAAACAAAATAATCCTTAATAAATTTACTATAAACCATTTATACATACAAAAGCGATATCTCTGATAGTTTTAGCGACATCTACCACCAAATACTAAAGTTTTTAATAATGGATTTTTATCTTTGCTGTAAGTTAAGTTTTCTGAAAAACTTCACACTTTACCGCCATGATATGTATGATTGAAGTAAAGAATAGAATATTCTCCTTATAAAAAGGTATAATTTATGTCTAAACTCTTTCATTTACTGTTGCTGTGCTATTTTTAAAATTTAAATCATTCGTCCATTTAGCGAAATATAAATATTCGTACCGGTTAAAAAACGGGGTTACTTTAAATACCATAGACTTCTTATAGGTTTTCCTGTAATCTTTAGGTATAGAACTATTATCTGGATTTATTTTTCATATTTTTAGGCAATGATTTTTAGGCGAGGAAATAGTCAATTTTCGCCTATTTTTTTAAATAACTTCAAAGCTGTTTATGTTAAAATTATTAAAAATTGCATTAGAGATATATTGATTTATACTTTCACGATTCTCACACATTATTTTTACTATACGGGACTTAATCGCGTATTAACTTATTTATTTACCTCACTGAGGTCTCCCGACGTTTCGGATGTGTTGCAACATCCATGGTCACGGGACAACTGGCTTGTGCGGGTATCAACATCTTCTTGCTGCGCGGGTTTTCTGAACTACCCGCATTTGGTCTTTATGAACCCGTGACCCGTATGTGTTGCATGGATGTTGCAACACATCCGAAACGTCGGGAGACCTCAGTGAGGTAAATAAATAAATTAATACGCGATTAAGGCCCGTTTAGTAAAAATAATATATTAGAGATCTTCATAATGTACCCTTTCATTTGACGTGTCACACGATATAGTTCGTAGCTTTTTTTTCTAATTTGTCCCCTCCATTATAAAACTCTAAAAAAATACCCCGACACGAAATTTAGTATCATACGAGGTGAATGTTGTGTCCAAGTGTGGTCTGGGGAGTTCTTTTTAACCCCCGACGCAAAGAGAGGGGTGTTATAAGTTAAACGTGTCTGTCTTTGTGTCTGTTTGTGGTATCGTAGCTCCCAAACGGATTCACTGATTTGAATGCGGTTTTTTAATGTAATAGATAATTTTATCCCGAGTGTTCTTATTTATGTTTCATCAAAAGCTGTTTAGCCGTTTTTGAGATATTGCACTTAGAAATGAAAATGTCGGGAGTTTTTCAACATTTCTAATGATGTATTTATTGTTTACAATAGATTTCTTGTATTTAACATTGCTACGGGTAGAGGGCATAGAACTAAATTATACCTTTTTTAAAAGAGCATATTCTATTCTTTACTTCAGTCATACATATCATGGCGGTAAAGTTTGAAGTTTTTGAGAAAACTTAACTTACAGCAAAAAAAAAAAGATAAATTATTAAAAACTTCTGTATTTGGTGATGGATTGCGCTAAAACTATAAAAGATATCGCTTTTGTATGTATAAATGGTTTATAGTAAATTTATTAAGGATTATTTTGTTGCTATACACTTTTATGTATCGTGTACGGTTTTCTTTTAAAATGGAAAATACCGCGCTCCAGGACACTTTCATGGGCGCGGGGGGGTGATGCTCGCCCCGGAGGCGAAGGGAGAGTGAATAAAATTAAACTTTTCTCTATAACCTACTAATCCTGATAGATAAGTCGTCCTTTAATTTTGCCTTTTCCATACATTCTGATCTAGTTTTCTTGTGCTAGTAGTGGTGCAGGCATGCAGCTGTCAAGCGGCGGTCGTGGGTTCAAATTCCGGGTCGTACCAATGAGTTTTTCGGAACTTATGTAAAGAATACGAGAATTTACCTTCAGCTTTTCGGTGAAGGAAAACATCGTGAGGAAACCGGTCTAATCTCAATAAGGTCTAGTTTTCCTCCTAAGATGGAAGGTCAGATGGCAGTCGCTAATGTAAAACTAGTGCCTCTGCCAAATCTTGGGATTATTGTTTAGGGTACAACCAGGAATAACGCTAGGAGGATGATGATTTTGCTGCCAGTTGGTATTACATTATTTTCAAATGTTTAATGCATCTTTTGTAATTCTAGATGAAATTCATTTATTATTCATTTATTTATTAGTAGTATTATGAAACGTGCAGTTCTGTAGCGCACCTGGATCCACATTATACCAGCGTCATTTCGCCTTCTAATGCGAAACGACATTATGCTGAGTGGACTCCAATTTCTCATTAAGGCCTCCACCCACCGGACGCGTGTGCTGCGCGGCGCGTGTGCTGCGCGGCACACGCGCAAGTTGTAAAGCATTGAAACTACACTTCAAACACACATCGAACGCGGCACACGCGCAGCACCCGCGCAGCACCCGCGCAGCTGCAGCGCAGCACACGCGCAGCACACGCGCAGCACACGCGCAGCACACGCGCAGCACACGCGTCCGGTGGGTGGAGGCCTTACTCGTAATCTTCGTTTTAATATAGCGTCCAAGTGTAAATTTAAAAATGTACTTGCTGTTATTTGCGAAATAAAGTTTTTCTATTCTATTCTGTTCTGTGATATTCTGCAAAACTCACATCTGAGGGGAGAGTCTATAAACCATAACCCGTGTTAAACTTGCAGGCTATATAGCCAACACGCGACTACGTGCACTAACGCATGTTTAATAAAGGCATTACTATAGTTGGTTTAAGTTCGAAAAAATAGGAATTCCCCACGTTACCTACCATACCACTTAAGTCACGGATAGGAATAACTAAAGTATAAATAACGTGGAACCGTTGCTTAATGAGCCATGACCACTGTTTGGCAAAATGGTAAGACGATGAAACCACGAAACAAGATTATAGTAAGATGGGATGTAAAGGTTCAAACATGAGTTTTATCCACCAGAGATAAGTTCCAAAACGTACATATTTATAGACGTGACTGTGAAAAAAAACGTCAATGTTTAAACCTTACTGCATTGAGATAAAACTCAAAATATGATCTCATTTGTGACGTCGGCGAAACCTTGTGAATCCGACGAACATGGGGAATCCCCGTGAAAACGGTGCTTTTTGCTCCGCTTTGTTTTAATTTATGCACATTAAGTTAATTAAGAAAAAAAAATCGAATCACAGTTTCGTTGAGGACCTTAGTACCTACCTTACCTCATTTCCTACTAATAGACATAGTTGCCTCATGTGCCAGGCCTAGGCCTCAACTCGAGCGCTGGGTGTAATCTCCCATGACTCTTCCGCTCGAAAACTAAACATTTATGGAACGCTAATTTTGAAATAAGTATGAAATCCGAGTGGTATTGCCCACTGATATTTAATTCAATCGGTAGAAAGTAAGCGTCAATTCGTTAATTATGGCACTAGAGTCGTATTCGCTCGAAAGGCAAAAATCACCCCTGATCAGGCCTTTTTTAAACCGTTATTTTCAAAAAAACATTATGCTTTTTAACCCCCGAAGCAAAAAGAGGGGTGTTCTTAGCCATGTCTCATGAAAATCTGTTCAGCCGTTTTTGAGATATTAGATGTTGAAATGAAAAAGTTGGGAGTTTTTCAAATTTTTTAAATTGTAGTAATTTGCATTTAACAATGCAATGGGGATTTTGCCATGCAAAAGGTTTCACTTTCTGATATCTTTCCATTCCAGCGCAGATCAAATATCCATAAATGAATGCAAGAATGACGGATTTATCCACAGCCTGAAACCAAGGAGGTCCATTCGACTGAACGTATTGAATTGGAATCGGATGGATTGCACACGCCCGTTCGTTCTGACACCATAGTTAACCATATTTTTGGTGAGCATGGAAACGAATATATCATTAATGTTTTTAAGTTATTATCTTTTGCCACCTTTGCACCGGGTACTACTCGCGGGGGCTTGTTTGACTACACTTGGGCTCGTTATGTTATAAGTGTATGTTTTTGTTGGTGTGTGTTTTTATTTTATATGTTGTTTGTGTGATTTTGGTTCTCTCTTCTCCTCTGCTTATTTAAGAGCTAAGGTCTTGTCGGTGTAGCTCAAAGTAGACACTCCATCTACTCCGATCCCAGGCAACCACTTTGACATCTCGATACGACCTAACAAGTTTTTATTTGAGCTGCTCTATGTAGTTAATTTTACGACCGCTTTAGCCTAGTTCGTACCCTGCCTACGAAGCAAGAGGTCCTGGGTTCAAATCCCGGTAAGGGCAAACATTTATGTGATGAGCATGAATATTTGTTTCTGAGTCATGGATATTTTCTATGTATCTAAGTATCTATATCTATTATATATATCGTCGTCAAGTACCCATAACACAAGCCTTACTGAGCTTACTATGGGACTAGGTCGATTTGTGTAAGATTGTCCCCTTATATTTATTTATTTATTTATTTTATTTATTTTGGTTTTATCTGAATAATTTTTTAAGTAAAAAAAGTTATTATCTTAGACAACAAGATAAATCCAAATTAATTTCACCTAATTAAAACTATGTCTAAATAGCTGGACAATTTTTCACCTTGAAATTTTTCTTAAGACAGTCGTAGAAGCCAAAATGGATTTGGATGATTTGTGTCTATCATCTGCGTTTGCGCACGACAATGGTCAAGGGTCAAGGTTTAATCTTTATCTTAATTGGCAATTAATTGCTCTATGCAACATAAAAATAGCAGTCAAAGCTGATACGTTATATGGTTATTAATCACTTAATCAGCTACATGGAAATCCCGACTGCATTAAACCGTAATTATTTTAGTCTTTTTCCACCCGCGAGTCAAGAAACAGGGTAAGCATTTCATTCGGGTACCTATAAGACTTTTTTTAGTCACCTAAAGGAAGATCATTCGATTCATTCTGACCCTCATAACATGCGCATATTATACTTAAGTAGCACAGAGAGCCATGGAGCGCACCATGCTCGGCATTAAACTACTAGACCGAGTGAGGAATAAGTGGACTGAAAAGGTGTCAGATTGGGGGCCATGTCTAGGTAAGAGGCGCATCGGCCGTCCACCAGCTCGATGGGTAGACGATATTGGGAATAACGAACTATATGCGGGTTAGGGATAGGGAATGACATTCGTTTTTAGGGTTCCGTACCAAAAAAGGTAAAAAAGGAACCCGTATGGTGCGACTCCGTCCGTCCGTCTGTCTGTCTGTCTGTCACAAAGTGAAATAATTAAAAAAATTTTAAAAAAAAAATCCATGCACGAAAACCACACACACACATGGATAAAAACCATTCCAAATTTCACATTGATATCTTAAGTAGTTCTAAGATATCAATGTGAAATTTGGAATGGTTTTTATCCACAGTTATCCACGTGCATGGTTTTTTTTTTTTTAATTTTCTATGAAAAATTTATGAATGAGGAGGGGGCAAAAAAAAAATTCAAATATTAGGTCAAGTGGGGTATCATTTAAAAGGGTTTGACTTTTTGAAGCAGTTTTTCTTTTTTTTCTACATCGGTAAAATTTCGATCTATGAAGGAAAATGTAAAAAAATACCAACCCCCACCCTCCCCTTATCTGCGAAGTTATCCATGCGAAAACTTTGAAAATATCGCGACTCAATGGAGTTGGCCAGGCGAAGGTATTTGCAGATGGCGCCAGCATAGGTTTTACGCGTCAGTCCTACCAAAACTGTCAAATTCTTGTTTTTTTTTTAGGAATTTCCTCGTTTAGAATCAAGCCGTTTAAGCCAAATCCCATAGAAAAAGGCTAGTGATTAGGTACAACCTATGATGGCGCCATCTAGTCAAACATTTGACAGTTGCCAACCCCATTTTCTTTGTGTAAAAGTTATTCGTTGTTTGAAATTGAATTCTGTTGTGTTGGGTTAAAATAAGTAATTTAACAAATATTGGGACATTTACTTCACCTTGAGTTATTTGTAAGTTTGTACGGAACCCTCGGTGCGCGAGTCAGACTCGCACTTGACCGGTTTTTTTTTTAATATCTTCGCAGATGTGAATAGATTGTATTTATTTCCGTCTAGCTTCCACCGGCGACTTCGTCTGCGTAGACTCGGGATAATAACTAGGTACTTTATTTTAATCTGGGCTATAAACTACCTACGTACAAAAATTCGTCCAAATCGGTTGATCCGTTTAAGTGTGATTGAGTAACACACATCCAAACTTTTGCATTTATAATATAGGATGTTTTCCTTTACCGATAAGTCCAAACACTAATAATCCTTTTAGGATGTGACCGATTGCACTTGTAGGTACACAGCCTAGGTGCATGACTAGACATAGACTCAATTTGTTTAACAAATATTTAATTTATGACTAGCGCGATATCGTGACGCTGGAAGACTAAAGAATATGACACAAACGCCATGTTAGGCGTCGTGACGGAGTGAACATTTTAACAGCAGCATCACCGTGTCGTCACGGTTCGCGCGTGACTCGATGACTCAACCTTAGCGTACAGAAATTATTTATGAGAATGTTTATAGCGTGTAAAAATACGCATTCCTGAACTATTTTACTGGTGCATTGTTGTCTTTGGGATTTGAACGCGGAAGGCATCATCAGTTAAGAGTCGAGCCCGGACTTAAATTTAGCTTACATGTTATTCATGGATATATTTACTTAATCTTTATTGCAAAAAAGAACAGCTTGTCATACGAAAGGCGGAATTCATGCCGTAAGAATTCTCTACCGGTTAACCTTTGGGCAAATCAGACAAATTGTGGGTGGTGCAATTTTTTTTTATGTTATCGGAGGCAAACGAGCAGACGGATCACCTGATGGTAAGCGATTACCGCCGCCCATGGACACCTGCAAGACCAGAGGTGTTGTGAGTGCGTTACCGGCCTTTAAGGATGGAGCTCTGGGAACCTTACTCACCATCAGGAACACAACACTACAATACCTACGGAATAGGCAGCAGTGCTATTATGGCTGTGGTCTTCTGTAAGGCGGAGGTAGGTACTCCCCCAGTCGGGTAGAACTTCAGATATAAAACACACAGTGGGTACATAATCATCCTCATATAGTTTTTCCCTGTTTTGCCCTATATGGAGCCCGGGGCGGGGTCCTCTTGGACACCTAATCCCAAGATTTGACATAGGACACTAGTTTTACGAAAGCGACTGCCATCCAAACCAGAGGGAAAACTACGGTATATATAAATAATAATACACAAATAAAATACATATTATGTTGATTTCCGTGAGGTGTCGGGTTAGAATTTCACCACCTGCTTTCGTGGGTGTCGTAAAAGTCGACTAAGGGAGCTGGGTTGAAGTGCGTTGTGGGCGATGAGCTAGCAACCTATCACTGCAATATCACATTTTTCCGATCTTTATTCTTTATACCCACATTTATGCTAAAAGTGGCGCTGGAACATAAGTTTCATGCGCTCTGGCTACCCCTTTTGGAAATAAAGGCGTCAATGTATGTGTGTATTATAATTATATCTGGAGTCGACGATGTTAGAGGGTCATAAATCATAAATCGGAAAGCGACTACGACGTAGGCGCCCGCTAGGCGGGTTCCTAGCAGTGAAAGTGTTAATGGTATATTTTGGAACTTCTACAATATTTAATTTACTCCAAATTAGGGAAAAATTGCGTGGTGGTTTAACCGCTACTCCACCGCTGTATTTACCGCGTTTTACGACCCGAGTTTTCCCCTCAGTGATACCTGATCAAGAGCCCTCGCAGATTTCTGTCTTCGTTTTCCTGTCGGTACAGTCAAGTGTAAAAATATGGGTGCATACAACTTACTCATTAACTCTTATGTCAGCGGATTAAGGTTTTGGTACTTATTTATGAGAGGATGTTATCGATACATATTTTTGCACTTGACTGTAGAAGTGCCACTGCACTACTTCGCACTACATCTTGATAACCCTGTTCGGTCGGGGACTGGTTATTCAATATTCCACCAAGAACATAAATGTAAAAATAAAGAGGAAATTTCAATATTAACCGCCTTATTCATAAAACATATATTGCCTCTGCTAAATAAAATATGCTTTGTCTCTTTCGTACGAACACAAATGTCAAAGTGACAGATAAGGACAAACGAATTTTAACGCCATTTTAGTTAAAACAGGCTTGTAGTACGTTTATGAATACGGCCGTAAGAGTATGCGTCTTTGTTAACTTCTCTAACAAAATAATTGAGATCTAAATGGGTGCAAAGTTTTGTGTAGAAAATCCTAAAATTTTAGTTACAAGAATATGTAATTCAAGCTCAAGATTTGACTCGGCTAGTTTTCACGTACATCACATCACACGTTTCGTCTGATTTAACAAAAAATCACAAATCGTCACAGTTGGTGTACATTCTGCTTGTTGTACTGTACAGTCAGGGGTAATAATATACGTTCATAAATAAGGACATACATATCTGTACAAGACTCTATTGTCAATGTTATAAAAGTGGTTAGTTTGGGATAATTTCTGCCCGCTATAGTATGCACTAGGTACTTACAGGCTATAAATCTTTTCATGACTATCGCTATTCGTACAGCAATAACATCTAAAGTGGTATTCTTCTCTTTGTATATACATGCATCTCCATGCATTTTCTGACCTTATAAATAATAATCAAAATACAAAAATCGTAAATCTTTAAAACTTGCAAACATGTCCAAAAAAGGTAAAGCCGACCACGTGCATTCCATCTATATTCAGCCGGCGTACGTGAGATTATTTTGAGCTTGCAGCTCCCGAATTAAACCACCAAGCATTATATCTTCTAGGAAAGTAAACAGAGAGCTGTATTTAGGATCAGTTCAATGGTTACGCATGACTCGCCGCGTGGGCTCGCGGCAGATTCACCGCCGTATTTGTTTTCTTTTGGCAGGAATTCGGACATGTTTGTTTGGGGGCGATCGATTTAGTGTAAATTCACTACGCCTGCTGACAGACGTATTATTTCAACCTGTGTTCATTTGCGTTTATTATAGTTTTCGAGGTGATTCGGTGATTATACTCTTAGCACTATTGATCCGTTTCCGACTTAGGTTGTAAGTAGTTTGGTTTTTATTCTCTTCAACTACTTTGACCTAGATTGAAAAAAGATGTATTTTTAAATATCTTAAAATACCTCAACCGCAGAAACTGATTATGTTCTAGGCATATTCATACCATGGAGCGTTAGGAATTGGTGAATGGTGAATTGCAATCTGTACTACTCAAGTACTACTAGAGAGTGCATTTCATATGAAACTTGGTATTGATATATGAATACATTTCCGAACCAGTCACAGTTGGGTCAGTTCGGGTTGCACAGGGTGGTTCCACAACACTTCGGGAGCTCAAATACCGCGAGCCATCCGGTTGCCTCTCCGACAATGAATTACGCGTCATTGCTCTGAATATAACTCTTGTCTTGACGAATATTATTTTATCTTAAAATCATGTTTACTTAGATTATACTGTCTCATACTGAGTAATTATAATATTTACTTGTTAAAAAGTTTGTAAAGAAGCAAATATCCACCAAATATCCTCGCCTCAGCCATAGGGCACCTTAAGGCAGGTTGGCGAATGTACTACGACGAACGAAGCGAGGAGTGTTAGGTAGAACTAGCGCGCGAGCCGAGTGAGTGAAGTGAGCGTGCCACGATAGCGGCCGGTAAAGCAACAGAAACGATTTTTTTTAAAGAATTTACTTAGCTAAAGCTTTTATTTAAAACCTCCATTCGTTTCTGACGAGAGTCCGAGCGGAGGGCGTGGAGTAATTAGACAAAATGAATACTATGCGAACTGTAAGTTATACAAAATGTAATTATGTAAGTCAAACAGTATACAAAATAGGATTATACAAACCAAAAATTTGGTAAAATGAAAGTAGGCAAAATAATATAAGATGAAGTAGAGAATAAATCAAAATGTTCCACTCAAATTAAAACCAGGCAATATGAGCGAAACAAGATTAGTTTAAATAAAATTAGCCAAACCGAAAGAAGGCAAAACGTTGTTAGGCCAAAAGTAGGTAATCCGAATACCACCGCGGAACACCGAACTGTTGCGGACAGCCAATTTCAGTGGCATTGCGGCTTACCTTATGCAGCGACAGCTTCGGTGGTGCGGACACGTGTCATGAATGGCAGAACATCGAGTGACAAAGCGCATCTTTTATTCGGAACTTGAAGAGGGCAAGCGAAAGCATGATGAGCCCTCGTTGTGGAAGAAGCGGGCTGCTAAAAGACCGGAGTGACGACAGCGCAATAAATCACAAATATATGATTTTGAAATCAAGCGGCGCTTGCGCGGAGCTGGAATCGAAGCGCCATGCATTGAAAGCCAGACCACCTGCGGCAGTCAATTATAACTATCTCAATTCTAAGTAGTTAATTAATTTTACCTTAATTTTCTTAGTAGGTAATAGTAATATAATGTAGAGTACCTATACATTGTAGATATTTACGACACTAATTATGTTGAGACTGTAATTTTGACTCCACAGTCAAACTACGATGTAGTTTTGTGGAGCAATGTATCTTACTATTTATGTCTAATTTTAGTTTTTAATAAATACCTAATGAATAAAAATAATCTTAACGGTGTGCTCATATGCCCGAAGAAGAAGATTGCCTCATAGGTCACATGCAAGCACACGACCGTCGATAGCATACTTACCTGAACACCACATCATTATATGAATACAAAAGTTCATGACGCCAACCTTGTCACATGACAATGATATTAGTAGGGCAGTTTCAGGTGATAATGTGGACACGCTTGACAAAAGCACCAAATTTTGTTCAGATACTTGTTAGGTCCCGCTTTAAGTTTTTGATTGGAACCAAATAAAAAATATCTAGTTGAATTCCCTGACCCCAAATATTTCTATTTATAGACACCAAGTTTGTGATCGGGCCTTAGAACTCGAGATATTAATAATTAACTTTAATTTAAAATGGCCGGCATAAAATAAATATGTCCGACGGAGGAGTTGGTTCCTATCAAAAACTTAAAGCTATGGACCTAACAAGTGCCTGAAAAAAAATTGGTGCTTTTGTCCAGCGTGTCCACATTTACGACAATTTGTTCGAGCACTCTGCCCCACTATATACCTTATAACAAAGTATAGGTATATTGAGTAGTATACACAGAATGAAATGACTTAAAACTAAAATTATAGAAACCAAACAAAAACCAAATTAAATAAGGCACAATATGGAGGACACCCCTCAGGTGAGGTGACGCTGTAGCGTAGTATTGATGCGTTGAGCTAGGCAGCTGCCATCTTCACGGCCTCCGGTGTTGTCGGCTAATCTTTTGGACACCTCTTTATAGAGATCGTGAACGCTAGGACCCTACGAAGCTTGGGTCTCGACGCCGAACGGTACTATGCAGTATTCGGCGCCGAGACCCCTATGTTTGTTTCTTTTCGCCTTTTCGGACGCCCCTGCAGCCGCACCAGCTCTGACGGATGTTCCGTGGAGATGGGACGGGGCTAATGTGTCGACACAGGTGGTGTCCCACACCAGCACCGTCTTCCACGGAGTTCCATTCGAGTCCTCGTAACGCGACGTGTGCTACGTCGTAGCGCGTAGCAGCGTTTTCCCTCTGTGTAGCGGACATCGCTCGCGGAGGCATGACTCATAAGCGAGTCATTTGCTTTGAATGGGTTAACATGAGGAAACTAATATACTGCCATTTTAGTGTAAGTGTTTTTTCACCTCAACAATTAAATCCTACCAAAATATTAAATGTCAAGTGATTGAAAAAGCTCCCTAACTTATATTCGTTTCAGTTACTCAAAGAACCGAGGCAGATCGCAAGTAGCGCCAAGCTTCTTACTAGGCTAGGCTGTAAGCTAAAAGTTACAGCTTTCGTAATTGGAATATGGTTTGCTTGCTAATCCTGGTATAATAATCCTGGTATTATTCTATACATTCTGATAAACACCTCACAATCGTTGTCATCATATAACGTCAGAGTAACATGAATTTACAGACCTAAATCTGTTATAGAACAAGTAGTGGGGTTGTGTATCGGTTTAATTTTATCTAGGTTGGTTTCAGTAATAAATTGCGATGTTTTCTGCCGGAATCTTCCAACCAGCTATATTTTTTCTCAAATATGCGGCGCACTTCGAGCATGTTTGCGTACCTAGAATGTTACTCAGTTTTATTACTGGTAATGTACTCATAGTGATTCGCTAGCGGTATTTTGGATATTACGAAATCAGCGCTCCTTAGCACGCAATTATTTGTTGAAGTACCCCATACATTACATACGACAGGTACATTACAAAATATTTCTCATTCAAGGTTTGCCTCGGAAAAGGCGAAGAGACAAGACTGATGGATAGAACTTACGTAGGTCGAAATATTATAAACATTTATAAAGATATAGAAAACGGGGGCCTGCCTATCTACGGTTACCCTAATCAGGGTTTTCCATAGGCTTAATTGTAGATGTTGTTTTTAAATCCCTGTCCATATTGGTAACCCTATGATAAGGCAACTTGATAGGGTAACCCTATTGATCGAGTTAACTTGGCATGGCACTAACCAATTTAAAAATCCTATTAATATGGTAATAACAATAGGTTAACTTATGGTTACCACTTCCGATACTAGGGTAACCCTATAACAGGGCTACCCCATCAGAAGGCAACCAAATTGGTAGGGTTACCAAATCGATAGGCAGCCTAAGAAGGATTTTTCAGGAATGTTTCAGGTCCTTGGGCCTGCCATACCTACGGTTGTTAATTGTTGTTTTCTGGGCGGCCGCTTCTAACTTGCTTTGGTCGAAGATTTCCTGTGTCGCTCTCGTTTTTACGGGAACATTACTTTATTTTTACATTGGTCACGATGTCGCGGACATTATATTTAATCACCATTTTAGAAGGTACATATTTTATTGACAATTACAACATCAAAGTTTTTCTTTATGAGACTTGACATCGTTACAAAAAAAATACTGGCTCAAAAATAAAGCGAATGAGGTTGCGATGTAAATGGGATTAAGTATAGGTCCGGGCGAATCTTGATCACTATGACAGTTGTCATCTAAATAAATAAATAAATATTAGGGGACCATCTTACACAAAACGACCTAGTCGCAAACTAAGTAAAGCTTGTACACTATGGGAACTAGACAACGATAAACATACCTACTTATATAGATAAATAAATACTTCATCATCATCATCATCATATCAGCCGAAAGATGTCCACTGCTGGACATAGGCCTCCCCCAAAGAGTGCCAAAGTGACCGATCCCGCGCCACCCGCATCCAGTGGACTCCCGCAACCTTTACCAGGTCATCAGTCCACCTTGTCGGGGGCCTTACCCACGCTGCGCCTTCCGGTACGTGGTCGCCACTCGAGAACCTTTCCGCCCCAACGGCCATCGGTTCTACGTGCTATGTGCCTCGCCCACTGCCACTTAAGTTTAGCGATCCGGAGGGCTATATCGGTTACCTTGGTTCTGCTGCGGATAGCCTCATTTCTGATGCGGTCACGCAGAGAAACTCCCAACATGGCCCTCTCCATTGCCCTTTGGGTGACTTTGAGCCTTCTTATAATAATAATAAATAATAAATACTAAGGGACAATCTTACACAAATCGAGCTAGCCCCATAGTAAGCTCAATAAGGCTTGTGTTACGGGTACTAGACGACGATATATATAATATATATAAATACTTAAATACATAGAAAACATCCAAGACTCAGAAACAAATATTCATGCTCATCACACAAATATTTGCCCTTACCGGGATTCGAACCCAGGACCTTCAGCTTCGTAGGCAGCGTCACTACCCACTATCCGCCCACTATATCTTATGAGGCCCATAGTAAGCGACCACGTTTCAGTGCCATATGTCATCACTGGCAACACACACTGGTCAAAGATTTTCGTCTTGAGACACTGCGGAATATTGGACGAAAAGATTTGCCGTAGCTTCCCGAACGCTGCCCAGCCGAGTCGGATTCGACGATTGACCTCTTTCTAGAAGTTGGACCTACCTAACTGGATCGTCTGTCCTAGGTATACATAATCGTCTACAACTTCGAGCGTAAAGTGTCCGATAAATACTTAAATACATAGAAACATCCATGACTCAGGAACAAATATTCGTGCTCATCATACAAATAAATGCCCTTACCGGGATTCGAATCCGGGACCTCTTGCTTCGTAGGCAGTACAATTTTACGTTTCAAGGTTATAAAATGTATGGAGATCGTGATCATTAGGGACCGTGATTCGCCGCGATACGTACAGAAATATAATAATAACAAGTTAGCCACATAACAGCGTAGTTGTTTTTCGTTGCGAGTGCTGATTCAAGTGTCGAGCAAGTGGAAGATTCTAAAATCGAACCACGAGCGTAGCGAGTCAGGCTATGTTTTTGACAAGCATAGCCAATCGGCAAACACGTGCAAAAAGAAACATCCATAATAATATTAGAAATGGGAGTGTATATGTGTGTGTTTGTTTGTCCGTCTTTCACGGCAAAACGGAGCTACGAATTGACGTGATTTTTTAAGTTGAGATAGTTGAAGGGATGGAGAGTGACATAGGATCCTTTTTGTTCCCGAAATCATCCCCTAAGGGGGTGAAATGGTGGGGTAAAAGTTTATATGCAGCTGCGATATAAACGAGTTCCACGCGGACGGAATCGCGGGCAGAAACTAGTATTTAATAATATTATAGAAGCGTTTATCTACCCGAGGTGCGCCTAAAGCGCTAGTGTTTCGTACTCACTCGTGACGTCAGCCGATGGGGAACAGGGATGGACATAGTTTTTAAAAATCCCCTAAGAGGGTGAACGTTTGTATGGAGCTACAGTATAAACGAGTTCCGCGGGGGCGGTGTCGAGGACAGAAGCTAGTTTTCATATAAAACTAGCAACCAGGACAATCCGAAATTCCGACCAGATTTCCCGATAGACCATATGCGGAACGGAACGGACGATCTTAGGAGGAATATGGACAATACTGTGCGTAAGATTCGTATAAGTATTCTTGTACCATCTGGTCATATTTATCATTGCTTTCATTTTCATACAGACTCCGTTCACCAGCAAAACACGAAGCTATGTGTAACCTAAACACATATAATTAACTGCGAATAAATGAGGTGAAGCTCCTCGTGAGCGTGTCTCTGACTCATTGTTGTTACTCTGGACTAATTCCCTATTTATTTTGTGTCCAGCTAAATCATTGACTTGTGGGACACGGCGTAGAAAACGTTTTGCGTATTAACTCGTTTCATGTTTGTTTTATAGGACGTTCGCCGACTTTTTCCGTTGTTGCAATCATCAATGGGCTAGAGCCTGTTCAAACCAACTGAAGAGGCGTATCTAGCCTATGTAGCGCCCGTGTGCAAACATTACCTACTCTAGCGCCCCCGAGTAAGCGCGCGGTCAAAATTTAATGATAGCGGACGGCGCTCGGCGCCCCCTAGGACCGCTGCACCCGTGTGCAACGCACACCCTGCACCATAGGTAAAGACGCCTCTGACTGTAAACTGACGCGGTCGGATCCAGTAACTATATCGGAGGGCAAGTAAATTCATAGGAAACATGCTTAAGTACTGCTCGCACCGCCCAGTCCAAGCTCCAAGCAACGACAGTTACAACAAACGGAAACAGAATCAACGTAAACGACAGAGTGACATCATCATTATAAACTTAAGAGCCGGGCTCTTGTCGGTGGAGTAATCGACACTCTTTTCTTCTCTGCTACTGTTTTGAGCTCTTTAACCTTTTCACCGCCAAAGACGGCGAATGACGTCAACGTAAAATCGTGACACCGACGCCAAAGACGGCATTTGTCGACATTTTTTTTATTATTTTTTATTTATGAAAACCTACTCTAAAAGTGCCCAATTTCATGTTGGCATTATAAAAATATCGTTAACCCATATTTTTTACCCTTGTGGCGTGAGGTGGCACGGCAAAATGCTTTACCATCTGGCGGTGAAAAGGTTATACGACATTACATCAATTTTCTCTTTAGCTTGGCCCATAAGCGCACGTCTTGGTCTTCCCCTGCCTAACCTTCCTTTCTATATTTCCTTCAATCATAGTTGATTAGAGTGGCATATAGGCTAAGTAAAATTGGTATACATGCAGTGGTTTAAAATAAAACTTTTGTTCACTTGTTTGGATACCAACTGACGGGCTTTCGTGCATTGGAAGAGTATTACTTTTGAGAAACCGATTTGTGGTTTTTAGGTCGGCTTGTCTGTTTAATGTTCTCAACATTGAACAGACAAGTGGACAAGTCGTCCACTAATTTGATAATGGCTATCCCAGTAAGGTCGGGTCTCCCCAGGCCAGATTGCCCTAGCTTCTGTAAAATTTAATGCCTACTTACAAACAATTGGGATTAGATAAACTGGCCGCAGGGTCTATTGGGTGCAGTCGGGATAAGTAACAGCCAGATAGACCATTTATGGTCAGTCGATTGTGAGCGCGTGGACCTCACGTCGGAAGTAACGCAAACACACGTGTTAATAATCTATTAATGAATTCAATTTGATTTCAATTATAACGCGTACTCACTCTGGCACATCCACTTCGCTAACGTAGTGATGCGAGTCCGCAAAACATCTTGCAGAAGTCAAATTGAAATGCTACACGCATGTTTCAGATCGACCCTAAGGAGGAAACAAGAAAAGTTTCAGAATTCTTGGGCGGGATCCAACGGAAGTCGCTGGATGTTTAGAGGAGTTGTGCGATGACCACTCTTCGTTCCGATAATTTAAGGTGACCTGAAACTGAGTTATTCTTTCATGTTCAGAAGTGAGTCAACTGCGAGAGGAATGTGAGCGAATTATGGACAAGAACGTTGGTATGTATGTCAACATCAAAAATAAGTTTGTTTAAATTTTACCTATCGGTTTTAATCAGTAATAGCAGATTGTACTAACCTATGACAAGGGTCTAAAATAATAAGTCATATTATCACGGGATGGTTATTTTAAAATGAAATTGTTCGAGGGGTACCTAATATGGCTTTTAGACTAGACTACGCAGAACCGTTTACTCAAATTAACCTTATTTACTTAGATTAAACTTTGGAGGTTAACATAAGCTATATTTATCCTACGGGTTTGCATGTGTGTTCTACAATACGCGAGCAAACCGCGCGGGCAGCTTGTATTCAATAAAACAAATTTATAATATAAAACCTGTTTATTCTTTTTGTAACTGTAATTAGATATATAATGCAAAAATGTACAATTGTATACTACAGTTTGGTAAAGAAAATATGTACAATGCCTTGATAATGAAAAAATTGAAGCAGTTTAGGCTACCTTTTTTAAAATCCGGAATCAAGTGAGTGGATACAGTAAACAAATTGGAATCGGTGTGGTATTTGCAGCTAAATTCGAGGCCACACGTGTCAGATAACGAGCGCGCGTAACAAATACCACAACACTTCCAATTCATTTAATTAAATAGACCTCACACTCTTACAAGCTGTCCCAAAAATGGGGTGTGAACCGATCAAGGGTATATCCAGTAGCGCATTGCGTTTCCAAATATGCATTTGTTTAAGTAGATGTCTTTTATTTTTTGTTTAACAAGCAATGTGAACCAAAGCAAAATCTTTCATGCAAAAATATACAAAAAAATCAATGTAAACACCATAAATGTTTTTTCTGTAATTGCATTACGCTGCCGAATATGGCTTTGATCGGTTTACACCACATTTTTGTTACAAGCTGTATATGCAATTAATCAGTGTTTTCGAATATCCAGAGCTGCATATATAAAAATCATAAATCAAAATATTGTACAAGGAAGAAGGAACTATAACGTATAATTCCAATTTATTATCTAATTTTTAACATATCAGTCATTTTTACACTATATAGTAAGTAGTAGGCAGGCATAGATGACACCACTGTGCGTGTAAAGGGGGTAATAACTTTTGCTCTAATAGACCAGGAGATACTGACTTGTAAGTCAGGCTGGAGAAGTATGGCATTACGCTACAGCCTACTTTTTTTTCATCCACTATCGGAAAATACAATAATTTTTGTGTAACGAATCGTTCGACCTTCGTAATTTACCCGACACGATCGATTAAGGCGCCGTAGGTTCAGCGAAGTTAAGCGAACAGAGTTTTTGTAAGAATATATTTAATGCGTTTGTTTATAAAATATAGTATCAAAAAAATACGAATAGTAATCTTGAGGCTTTTCTGCAGCGAGATCAGTGATTCGAAACATGATTAAGCAATTTTCGCACAACGCGTAACAAATTATGCACAAAGCTAAAAATATTAAAATTGCTTCTATAAATCGGCAATATCATGTTTCAGAGAACTCAGTGATTGTTTTTTTATTTATTTAACCGGCCAAAAAAAATAAGTTAAAAACATGATATCCGCGCTTCCGAGCACGCACTTCCATCTCGCTCACGCTTATGCTCAGTGAAAGGGAGAGAAGACCATGAACCTACGGCGCCTTAACGCCCACGCGATTGGGTCGCCGGTACCAACGTTATGACCATAATTTTCCTTTTCGTCATTACGTAATTAGACCCCCGAAGGGTCGCCTTGGTACAAATGACCAGGAAAAATTGTGTCACCATCTCCTGGTCTATAATGTTTCACTACACGTAATGCATTTATCATCAACCTAGCTTCAGCCCGCGACTCCGTCCGCGTGGAACTCGTTAATATCGTAGCTCCAGACAATTTTTCACCCCCTTAGGGGATAATTTCTGGGGAAAAATTATTCTGTTCCTCCCCGGAATCCAACTACCTTTATTAATACTAAATTTAGTCTAAATTGGTTCAGCGGTTTAAGTGTGGAGAGGTAACAGATAGACAGACATACTTTCGCATTTATAACATTAGTATGGATATAAGACATTAGGTTAGGTTAGGTTTGTTTTGCAATAATCCTATAAAGTTTACTATTTAACCCATCGGGACTTGGAAAGGTCTGGACATCAGTATTAATTTGAAATAAATTGATCACGCCAGTACTACATGTGAGATCATATCATGACACTTGGGTACCGAGAGGTAAAACAACAGCATTAGGTCCAGTGAAATATTCGGTAAAATGAAGCAGTACGGGCTAAAGTAGTTAGATCTAACAAAGGAGAACCCATGTGAAGTATCTTGCAAGAAATGGGGATCATTGGAAGAGCAAGCGCTTTGGAAAGATTTCAGGCGGAATTAGGCAGAGGCCCTGCCTTCCCTACCATGTCACATGGCACTGTCGAATACCATCGTCATCATATCAGCCGGAAGACGTCCTCTGCTGGACATAGGCCTCCCCCAAAGAGTGCCAAAGTGACCGGTCCTGCACCATCTGCATGCATCGGACTCCCGCGACCTTTACCAGGTCACCCGTCCTTTACCAGATCCATTGATCTACCCAAGCTGCGCCTTCCGGTATGTGGTCGCCACTCGAAAACCTTTCCGCCATAAAGGCCAGCGGTTCTACGGGCAACGTGCCCGCTACTACGTCAGTTTCGCGAATCGAATACCGCTCGACTGTGGTAGGGATAACATTAAATTTCGTGGCAGAGTACTACAATAATAAGTTAATAACCTACTGGTAAACTTTGTCACTGACAGATTGGGTTAATTCCATTCCATATTCTAACTTAACACCAGTGTAAATCGAGTCCATATTACAAGCATTATACATACAGGGTGTACCAAAAATGGGGTGTGAACCGAACAAGGGCTTAACAGGTATCGTGTTCTGATAAGAAAAAACAGAAAAAAAAATTGACGCGACTTTTTTTTCTGTTTTTTCTACCCAGACCTTATTAGGATTAGACCGGTTTCCTCACGATGTTTTCCTCCACCGAAAAGCTAATTGTAAATATTCCGTACATAAGTTCCGAAAAACTCATTGGTGCGAGTCGGGATTTGAACCCACGACCGCCGCTTGACAGCCCTATGCCTGAACCACTGGGCTGCCGTAGGTTCTTTGTGTGAGCAATCTATCGCAGAATAAAAAAATTGGCTTTGTATTGTAGCAATGTTATAAATAAATAAATAAATATTAGGGGACAATCTTACACAAATCGATACTAGTCGACAGTCCCAAAAAAGCAAAGCTAAGCAAAGCTTGTACTATGGGTACTAGACGACGATAAACATACTTATATAGATACATAAATACTTAAATACATAGAAAACATCCATGACTCAGGAACAAATATTCGTGCTCATCACACAAGTAAATGCCCTTACCGGGATTCGAACCCAGGACCTCTTGCTTCGTAGGCAGGGTCACTGCCAACTAGGCTAAAGCGGTCGGTCGTTATGTTATTTTATGATACTGTGATACATACATGATATGTTATTATATTATACTGTTTTGAAAAATGTAGTCCTCGTCGAGTTTTTAACGGCGATTATTCGCGAGTCATAGTTTTTCTTTACCGGTGGTAATTTATCGACATGCATAAGGTGCATGTAATATGCCTAACTTTAAGAATAAATAACTTTGATTTTGTAGTGTAGATGCCAAGTATAAAATACATTTTTATATTGGTGTTCAGGTAAAATATACAATAAATTTACAGCAAATGTCAGTGCTACTATTTGATATCTTAATTATTTTTGTCAAAAAGGTTACTTAACAACTATTTTAAGTTGAACGGTGGAAATTCATCGGCACCATTTACAAAACATTATTAACACCTTTATAATTGGTCATTTTATTATGTGTATATACAAAGTCTGACGGTACATGTGATGGTGATTTACTCTAATTAAATAATTATTGCCGTAAGTAAGTGTAAGTGATTAATTGGGATATCAATACAGTATTGGTATAAAATACAATTAACTAAAACAATTTTTAAATGATCATTATTTTAAATATTTGGCTACTTAACATGAATAAAAATGCCCATTTCATGAAAGATTGTGTTCTTTCGGTGTAACGGAACGTAGGACTTTCGTACAAATTTGCCCCCTAGTCATATAACAGACCTCGATTTACTACAATGCGTTTAGTTCCTTTCTCAGTAACACGACCGTCAAAGTGGCAGAAAACTGCAATAAACCATTATTAAGGCATTTTACTTGAAATACGTTTGATCATAGTAGTATATAACAAGGTAAGTCATTCTCGACGATGTATCGTCCTACGTCACACAAATATTACAATTGTGCAAGGTTGCCACCCAAATATTGCCATTGACTGACATCTTACAAGAGGTTTGTTAATGCAAGATTAATATTTAAAAAATGTTAGCTAGTTTAACTATTTATTTGGGGTGAGAAGACAAGTTTAATGTAAATATTGATTGAAAACACAAGGGCATTTCTGTAAAAAAATGCCCCAATTGTTATTACGAGATTTTCTGCAACTTTAATGACGATTTTATTCCTTCCATCCCAATAGGAGAAATCAAATTTCTATACATTCGTTTACTTGTCTATCGTGTTATTGTGTTGTACCATACAAAGTGTATTGGGAATCAAAAATATTTGCGTCATGTTTTTGTCTTATTAGGATCGAAAGAGAAAAAAACAAAAAAATTGTAGAAAATGTTACAATTATATAATAATGGCATTTTTTTGTGAAACGCTCGTAAGTGAAGTTATGCAATTTACTTTCACACAATGGGAACCTGAAAGTCCGCCATTTTTAAGATCCCTAATGACGTACGCAGGATACGCTGGCGTTACGAGCTGTCACGGGAATGACTTACCTTTTTTTTCTACCATGAATTTGGCACCATAGGTCCATAGGCTCCTAAGTGCTGCAGCAACCATCTGTCATAGATGTTACGGCCACTGATGAAGATGACACTGATATATTTGAGAACGGCGTAGTATAGTTGTAAGTATATATAGCAAACCTATCAGATCCAATGCCATTTAAATATGATAGAAGATACATAATGTCAAATAGGGTTTCTCAAGTGAAGGAAAGTTCAGGTCATTCCGTTACCCCGCAATATTCAAGTCCAACTTCCAATTCGTTACGCTATATGTATCATACATTAGTATTTATTATGATTACACTTAACATTACAATACGTAGGTACAAAACTCAGGTAGTTTAATTATAATTAGTAGGTAGCTGAAAAAGTTACATAAAAAATTCACCTATTTTAGTCTTTGCCTATCGATATACACAGTTCACTTGCGAACAAAATTATTATGCAGAACTTTAAAGATCCGTGTCAATTATTCACTTTGCACAATCTCCCTTTTTGCTAGTACGGGTATGTTTTCAGCGCATTTTAAATTCGGCGTTCATACGATATCACATTTCAGTACAGTTCAGGACCATACATTCCATTTAGCACTCGTCTAGGTACCCGCTATATTTCATCTTATTTAACTTAATACTTTTTACACTTGGCCCATGGTTAGAATTTCACCACCCCCTTTCTGTGTCTTAAAAGTCGACTAAGGGAGTAGGGTTGAAGTGTGTTGTGGGCGATCGGCTAGCAACCTATCACTGCGATATCACATTTTGTTGATGTTGTATATTTACATTTATGCTAGTGGCACTGGAACATAACTTTCATGTGTCCTGCCTAACCTTTTTGGAATAGGCGTGAATGTATGAATCATACGGATGTATGTACTTTTTCATACCGCCGGTATATTGTACAAAGCTGCTAGTTTCTCGAGCAACCCATTCTCGATCGCCTCTCCGTTCAGACTGTCACTTCTAACTTCTCTCGCGTCTCTTTCTAATTGCCTATTAATATCAGAGAGAGTCACATGGTTATTAGATACTATCGAGGAATATTCCTTCTTTTCCACTTGGGTGAAAACCGCCATTTTCCCATCAGTATTTTCCGTTCTAGAGTAGACTTTCTCGGGTTCAACAGTATCACTAACGGTTCTGAACATAGGTTTGAGCACCGCGAAATTCCTATCATCAGGTAACCTGTCCTCAATCTCATAGTGCCGCAATTGTTCGTCTTTGCCAACATAAATCTCCTTGAACTTATAATTTCTGTTGTCGAATACTTCTATGTTATGAGTGTATTCGTCATTGATCTTAAACTGTCCCTCTTCTTTATTGGGGTTGACCGTGACGTTGGGGGCGCCGATTTTCTTGATGGCATCCTTTTTGTATTTGGGTGATTTCTTGTCTAGTATGCTCTTGAGTATGGGTAGTTTGGTGGTGGAGGCGGCGGATAGTTTCTTCTTGTCCTTGTTCTTCTTGGGTGTTTTGTCGGGTTCCTGTTTGACCTTGACGTGTTTGTCGCGCGCGAGTTTGTCGTGCGTGAGCGCGTGTCGCCGCAGGTCGCCGGCCACGCGAAAACATTTGCCGCACTGTGAGCATTTGAATGGCTTGTCGCCTGGAACAAAGTATCACTTTATCAGGTTAAAGTTATAAGGCAATGGCGGACAGTCCTGACGCCTGTAGGGCTGGTTTTAGGGTTAAACAATGGGTGATAATATTTGCGAGCTTTAATGAGTACAAAATCATATAATACATTACAATAATTATAGAACAATAAATAAATAAATGTTTGGCAATCTTACACAAATCGACCTAGCTTTTAGTATGGGTACCAGGCGAAAATATACATACTAAATATATAGAAAATTTCCATGACTCGGGAACAAAGATTCGTCCTCATCACAGAAAATAAACGCCCTTACCGGGATTCAAACCCGGGACCTCTGGCTTCGTGGCTAAGATCTTCGTCAATGGACTTTGCTATCTATGTAAACAAAGGACGTAACTTTGTTTTGTCGCTGTTTCTCCTTTAATTTTCATATCACCTCATCTAACACCACTGAAACTATACACTATTGCACCGGTCGTTACCGTAAAATACAAAACCACAAAATATGTAACTAAATCTTGGATATTTCATTAATAGTTTAAAATGGTTTCATAAGGCCTGCAACACACTGGCGCGGTCTGAGTTAGGTTAGCGTGCCCTGATGCAATGACGTTTTTCTTTCTTTCAAGTTGTACAATTGTCTATGATGGGTAGTGTTGTGCCCAAAGTTGGTGATATTGTAAAGCCGCTACACACTACCCAACTCACGCTCTCTACCTGCCATCGCGGTTGTGTACACTACGCGGAAGTTCTATAAGTGGGTAAAGAATCGCAGTGTTTTATCAGTGGGTAAAGTGGTTAAAATACCTACTTGTTTTTTTACTTTCGTCATTTTAACATTCGATATGTTTTGACATAAAAGAGTACAGTAAGAGTCTTCCCCATCACTACTAAATTCATCATTCAGACAATTTCAATATGGCCGTTTGTTTACATAGATAGCAAAGTCCATTGACGACCACTTTACAGTGCCGTTAAACACTTAACCAGAAAACTGTAAGATTGCGTGACAGTGTTGACAGTCTTTGCGCATTGGAGATTTTTTTACTTCGTAAGTGAAACGTACCATTATCCAACTTCTGAACTGAATATCAACTTGGTGGTACCAAATTATTGATGATGAAGATGTAGTGAACCAGCCGGAAGGCTATAGGAGGCCGGTGCACGCTCAGCGAATACTTGCGGGCGAACTGTACACGTGTGTGTGTGTGTGGACCTGTGTATGTGTGTGTGTACCTGTGTGTGTGCGCATGTGCGAGAGCCGGTAGGAGGAGGCACAAAAGCTCTTGTTGCAGTACTCGCACTTGTAGTTGCGTTCGCCCGTGTGGATGCGCCGGTGCACGCTCAGCGAATACTTGCGGGCGAACTGTACACGTGTGTGTGTGTGTGTGTGTGTGAACCTGTGTATCTGTGTGTGTACCTGTGTGTGTGCGCATGTGCGAGAGCCGGTAGGAGGAGGCGCGGAAGCTCTTGTTGCAGTACTCGCACTTGTAGTTGCGCTCGCCCGTGTGGATGCGCCGGTGCACGCTCAGCGAATACTTGCGGGCGAACTGTACACGTGTGTGTGTGTGTGTGTGTGTGAACCTGTGTATGTGTGTGTGTACCTGTGTGTGTGCGCATGTGCGAGAGCCGGTAGGAGGAGGCGCGGAAGCTCTTGTTGCAGTACTCGCACTTGTAGTTGCGCTCGCCCGTGTGGATGCGCCGGTGCACGCTCAGCGAATACTTGTGGGCGAACTGTACACGTGTGTGTGTGTGTGTGTGAACCTGTGTATGTGTGTGTGTACCTGTGTGTGTGCGCATGTGCGAGAGCCGGTAGGAGGAGGCGCGGAAGCTCTTGTTGCAGCACTCGCACTTGTAGTTGCGCTCGCCCGTGTGGATGCGCCGGTGCACGCTCAGCGAATACTTGCGGGCGAACTGTACACGTGTGTGTGTGTGTGTGTGGACCTGTGTATGTGTGTGTGTACCTGTGTGTGTGCGCATGTGCGAGAGCCGGTAGGAGGAGGCGCGGAAGCTCTTGTTGCAGTACTCGCACTTGTAGTTGCGCTCGCCCGTGTGGATGCGCCGGTGCACGCTCAGCGAATACTTGCGGGCGAACTGTACACGTGTGTGTGTGTGTGTGTGGACCTGTGTATGTGTGTGTGTACCTGTGTGTGTGCGCATGTGCGAGAGCCGGTAGGAGGAGGCGCGGAAGCTCTTGTTGCAGTACTCGCACTTGTAGTTGCGCTCGCCCGTGTGGATGCGCCGGTGCACGCTCAGCGAATACTTGCGGGCGAACTGTACACGTGTGTGTGTGTGTGGACCTGTGTATGTGTGTGTGTACCTGTGTGTGTGCGCATGTGCGAGAGCCGGTAGGAGGAGGCACGGAAGCTCTTGTTGCAGTACTCGCACTTGTAGTTGTGCTCGCCCGTGTGGATGCGCCGGTGCACGCTCAGCGAATACTTGCGGGCGAACTGTACACGTGTGTGTGTGTGTGTGTGGACCTGTGTATGTGTGTGTGTACCTGTGTGTGTGCGCATGTGCGAGAGCCGGTAGGAGGAGGCGCGGAAGCTCTTGTTGCAGTACTCGCACTTGTAGTTGCGCTCGCCCGTGTGGATGCGCCGGTGCACGCTCAGCGAATACTTGCGGGCGAACTGTACACGTGTGTGTGTGTGTGTGTGTGTGAACCTGTGTATCTGTGTGTGTACCTGTGTGTGTGCGCATGTGCGAGAGCCGGTAGGAGGAGGCGCGGAAGCTCTTGTTGCAGTACTCGCACTTGTAGTTGCGCTCGCCCGTGTGGATGCGCCGGTGCACGCTCAGCGAATACTTGCGGGCGAACTGTACACGTGTGTGTGTGTGTGTGTGAACCTGTGTATGTGTGTGTGTACCTGTGTGTGTGCGCATGTGCGAGAGCCGGTAGGAGGAGGCGCGGAAGCTCTTGTTGCAGTACTCGCACTTGTAGTTGCGCTCGCCCGTGTGGATGCGCCGGTGCACGCTCAGCGAATACTTGTGGGCGAACTGTACACGTGTGTGTGTGTGTGTGTGAACCTGTGTATGTGTGTGTGTACCTGTGTGTGTGCGCATGTGCGAGAGCCGGTAGGAGGAGGCGCGGAAGCTCTTGTTGCAGCACTCGCACTTGTAGTTGCGCTCGCCCGTGTGGATGCGCCGGTGCACGCTCAGCGAATACTTGCGGGCGAACTGTACACGTGTGTGTGTGTGTGTGTGGACCTGTGTATGTGTGTGTGTACCTGTGTGTGTGCGCATGTGCGAGAGCCGGTAGGAGGAGGCGCGGAAGCTCTTGTTGCAGTACTCGCACTTGTAGTTGCGCTCGCCCGTGTGGATGCGCCGGTGCACGCTCAGCGAATACTTGCGGGCGAACTGTACACGTGTGTGTGTGTGTGTGTGGACCTGTGTATGTGTGTGTGTACCTGTGTGTGTGCGCATGTGCGAGAGCCGGTAGGAGGAGGCGCGGAAGCTCTTGTTGCAGTACTCGCACTTGTAGTTGCGCTCGCCCGTGTGGATGCGCCGGTGCACGCTCAGCGAATACTTGCGGGCGAACTGTACACGTGTGTGTGTGTGTGGACCTGTGTATGTGTGTGTGTACCTGTGTGTGTGCGCATGTGCGAGAGCCGGTAGGAGGAGGCACGGAAGCTCTTGTTGCAGTACTCGCACTTGTAGTTGTGCTCGCCCGTGTGGATGCGCCGGTGCACGCTCAGCGAATACTTGCGGGCGAACTGTACACGTGTGTGTGTGTGTGTGTGGACCTGTGTATGTGTGTGTGTACCTGTGTGTGTGCGCATGTGCGAGAGCCGGTAGGAGGAGGCGCGGAAGCTCTTGTTGCAGTACTCGCACTTGTAGTTGCGCTCGCCCGTGTGGATGCGCCGGTGCACGCTCAGCGAATACTTGCGGGCGAACTGTACACGTGTGTGTGTGTGTGTGTGGACCTGTGTATGTGTGTGTGGACCTGTGTATGTGTGTGTGTACCTGTGTGTGTGCGCATGTGCGAGAGCCGGTAGGAGGAGGCGCGGAAGCTCTTGTTGCAGTACTCGCACTTGTAGTTGCGCTCGCCCGTGTGGATGCGCCGGTGCACGCTCAGCGAATACTTGCGGGCGAACTGTACACGTGTGTGTGTGTGTGTGGACCTGTGTATGTGTGTGTGTACCTGTGTGTGTGCGCATGTGCGAGAGCCGGTAGGAGGAGGCGCGGAAGCTCTTGTTGCAGTACTCGCACTTGTAGTTGCGCTCGCCCGTGTGGATGCGCCGGTGCACGCTCAGCGAATACTTGCGGGCGAACTGTACACGTGTGTGTGTGTGTGTGTGTGGACCTGTGTATGTGTGTGTGTACCTGTGTGTGTGCGCATGTGCGAGAGCCGGTAGGAGGAGGCGCGGAAGCTCTTGTTGCAGTACTCGCACTTGTAGTTGCGCTCGCCCGTGTGGATGCGCCGGTGCACGCTCAGCGAATACTTGCGGGCGAACTGTACACGTGTGTGTGTGTGTGTGTGTGAACCTGTGTATGTGTGTATGTACCTGTGTGTGTGCGCATGTGCGAGAGCCGGTAGGAGGAGGCGCGGAAGCTCTTGTTGCAGTACTCGCACTTGTAGTTGCGCTCGCCCGTGTGGATGCGCCGGTGCACGCTCAGCGAATACTTGCGGGCGAACTGTACACGTGTGTGTGTGTGTGGACCTGTGTATGTGTGTGTGTACCTGTGTGTGTGCGCATGTGCGAGAGCCGGTAGGAGGAGGCGCGGAAGCTCTTGTTGCAGTACTCGCACTTGTAGTTGCGCTCGCCCGTGTGGATGCGCCGGTGCACGCTCAGCGAATACTTGCGGGCGAACTGTACACGTGTGTGTGTGTGTGGACCTGTGTATGTGTGTGTGTACCTGTGTGTGTGCGCATGTGCGAGAGCCGGTAGGAGGAGGCGCGGAAGCTCTTGTTGCAGTACTCGCACTTGTAGTTGCGCTCGCCCGTGTGGATGCGCCGGTGCACGCTCAGCGAATACTTGCGGGCGAACTGTACACGTGTGTGTGTGTGTGTGTGGACCTGTGTATGTGTGTGTGTACCTGTGTGTGTGCGCATGTGCGAGAGCCGGTAGGAGGAGGCGCGGAAGCTCTTGTTGCAGTACTCGCACTTGTAGTTGCGCTCGCCCGTGTGGATGCGCCGGTGCACGCTCAGCGAATACTTGCGGGCGAACTGTACACGTGTGTGTGTGTGTGTGTGGACCTGTGTATGTGTGTGTGTACCTGTGTGTGTGCGCATGTGCGAGAGCCGGTAGGAGGAGGCGCGGAAGCTCTTGTTGCAGTACTCGCACTTGTAGTTGCGCTCGCCCGTGTGGATGCGCCGGTGCACGCTCAGCGAATACTTGCGGGCGAACTGTACACGTGTGTGTGTGTGTGTGTGGACCTGTGTATGTGTGTGTGTACCTGTGTGTGTGCGCATGTGCGAGAGCCGGTAGGAGGAGGCGCGGAAGCTCTTGTTGCAGTACTCGCACTTGTAGTTGCGCTCGCCCGTGTGGATGCGCCGGTGCACGCTCAGCGAATACTTGCGGGCGAACTGTACACGTGTGTGTGTGTGTGTGGACCTGTGTATGTGTGTGTGTACCTGTGTGTGTGCGCATGTGCGAGAGCCGGTAGGAGGAGGCGCGGAAGCTCTTGTTGCAGTACTCGCACTTGTAGTTGCGCTCGCCCGTGTGGATGCGCCGGTGCACGCTCAGCGAATACTTGCGGGCGAACTGTACACGTGTGTGTGTGTGTGTGTGGACCTATGTATGTGTGTGTGTACCTGTGTGTGTGCGCATGTGCGAGAGCCGGTAGGAGGAAGCGCGGAAGCTCTTGTTGCAGTACTCGCACTTGTAGTTGCGCTCGCCCGTGTGGATGCGCCGGTGCACGCTCAGCGAATACTTGCGGGCGAACTGTACACGTGTGTGTGTGTGTGTGTGTGTGTGAACCTGTGTATCTGTGTGTGTACCTGTGTGTGTGCGCATGTGCGAGAGCCGGTAGGAGGAGGCGCGGAAGCTCTTGTTGCAGTACTCGCACTTGTAGTTGCGCTCGCCCGTGTGGATGCGCCGGTGCACGCTCAGCGAATACTTGCGGGCGAACTGTACACGTGTGTGTGTGTGTGGACCTGTGTATGTGGGTGTGTACCTGTGTGTGTGCGCATGTGCGAGAGCCGGTAGGAGGAGGCGCGGAAGCTCTTGTTGCAGTACTCGCACTTGTAGTTGCGCTCGCCCGTGTGGATGCGCCGGTGCACGCTCAGCGAATACTTGCGGGCGAACTGTACACGTGTGTGTGTGTATGTGTGGACCTGTGTATGTGTGTGTGGACCTGTGTATGTGTGTGTGTACCTGTTTGTGTGCGCATGTGCGAGAGCCGGTAGGAGGAGGCGCGGAAGCTCTTGTTGCAGTACTCGCACTTGTAGTTGCGCTCGCCCGTGTGGATGCGCCGGTGCACGCTCAGCGAATACTTGCGGGCGAACTGTACACGTGTGTGTGTGTGTGTGGACCTGTGTATGTGTGTGTGTACCTGTGTGTGTGCGCATGTGCGAGAGCCGGTAGGAGGAGGCGCGGAAGCTCTTGTTGCAGTACTCGCACTTGTAGTTGCGCTCGCCCGTGTGGATGCGCCGGTGCACGCTCAGCGAATACTTGCGGGCGAACTGTACACGTGTGTGTGTGTGTGGAGCTGTGTATGTGTGTGTGTACCTGTGTGTGTGCGCATGTGCGAGAGCCGGTAGGAGGAGGCGCGGAAGCTCTTGTTGCAGTACTCGCACTTGTAGTTGCGCTCGCCCGTGTGGATGCGCCGGTGCACGCTCAGCGAATACTTGCGGGCGAACTCCTTTCCGCAGAATTCGCATTTGAAGTGTTTCTGGAAAAATGGAGCTGGTTGAGTCATTGGTGAAATATGTAAGTTAAGAGTAAGCCCACTTCCAACACACCTACGACTCATGACAACACGATCAAATGCATGGCAGCAGGGAGAGAAAGTTGTGAAGAGCAAGCAGAAGGTTATCGCACCTACGAGTATAATAGGCACGATGCCTCATGTTCAAATTGATAACGCAGTGATATTAAATGGATAGTAAAACCATCGAATTATCGTAATAAAGTATAAATTGTAATTAAAATCACAAAATATGAACCTTGAAAGTTTAGAAAAAATATGCATTTTTTTTATTATCCAAGAGTAAATTTAAAGCAGCCAATATAATCCTTACGCTTTTATAGAAACAAAATTGTATGATAACTATGTACTTAAACGCAGTATTTCGCGACCGAAACCACAATTTACCTGATTCAGTGGCGGTACTGCCATACAAGCCCAAAAGTCGGGCTTGCCCCTAAAAACTCATTATTGATCAAAAATAAAAGGTAATGAGAGCACGAACTATTTCAATTCGCACTTGCGCTCTCATTGCATTTTTCAAATTTATTACCTACATCGTGTTCGTGGTACAAAATTCGACCGCGCACCGCCGCGGCGCGGCTGCCGGCAGCACTATCGCTGTGACAACTAGCCGAACTCGCTTGAGGCAGGCACACGGCTAGTCATCTCACTCGCACGCGTTGGCTTGCAAGCGGGCTTCTATTCTAGCTATCTGTCTCTTTCTTACCCATGAAGACTGCCTAATAATGAGATATAAGTGTTTATAGGTTCATATAGCAAATAGTACGAGATATTAAGCCCTGCATGAGTATGAAGTTGTACACAAGTCTAGTATGATGCGAAATTCGCGCGTGCGCCATCATGAGTGTGATGTCGTCCGACTTCATTGTTATTTGTTGCAATTTCAATTAATTACTTTTGTGTGTTGTTTGTTTGAGCGGTCAGTGCGGTCATTAAGTATTTTGTTTGCCGTGTTGCTTGGCGAGGGAAAGGTAAACTTTAAACTTTGCTCAGAAGAAACCACTAATTTCTTCGCCAAAACCTACGTCTGATTTATGTATTTCTCAGAGTAGTAAATCGCATAAAAGACAGTTTAATAGACCGGTGCACAAAACTCATTGGATTGTAGATATGTCTGTAAAATTATATCTAGTAGTAGCATGCCTTCAGTGTGTTTTGGTGAGCTCGGCCTCGCTAGCAAGTGCATATGCAACTGAAGATTGATCAATAATGAGGCAAGAAGATGGATTTCTCCACAATAACCGTAATAACTACAAAAACATATTTCTCGGCTTGCCCTATTCCGAAACCCTAGGCACGCCACTGACCTGATTTTCCATACGACGATTAGTACAAACGACAGTTGTGACGTCATACCTGTCGGTCTATCAGTATAAAGCGTTTTGCGCTGCCGCCAGCGAGGTCAAAGTTAGTCTCAGATTTTTGGGTATTTATCTTCTTTAATTGTAGCTCCCATATAAACATTTGCTCCTCTCCAAAAACTGGTTCGAATGACATCATAAAAAAATGTCAGTCTGAAAGCCACCTTTGGCAACGTCTGCCTAGTGCTTCCGGCCATTTCAGGAGTGTAACTGACCTGGTTGGAGTGCAGCGACACTTTGTGGTACTTGAGGTCGCTCCACTGCCGGAACTCGCGGTCGCACTCTTCACACTTGTAGGGGCGGTCGCCGTTGTGCACGCGTTTATGGATCTAAACATTATACATACAGCGTTATTAGCAATACGGGTGTAAACTTTAAAATGACAATCGTTTCATATAATTGCGTTTTGCGGAAAAGTGAAATAATATACCCCCTTCTTAAAACTTTGGACACTTATAACTCTGTAGTTTTTTAGAAAATTGGAGATTATATTGTACCGTTTCGGAAAGGTAAAGAACAGTACTAAATGTTAATAACATAATCTGCCTACCAAGGGTGAAACGATTTTTATAACATTTATTTAGACCTCTTTGTAAAACAAGTTAGTAAAAAACTACTAAACTAACTAATCTTCAGTCATGCTTTACGCTACCATCTTGTATGGTAATCGTTAATTGGGTCAATCAACTTTTTCTTGTTGTTATTCTGTCCCGGTAATCTAAAAGACAACAGTGACAGTTTCTTAGAATTCCATCATGCTAAGGATGCCCCACCGGAATGGGTTTACCAATATAACAATAACTACAACTTAGAAAAGTTAAGAAGGCCCCGACATTTTCATTTCAAAGTCCAATATCTCAAAAACGGCTGAACAGATTTTCATGAAACATGGCTAATAACACTCGGGATAACATTATCTATGACACAAAAGAAACCACATTCGAATCGGTCCATCCGTTTGGGAGCTACGATGCAGACAGACACACAGACAGACACGTTAAACTTATAACACTCCTCTTTTTCGTCGGGGGCTAAAAATAAAAATAAAAATCAACGGTTTTTATAAAAGTATGGTTAAACGGTTGACCTTGAGCGCCCCCGAGGTGTAGAATCCCTTGTTACACTCCCGGCACACGTGCTGCTTCCCCTTGTGCGACAGCACGTGGTACAGCAGACTATTTCTGAAATCACAAAACATGTACAGTGAAAAAACCTTTTAAGGCGCCGTGGGTTCAGCGAAGTCAAGCGAACAGAGTTTTTGATACAATATAATGCGTCTGTTTATAATAATTTGGTTAAGAAAAAATACGTTTACTAATCTCGAGGCTTTTCTGCAGGGAGATCAGTGTTTAGAAACATGATTAAACAATTTTCGCTCGATAAAAAAAAATCGCCAACATACCTCTAATTACACTCTTTAAAACGATATTACATTTTTTTAACTTGCATCAAAAATTGCGTATTTGTATTGTAGATGGTAATCAGTGAATAATTTTTTTTTAATGAAAAATAATAATTCGAAAACATCGATAACCGTGATCCTACTCGTGCTCGGGCACCGGCCGCCGCCCGCTCAGTGCTCAGCGAGCTGCGTTCGGGGACGGACCTGTGTCGCGCGACTCGTGCTCCCGAATCCGTACGGCCAAGTGCATTTCTTGCAAAAAATATACCCTGCGTGCTCCCTATAATAGGGAATAAAAAGAATAAAACTAAAAAAAGGAGAAGGAGTCATGTTATGGATTGCAGAGTGATTGCCCGAAGAACAAATGCGAAACGGTAGCACTGCAATCACAGATAAATAATAAACGCAGTAGTGTAGGCTACTTACTTAGTGGCTGTGTGACGCTTATATGAATAGTGTTTTTTCTTGTTAAATAAGTAGGCACTGTAAATATCATATCAAATTATTCATTTCTGAATGTAATCATTCTCTTTAAAAAAAATTTTAGGTTGTTGGACCGCAACAAAGAAAATAACTAAACCGTGTTCCCATCGAATGAGTAAGTGATGATTATTTAAGTCTAATCAGAGAGACTACCGCAAAGCGAAAACGAACTTCGTTCAAGTATCTCCCTCTCTGTCGCTCGAACTAGCAAGTGCGACAGAGACGGAGATACACGAACGAAGTTCGTTTTCGTTTCGCGGTAGGCCCTCAGTACGTGAGCATGGCGCAACCGAAACTCGTGTGACAGTCACACTCTCAACAGAGAGGAGAGAAGTGGAGTGAAGTAGAGAGGAGTGGAGTGAAGTAGAGAGGAGTGGAGATGAGAGGAATTAGTTAAGCGAAGAGGAGAGAGGCGGGGAAAATGGAGTGAAGGGGAGTAGATTGGAGAGGACTGGTGTGGGAAAGAGAGGAGATTAATGGAGTGCTACATGGGGAGGAACGGCTTGTCCGATTTGGATGAAATTTTGTTTACATATTTGAGTGGGTCCATGGGTGGTTTATAAAGACAATAGGCCCGATAGATGGCGTCGTGATCACAATTGAAATGACGAATGGTTGGACCGATTTTTATGAAACTATGTGTTTAGGTATTTAAGTGGGTCCCTGAATGGTTTGAAAAACAAACAGTTGGACCCGGTAGATGGCGCTGTGATCGCGATATCTTGAAAAACCGGATTTGCTGAACATGTGACAACACTGTATATTTTAGTGGGTTCAGGGGATGGTTTGATCGAGGGAGACGAAGAGAGAGAGAGATGGTATTTGTCTATGTTATATGGCGAGAGAGGAAAAGAGAGATAGTGTGTAACGAAATCTTAAATGTTTATGAAGCAGAAACGTCCGCTATCGAAATTCCAAATTTCGATCATAGTGGAAAATTGAAAAATTATTCGCCACGAGCGGGATTTGAACCCACAACCTCTGGAATCCGTCCATCGCTCTCCCAATTGAGCTACCGTGGGTCCGCTAATGGTGACGAATCTTTCAATACCTTCCACTATTGTATTTACACCTTAGGGAGGCTCGTAGCGACATATACCGCGATGTTATTACAACTTCTGAAACGGCACCAACGTCTCAAGTTACATTGAAGACGAAGGGGAAAATCAACCCATGGAAGTAATTTATATTAAGCGAGATGATGCGTTTTGGAGTGAAAAAATGGTGAAAAAACTTGTGGAATTTTATATTGGTCATTTATTGCCAGAATTAGTTGATTCGCGGCAAGCGCGAGGAATGCCAATTAGAGGAGCGTCTCCTAATCGATCGACATAAAAATAATTTATTTTATAAAACAAAATAGTAGACACTTACACACACACACACACACACACACTCTTTCTCACACACACATACACATACACACACACATACGCACACACGCACACACGCACGCACGCACACAAACTCACGCACGAGCACACAACAGATAATATCCTGTACTGGGTAATACCAGCTGCTGTTCTTACTGACTGTTATTCATGCTTCTTAAACATTTATCGATGAAGAAGGTATGACAAACAAGTTTTCACCTCACCGGCTCGAAAAGGCTTGCTTTCTCGCTCAAAATCTGCGCCCAAAAGTCCATTTTATCCGCTAGCGTGGAAAGTTTTTGAATTTGGAACGTGACGGTCAATCTCGAGATCCAACTTTTTTCTATACAGAATGAGAGGTGCGTTCAGAAACTGATGGTGTTATACCAATAATTAATTGTTATTATTTTGATAAAACAAAATGAATAATACTTATTCTTTCTTAATTAAGTAGGTACATACGAAATATTAATATTTAGACTGATTTATAAGGATAAAATACGAAAAAATAATTTTAAAATGTAGTTTTAAGTTTCAAAAAATTTCGCTTCTTCCAAATTTGGAACGCACCGTTTGAATAGTTACTTACTTTAAGAAAAAACTCAACCTACATTTAATTTTGTTTTGTACTAAAGCCACAGACAGTAAAACCAAAATAATGGTGGTTATTTATAGATTTTAGTGCAGAAGATATACAGCTATAAGCTAATAGCTAAAAGCATAAGCGAATTTGAGCCTTAGTTTACCCGTGAGTACCCAACAATATTTTGACTTTTTAGTGTAGGTAAGCGTGGGGTTTATTTAAAGATGCAAATTAAATATATATGTTACATTTAATAATTATAAAATGCTAGATCTTGATGAGATGTAAACAAACCTTTATTGAAAATGAGTATAAGACCCAAATTACTTCCATTACATTTACCTATAATTTTCCTCTCGGTGGTGAGGTGAAAAGTTGTGTGTTGCGCTCGGCAGCAAAATTGTTTGGCGTCTCGTGCCTTGAAAGCCTCGCTATGCTCAGGATTGTACTTTTGAACCATTCGCTTCGCTCATGGTTCAATTTTACAATCCTTCGCTAGCTCGGCTTTCAATACAAGCACTTGCGCCAAACAACAACTTTGCAGCCTTGCATAACAAATAACTATTTTATTTATTTATACTAAATGTTCTTCGCTAAAATTCATTGTGTGTAGGTACCTACCCTAGCAAAGTACTTATAAAACTTTACTTTCCAATAAATTGTGAGTATCCCAGTTGAAATTCGTCCTCTTTTCTCAACTCCACTCTACTCCTCTCCTCTCCTCTTCACTTAACTCCTTTCCTGACCACTCTACTCGACTTCTCTCTTTTTTCTCTCCTTTTTTAAACCCACCGGTTCGTTTGGTTAGTTTGGCTAATTTACCGGGTGTAATACCGTCAGCGCCCATCGCTATTTTATTATACCTACAGGCTTTTTATTTGTGTGATGAGCATGAATATTTGTTCCTGAGTCATGGATGTTTTCTATGTATTTAAGTATTAATTTATCTATTTAAGTATGTATATCGTCGTCTAGTACCCATAGTACAAGCTTTGCTTAGTTTGGGACTAGATCGATTTGTGTAAGATTGTCCCCCCAAATATTTATTATTAAACAAAAAAAGTATAATATCTACATAAATTACATCGAAACAACCTTTTAAAAAAAAAACACGACTGGCCATCTCTCCCAAGGTGTGATGACCATACCTTTACAGGAAAGATGGCCATAACTTAACTCTCTCAGTTAGTATGTTTTTCGTTTTTTTTTATACTTAAGCACGTGTCCTCGAACTCGGTGCAATTCTTATGTAGCCAAAACTACACTGAAACCAGTCTTCGAAGAAAATAATAGGTAATTATCCCCACAGCGGTAGTGCGCGTCTAAACTAGAATATGAATTAGCCGCTTCGTTGCGGTACTGTTTACTCTGTACTGTGTGTTTCCACTATGCGCGACGGCGGGAGACGTGCGGGCGGAGCATCCCCGCGCGCGCGGGGGCCGCACCCCCTGAGACGATATTTTTCGCTGAACCTACGGCGCCTTAATAGGCTCGGTGAAATTAAATCTTATATCAATGACAAAAAGACTGACCAGGAAAAACTTTTTTTGTTGGACGACATCATGTTTTAATGACAATTAGATGTAATAAATAAGACCACTTAAAAAAATGGGTTAAGGTTATAATTGCATGAAAAACGAATGATTTGAATTTAGACAATGCTTGAGAAACTATCTCTCTTCATACCAAATGGAATACAAATATTGGAGGAGGTGCCATAAACCGTATTTTCGCAAGGAAAGATTTGCTTTTTTTATAGTGGTATTTGAATAAGTTTCTTTAAAAAAAGTTGTTGAAACGGTTGATTTGTTATAACATATTTCACGTAAGGTAGGGCACAGCGAAATGTCATCCCGCTCGAGTTTGGAGCAGCCCAACTGGGGAAGTACCTCCGCCTTGCAGAAGACCACAGCCGTAATAACACTACTACACGCTCTGTAGCAGTGTTGTGTTCCTGGAGGTGAGCAAGGTCGCCAGAGCTCCCGAGGATGCGTTGTGTTGAGAGCGAGGGAACTTGTTCCTTCAGCTATCAACACGGCGAATCCTCAAACATATCAAGGGTCGGCAACGCCCATGTTACTCCTTTGGAGTTGCATGCGTCTATAGGCTGCGGTGTCCGCATACCATCAGGCGGGCCGTACGCTTGTTTGCCACCGTCGTAGTATTTAAAAAATATATATTTATAAATGATATGTATGTGTATGAATACGAACCTGGACACTTTAATTTTTTGCCCCACAAATTTTACAATGATCAACAAAATATTTTATCTCAAAAGATGTTTTCATTTTATTTACCCCTTGACTATTAGCAGAAATTAAAAAGCTTATTAGTAAAAAAAGGATATTACACCATTGACGAATTTTTAAATGATAACGATTTTAAGCCTAAATTATTGAGTTTTAACAGGTGTTTATTTTAAGGGGGCGTTTCGGAGTGGCACCGCGCGAAGTTTGGGTTTTTAGCGCTACTCACACAACGCTCGAGACTCGCGCACCGCACACGCACACATGCACGTATGCACAGCGGGTCGTCGGATTTTGACTCGCCAACAAAATTGTAACTTTGGATTTTGTTAGAAAGTATAAAAACTGTTATGTCAAATGTATTTCATCTTAACTACCAACGTTCACCCGAACCAAGCGCGCAGCCTATCTAACTATGTGGACAGTTGTTTTGTTCGACCGAACGGCTTATAGTTAAAGCAATGACGCGTAATTCAATGTTGGAGAGGCAACCGGATGGCTAGCGGTATTTGAGCTCCCGAAGTGTTGTGGAACCGCCCTGTGCAACCCGAATTGAGCCTACTGTGATTGGTTCGGAAATAGGAGAAGGGTTGTAAAAAAAAGTCGCGTGGCAACCGATTGAAACGCGGTAGCCTGAAAGTGTGTACGCTGTCTATATAGTGGAATTTTTATGACATCCCTCCTAGTGTGACCGGATCCGAGTAAACGAGCGAAAAAAAAAAAAAAAAAAAATTGGCAGGCAACCGCTTGAATACAAACGCGAAATTCGTCAAAATGGGAATACGCCAAGAATACGCGCAATAAAAGGTTTTGCAATCAGTTGCCATGGACAATTTTTGCTTGGGAGGGACGGTTGCCTCTCCGACATTGAATTACGCGTCATTGCTCTGAATATTAGGCGAGGGCGATTTTTGCCATATATATGTAGGAGGGTCGGGCGGAACTGGTGGAGATTCATTATTTTCCCCACTCTCGTTAACCATGATATTTCACGAAATTAAAGTCGATCTACACTCTTTAGGTTTAATCAGTTTGATTAGAATTACAAATAGCACGAAATAATCATAAACCACTCGGATGAAAACAGATTACTAATTCTGTAACACGGAACGTGAGGAGATTCATTATTTTCCCCACTATCGTTATCCATGATATTTCACGAAATAGAAGTCGATCTACACTCTTTAGGTTTAATCAGATTGATTAGAATTACAAATAGCGCGAAATAATCATAAACCACTCGGATGAAAACAGATTACTAATTCTCTAACACGGAACGTGATGAAGTTGGCACGAGGTTGGGAGCACAACCGCACTACAGCTCGCGTCTCATTCCAAAGTGAGTTGCTTGACAACTTGTTTCCCACTCCACCTCCATGTGACAGCTGTCAGTGTTGGTAACTCAACCAGTGCTGCCAACCTCGTTCCGAACACTCCCAAAACCTATATTAGATTTGAAGTTCCGTTGCACAATCCACGACATAATGTAAGTGTTTAGGATTTAGTAACCAGGCTTTTGTCGGGAGCTTAGAGTAATCCATCACTGAAGGCTCCTTCAATGCCAAGCGAATCTCGCCCTTTAAGAATAGCTCCGTCCCGAACACTCGCGGACCAGTAGGCAAATGGCTATCGTCGCGCGCGCATCCCTTACCGCCGCAGAGACTCACCACGGTGCTTTCGTGGCTACTTTCACTACTATCTAGTCTATCTACGTGCTTTACGTTACCCTGTGCTGAACCCAGATCTGCAGGCTACTAAGACCTAGGCATAGCAGAAGGAGAACGGAGCTGGGCTTTCATCCTAACACGAGCAGCTGCCATTGAGGTTCACAAGGTGAGTGGGTTGCTCATTTCTATCGGTAATCGCCTTGGTTACTCTCTCCAGGGAATTCATGCGTTCCAACCCCCCTTTCGCTGTGCTATCGAAGAATACTTAACATATTTGTGGTCCTTCGAGCCGGATATATTAATTCGAACAAAATTTTGTATACCTATGGATTACAGTGCAAACTATACGAATAGCATTCTTTATTAGCATACTATTACATTATTGATAAAAATATTTGATGTACTATAAGTATTTCAAGGCAATTTGTTCAAATACTAAAAAAAAAAGGACGTAACCGCCGTGATATTCGTATGAACTTACGACCTTTTATCCGAGCAGAAACTTGTTTACGAGTTAAAGTGGTTTCTTTCGCTGTCTTAAATCATAATTTTTAATTGTATGTTCTAGTTACACGTTTAACGGTGTAACATTTGCTGTTTTGTTAGTAAATTTCACAAAAAATATACTATATATTGTGCGGGTCACAGGGTAGATATTCGGTGTTTCAAATTCCTTAGCGCGCACACGACGTGTTGCATAATTTGGTTGGTTGCATATTGAAGTTACCTAGTTTATCATGATTGAGTTATAAGTAACTTTTATGTTTGTACATTACGTTCGTGTAAATTGTAGAATTAGAGAAGTTTGTTAAAATTTGTATGTAAGTAGGTACGGGAACTTTTTTCTGTAGTTAGTTTGAAAGATAGTGCAGTACGATTTTTGACCGTACCTTTAATATACAAGGTCTAAAATTCTTTCTCGCCTGTTGTCGAGTTATACTTGTAGTAAGATAAGTACCTAATTGTGTTGATCACTTTTGTTTAACTTGCGCGCGCTTTAATAAATTACACTATGAACGAAATGGAAAAATGCCGCCGTACTATCGCTCTTAAGCGTTTAAATGACGCTTATATTTGTGCAAAAAGATGTACAACGAACCCGGAAATGCAACCGCGCTTTAAGGTGCATTTAACGAGATTGGAAAGTTTAGAAGTGTTATTTGACGACAATCATACGAAAATAGTAGCTTCTTTAAAGGATCCTCAGGAGATCGCGGATAATGAGGAGATACGACAGGGGTTTGACGAGACCGTAATAGACATTCTGTCCATCAAATCGCAATTGTTTCCCGAGGCAACACCTCAAATGCCTCGTGTCGCTTCGCCTGTACCCGCAGGTAGCTCGAGCAGCAATACGGGTCATATTCGCATGCCGCCCATACATATACCTACTTTCGAGGGTGGCTATAAAACGTGGATTACTTTCTATGATCTGTACCGAACCTTGGTACATGACAAACACGAGATCTCTAAAATTGAAAAGTTTCAATATTTAGTCTCGTCATTGAAGGGTGAACCGTTAAACCTAATAAAAGCATTTCCTATATCGTCCGACAATTACGATATGGCGTATGAAACTTTGGTGAAGCGCTATCAGAATAAACGCCAGCTAGCCTTTTTAGCGTGGCAGTCTATTATAACTGTTAAGTTACAGAATAACACAGCGCAAGCCTTTCGGTTTCTTTTGGACACATTCCAAGAAAACTTAGCAATTTTGAAGTCATTAAACCTGCCCATCGATAAATGGGACTTTATAATTTTCTATACGCTCTTATCGAAATTAGAACCAACCATTCGTAAAGAGTTTGAGATGACCGTCACGTCGGAGGACATCCCGACCTATCAATCTTTGGAGACCTTTGTGGAGAACTACTGCAAGGCAGTGGAGCATGTCGGAGCGAGTACATGTTCAGCTCATAACGGAAACATGCGGCCAGCCGTCGTGAACACCATGCGATCCGACCACGTCACGACACCGCCACGACGCTTTAGGCAAACGACTTTGGTGGGTAACCAGTCTACTTCTTCGGCACTGCCTCCGCCTCCGCCTTGTCAATTCTGCTCCAAAAAGCATTTTCTCGCACATTGTCCGGACTTCCAAAACTTAACGGTTGCGCGTCGATCACAAGTAGTTGGTGATAAACAGCTTTGTTTCAATTGTTTGCGCATAGGTCATGTAGTGTCAAACTGTCCTTCACAAGGTTCGTGTCGAACTTGTGGTCGCCGTCATCACTCATTACTACACTTTCAAGACACAGTAGATCGCAAACCAAGTTCATCCAATCCCAACGCCACCTCTAATGCCTTAGGTGTGCAGGGGCTGTCTACAAATACGTCGTCAAATAAAACTGTCCTACTGTCAACGGCTCAAGTAGATATATTGGATAGATGGCGCTCCTTTCACGCCGTGCGCTTGTTGATTGACTCTGGCAGTCAAGCCAATTATATTTCCCAAGGCCTAGCAAATCGCCTAGGTTTACCTGTCTCGAGTAACGCGCCGTCGGTTTTTGGCCTAGGTAACGCTTCCACGTCTGTATTGGGTACCGTCCAATGCACTATCCGTTCCGAGAACCATCAGGGCAACGAAATATCTTTCGAGGCAATTGTAATACCCCGCATTTGTCATGACATGCCGTCAGTCACGGTAGAAACTAGCTTTTTAAAGAATTTAGGGTTCATTAGACTCGCGGACCCATCTTTTCATATTCCGGGACCAATTGACCTCCTTCTTGGTTCCGAACTTTGGAATGAGATATTCCTTCAGGGTATGATTCCGGGTGGGAATGACTCCCCTGTAGGTTTAAATACTATATTTGGCTGGGTCTTTTTGGGGCGCTCTCGCTGCCTTGAGAGTATACCATCTTTATATTCCAACCTTTCGTCAGTCCAAACGCTTCACGCGTCACATAGCGACTTGGAAAACGATTTAAAACGGTTGTGGGAGATTGAGGATGTGCATCACCCCGAAGAAATGCTGTCGCCCGAAGATGCGGTTTGTGAACAGAATTTTCTTTCTACCCACAAGCGTGAGGGCTCCGGAAAATTCGTTGTTGAGCTGCCGTTCAAATCAGTTGAGCCGACTTTCCGTAACATGCGGTCCATCGCTGTGCGCCGCTTTAACAAATTGGAAATGCGTCTATCAAATGATGCCGCACTAAGAAAGTCGTACAATGAGTTTATGCAGGACTATCTGGACATTGGTCACATGTCAGAGGTGCCTCCCTCTGACCAAAATACCTCTCGTGCATATTACATCCCACATCACTGCGTGCTGTCACCATCAAGCGTAACCACTAAGTTACGCGTCGTGTTCGATGCTTCCGCTCGTGACGGCGAGGGTCTGTCACTAAACGACACACTGCTGACGGGACCGAAGCTTCAAAAGGACATTTCCCACATACTTTTGCGATTTCGTTTACACGAAGTAGTGTTTACTGCAGATATTCGTCAGATGTACAGGAACATTGTGATGTCAGAGAAACATCGTGACTTTCAGCGCATCGTGTGGCGTTTCCATCCTGATGAGGAACTCCGGGACTACTTTTTAAATACTGTCACATACGGGGTCTCATCTTCTCCCTTCCTGGCCTTGCGGACGATTGAACAGCTAGCTGTGTCGGAGAGCCAAGCTTTCCCGCTGGGGGCGGAGGTACTATCTAGAGACACGTACGTGGACGATATTCCCACAGGTGCGTCTTCTGTTAGTGAGGCTCTTGAGCTGCAAAAGCAATTAATCGCGTTATTAGCCCGAGGAGGCTTTGAGCTCCGCAAGTGGGCAAGCAATCGTCCGGAACTGTTGAGCCAGATCCCACTTGAGCATTGTGTGACTCAAGCAACGTCGTTCGATGCAGACTATAATTCTGTTGTGAAAGTACTTGGTCTAAACTGGGACTCGGCGTCTGATCAGTTTAAGTACAATGTTAATGTGTCTCAAAATCAATGCACGAAGCGGCAGATACTGTCAGAGCTGGCTCGTGTATTTGATCCGTTAGGGCTACTCTGTCCTGTAATTTTTTTGGCAAAATCGTTGATTCAGCGTCTTTGGCTGTTAGGCTTAGATTGGGACCAGAAGCCTCCCGAAGATATAGTAGAATTCTGGTGTCAATTTTCTTCCCAATTGAGTGCTCTATCACATTTTGCTGTCCCACGGAAGATAACGCACTCGCGTGCAGTTGCCTATCAATTGCACGGCTTTGCCGACGCTTCTCTGTCAGGCTATGCCAGTGTCGTCTACTTGCAAGCAGAACTAGATGATGGGACCTTTTCTACCCATCTGGTGTGCGGGAAATCTCGTGTTTCCCCTACCAAACGGATCAGTCTTCCACGTCTGGAATTGTGCGCTGCCGTCCTTCTGGCAGATTTAGTGCACTCGATACTTCCTCATCTATTGTCTTTGATCATAATCAAGAATATCTTTGCTTGGTCCGATTCGACTATAACTCTTTCTTGGATCGCATCTCACCCATCCAAATGGAAAATTTTCGTTGGCAATCGAGTCGCTAAGATTCAACGAAAATTGCCCTCAGCACAATGGAACTACATAAGCACCCATGATAACCCGGCTGATGCAGCCTCGAGAGGCATGCTTCCAAAGGCAATGCTGGAACATTCACTTTGGTGGAATGGTCCGAGTTTTCTGTCCCTCTCGTCTGATCATTGGCCTCGGTTAAAAACTCTTCCCCCATCAATCGACGTAACTACAGAATTACGTCAAGAAGAGAAGAAGTCAGCCCTCGTTGTCACCAACGAGACTGACTCGATACAGCAGCTTTTACTCCGGTTCTCTTCCTTGAAGAAAATCCTGCGAGTAACTGCGACTGTGCTTAGGTTCCTGAGTCTTTTGCAGAAGCAAAGAACATATTCTGGTCCAATATGTGAACAAGAGCTGAATCAAGCGCTTCAAACTCTCGTCAAGTCTTGTCAGCAAGATTGTTTTGTTAATGAGATCAATAATCTCAAAGATAACAAGCCTTTGCCAAAGCCTATGAAAAAATTAAGTCCTTTCCTCTCACAGGACAACGTGTTGCGTGTCGGAGGGAGACTTCGACACTCAGATTTGGAGTTCGATGCAAAGCATCCCGCTATTTTGCCTTCAAATCATCGACTTTCGTCGTTAATTATTGATGATGTGCATGCAAAGTCGTTGCATGGTGGTGCACAAATGGTGCATTTCCTACTGTCTCAAAACTTTTGGGTACTTTCTGCTCGGCGTGCTATTGCCAAACGTCTTTCCCGTTGTATCCCGTGCTTTCGGGCTAAACCAACGACATCTCAACCCATCATGGGGGACCTTCCCCGCGTCAGGGTTACTGCTGTCAAAGCCTTTCAACGTGTGGGCTGTGACTACGCTGGTCCTTTTCATGTCATCCTTGGTCGCCGTCGCCGAGGAGCGCGCTCTGACAAGGTATATCTTTGTCTGTTTGTCTGTCTGTCGAGCAAGGCCCTGCATCTGGAGATTGCCAATGATCTTTCGGCTGAATCTTTTATCGCTGCCTTACGTCGCTTCGTTGCTCGCCGGGGCCGGTGCTCCCTGATAATGAGCGATTGTGGGACCAACTTTGTCGGTGCAAGAAATCAGCTAGCGGGGCTGATGAAGGCTGCCGCTACATCACAGACCATTGAATTTTTGACGGTTCCGCCCTCTTCCCCCCACTTTGGTGGAGTCTGGGAGGCCGGGGTACGCTCAGTTAAGGGACACCTTGCCAAGGTAGTGGGAAGTCATCTGCTAACGTTAGAAGAGTTCCATACCGTCCTCGTGCAGATAGAGGCAGTACTGAACTCACGTCCTTTGTGTGCAGTCAGTAATGATCCAAATGATTTTTCTGTCCTGACGCCAGGCCATTTTTTAACGCTTTCTCCTTTAACGTCTGTCCCGGACGATAATAATGAGACCACAAAGATTTCATTACTGAATCGTTGGCAATTGTTACAGCGCTTACATGCTGATTTTTGGAAGCGTTGGCACCGTGACTATTTACATACTTTAAATCAGAGAAACAAATGGACAGACAATTCTCGGGCGGTGAGAGTTGGTGATTTAGTCATCATTAAGGACGACAACCTTCGACCGTTGTTGTGGTCGGTGGCACGCGTCGTCAACGTGCATCCAGGTCAGGATGGGATAGTACGGGTGGTAACAGTTCGTACCGCAGATGCTGAATCGCGTAATAGAGAATTTAAACGACCCGTCGTCAAGCTCTGCGTACTTCCTATTAGCAATAACTAATACTTCAAAAACACACTGTCTTTATACGTTTACGCTACTTTAGTTTGTTCTTTTGCCACTAGGGTTCATTTTACAGCTTTTAAATTCTGTCTCGTTGTTTTACTTATTACTGCTATTAATTTAATTCATATGCATGTTATCTATAATGAAACTCTTGTAACAAGAATGCTATTCGGCCGTCTGTCACTGTGCCACTTTAGGCGATTCTTTTTTTAATTCCTATCATTTCTGGAAATTGAGATTTCGCAGCAGGGGGGAGTATGTTTAGGATTTAGTAACCAGGCTTTTGTCGGGAGCTTAGAGTAATCCATCACTGAAGGCTCCTTCAATGCCAAGCGAATCTCGCCCTTTAAGAATAGCTCCGTCCCGAACACTCGCGGACCAGTAGGCAAATGGCTATCGTCGCGCGCGCATCCCTTACCGCCGCAGAGACTCACCACTGTGCTTTCGTGGCTACTTTCACTACTATCTAGTCTATCTACGTGCTTTACGTTACCCTGTGCTGAACCCAGATCTGCAGGCTACTAAGACCTAGGCATAGCAGAAGGAGAACGGAGCTGGGCTTTCATCCTAACACGAGCAGCTGCCATTGAGGTTCACAAGGTGAGTGGGTTGCTCATTTCTATCGGTAATCGCCTTGGTTACTCTCTCCAGGGAATTCATGCGTTCCAACCCCCCTTTCGCTGTGCTATCGAAGAATACTTAACAGTAAGTATGAGGAAAAAATTGTTCGTTTCCGGAACATCGCCTGCCGCTGCCGCTGCACGCTCGCTACGCTCGCTCAGCTCACACCCTGTAGGTTCGCGGTTCTTCCTAACACTCCTCCTCGCTTCGCTCGTTGTACCTACACTGACCTGCCTCAGAATCCAACAAAAAATATGCTAACTATACGTTACTAATAATAGTAATTATCATAATTCCAAAGCAAAGTTTATATTTTCCCAAATGACACTTTACGATTGGTTTTTTGCCTAAGCAAATCATTTACTTCATAATTATTTGCCACATAAAAGTTTTTTGTAGTATTGCATTATAAAAATGTTGCCAAATAAGCATAGTGCGAAGTAAAGTTATGCCAACGATTGATTTACTAAATGAAAATTCTGCGAAAATTTGGTTGCGAAGTGAAATTTAAAGAAACATATTTCGTCGAAAAGGCCCATTCCAGTCCATTTTGGCCCTATAGTTAAATATCGAACTCACTAACAAAATTTCACGAGAATCTGTTGAGAGATGCGGCCTATAGAGGTGACAGCCGGACAGACGAAATCATTTTTGCACTTTAGTTAAATATCGGACTCGCTCACAAAATTTCACGAGAATCTGTTGAGAGATGCGACCTGGTGTAAATTATGAAAGGATTAGTAGGGATTACCTCGTATGCTGCAATTCAATTCAATTCAATTCAAATCATTTAATGCCTAATAACAGCACAAGTCAACAAGAAGTAAAACAATAATTATACAAAACATTAATTACAATTTAAAATTTGAATAATACAATATTAATAACATACCTGAATAATAATATTAATTAAAATGTCCCTATACTAATTTCCTATATTTACAAAAATCGTCAACACTGTAAAAAACATTATCCATTAAAAACTGCTTCAGCTTTTTAACATACAGCTCATAAGAAGGAGCCTCTTTGACTTCCGGGCTCAATTTGTTATAAATTTTTACACCTACTACCCACAATGAATTTGATGTTCGCGTCAATCGGGCCTGCACGGGTTTCATGTCGCGACCATTTTTTCGTTGATCTGGACGACGCATTTTGTAGTCGTCCTTGTGTTTCCACATAAATTTTGCGACTTCCAAGATGTAGAGGCTCGGCACCGTTAAAATTTTTAGTTTTTTGAAGTGATCTCTAGTAGGAGAAAATGGAGGCACTCCAGCCAAAATCCTAACAGCCCTTTTTTGAAGAACAAACACCCTGTCCCTGTCTGCAGCAAGGCCCCATAAGTCAATACCGTACACAATGATGGAGTTTATGTAAGCATAGTATGCCACTCGGATATTTTCTTGCGAAAGGACAGGGGAAAGCCGTGACAGAATGCGAATGATGCCTGCGCAAGCCTACCGGTGAGTAAATCTATGTGCTTGTCCCATTTTAGACCCGCATCGAACTGAAAACCTAAGAAACGCGTGTCATGAACTTGAGGAATTTTTATATTGTCAATTACAATTTCCAAGGGGGTTGGGTACTTTCCTTTTAACCAAAAGTGTATCACTAGTGTTTTGCCGAGATTTATCTGGAAACCATTTACTTTAAACCAATCAGTCAACTTTATTATTATATTTGTAACATTTACTTTTAGGTCAGAGAAAGTATCACCCGAGACAACAGCACAGCCGTCGTCAGCAAACATTATAAAATCACCATGTTGAAAAATATTGATTAGATCGTTAACCATAATAAGGAATAGGAGATTTCCAGCCGCAGAGCCCTGAGGTACGGCGCAGTCATCCAGAGTCCTCACCCCCGATCTGGTAACGCCACCATCAACCGATACCACCTGCTCTCTATTTTTTAGAAAAGACTCAATGAAATTTAATAAGCTCCCGTGTACTCCGTATCTCTGTAACTTCATAACTAGCAGACCGTGATCAACACAGTCAAATGCTCGCGACAGGTCACAGAAGACAGCTGCAACATGTTTTTTACAATCAAGATAATGCAAGAGACGCTGGTGGACTGCACGAGCAGCATCAATAGTCGATCTACCCTGACGGTATGCATATTGATGGTCGTGCAGTAGATTGTTGCCTTCAAAGTATGTAAGCAACCTATTACAGAGCCCTAACTCAACAACTTTAGACAGCGCTGGTACTAGCGATATTGGTCTATAATTTCCAATTTCCTCTTTCGACCCCTTACCCTTGTAGATTGGGCTAACCTTGACGATTTTCAGTGAGCTAGGATAAATACCGAAAATTGAACACTGATTGAGGAGAGCACAAAATATATCCCAAACATTGTCAGGAAGTTTTTTCATAAGGTCTGCAGACATATCATAATAATCAGTCGAATGTTTAGATTTTATTGTTTTTAGTAATTGCTTTATCTCTGTTATTGTATATAACGTTGTGTCAGTTTTAGTCTTAATTGACGTAGTAACTTTATTTAAATAGTAAAGAGCTGCTTCTACATCAGTTTGCCTGTGTACGGGGTTGTTCAGGGCTACATAATGGTTATTAAATTGATCAGACAGTTCCTTCTGGCCTGTAGTACTTCCAGTCTTCGCTAACAAGAGTAACTCAATCGGATTAGGTTTACAGTGCTTTTTACACGTTTCTGTATTTATTATGCGCCATAAAGTTTTAATAACATTTTCAGTACGTTCTACCCTTCTATTTATGAATGTACTACGTTTTTCGCGTTTTAATTTGTCAAGTACAGACCTATACTCATTTACAAATTCCATTAAATTTTCATTATTTGGGTAGCGGTTTACCAAATCATATATCTCGTCATAGAACTGCATTTTTAGTCTGATTTCGTCATCCACCCACATTGTATGTTTATAATTTTTTTGTGGGTACTTCCTCAAAGGAAAGTGTATGTCAAAAGTATTTTTAATTATTGTAATGAGTTTATTCATCTTTTCAGAAGGATCAATGTCAGAGTGAAACAAGTTATAAAAAGAGCGGTTGGAAAGATCTTCTATAAAGTTATGAATCTTTAATTCCGATATAATTCTTCTTATTACTGGTGGTTTATGTACGGTTTGACGTGATATATGTAATTTAAAAACTGCTGCGATGAATACCTGATGTGCTGGTTCAGTTGAGATTCTTCGGCAATCCAATCACATAATTTTACTTGCAAGATTTGTTTGATAATTTTGAGACTTAATTAGAGGTTTATTTTAAGTTTGATGTATTTTTTGAGTTTTTTCATGAGGAGATGCGCGCGCGCGGTGAGTTTGAGTTTTTTGTTGCAACAATAACCGACTGGACGTGACGTCACAGGCACTTGGTATGTACCGGAAGTGTTACTGCCAACTTCCGCAGAGGTAAGGGAAAGGATGCGTTCGGAAACGAATGGAGTAAGGATATGGATGATAAATTGATAATTTTTAAAATGTGTGTGGTGTGGTGTAAAATGTTTTTTATTGAATTCGGCCAAACCATACTCCCCCGCCTTGGAGTGTACTCCAACATTAAAATTGAGAATAAGATTGAAAACATAATGAACTAAATATAAACTTCTTTCACATATACAAACCGCTACTTATTATTTATTTGTTTTTCTACAAATCTATAGAATTTGAAAGACTATACTTAATTCTAAAATTATTTTAAATATAGGAGTATTATTGATTATTGAGTGGGTAGAGGACACACTCTGACCACAGGACGAATGTAAGTACCAGTTTTAGTTTTGACCTTTACAACCCGAGTAACACCATCATTACCAGGGTAAGTCTCCTCTATCACAGCAAGAGGCCAGCACAAGAGAGGAAGTCTTTCTTCCTTTAATATAACTATTTGTCCCTTTTTTACAGGGTTGGAAACAGTGTTCCATTTTTCTCGACTCTGCAATGAGGTAAGATATTCAATGTGCCATCTTTTCCAGTAAGATTGTACCATTTTGTCAATTAATTTATATCTTTGTAAGCGAGACATAGGAATATCATCTAAATTTACCGCCGGGATATATTTTAAAGGGCTCAAATTTAGAAAATGTGACGGCGTGAGTGCCAAAGGTTCAGAGGGGTCACTACTGAGAACACATAAAGGCCTAGAGTTCATTAGTGCTTCTATTTGTATAAGCACTGTATTCATCTCCTCATATGTCAAAATTTGAGAGCCAATTGCTTTGTGAAGATGTACTTTGACACACTTTACATTACTCTCCCATATTCCACTCATGTGTGGAGCATAAGGTGGCTGAATCCGGAATTCAATCTTTTGAGGAATTAATTCACGAATGATAGCTTTGTTATATTCTTCCGAACAAACTACCGAATAAATTTCGTTAAATTGGTTACGAGCACCAATGAAATTCTTGCCTCCGTCACTCATGATAAGCGATACGGGGCCGCGGCGTGAGATGAAGCGTTTGAATGCAGCGATATACATTTCTGTTGACAGATCAGAGACTAATTCTAAATGAATTGCTTTGGACACCAAGTCCACGAATAAGCATACATAAGCCTTTTGACTTTTAATTCCTCTTTTCTTACTCATTGTTATATATAGAGGACCCATATAATCAACTCCACATTTTGAAAAGCATTTCTGTTGAGTAACGCGAAATTCGGGCAAGTTTCCCATAAAGGGATATAATTCTTTAGGTTTAAGTTTAAAACATTTATTACAGGCGTGGATAACCTTGCGAACTATGCTACGAGCAGGTAGCACCCAGTATTCATGCCTGAGCAAGCCTAGGACTAACCCAGGTCCTGTGTGAAAGTTTTTGCGATGATAATGTTCAATGAGTAAACGCGCTATTCTACTCTTTGCGGGGACAAGTGTTGGATGCTTTTGCTCAAATGTCATGGGAGCATTATTTAAACGTCCTCCGACACGTAGGACACCGTTATCAACAATGAAAGCATTTAATTTTCTAAGAGGGGCGCGAAGAGTTTTATTATTTTTAATGGCATCAATGTCAGAAACAAAGTATGCAGATTGGACTACTTTAATAAGGTAAGTTTCAGAGACATTCAAATCAATTATGCTAATAGATCCACTACTCTTTAATATTTTTGCAAATCGTAAGACATATGTTACTGCATTTAACAGCTTCGTCCAAATTGACATACGCTCAATGAGTGCCAACAGCGGGTGAGTTTCACTTTGAGTATCTAGTTTCTGAACCAAAGAGACGGACTTTGATTCGGGAATATCAGCGGGAATATTCAATTTATTAAAAGAGCTTATGGGCCATTTATCATATGGAAAGGCAAGCCATTCAGGACCCTCAAACCAAGATTTATTATCGATTAATTTATTTGGTGTGACAGGGCGTGAAACAAGGTCACTTGGGTTTTCATGACCAGGAATATGATACCAGTACTGCGGGGCTAATACATCATGTATTGCAGAAGTTCGGTTTGCAATAAATGTTTGCCACCTGTGTGGTGAGGAATGAATCCATGCAAGTGTAATGGTTGAATCAGAAAAAGCAAGCGTGGTGGTCACTTGACATCTTGTATTAATAGTTTTTAGAGCTGTCTGTATAAGTTGAGCGAGGAGATGAGCTGCACAAAGTTCGAGCCGAGCCAAAGTTATCTTTTTCAGAGGAGCGAGGCGAGAGCGAGCACACAGTAATGCCACATGTGAAGCTTCTTAGGTCAAAGAGCCAATCCGTAAGTATATAACAGCTCCATAGCATTTCTCACTTGAGTCTGCGAATCCAAAAAGACTAATATATGAATTTTCATATATACCTACATGTCGAGGTATTTTAATCTGTGACAGATTTGACAGTTCTATTTTTATCTGAAACCAGACTCTACAAATGTCACTAGGGACATCTTCATCCCAGGAAAGAAGGCGTTTCCAACACTCTTGTATTAGAAGTTTCATGTAAGCGGTGAGCGGAGCGAGTAAACCTAGTGGATCATATAGAGCAGCGGTTTGAGCAAGAATTGATCGCTTGGTGCAATTTTCAGTATCTGAGCAATTGACCTTAAAGGTGAAATGGTCTTTCACTGGGTCCCAACGGAGTCCAACTAATTTGGTTTCAGACTCAGAATCAAAATTTAAACTTTTTGAGGCCCGAGATTCTACAGGTATATTTTGTAGAAATTGAGGTGAGTTCGAGATCCACTTGGTCAACTTAAAACCACCACTGGCAAACATATTAACCAGTTGGTTATACAATTCAATTGCTTCACTAGGTGAATCAACAGAATGAATGAAGTCATCCATATAAGAATAGAGCGGAGCAACTAGGGAGGCTTTCGGGTACTTGTGCCCTTCATCTTGAGCAAGTTGGCGAACCACTCTCATAGCGAGATAAGGCGAACATTTCAGTCCAAATGCAAGCCTTTGGAACTAAAATAAATAAATAAATAATAAATAAATATAAGGGGACAATCTTACACAAATCGAGCCAGTCCCATAGTAAGCTCAATAAGGCTTGTGTTATGGGTACTAGACGATGATATATATAATAGATAGAAATACTTAAATACGTAGAAAACATCCATGACTCAGAAACAAATATTCATGCTCATCACACAAACATTTGCCCTTACCGGGATTCGAACCCAGGACCTTCAGCTTCGTAGGCAGCGTCACTACCCACTAGGCTAACCGGTCGTCAAACACTCACATGTTTCAATGGGTTCCGTTTCTGGGTTGAACCTGAATAGTATCCTTTGAAAGGCTTTATGTTCAGTTATCAATTTAAGTTGGAAATACATTTTTTCTAGATCTGCTGACACAGCAACAGAGAACAAGCGGAGATTTATCAATAAATCAAATATGTTTGTTTGCAGGTTTGCACCGCAATGTAGAATGTCATTCAGGCTTTTGCCAGATGACGTTTTGGAACTGGCATCGAGAACAATTCTGATTTTAGAGGTGTCTTTGTCAGGTCGATACACTGCTCTGTGTGGTATATGATAAGCGAGAGGTGCGGATGAAGGTTCAGACACTTTAGCTAAAAAACCTTTATCTATGTAATCTTGCATGGTGGCGTTATAACCTGAGCGTAATTCCAGCTGAGAATCTAACTTGCGTTCAAGCGTCAAGAGGCGGCGGGTGGCGTTTTTGTAAGAGTCTCCTAACATTAGGGGATCATCCGAAAAAGGCAATGAGACGACATATCGACCGTCCGATTCGCGAGACACAGTTTCGTTGAACATTTGTTCGCACTGTTGTTCTTCGGGACTCAATATTTTGCGCGCGGGTAATGCTTCGAGGTTCCAAAATCGTTGTACTAAATTCTCTAATTTATTGTTGTCCTCAATAAAAGCGTGAAAGGAATGATTATTTGTCGAATACGAATTACTTTCCGCTTCGCCCATGATTACATACCCCAAGGAAGTTTCCAAGGCAACAGCGCGAGTATCTGGGTGCGTGACTTTACCGGCTCGGAGTAAATGCGGGAATAATCCAGACCCCACAACACAGTCTATTTCTGATGGCATGTAAAACAACTCATCAGCAAGGGTTACGTTTTTAAAATATTCTAATATTTTTGTATTTAGACGCGTAGTAGGCAAATTACCTGTAATTTGTTCGACGACAGCGGCTTTTATGGAATACTGGCAGCGAGGATCTGTTCTTGATCTGAACACTATTGTCGTATAACCTAGCACAGGTTTTACCGACATTCCTATTCCATGCACGGATGAAGGTTGATATTTTATGTTTAATTTCAGTCTCTGACAACAGGATTTCGTTATGAAATTTGCCGTTGAGCCCGTGTCTAGAAGAACTCTCATATTCGCGGTATTCACTTCACTTTCACTATTCAACACTTTTACACAAGCTGTAGGCACAACGTCGTTGTAAAATGTGCACGAGTTTACGTCAGCGGTGACAAAACAATGAGTATTACTTTATTGTTTTTCACTCGGCGGCGGCGGCGGCATGTTTGTGTTTACAGTTTGTCCGAAAACTGATCCGACTCGCGAGTCTTGCGCAGTGACAGCGCAGGCGAGCGATGCGGAATTCGAGGGGGTCGAGTTTGAGGGAAATATGTTTGTTTCGCTCGCACTTAGCGTCTGCGGCTCGAGAAACGTCAAAACATTAGCTCGCGGCGGCGGCGGTGTTTCAAAGCGTTGAATATTGTTTGGTTGGTACACAAAATTGTCGATGTGTAACAGCGAGTGATGTTTCCGATTGCATTTGGCACAAGTTCTGATTGATTTACATTCTTTTATGTTATGAAATCCGAGGCAATTTTTACAAAACGAATGTTTGGTCACAATTGAATACCTAGCATTCGCGTCAAGGTCGTTGAATTTTTTACAGAAATACAAGGGATGTTTGTCATTATTACAAACGATGCAAGTATGCATGTTTGTGATGTTTGCGGGAGCGGTGTGCGACGGCGGAGCGGTAGGTATCGAGAGCGGTTGAGCGGTTTGCGAGTTCATCACGTATGAATGATAGGGTTTGTTTTTATAAGCGGTTTGTGAGTAACTTTGTTTAGCGGGTGCGCGGAAAGTATTTGTTATATTTAACTCAGTGCGGGACAGTACTTTGCTTTGATCTTTTACGAACCTTTCGAGAGACGCGAATGTAGGTATTTTCTGCGAGCGGCAGCTTTGTTCAAAGAGTTGAACGGTGTCTTTGTCGAGCTTATTGAGAGCTATATGCGTAATAATGAAATCTGCTAAATCTTCCACATTCAATGATTTAAGAGCTGCCACTGAGGCGCAATATTGCTCAACAAATGAGTCTAGGTTATGCGGAGACGCGGTTGTTAGGGGTTTGAATTTGAACATCTTATCTAAGTACTGAGTACCTAACGTACGTTCATCTTGGTATTTCTCAACGAGTAAATTTCAAATGATGTTATAATTGGAGGCAACAGGGAGCACTCCCGCGATGACAGAGGAAACCGGCCCAGATAATTTCGAGACTAAATATTGAACGCGTTCGGCGTCCGTGAGGTGTTCATTCTCGTGAATCATTTCTTTAAAATTTTGGTAAAACAGCGGCCATCGCGCTGGGTCGCCGTTGAATGAGATCAACTCTAAAGCTGGCAATTTAGGTATAGGCCTGCTGTTAGGTACCGAGTGTAGTGACCTTGAAGGTGCGGACTCTGTTTTAACTGAACTAACGAGCGATTCTTCCGTCGATCGAATATGACAGTACATTTCATCGAAGGCTTCAACGGCCTTGAAGTCGACCTCGAGCTCGGGATTGAGGGTCATCGTTAGGCGATTCATATCATTAACCACATCTGTAAATTCGGTTCTTAATTTATCTAGCGTTTTTGTTCGGATTAAAAACTTCTTCTGATCTTCCGCGGTTGTTACATTTCGGCTCAAGTCATAAACATTTTGTAATATGGCGAAAAAACTTTTCCTTTTGCCATCTAAAAGTTTAAAATCTATATTCGTAGCCATTTTTAAATATAAATGTACATATCAAATGAACAATTAAGGGTGGAAATCTAAAACACGTGGAAAATGGCGGTACGGGTATGAGTTGTACGAATTGTGTAATTTGAAAATGTGCGAATAAATAACTAAATATGCAAAGATTCTAAGGTGTAACTGTAAAATATCCGGTTCGAAGGACCAAAAAGGAGGATGGTGTAAATTATGAAAGGATTAGTAGGGATTACCTCGTATGCTGCTGCGATGAATACCTGATGTGCTGGTTCAGTTGAGATTCTTCGGCAATCCAATCACATAATTTTACTTGCAAGATTTGTTTGATAATTTTGAGACTTAATTAGAGGTTTATTTTAAGTTTGATGTATTTTTTGAGTTTTTTCATGAGGAGATGCGCGCGCGCGGTGAGTTTGAGTTTTTTGTTGCAACAATATGGCGACTGGACGTGACGTCACAGGCACTTGGTATGTACCGGAAGTGTTACTGCCAACTTCCGCAGAGGTAAGGGAAAGGATGCGTTCGGAAACGAATGGAGTAAGGATATGGATGATAAATTGATAATTTTTAAAATGTGTGTGGTGTGGTGTAAAATGTTTTTTATTGAATTCGGCCAAACCACGACCTATGTAGGTGCTAATTACTACCCAATCCTTTTTTATGATCAAACCGAGGAAGCATGTTGTTAAGTTCTACGTGATTTAAATATGTTAATCAATGAACATAAGAATAATTTTCGTTTGAACCACTGTGCACTCATTTTGTGTAAGTACACGGTTCGATCGCAATCTGTCAATGCGGCGCCAAGCGACGTGGTCTCGCTCCGGAGGCTCGCGGCCGACTGAACGCGGCCGCCGCGAGCGGTCGCACTTGTAGTGAGCCGGCCGCTCCATACTAATTCGTATGAAGATTTTGAGCGTAAAAATTGGCCATTTTTGTGATTTTTTTAAACGATAAAAGTACATATTTGTTAAGAAATGAAGATGGCAAGGACTTTTCTATAGTTTTAACTTTATTATTTGATAAAAATCATTAAATAATTCTTGATACTTACGACTCAGTTGCTACAATACGGGAGTGCGATTTACACGATTTACTGATTTTCAGATTTTTTTTTACACTTACCCATAAGCATTATCTAAAATTTGAATGTTTCAAGAAGAAGTAACATTTATTGGCTAGCTGTGTAATTTTTTTTAAGGTTATGGAACATCATTTACTATATAATTCTCTTACATTCCCGACCCTCGTATAAATGACTTTTTGACATACAAATTCTAAAAATATACAACAACGCTAAATATGACATAAGCAATTACAACAATAACTACCTGTTTCTAATTTTAATTGCTCATTCTATGTTGGTTTTAATTTTAATTTTATTTAATTTTATTCAGTGTAAAAATTGATTAATTTTTAATTTTAATAGATCGTAATGCTTATCATAATTGTTAATTCTAGTTCGTCAATTTTGTGACATGGCATGCTAATATTATTATTTTGACATAAATACTATTTAAAACTTGTACCAAATTTTACCATATTAAATTATATAATTATACTTTTTGACATTTTGTATTGAGCCACATGCATTTGACGTGACATTAAGCATGATCAAACGAAATGCAAATTTTATTTTCACATGCCTGTTTGGGCTAAACATATCAGGAACAAGGAAATGACGGTAACACCTGTGCTTATACCATATGTTTAATGTGAATAAACGACATTTCATTTTCATTTCTCGATTGCCCCCTGCCGACCCTTAATGATTGAATGTTTATTTTATAGTTATTTATATCATTGACATGTCAAATATCATTGTAAATTTTATCGTATTTTATGTTGCAATTGTATCTTAATTAATGAAATTTTATGTAATAACGTAGGTTTAAGGACATTTTACTTTTTTATATTTTGTGTGCATGAATAACATATATTCATATATTGGTATTTTAATAAATTATGATTCTTTTTAGGGATGTAATACAATGAAATAATTAGATTAATAATAAATATGAATTGCTACGCCCTATCCGGGCCCATATGAAACTTATGTACCTATTATAAGATCTGTACATCTATGGATGCAATAAATGATATGACTATGACAATAAATGATATGACTATTTTTAAATATTCACTTCATCTATTTCTTTAAGAGCTAGGCTCTTGTCGGTGAAGTAGTTTCCAACAAATTCTACATTTTTTTATTTCTCTATACAATGAACTGTTTATTTTTTCTTTTATTTGCTTCATGTAAGATATCCCTGGCCTTCCTCTTTTCCTTTTTCCTTTCTAAAATTCACATGAACACGGTCCATAAGTTTGGGAGCTACGATACTACATACAGATACACAGACAGACACGTTAAACTTATAACTTATAACACCCCTCTCTTTGCGTCGGGGGTTAAAAATTGAAAACTAAAACTGAGCTATCGGAACACTCTGTCTCGGCCACTAAATCTTTCAACCGGTTCATTCCTACAACGCCTTAGGGAGGCGTCTAGCGACATCTACCAGAAGACTTTATATGCTAAAGTGGTTGTGGTAGTAGTTAGTTACCTGCAGAGGCGTCTCTAGCCCATGTAGCGCCCGTGTGCACACATTACTCTAGCGCCCCCTAGTAAGCGCGCGGTGAACATGGAATGGTAGCGGGCGGCGCTCGGCGCCCCCTAGGACCGCTGCGACCGAGTGCAACGCACACCCTGCACCATAGGTAAAGACGCCTCTGGTTACCTGTGCTGGAACACGCGGCCGCACTGGGGGCACTCGAAGCTCTTCCCCTTCTTCGGCTTCCCCGGTTTGTCGTCCGGTTTCTCGGGCTCCGGTATTTCGTCCGGAATGATGTTCTCTGAGTAGCTCGAGCTCTCCGTGGTCGGGACTTCCACTTCGAATATTCTTTGGAAGACTTCCTCTGTGCATAGTGAAATAATATAAACTATAGCAATACAACAAAAGACCGGCCAAGTGCGAGTCGGACTCGCGCACGAAGGGTTTCCTATAAAACGGGAAATAATCACGTTTGCTTATTCTTCTCCTAACACAAGTATTGTCATACTTACCTGGAGGGGCCAGCCACATAAAATTGTAAAACCTAACTTAAGATACCAAATAAACTATTTTGATTTTTTTTTTTTTTTTTGCTGTATGGGAGCCTCCATAAATATTTATTTTATACTGTTTTTCGCGCGCAACTACTTTACTCCAGCCGTCCACTTATTGCACAAATATAAACGATTTTAATTTGTTTAGTTATAACAGTATTTCATCTAATTTAGTAAACAGATCGCATACTTTTTTTTTTACTGTCTTAAAGAGCATTTGCCAATAGGATTTTACACTGTCACTATCACTTGTAGGCATTTTTATTTAGGATTTTTTAATTATGTGACGAGCAACTGTTGACCGCACCGAACTTTTATATGTTGTATATTATTACGTACTGCTTAGACAATTGCAATTGCCTGTAAATAAATCACTGGACAATGATACTGATGTTAGGTACTGTAAAGGTTGTCTACGTAACCTCTACCACTGCTGGCTGGACAGCACTGTGCAGACGTTCGCAGTTCAAATCAAGCTATCTCGAAGTTTATAAATAGAAGAGGAAGCGAAGATGTCAAGGATTGGCCCCCGCGATCTAGCAAGTTGTCGAATAAATAAAAGATCAATATATTCTAAATAAGTCTTTATACCTCTGAGTAATCACCCCTACAGTACCCGCTAGTTTAAAGCTCATTTTTGTAACTTTTGGACATAGTGCCGAAAAATTATAAAATTGATTGTCGAGTTTAGTTTTATTTATTTTTGGGGCTCTCACTAAAAACCAGCGTCACCCAAGTATCACATCAAAGCAGTATAACGGCCGACTTACAGCATTTCTGTACCGTTATCGCGTTATGAGTTAGTTCTATAGTAGCATTATAAACGTTTATACGGCTATTGTAATGCTTATTTGGGCACAAATTTTACTGCTTTAGATCCTAAAAAGGTTCACAATAGTTGTTTGATTGCCTTACAGGCGCATTATATAAGCATTATTGTGGTCAAAGAAAGTGTCAGTCGCATTAAATAAGCATTGTTATGGTAAATAAAGTTGCCAATCGCATTACAGAAGCATTAAACGGGCAATATTATTGATAATGAAAATGTTAATTGCATTACAAAAGCATTAGACTAGCATAAGAATGCACTAAAATAATTATAAATTTTCACAGTTGGAACTGAAACATCGCTCTAATACTTCGCCGGTACAAATGTTAATTATCTCGCAATATAATGTATGGATGCGTAAGTGTTTAAAACTGAGTGAAGTGTTTGCAAATTTTATAATTTAGTAGGTACCTAAGTGTTTGACTTTTTTGTTATTTCATGCCTTCAAATATTACTGCGCAATGTAGTTCACTGTAGATGTCTATATATGTTTCATTCAATATTTTCACGAGCCTACGATATTTTGTGGTTTTGATATAAAATGTCATATAAAGACATGTGTGAAATAATGAAAAAAATTGTTTATTCCTAGTATACAACGAATTTTGCATTATTAACATAATAGTATTGGTTGGGCAGTATTAAAATAAGTTATATCATTTTTATACAGGTCTATTTCTTTTATAAATAGGGCCGCATGATAATATTTTTTGGTTATAATATTTAACAAAATGGTGTCGGGCTATATCAGCCTGGTGAGCCTTTAAAAAGGCTAATTAATGCCGCCAGCAGTAGAAATATTCATACGTGAACAATTATTAAGCCTGAGGCCAAAGAGAAGACTTTTGATGAACCACTGTAGTGCCATTGTCTATAAAGTAGTTATATATGGGTTCACCGGTAAACCAGTAGACTTGGGTTGTCTATTGTTTGCCCGACATTCACATACTATAATAATCATTTGCCCGAACTTCGCTTGCCCGAATTTCATTTGCCCGAATATTTCGTTTACCATAATAGTTACTTGACATACTCTTGTTTACCCGAATATTGGATGTCATAATGATACGAATGCCATACGTATTGTTTTCCAGATTATTGTTTGCAATAATATTATTTAATTGAATATTTAAACGCCATACTAAACATGCATTCGGATTCATCTTTGTTAATTTGTTAGTTTATCCGCTCTTTTATAAAAAAATAACCTCGAAGACAAAAGCAGGAGCTAAGCTCCCGCTTCCGTCTTCTAACCTATCCGCGATCAGTTTTGCCACTAAGCCCCTGTTCCCTACTGCCTATGATACACCACTATCTTGGCATTGGGTAATCTCAGAGAAAAGTTTATTTTTACTTAGTGGCAAAACCGACCCGGATCGCAGATAGGTTCGAGGTATTTTTTTTTAAATTCATTTTAGACACTGCAATACCTACGTCCCACATTATTACATATGAATATTATGGATGTTGAGATGGATAGCAAATGACATTATGGCATGTGATAGTTATGGATTACAATGATTATGGAAAATGAGATAATTGATATTGATATTATGGAAAACAAAGATTCTGGCATATAATTAATATGGTAAACAATGAGTATGCCATACAAAATTACCTATAGAAAACAACTTTATGGCAGTTGAATATATGGCAGATAAAATTCGGGAAAATGAAATTCTGGCAAGCAAGAGTATACCGTTGGACTTGATGTGGACTGAAATAAAGCCATTATGTGAACGCAATTTTGGGGATCCTTGAACAAAACAATAAAACCCATTTCAGAACAAACACACAGTTAAATTAATAGTATATAATCTATACGTTCACCATAAAATATGCTGTTATTTTGTCGATTAATGTACTCGAAACGCTTGTGTGCTTTTTCCCAATATTACCAACAAATGGTTTTACGAATACTGTAAAATAAATGTTTATACAGCTTTACGCATTACAATAACTCGCGAGTATTTGATTAAAGAGCTGTTAGCTGTACAACAGAACTCAGTTGATCTTTAAAATTGCAAGCATTATATTGATTCACGATTATGCTGTTCAGCAGTACTAGGCTTTTACTTGCAACTTAAAAGTGCTTTTACACAACAAATGGCATTAAAAACAGCTCAAAGCTATATAAAGGATTTACGGTGCATTATAATGGGAAACAATTATGCTATTCAGCAGCCTTAGGCATTATCTTATTACTTAAAAATGCTATAGTAGACCCTAAGGCATAAAAAACAGCTGAAAGCTGTATAGCGGATTTACGTGGCATTATAATGGTTCATGTTTATGCTATTAAACAGCATTAAGCATTTATCTACTACTTAAAAATGCTTAGATCCAATGGCACTAAAAACAGCTGGAAGCTATACAACTGCGTTGTGGTTTGCTGCACTAAGACTAAAGGCTTTATAAAAGCATTTTGATATGCCATTATCTAACAGTTATGTGTAAAGCATGATAATGGTTTTCAAATGCCAATATAAAGCGTCAAGATGCACGGTGAACTTATATAAGAGTTTATACGGACCTTAAGTTCTAGATAAGTTTACTATTCGTGTGATAAAATGCTTTCTGTGTTACTTGGGACGGCCACCGTGAGAACATGAACATGAACTGAATGAGGCTCCCATTTAGCACATTATATATGATGCGTAACCTTTTAATCGTATTTTCTTTTTTCCGTGTTGTGTGTGCTAAATAAAAAACCTTACCTTTAAGCTGAGCGATAGGCGGAGCGGGCGCGGGCGCGGGCGCGGGCGCGGGCGCGGGCGCGGGCGCGGGCGGCGCGCGCGGGCACACGGGGCAGTACGCGTCCGCGCCGCAGCCCGCCTGCCCGCGCATGTACCTGATCACATACACAATGGGGGTGAATACACTAAATACAATAATTATAATGTATTTTACGTCACACCTGGCCATAATGCAAGTTTTACCGCACGCTGCGCGTACGGTAAAACTGTGTACTCACTACGGGCGGTAAATCGTAAAGCCCCAGATCGCAGGTGTTTGTGGCCCGAACCGAAGGTGAGGGCCATAAATATGGGCTGGGGAATTCACCGCCCTAGGTGCGTAATGTACTATTACGTCACACTTGGCCATAATGCGAGTTTTACTGCACGCTGCGCGTACGGGAAAACTTGCATTGTAGCCAGGTGAAGACGTAAAATATTGTACTCAACACGGGCGCTAATTCGTAAAGCCCCAGAGCGCGAGAGCCTCACCTTCGGTTCGGGCCACAAACACCTGCAATCTGGGGCATTCACGAATTTACCTCCCTAGTTACATAATGGACTATTTCTCCAGTATGCTCGGAAATGTGCGCCTTACTGTAGCAAAAGTATTACGTAAAAAAAAAAATTGAACTGTTTATTATTAACTATAATTTCAAAGACATGGTGGAGTGAAGTTTGAAATTCCTCGTTACTGACGAGCTCAAATTTAAAAAGTTAAAAGTCTTTACTGTACAGTTTTTTTATTATTTTAACTATATTCTTTGACTAAGACAAATCACTACAAACAGCCAAGTGCTCGTACGTTTAGAGACCTTGCAATTTGTCATAACAACTTGCTATAGTTAGACTGGTTAATAGTGTATGGCTGTCTCTTTCCAACTTTACAAGTTGCTGTGACAAATTATGCCGGTTTGTAGCCTGTTTAATGGGAGCCCCCTTAAATATTTATTTTATTCAGTTTTTTAGTGTTTGTTGTTATAGAGGCAACAGAAATACATCAACTGTCAAAATTTCAACTGTCTAACTATCACTGTTCATGAGACACAGCCTGGAGATCGACGGACTGGCTCCCGTTTAACCTTTGCGTGCAAACCTTATCGTGCGCGGATCAAACCGCGATTAGAATGGGATTGGAGGTGAAAGGTTCCGGGCACCATGCATATAAGGTGCACTCACCAGTGCCGCACGTGGTCCTGGTGCACGGTGCCGTTCTCGACGGTGAGGTGCGGCAGCAGCGCGGGCTCGAAGCCCTCGTCGGGCTCGGCGTCGGCGCCCGCCTCCACGGCCACGTGGATGCCTTCCATCAGGTCCTCCGGCTCGCTGAACTCGCCCATGTCCTCCAGCTGTAGAGTGCGTCATAATTAGGACTACTAGCATCTGCATCTGCTAGGTGGGGCTTAGGCCCACGTCTACAGATTCCCAATTCTTCAAGTTTACAGATTCCCAATTCTACAGATTCTCAATTCTACAGGTTCTCATGTTTACAGATTCCCAATTCTACAGATTCTCATGTTTATAGATTTCCAATTCTGCAGATTCTCGCGTTTCAGATTCCCAATTCTACAGATTCTCAAGTTTACAGATTCCCAATTCTACAGATTCTCATGTTTACAGATTCCCAATTCTACAGATTCTCATGTTTATAGATTTCCAATTCTGCAGATTCTCATGTTTACAGATTCCCATTTCTACAGATCCTCAAGTTTACAGATTCCCAATTCTAAGGCAGGTCCGTGTAGGTACGACGAGAAGTATTCGGTGTACTGCGATCCTACGCCCGCGAGCCGAACGAGCGAAGCGAGCGTGCCGCGGCAGCGGCCGGCGAAGCGCCAGAAGCGATTTTTGGGGTTCCGTAGTTATGAATTTATTTGTAGGTACTGCAGTTGAAATTATTATCTGAAGTGCACGTAACCAGTAGAATTCGGGACCTGTAGACTTCGGAATCTGTAGAATAGGAAATCTGCCGAATGCAGAATCTGTAGAATTGGAAATCTGCAGATTTGGGAATCTGTAGAATTGGGAATCTGAAGAATTGGGAATCTGTAGAATTGGGAAGCTGTGGAATTGGGAATCTGTAGAGAAGGGAATCTGTAATGGAAATCTGTAGAATTGGGAACAATTCCCAGGTAGTAGAGGAACGCGCGTCGACGGCGCGTGAAAAGAATGCAGTCTGCATAGGCCCTTATAGTAGCCGTATAGTAAACACGGCCATTACTAGCGAGCGCGAGCCACTCCCGCAGCTAGCGGCTCGGACGCGGCCACTTAAATGATGCTACATACAATGTATAAAGGAACTCGTCCGCAACTTGTAGCGAGATAAATTGAGAGCAGTATTTCTTTATCACTATTTGTGGCTTTGAAATATTTATTTCACTATACCCTTACTAGGACAAGTATATACAGGGTGTTACAAAAATGATGATGATGAGCTCCCGGCCGATTTCGGCCACAGCGACTGCGTTCAAGGATGCTGTCGACGTTCGTGTGCTCGCATGTGACTTATGTAGCTCTCCTCGCACACTGCGGGCATGTGAGCACACCGCCGACATAATTATAATTGATTGCCGCAGGTGGTCTGGCTTTCAATGTATCGCGCTTCGAGTCTAGCTCAGAGCGTTACAAAAATACCCCTAATGCCGAAAGGTGGTTAAAAGGTCCCTTGCAAAGAGTCTATTGGCAATATTTGAAAACAGAAGCATATAAAAAAGGAATATGGATAAAATAATCATCATTGAAACCCACCCCTTAAAAGATAAAATTTAAGAGTAGACTACCTACCCAGAAAGCTATTTACATTCTTATCAAATTTCCTCTGAGACAACCATAAAAGACTACTCGATTATTAACAGTAATGACTCTATCTCTTTTTTCCTCTGTTTTCTTTTTTGAAATTGTTTCACTGTCTTATTGTTGTTGTTATTATTGCCGTTTTTTTATTACAATGTGAGCGCTGCCCGCCGTCACAAAATAATGTTTTTCTTTCTTCGTTTCTTTCTTTTAATAATGAAAAGAGGTTTCGGTTTAAACTTTTAGTATACCTGAATATAGGTTTAATTTTCTAGTCTAGTCGACTAATTTAGAGGAGCTGCTCAAAATGTGCTCTGTCTTGCTGGATACATAAGCTCGCTCGTCGGAATGCGGTATGTGTTGTATTTCGAATTTTCTATTGAGATAGGAAACCTTATTAGGGTAAAAAGGTTTAATCATTATTAAACTAGGCACAAGTTAAGGTACAAATGATAAACAGTTATTATCTTCTGTTAAAATAATCTATGAAAATTCCGTTTGATTGACATGACAGGTTATAAGCGTAGGCACTTTTTCGGTTAAATAAAGATTCTCTTTTTCATGGGGAATTATGTAACACGTTGTATACGGCCAGCTCTAGAAATATGTATCCAATTTTCAACTTTATTCCACCGACATACGCTCGTAAACGCATACCTGCATATTTGTAGACGATTTTACACTGATAAAAAAAAGGATTGGAGGATGTAAATATTTACCTTCCCGTGTACCTCCTTGATATGCGCCTCACATTGCTTTTGTTTCCTAAAAGTCTTATTGCACTTCATACAATTATACATTTCCAACTTGTCCAGCGTGTCATACAAATCCGCCTTTTCCACTTCACTAGTTGGCACTTCCTTGTCCATACTCGCCATTGAATATTGCACCTTATTGCTAGAGAAGTGGAGTGTCTTCTCGCTTGACGTATACATGATCTGTTTGTCCATGGTCTGGTACATGGTTTTCGGAACTGTGTTCTCTAACGACAACTCTACTATTGAGTCTGGTAAGTTGGCCACATTGTCTTCCATGCAAGTGTTGGTCATCTAAAAAAAGACGACATTGTCTATAACAAAATACATCTTTCGACTATATTGTTACTTAAATCATAATATCAACAATAAAAAATAAATATTAGCAGACAATCTTACACAAATCGAACTAGCCCCGTAGTAAGCTCAATAATTCTTGTGTTATGGGTATAGTTAAGATAATATAAGCTGTCCGTTTAGCACTTGAAAGCTTATCTTGTGAACGATGGCGCTATTCTCTATTGTATTAGTCCATCGCAAATCCTCCGACCAGATAAAATTAAGCAAGTAACAATAAAACTCATACAAATAGCTAGCTACCATCTCCTCTAAGTCACAAGGTTGAAATTGCTGGTGGACTGATACAATAAAATAATAGAATAAATAAGAGAATAGCGTCATTGTTCACAAGATAAGCTTTGAAGTGCTAAACGGGTAGCTGATATCATCTTAAACATACTAGAAGACGATATTTTAATAGATATAAATACATACGAAACATCCAAGACTCAAAAGCAAACATTCTTACTCATCACATAAATATTTGCCCTTACCGGGATTCGAACCCAGGACCTTCAGCTTCGTAAGCAGCATACCCGCTAGGCTAACCGGTCGTCAAAATATAGGGTGCACCTGCATGCTTCTAAAATACCTATGTATACCTATGTATATATGGACCAAGAACCAGTACATAAGGACGTGTGTAATTAGTCAAAAATATTACATATAATTGTGCACCTTAAATTATGACAATAAGTATAAAATTGCAAATGTTACATTCTCCACGGCCGAGTCATGTACTCGGTCTCTGTCGTGGAGAATGTAACATTTGCACCAATAATAAACCAAGCTAGTTTGGCCTAGCCAGTCATATGAAAGCTCACAAAAGGCAAATTCATGGACACGTAATACTCAGGACAAGCTACGGTAATTATAATGCCACGTCCAAGCGAGATGGCAGCATAGAAATCTGAAAAAGTGTGACAGAAAGGCGATCATTCGTTGTCATTGTCATAGTTTCACTTTTTATAATTGCCGCAACTGATTTAGTGTAAAGGTTGCGGCAAATACACCATTACCCGCCTAAATTAAGTAGGTTGTTTATGGTAAGCTATAAGCCATTATAGAACCAGTTCTAGAACTCATGTAGCTACACGTGTAGCTAGTCCTGAGTGTTATAGGTCCATGGAGCAAATCCATATTTACTTGGGTTGCCAATTTAGGGTTGCCACCCGTACTTATAATATACAGTACTAGCTTTTGCCCGCGGCTTCGCCCGCGTAGTAAGTGTAATATTCCAATAATTGTTGAATTGCTACGCCGGCAACGGCCTACTCCTACTAACTTCCCTTATGAATAACCCTTCGTCATAACCCATTATGGTAAAATTATTTTTTATTTACTATTATTTTTATGCCCGTGTGGTGTCGGATTAGAATTTCACCACCCCCTTTCTTCCCGTGGGTGCCAAAAAAGTCGACTAAGGGAACAGGGTTGAAGTGTGTTGTGGGTCATGGGCTAACAACCTATGCAATATCACATTTTGTGGATCTTTTATACCCACATTTATGCTAAAAGTGGCGCTGGAACATGAAGTTCATGTGCTCTGCCTACCCCTTTTTTGGGAATAAAGGCGTGAATGTATGTATGTATGTACGTATTTTTGTTATTAAATTTACAATCATGATTAAATGAGAATCTGTCCTCTGGAATAAAAGCTAGTTTAATGTTCATAATAATATTGAAATACCAAAATATCTCCACGAATTTCAAGTCAAATTTGTGGCTTGGACGTTGCTATAGGCTTGTTTCCTAAGATTTTTTTTCGATGTCATTCGAACCAGTATTAGGAGGGGAACAACAGTTTGTATGGGAGAAACTTCAATTAAAGAACATAAATACCAAAACATTTGATTTAATTTTGCGGCAGCCAAAGTGCTTAACTTATACAAAGTTTCAAGTCTCTAGTTCAATAATTAATGTTTACCCCATACAAACATGGCACCCCTATTTGACCCCCTTAGGGGTGGAATTTTCTAAAACGCTGAAAGAATTTTTGTTGTATCTTAATAAGTAATATCCCTACAAAGTTTCAAGTCTCTAGTACAAAAAATAATGTTGCTCCCATACAAACTTTGCACCCCTATTTAACACCTTTAGGGACAGAATTTCCAAAAATCCCGTCTTATCCCTTGCCTACGTCATAAAAGGAAGGTCTGGTGTAAATTTCAAGTTTGTAGTCCCAGTAGTTTTGAATACAAACTTTGCACCCCTATTTAACCCTTTTAGGGGTGTAATTTTGTAAAACGCTAAAAGTGCTTTTTGTATCTTAATAAGTATTCTTCCCACAAAGTTTCAAGTCTCTAGTTCAAAAAAAAATGCTTCCCCCATACAAACTTTGGACCCCCGTTTTACCCCCTTAGGGGGTGAGTTTTGAAAAATCCTTTCTTAGTGCCCCCTACCCCTTATAAGGAACCTACGTCCCAAATTTGGAATCACTAGACCCTGCAGTTTGGGCTGTGCGTTGATATGTCAGTCAGTCAGTCAGTCAGTCAGTCAGTCAGTCAGTCAGTCAGTCAGTCAGTCAATCAGTCAGTCAGTCAGTCAGTTTCTTCTTTTATATATTTAGATTGTACTAGATTTGGACTGTCCGTACTTTATAATATATATATATATCCATACTAACATTATAAATGTGAAAGTGTATGTGTTTGTTTGTTTGTCCGACTTTCACGGCAAAACGGAGGGACGAATTGACGTGATTTTCTAAGTGGAGATAGTTGAAGGGATGGAGAGTGACATAGAATAGTTTTTATCCCTGAAATCATCCCCTACGGGGGTGAAATGAGGGGGTAACAGTTTTTATGGAGCTGCGATATAAACGAGTTCCACGCGGACGAAGTCGCGGGCAGAAGCTAGTAATATATAAAGTACGTTTAAATACTATATTTTCAGCATAAATTTAAAATGCACAAGCAGGAACTAAAAATCTTCGAAAACGTTTCCGAACGCAACCATAAAAATATACGTGACTGACAGTGACAGGAGTGGCAGGCAGGTGACGTTTACTAGTTTGTTATCTCTACATTGACATGACTCTGTTCGTCTTGAACTCTAATTTGGCGGTCACCTATCACTGTCAGTGCCAGGTTCAGGTCAGTGTCAGATTGCCATCATCGAAATCGATCCATACTAATATTATAAATGCGAAGCGAGTGTCTGTCTGTCTGTATGTTACCTCTTCACGCTTAAACCGCTGAACCGCTTCAGGTGAAATTTGGTATATATATAGTTTGAGTCCTGGGGAAGGACATAGGATAGTTTTTATCCCCGAATTCATCCCCTAAGGGAGTGAAATGGGGGGTGAAAGTTTGTGTGGAATGAATGAATGAAAATATTTTTTTGCTTTAAACATGGTATACAGGAGATGACATGTTGTAGTTTAGTAGCGAATACATGTTTAACCATATGTGGCATGCAAAAATTATGTAGCTGCGATATAAACGAGTTCCACGCGGACAGAGTCGCGGGCAGAAGCTAGTAAATAAATAAATGGGGCAGATTCATATTTACTTGGGTTGCCAATCTACATGGCAGCTTGAAAGTATGACAGACCTTGTCTATGCCCAGGTCGGAGACGGGGTTCTCGATGATGATGGTGGCGTGAGGCTCGTAGTGCTGCTTGAGGTGCTGGTAGAACTTCAGCTGCTCCTCGCCGTAGTACTCGCCGCACAGGCAGCAGATTAGGACGGGCCGGACCTGGGTAGTCACATACTCAGTATGTATGTATGTGAAATGAGGATTTCTAACAATAGGGAAGATGCAGCTATAATATAAGTCCTTACCTATTAAATTGACAACAAAATCCACGACAGATTGATTAGCTTTCTGAGACAATGCACGCAACTGACTTTCAACCTTGAAGTCATAGTCGGCAACCCCAAAAGTTTTTAAAAATGTCGATCTCAACTCCCCGATCGTTAAATCTGGACCCCGGAAAAATTGTAATGTTTTGTTTAATGAATGCAATATAATTTTGCGGATTATTCAGCAGTGTCAAATTTGCGAAGTTGACGCAGGCTGCTCTGCTAATTAGGACCGGCTTTCTCGACGTCGCCACATGACTAACATACACGGTGAAATATTATTCACCGTTCAAATTTTGGGAGATTATTCGGTGGGTCGACATCTCGATCAAAATTGATCAAACAAGTTGTATCCAAATCGCGAAACCAAACATGCAGTGCCATACTGGCCAAACCCGGGAGCTTCAAATTCCAGCGCGCGTGGGATGACGTAGGTTGTGAGGCCACCCTCGATCGACTTATTGGCGGAGCTGCTGGGGCAGACCTTGCCAGACTCCACCGCCAGCAATCTGGCCAGATCAGAATCTGGGGCGTGGTTGAATGCGCATAGATACCTCCTATAGATAGAGCCTTATAGGGCGACGTGCGGTCACCACGCATATATGTTCTAGCACTGATAACCCCCCCGCTGCCCCGCGCCATATTGTCAGTTGCAACCAGGTACGCAATCTGTACGTGCGTCAAACAACCAACAAATTAAAATTGTTTTTGCGCTGAAAAAATGAGTTTTTACTGTGTGAAGTGGTATGGGAAAAACTCCCGAACGTCTAATTTCTGAACCGACGGAATAACATTTCACAGGTAAGTTCAATTTATCATATAAATGTTAATTTCATTCTGTCACGCGGAGTTCATTTTACACTGGTCTACTTGGATTCGCCACGCTTGGATGCAGCCTAACACCGCCCCCCGCGCCCGGATCGCCCCCCTACGTCAGTCGACTCACTCCGCGCCGCTGTACCGCTCGTCGAGTTCCGACCAGCCCCGGCCTCCCACAAGCGGGTCTCACCGGGATCTGGCCGCGAATGAGGCGGGTAAGGGCAGCCACGCTGCCGCGATCGCGCGCCAAGCGCAGCTAGGTGCCCTAGACAGGGCCCCCCACCGCTCTCCGCCCCTCACCTTTGTCCAGCAAAGGTGAGGGTAGAGCGATAAACCGTGTGGGTAACCTACCCACACGAAAGGCAAGATGCCTCCACCGACCCCACTCCCCTCGGGAGCCCCCAAGGAACGGAAGCCCACACGCCCCCGGACATTCCGCCGCACCAGAGGCACAACCGAAGCGGCTAGAGCTGCCCGCGACCCACGCATCCAGCAGGCGTTCAAGAACGCCCTGATGGCGTCCGCGGCAGCTTTCAGGACCGCTTCGACTCCCAGCACCCCCGGAACGCCCACCAGCGAGGGCGCCGGAGAAGCCCCATTCTCTAGGCCGGCCGACTTTGTCAAGGAGATCGTCGGCCAGCTCGCCCCGCTCACCCACCTCACCCAAGGCGGACCCCTCCTGGCCGCCAAAAAGCCGACCGCCGCCGCGCCGCCTGCGCAGGCCGCAGTCCCTCGCGCCACCGCCACCACGACACCCACATACGCGGCCGCCACCACCGCGTCCGCGAATAAACAGGCGACGCCCGCGCCCCGGCCACAGTGCGCGCCAGTAGCGCAGCGCCAAACCGTGGCCCCTAAACCCGCGCCGCGACCGCCACCCGCCCTCGGAGCGGGCAAGGCGAGCTCATCGCTCCGCGCAGCGCCCGTGTCGCGTACGCCACCCGCCCTCGGAGCGGGCAAGGCGAGCTCATCGCTCCGCGCAGCGCCCGTGTCGCGTACGCCACCCGCCCTCGGAGCGGGCAAGGCGAGCTCATCGCTCCGCGCAGCGCCCGTGTCGCGTACGCCGCCCGCCCTCGGAGCGGGCAAGGCGAGCTCATCGCTCCGCGCAGCGCCCGTGTCGCGTACGCCGCCCGCCCTCGGAGCGGGCAAGGCGAGCTCATCGCTCCGCGCAGCGCCCGTGTCGCGTACGCCGCCCGCCCTCGGAGCGGGCAAGGCGAGCTCATCGCTCCGCGCAGCGCCCGTGTCGCGTACGCCGCCCGCCCTCGGAGCGGGCAAGGCGAGCTCATCGCTCCGCGCAGCGCCCGTGTCGCGTACGCCGCCCGCCCTCGGAGCGGGCAAGGCGAGCTCATCGCTCCGCGCAGCGCCCGTGTCGCGTACGCCGCCCGCCCTCGGAGCGGGCAAGGCGAGCTCATCGCTCCGCGCAGCGCCCGTGTCGCGTACGCCGCCCGCCCTCGGAGCGGGCAAGGCGAGCTCATCGCTCCGCGCAGCGCCCGTGTCGCGTACGCCGCCCGCCCTCGGAGCGGGCAAGGCGAGCTCATCGCTCCGCGCAGCGCCCGTGTCGCGTACGCCGCCCGCCCTCGGAGCGGGCAAGGCGAGCTCATCGCTCCGCGCAGCGCCCGTGTCGCGTACGCCGCCCGCCCTCGGAGCGGGCAAGGCGAGCTCATCGCTCCGCGCAGCGCCCGTGTCGCGTACGCCGCCCGCCCTCGGAGCGGGCAAGGCGAGCTCATCGCTCCGCGCAGCGCCCGTGTCGCGTACGCCGCCCGCCCTCGGAGCGGGCAAGGCGAGCTCATCGCTCCGCGCAGCGCCCGTGTCGCGTACGCCGCCCGCCCTCGGAGCGGGCAAGGCGAGCTCATCGCTCCGCGCAGCGCCCGTGTCGCGTACGCCGCCCGCCCTCGGAGCGGGCAAGGCGAGCTCATCGCTCCGCGCAGCGCCCGTGTCGCGTACGCCGCCCGCCCTCGGAGCGGGCAAGGCGAGCTCATCGCTCCGCGCAGCGCCCGTGTCGCGTACGCCGCCCGCCCTCGGAGCGGGCAAGGCGAGCTCATCGCTCCGCGCAGCGCCCGTGTCGCGTACGCCGCCCGCCCTCGGAGCGGGCCTGGCGAACCGCGGCGCAACACCCGGACAACCGCCGCCGCCGCCCAGACCGCCGACGCCCGCACCGACGCCGCCCCCGCGCTTGCTCCCCTTGCAGCAGCGCCGACCGGACGACCGCACGACACTGCCCCCCCCTCCCTACCGGCAAGCCAAGATGGCACTAGGGAGAGGGTGATAGCGCAGTGCGTGCAAATCCTGCAGAACGTGCTCGGCGCCCTGCAGGCAGGAGCAAACCCCACCCCCGTCATCCTTAGGGGGTTGGCCGACCTGTATCAGGATGGAGCAAACACCGGACCTGACCATGGATGTTCCTGCAGCGCCGTCGGCTCGCAGGTCGCTCGCCGGGCCTCTCCCAAGGGAGTCCCACCCGGCAGGGCTTGACCTCGCCGACGGACGGAAGACGCAGACGACCCCACCGGACCCCCTTATATAGTAAAGTATGCATGTCTCTTTACATCAAATGGAAATGGCAATATACTGTTCCTTTCTCACGAAAGCACGTGACACTCTAGTGATGGGCTCATGAATGCTTTCGAATTTTACCGATTCAGATTCATTTAAGGAAACAATACGTTAATTCATCCGTGCTTTGATGTACTACTTTAATAAGAAAATTCACCAAATATTGTATTTAAATATCTTTGTCATTGCATTGTCAAAATTCTTTTGCTAGAAATCATAGATAATGTATACGATGTACTAAAGAGGTTTAAACTGCACGTGCACCAAGAAGGCACCGTGGCGGACTGCAACCGTCTAACAAAAAAATAAAATAAAAATAAAATAAAAAAAGTTTTATTGCCACATCTAAAAAGTTACAACAATCTTAATTACAATTAAAAAGTCTTAAAATGCTATACAAGTAAATAAAAAAATGCAAAATAACAAATAATTTAACCAAAAGAAAAAAAAAACAGTAAAAAAAGAAAGACAGACAATGTTTACACAGTTTATGTTAGGCTATGGCAATGGGCTCTAGTCTCAGCCTGTGCTAGGTAAATCTATTTGATAACCTAGCGCTGATTTTCAGACTAGTCCCTTTAGCAGAGGTCGGCTTTGTTCGCGAGGACTGATATACCTACTTGGAAATAAAAATGTATAAATGTTTAACGCGACTGTGTATCTATGTTGTGTATCTATTTGTGTTTGCATGCTTGTGTGATATGCTAATGTGTTATAGGTCCAGTGTGTATGTCTATAGATTATATATATATATATATATACACACATATATATATATATATATATATATATATGTGTATATAGTTTTTTATTTATTTATCAGTATGCGGTGTGAAAATTATAATACATATATAATATCAAATAAACTTACTTAAGGTATGGGGTGGTTTCCCTTTTGCAAATCAAGATAGTATCCTTTTACTAGTTTTTTAAACTTCACCAGTGTCATCGGACTTCTCAATGGTGGCGGTAAGTCGTTCCAGATTTTCGTTGCTGCGTATTTAAAACCTCCCCTGAAAAACTTGGTGTTATGTTTAGGGACAATTAAGCTGTTTTGTCGATAGCTTCTCACTGTTCTTTTATGTGCATCCTGCACCCACTTCAATTTTTTTGACAACAAGCTATGAGGAAGAGGGAGACGTAGTAAATTACTATCGAAAATCTCTGTAGTCCCTGTTGGTAGTTAGTCCCAACCCTGGTTTGGTCGCTTCTGCAAGAAGGCCTCTCGCCGAAAGCATGAACTTTACCAAGCCTGGGTAGACGCAGCGGCAGTTCGGGATGTAAAGATTACCGCATTAAAGAAGGAGTTTAACTCTGCCTCCAGGTCCTTCAAAAGAGTCAGTCATGCCAGAGCAAAGTCGCTGCATATTGGTAGAATTGGCGAGAAATTAGAGCGCCTCCCGTCGGGAACTCGTGCGTTCTGGTCTCTTGCCAAAGGTATCCAGGGGAATTTCTGCACGCCATTTTTTCCGCCTCTGTACATGGATAATGATTCATTGGCCCACGACGCAAAATACAAAGCCGATCTTCTCGGTAAAGTCTTTGCGTCCAACTCGACTTTGGATGACGGGGGAAACGCGCCGCCGAGCATTCCGCGGTGCGTGTGCCGGATATCCAGTTCAACCAAAGCTCGGTGCGTAAAGCACTTCTTTCCCTCGACACTCATAAGTCAAGTGGGCCTGATGGTATTCCTGCGATTGTGCTGAAGATGTGTGCTCCCGAGTTGGCTCCGGTCTTAACGCGTCTCTTTCGGCTCTCTTACTCTTCTGGCGTAGTCCCGACCTCGTGGAAGTCAGCTTTGGTGCATCCGATCCCTGAAAAAGGCGACCGCTCAAATCCGTCCAACTACAGGCTAATAGCTGTTACCTCCCTTCTCTTGAAGATAATGGAGTCCATTATCAACTGCCAGCTCCTTCGGTACCTAGAGGACCACCAGTTGCTTAGTGAGCGACAATACGGTTTCCGTAGAGGCCGCTCGGCTGGTGATCTTCTAGTCTACCTGACACATCGTTGGGCACAGGCGATCGAGACTAAGGGTGAAGCATTGGCTGTTAGTTTGGATAGAGCGAAGGTCTTTGATCGGGTTTGGCACAAAGCAATTCTTTCGAAGCTACCATCCTATGGGCTTCCCGAGAGATTATGTGTATGGATCAGTAGCTTTCTAGCAGACAGAAGCATTAAGGTCGTAGTTGACGGTGAATGCTCCGACTTCATGTCTGTGAATTCTGGTGTCCCTCAAGTCTGTGTGCTATCACCCACGCTATTCCTTATGCATATTAATGACATGCTGCAAATCAGCGGAATTCATTGTTATGCTGATGATAGTACAGGTGATGCCTCTTACACCGGCCGTACCAACAGCTCTCGGGAAATTGTCATCGAGAGCCGGAACAAACTTGTGTCTGAAATTGAGACTTCCCTAAGTGAAATCTCTGAATGGGGTCGACTTAACTTAGTCCGTTTTAACCCTACCAAGACACAGGTTTGCGCGTTTACCGCGAAAAAGTTAAAGTTTTTCGTGTCACCTCGTTTTGAGAGCACTCCACTGACTGCCGCAGCCAGTATCGGAATCCTTGGCGTCGACATTTCGAGTGAAGTCCAGTTCCGCGGGCATTTAGAGGGTAAGGCCAAATTAGCCTCAAAAAAGCTCAGCGTGCTCAACAGATCGAGACAGTATGTCATACCGGTCCACCGCCTACAGCTTTATAAGTCGCAGGTCCGCCCACACATGGAATACTGTTCCCATCTATGGGCAGGGGCACCACAATACCAGCTTCTCCGTCTGGACCGCATCCAACGACGAGCAACTCGAATTGTCGACTGCCAGCATATTTCGGATCGGCTTGACTCCTTGGCGCTGCGTGTGAGAGATGTAGCTTCGCTCTGCATTTTCTATCGCATGTATAACGGGGAGTGCTCCGAGGAATTGTTCGGATTAATCCCTACCGCTTCTTTTCGCCATCGCCCAACCCGACAACATTACCATCCTCACCACTTAGATGGTTGGCAGTCCTCAACTGTGCGCTTCTCCAGAAACTTCCTGCCTCGCACAGCTAATCTGTGGAATGGATTGTCGCCTGCGGTATTTCCGGACCGATACGACCTTCAAACCTTCAAGAAAAGAGCGTACTCCCATCTTAAAGGCCGGCAACGCACTCACAACTCTGGTGTTGCAGGTGTCCATGGGCGGCGGTAATCGCTTACCATCAGGTGATCCGTCTGCTCGTTTGCCTCCTATCACATAAAAAAAATACTATCTCGCTCTATTTTATAGCTTCCAGAGCTAATAAATGGAATATATTATTGTAGTACAATTAAGTACATACAGCACGTCCATTATGCGGCCGCGACATACTCTCGATTTTTCTCGCACTTCTTGTTCTAAGTGTTCTAATAATGAATACGTTGGTAGTGGTGGTGGTTGTTACGAGATGGACCTCATGCTGGACTTCGACGACGTGTGAGGGATCTTGGAGGTGGTTAGTGATGGAGCCATGGCATTTGGGTTTTTTCTAATGGTGATGAGGATTCACATCATCACATCACATCAACCACATAATTTTATAACATTGAATAAATATATGTTCTTTTTTATGACATCCATTTTATTTGTCTTCCTTACCAAGCTATACCAATCTTAAAATATCATACATAAACCTAGCTAGTACATTCGCGTTAATGTCGAATAAACATTCGTATTCGTCCTTTCCTAGTAAGTATATAAATACGAATGGAACGAAGGCTTCTTGTCCTACATAAACACGATAATGCAGTAAATGTTGTAAAATGCCTAGAAATAATTATTTTATATGACTATACTCGATGTGATTAACATACTTTTTTGTGTTACGTGGTGATCAAAATAATTGATGAACGAAACATGATAATAATATAACAGTGACAGCTGTTAGTTTAAACCATGTTAACAGGTACCTACGCCGTGTAGAATATTCTACTAACAATTAATTGCGGCACCGCTAAAAACCGTTAACGACCAACGCACCCCATCACTACGCTTCGGGCGCCATGATGTGACAAAGCGCGCTACTTTCGAAACAGCCAATCGCAGCGCCGTTACCGACCTCCCCGCAACCCGCACTTACCGCCAACTGTGGTGACCTTTGCATAGAACTAAATCGCTTATAGGCTCCATCTATAGGAGGTTATCTGTGTTGAATGCGTTACTTGTTTTTGGGAAGTCCATCGTTCCGTTCCAAGCTGTATATAAATAAGCCCTTAAGCGCTAAAAACACTTTCGGAACCGGACTGAAAATGGAATAATTCACCAGAAACCGACAGAATTCGCTAGGCGTGTAAGTTCATACCACCACCCACCTAGCGGGCTCAGCTAGCATCTGAGCAAAGTTACGGAGCGCCCACTAGGTGGGTTATGGTTGCGAAAGTGTTCAAGACGGACATACCTCGTGTGTGATGTCATGCGTGTCCTCGGCGAGGTGCGCCGGGTGCTGGACCTGGCTCACGTAGTTGTCCGGGAGAATCTCCTCTTGAGGCACCTCCTCGTTGCAGCTGATCACCACTATGTCCTGAGGACAACATGTTGGAACGTGCTCGAGAATACCGCTATTCATTCGTATGGCTAATTCAGTCGGTCTTACAATCAAATATTCTGCTGATGAGAATACGGTATGTAGAGTTACGGACTACTAGATTTAATTTAACATCATAATGAAAGAAAGAAGACCTAAAAGTAGTGAAGTGAACACATGATTAATAAATAAAAAAATGGTTTCCAGCCATAGTTTCAATGTTGCTAAAAAAAGAGTTAATGCTCGTATTCATAAACATTTAACAAACCTAGTTTAGCTGAATAGTTTTTTTTCATTCGTACCCGTAAGAAAGGGACGAAACATATTTTATTTAGCAAAGGCATTTTAAGCTTTATTAATAAGGGGGTTAGTGTTCTAGAAAGAAAAAGCGTTGGGCTATTTAGGGCAAAAGGTTCGGGATATTTGCGTTCAGCTTCTCAATAATTTCATAGTAACGTAAAGTTTCAAATAAAGGTACAGGACAGAACATCTCTAAAAAATAAACCTTTTGAGTAACTCTTCGTGACCAAATGCGGGATATTACGGAAACCAAATCAGTAAATGTTTAGGGAGAATGTAACCAAAATCCCATACCTACAATCCAAGTAGTCGCATAGTAAGCTCAATAAGGCTTGTGTTATGGGTACTAGACGATGATATATTTAATATATAAATACATAAAAATACATCCAAGACCCACAAACAAATATTCATGCTCAGCACACAAAATTTCTTTTGTTGCTCCATTATTGAACAAAAAAGTTGACGGACGCGTCTCAAGCGGAGGGCACTCGCACTGGTCCGAACCGGTCCGAGATATCGTGTGAGCAGTGTCTATGTGTGCGTTGCTCGAGCGCACTTGTATGTAGATTGATTTCTGTACCTATATATCAGGGACCCGCCCACCCCCTCCCAGAAAAAAGCCTTTGAACGGCTTAGTTGTTCGTTTAATAGCCCAAATCACTTGCTGGCCTTTATTGATTGTAAACTCATTCATTTAACTTAGCCGTATGATGGGGTTTCCCTTACGGGGCGCTACCACTCATTCTCCTAGCGTTATTCCCGGTTGTGCCCCTAAAGGAGCCCAGGGTCCGCTTTGACACCTAATCCCAAGATTTGGCATAGGCACTAGTTTTACGAAAGCGACTGCCATCTGACCTTCCAACCCAGAGGGAAAACTAGACCTTATTGGGATTAGACCGGTTTACTCACGATGTTTTCCTTCACCGAAAAGGTAGCGGTAAATATTCCGTACATAAGTTCCGAAAAACTCATTGGTACGAGCCGGGATTCGAACCCACGACCGCCGCTTGACAGCCGCATGCCTGAACCACAAGGCTACGGGGCGCTACCACTACTGATAGAAAAACCCTTTCGAAAGGCTTTTTAAAGGGTTGAAGCGCTTACTCGTGTTGAAAGCGCTTCAAAAAGCCAAATGAATGCGTTTTGATGAGCATCGGCTTTGGTAAGCAAACCCTTTGAAGGGGATACCGTATCGGAGCGCTTTAATAGCCAAATGAATGGATTTTGAGGAGCATCGGCTTTGGCAAGCAAAAGCATTACGAAAAACCCTCGAAGGGGATACCGGGCGGGTCCCTGCTATATATTTTGTGGCAGGGCTATTGGGTAACGGCTGGTGTAGTAAGGTCCTAAATCCTGACCTGCTGCGGGGTAGTGCTCCCGGTGTTCCGCTTGAGTTTCCGGGAGATCCTCTTCTTGTGCGGGAGGCTCTTCCTGCTGGGCTGCGGCTGGCGCTGGCCGGGCGACGCGTCGCGCAGCCCCAGCACGTGCCCCTCGCCCAGGTGCGGGCTGTCACTCTGCAACAATTATCCATACTAACATTTTAAATGGGAAAGTGTGTGTGTGTTCGTCTTTCACGGCAAAACGGAGCGACGAATTGACGTGATTTTTTAAGTGGAGATAGTTGAAGGGATGGAGAGTGACATAGGATAGTTTTTATCTCCGAAATCATCCCCTAAGGGGGTGAAATTGGGGGGTAAAAGTTTGTATGGAGCTGCGATATAAACGAGTTCCACGCGTACGGAGTCACGTTTCGAAATCCATAGTTTTAAAAAGGGGCATGTGTTGTTCCTTTTTCGCAAAACGCAACTTCATATGAAACGGTGCGTGTAGTTAGTGACGTCACTAATAGACGGCAACGCGACGCGGCAGCCTCGCGTATTGTGATGTCACACACTGTTCGCGTTTTCTCTCTCTAACCAGGAATATTAAAAGCGAAAGCGTATAAGTATACCTTGATATCAGTTTTAGTCTTGTTGAACCAGTCCGCTTCGGGACATCGCTTCATCTCCTGCAAAGGCGGCATGGGCGGTAGCTGTACTACTATCGGTTCGCCTTGCTCCTGGACGTGACGACATTACATTATTATACAAACTGCACATCACCATCATCATCATATCAGCCGAAAGTCATATAGGCCTCCCCCAAAGAGTGCCACAATGACCGGTCCTGCGCCACCCGCATCCAGCGGACTCCCACGACCTTTACTAGGTCATCAGTCTACCTTGTGTGGAGCCTACCCACACTCTGTCTTTTCGGTACGTGGTCGCCACTCAAGAACCTTTCCGCCCCGAGGGCCATCGGTTCTACGTGCAATGCCTAAGATTAGCGAATCGAGTATTGTTTTTTTTCTTTGTATTAATATTCAGGTTTACTTGTTGTGTATATTCTGCCCGGCAGATCTATGCAAGTCCTACCAGCTATCCGAATATCAGTTTTGGAATTTAAATAATACAAAAAAATCTTTCGAACTGTTTGAATTGCGAACCAGGTTCAAAGATGCGTGATGCGTACCATACCCACTCGATAACGTGAGTTTAAACAGTAAAAACAATAATATTAATCAAATAAATTAGGCTTAAATGAACTCACCAAGGTTTGTGCGTTAAATAGCCTTAGCTGGCCATCCAGCATAACGGAAGACTCCAAGTCACCCCTCAAAGAAGTTAGCTGAAATTACATTAGATATGACGTCGAGTTGCGGAAACCCAGCCCGCGTATTGTCAGCATCAAAAGACGCAAACGAAGACGTCAAAAGTCTTTATTATTAAAAGGGAATAAGATCTTTCGACGTCGCCGCTTGCGTAGTTACTTTTTATGCTGACTGTACACCTAAATACATTATACCTTGTCTATTTAACAGAGTTAGTGCTAGAAAACAGAGCATGCACGTAATTGGTCAGCGATAAGGACGATGCACAGGCACAAGGTAGGTTTACATGCCTGTCAAAATTTAGTCAACATCTGTCGCTCGTACGGTGCGGACGCTTTCAAGTGCTTACTTTGGTTACAAATTTTTACCTGGCTCGTTTATTGGACTGTTTCCAATTTAACCTGTGACTCGGCTCGTTTGTTGGACTGTTTCCTATTTAACCTGTGACTCGGCTTTTTCATCGAATTGTTTTCTGCTTCTTCTGTGACTCTGACTGTGACTCGGATATGGATTAAATATATGTATATTTATAAAAAGAACGGATAAGTAGTTTGATTTCTATGTATATATATACCTACTACTTCTCTTTCCCATCATCACCCATACTTGTACTTGTATAGCCTATAATATACGTCCCACTGCACTGCAGGGTACATATTTAAATATTATTTATTATCTATTACTTTAAATTACATAATTATGATTAAACATGACATGACAATGTCATGTTATCAATAAGTTAATTATTTGGTGCCTCTAACTACAAACAAAAATCACGAGAAATATTACGAATATTCCAACAAGCGGCATGTAAGCCGAGCCCGCCATCGACGTGCGATTGTTGACGCCCACTGGCAGTTTCTTGTCCCTTTCATTTTCATACAAAAGTGCAACAGAAAGAACGCTCTGCTAACTCTGTTAAATTTCGGAGAAAATCACTAAAATCTGTAAAACGCGGTACCCCGTGCGTGACGTCATTCCTACGTCTGTTAGTGAAAGATGTGGACAGGTGCCATAGAGAGACATAATAATGACGTCATACTTTACTTACGACGTATTGGAATTCACTACTTTTAATTTTGATATTTTTAAACATTCTTAACGAAACAATTATTTCTTTTTTATATCTTTAACCGACTTAAAAAAAAGGAGGGGTTTCTCAATTCGGCTGTATTTTTTTAATATTATTTTTAATGTTTGTTACCTCAGAACTCCGTCATTGAAGAGCCGATTCGAAAATTTTTATTTTGTTCGTATGTATATACTTTCAGGTGGGTCCCATTTTTTTCAAAATTCAGTTAGATGATGGGATCTATGAGGACTCCTCAATTTTATTAGGCACGCGTGTAGTGATTTCGGTATTTTCTGTTATAAATAAATAAATAAAATAAATAAATATAAGGGGACAATCTTACACAAATCGAGCTAGTCCCATAGTAAGCTCAATAAGGCTTGTGTTATGGGTACTAGACGACGATATATATAATAGATACAAATACTTAAATACGTAGAAAACATCCATGACTCAGAAACAAATATTCATGCTCATCACACAAACATTTGCCCTTACCGGGATTCGAACCCAGGACCTTCAGCTTCGTAGGCAGCGTCACTACCCACTAGGCTAACCAGTCGTCAATTTAAGTCGTCAAGTTATAACTCGTGTATTTACATCCGGAATCATAAATTTTGTGGCGAGGAATTGATGATGAAGACCACAGATGACTTATCGAATTCCTCAATTATGTACTTAAAAGTGCAAAAGTATGTCACAGGTTCTGATAAGATTCCGTTGAAACAGGAACTAATGAAGTGCCATTGGTGATGATCTTGGGGAATCGATGGAAGTCCTCAAATATTATCGGCCCACATACAGCGATTCTGCCCATTCCCTCTCATACGTGAGAGGAGGCCTGTGCCCAGCAGTGGGACGTATATAGGCTGATGATGATGATGATGATGATACAGCGATTCGGTTTTTTTTCTATAGTAATCAACGCTTTTGCTATCGGAAATCAGTTCATGTGGTAAATTGTAAAAAAAAAAATAGGAAATGTTCTCGTGGCTTGGCGGAGTACTAAATTGAAGTCGGTTAAAACTTTGTTTTTAAAGTAAATTATTGTTTCGTGTTATTTTTAACGATGCGATTCGATCAGAGTGGAGCGAGCGCATAGCTCGCCCATTACAGTGGTCTTAGATGCTGTGAGCCTTTCAAGAGAATACAGAGAGGTCGCTATTTGTAGCAGGAATATAGTTGAAAGATAAGTGAATTCAGTTACTGTCCTCTTAGCTTAGTGGTTAAAGCACTCTACAGGCAATAGAGGGATCGCAGGTTCGAATCCTGTCGGGGGCTACAGACGAAGATGGTTTATTTTTCCATCATATTCTTTCTCTCTGTATCATATCATGTAAAAGTTTAAAGTACAGGTAGTATGTACATATGTATGTAAGCACTTCAATGTACACAATAACAGGTTCATGAATATACATGTCACACAATAGATCAAAGTATAAAGGCGAACTTATCCCTATAAGGGATCTCTTACAGCTAACCTTTGAGCAACTGAGCAGAGTAGGATTGAGTGGTAGTTAATGTGTTCCTCGTATCATGGTCGGCCTTATCACGCGATAAGTGCGATAGGAGCGTCGTCTCGTTCTACTGAACGGTGTCAGCCAGTGACGGACGCTCTATCTTGTCACTTATCGTGTGATAAGGCCGCCCATGCTACGGGGGCAAGCCAACAGTGAGCTCACCTTGTGCGCGGCCGGGTAGTGCGGCGCGCCGGCCTTGGCGAGCTGCGCGACCAGCGCCGCCAGCCGGCCCTCCGCGTCGAGCAGCTCCTCGCCCCACGCCTCCACGTGCTGGCCCACCGGCACTTGTCTGTCGGACCAATCACTCCGTTATCATATCGGATTTGATAGCGATAGCCAGATAGTATGCCAGCTATGATATCACTTAAATTTCATAAAGTATCCCAGAGTCCTAAACGGTAGGAAGCTACGGTAGCCTAGTGGTTCAGGCATGCGGTTGTCAAGCGGCGGTCGTGGGTTCTAATCCCGGCTCGTACCAATGAGTTTTTCGGAACTTTTACCGTTAGCTTACGGAACGGAATATTTACCGTTAGCTTTTCGGTCTAATATATCCCAATAAGGTCTAGTTTTCCATCTGGGTTGGAAGGTCAGATGGCAGTCGCTTTCGTAAAACTAGTGCCTACGCCAAATCTTGGGATTAGGTGTCGAAGCGGACCCCAGGCTCCTTTAGGGGCACTACACGGGAATAACGCTGGGAGGATCATGATGATCCCAGAGTCCTAAACGCATGACCCATCATAAATTGTTAATTTGAGCAGCTTCGGGTTGAGGCAGGCACGGCTCACCTATTTTGCTCTAATTCGTACGCGCGCGGTGAGCCGCCCAAACGTAGTCTTTTGACAGTGCTCAAAGGCGCCTCAGTGTGCGTGCCTCGCGTAATTTGTGAGTGAGGCGCGTACGAATTTGAGCAACTGGCTGAGCCGAGCGCCGGTAATCGTTAGTCAATTTGGAACAATTATGAAGGCAAATATATGAAAAGAAGGTGTTGTGTGGCCCAAAAGGAATCAGCTGTTATCGCGTCGACACTATTTTGAATGACGCGCAATGTCAACACCCTGCCTCGCCCTTAGGTGCTCAAATTCGTATGCAGCTTTATAATAACTATAATATAAATAATAAAAACAGTGTAATAATAGTTACCTGCACATTTGCTGACTAAAGTTCTGTGGATTCATGACGGTCACCACTCTGCCACTTTCATCCTCCTGAATATTGAGCGCTAGCGAGTTCGCATCCACATGAACGGACTGGAAAAAAATATGTTAGCTATCAATATAATCCAATATTGAACACCATCTATATATCCTCAAACACCCACCATGCAAAAGACAAACATATTAAGTTAGTTAAGAAATATAGTATAGTTTGTTTTCTTTCAAATCAAACAAATGCAACTCTGTTCTATTATCCTATTTATTTGCTTTGTAATGATTTTTAAAAGGCATTTGGGTGGCGACAGAGCTCAGTGGTTAAAACCAAAGTTGTATTTTCTGTGGTCAGTAGTTAAGAGGAGGGGTTCGATCAGTTCACCAAACGCGTTAGTTCCGCATAGCAGAGTTTCCATTCGCGTTTTTCCCCACTCGAATTTGTTTTCGTTCATGAATGTCACCATTGGCATAGTTCCCCAAACGCGTTAGTTCCGCTTAACACCATTTTCCAGTCGCATTTTTCCCCACTTCTTATTTTTCTTAGTCAATTTAATTCATATACGCAATTCGTCTCTAAGGCAGGTCGGTGTAGGTACGACGACGAGCGAAGCGAGGAGGAGTGTTAGTTGTACCGCGACCCTAAGCGCGCGAGCCGAGCGAGCGAAGCGAGCGTGCCGCGGCAGCGGCCGGCGAAGCGCCAGAACCAAAAATGTGTTTTTTTACTTCCTCATATTAAATGTTCGTCATTGTCGTCGTACCGACACCGACCTGCCTTGGAGACGAATTGCGTATATGAATTAAATCGACTATGAAAAATAAGAAGTGGGGAAAAATGCGACTGGAAATGGTGTTAAGCGGAACTAACGCGTTTGGGGAACTATGCCAATGGTGACATAAATGAACGAAAACAAACTCGAGTGGGGGCAAACGCGAATGGAAATTCTGCTACGCGGAACTAACGCGTTTGGGGAACTGATCTAATCACTCGTTAAGAGGTAATGTGCACATACATAATGTTTTTATTCAATACAAATGTGTAAGGGGACTGTTTATGCAGATTAAGAGACTAAGCAAAACTTTGGCTTTGTAGTCCTTAATTTTAACAATGTCCAAATGAATGACTCTAATTTAAATGTCTGTATGATCCGTTACAAAGTGTGACTTCTGAACACATTCACAGACAAGAGTGAAATTGCCCCAGACCAAACAAAATAAAAGATGAATCCAATGCTATAATGTCTGTCTGAAAGTATGATAAAGATTAAAATGAAGTTTCCAATTACTAACTTTGTAGACGACGGTAACAATGTTTCAATTTATAATAGGTGTATGCAAAATATACAAAGAATTATTTGGCTTTCTCTGGTCTTTGCCTGCCCCCTGGGATATGGGGTGTGAGTATGTATGTATACCTACTGCATAATGTAACTTTTCACAAGCTGATTATGTTCATGATTTATTTCATATATAAGATGAACAGAGATATGTTTACAATAAAAAATATCACGAAGCATGAGAGCGAAGCAACAATGTTGGGCTTTGGCTAAAATAAAAATTAGTTTAATGGTATATTTTCAGCAGTACGGATTTTTGAATTTTGTGCAAAGAATGCTTAAATAAGAACAAAATTATGAACGGGTCAAGAGGTGAGATGGCTTACGTCGCGTCAACAAGCATCAAAACAAACTCACCTCACTAGACTGGTGGGTGATGTAGTGCGTCACCGCCTCGTCCATCTTATCCTCCAAAAGATGAGGATTCACATTCCTCATGACGAAAACCTCAGAAAACCTACATGAACTGTTTATTGCATTTTTACTTTACGACTCGATCCTCTGTTGGTTAAGTTGACATGACAGCTGCCGTAATTCAAGGTCACTAATCATTGTCAAAAGTAAATCACGGTTTACTAATAAGAATTACAATAAGTACGAGCAGACGACAATAATTTTACATATTACATTTTGTTAGAACTTAATGTTATTTCTGTTATTACACATATACCAAAAACATGAATAAATATCTGTACTAATGTTGCCACCTCATGTCTTTACAAATTTTGTATTTTGTTTCTGCATAAGTAACTATCTGTGATAACTAAATATAAAACAAAAGCAAGCAAATAGGAAGTTTCAGAGAGGAACTAATTCTATATTAAAAACAAAGATTTTTAATTCAAGCAGAAAAATAATCTTAAATAAAATATTCAAACACTCGAACTAGCAAATGCGACAGAAATCAGAAATACACGAACCCAGTCCGTTTCCGTTTCGCGATAAGATTGTACTCGATCCGAGGCACTATCGCGAAGTGAAAACGAACTCCCTCTCTGACGCTCGAACAAGCAAGTGCAACAGAGGGCGTTGCAACACGAACGAAATTGGTTTAGTTTCACGGTAGGGCCACAGATCGAGTACAATAAAATTAACGAAACGCAGATCGCGTCGATTACAGCTTTGACATATTTGACACTGAATGTCAAAGCATCAGCTGTGTGAAGGCTGAGTAATATTACGTCGATGCGCAAATAAATCCAAAATAAATCAAAATGTTTCGTAATTCGATGAAATCTTGCACAGTTGCTCGAAACCACGAGGTAAACACCATAATTTTAACATCGTAACTGCATTTAAGTGTGCCAACGAACCACATTTTGTTGTGATGAAATAAGACGTTGTAGTTACAATGTTTTTTTCGGTACTTTCAGAGATGCAAGCACACTGCAAAGCTGGACGCGATACGGGAGAAGCTGCGGGAGGGTCCGGCACTATCGGACTTCATAGCCGAGGACAGGCCTAAGGACTGGAATGAGTACGAAGGGAAACTGAAGAGGGAGAAGGGAGAACAGGAGCGGTTGAGATTACCACCCTGGCTCAAGACCTCTATACCTACTGGTATTTATATTAATGTTTACATACAATTTGACATGCCGCTATAGAGGGTAACGAGAAGGCCGACAAGCTTGCACGAGCGGGGGCGAAGGGGACGCACTGCGGACCAAAGCCGTTCTGTGGCATCCCCAAAAGCCTGACCAAGCTCACTCTAAAGACCTACTGTTTCTACAAGAGCATTCAAGCCTGGAGAGCTATACCAGGACTGAAACATTCCAAGGCGCTTATTAGAGCCTTTAGCAAAAAGGCGTCTTCTGATGCTTTGGCGCTAAGCAGGAACCGTCTACGCATGTTGGTAAGGGTGCTTACAGGGCACTGTTGCCTAAACAAGCATATGCAAACGATAGGACCGTGTGACACAAGGCTGTGCAGACTCTGCCTTGATGTGGAGGAGACACCTACACACATCCTAACCAAGTGCCCCTGCCTCAGTCGTAACTCCTTTTTGGGAAAACACATCATGTGCCCGGAGGAGATCAAATTTCTTGAGTTCAATAGTATCCTGCAATTCTTTGAGTTTGCAGGACTTGACCAAGAATTGTAGTATGTGGCGATCACAATAGATCAGCGATGGTCGCAGTGATATAAGGGCTCTCACGGTCCGGAAGCCACTACCACAAATAATAATAATAATACATACAATTTATTTATTTATCAGGCAGGCAGTTGAAACAACTGATGACCCTGTACCCAATTAACTTTAACACTTTCACAACCAAGAACCCGCCTAGCAGGTGCCTACTCCGTAGTCGCTTTCCGCTATATACAAGGAAAACCACAGGATAGGCTACCAGCGTAGCGCGTAGCGATTCTTGGCAGCGAAAGTGTAAGTACGTAAATGTAGAGCTTTAATATTTTATTTTGGAGACATTGAGAGTGCAGACCACATCTTCTGGCAGTGCATTCCAAGCTTACACCACCCTGTTGCTCAAGAAGTGTCTATGGGGGTTGTTGAGACAGCAACCAGCTTTAGGTGATGACCTCTGAGTCGGGTGTTATTGTTCTTCTCAAACATATTATGGAAATCTTTGAGATCATAGTGCCCAACCGGCTACTAACTTTGATACTAACTACTGGTATGTCCTAATCAGTTCACCATGTTCCCTGCGCTGCTTTAGGGTTGTGAGCTTCAGGGCTATTTGATTATATTTTTTCCCATTATCAATTTGGTAACAACAAATGAAGGTGCTGTTGCATGAGCTAGGCCATCTGTGACACATGTTAAGGGTTCTTTACATCCTATTTAGACACAAATATGCATCCCCATTGTATATCCTTCCAGGCTTAAAAGTATTGTATGTCCATTCTTGGATCACAAACTATATACATACCAAATTCATATCAGTTCATTGATTCAGCATAAATAGATAACATACGTAAAGACAGAGTTTTGTGTTTGCAATAATAGTTTGGATTTACAAGTTCCATGTCCTTATCACAAATAAACTAGCAATAACTAGCCACTTTGTGACTCAATGAAAAACAGAGCAGTTACTAATCAGGCTACTTATTGATGTTGACATTTCTATAGTTAGTTGACAGTTCCATTAACTTAATTTGTTTTAACTAGCAATGACTAGACAAAGTAATTCAAATGCCACAAGATTGTTATAATGTTCCTTTTTACTGCATTAAATATGACTTAGATTATAACATTACCTTATATACCAAGTACACATTGGGACAGTCAGGGAGAGTAATATATATAGGACTCTAATGTCAATGACATAAAGGCCTGTACAGATATGTCCTTTTTTATGTACATATATTTATACCTCTGGCTGTACATAAGTGTTCTTTTGTCAATATTGATTTTTGCCATTTCATTTATTAATTTAAAATTCAATGTAAGTTTACAGCATGCAAAACACTTACATGATAAATTATTAAATATCACAGATCACATTCACAATACAATACATGTATATAGAACATTCGGAATTATGGAATACATATAAAACTAAAAAATATATTAAAAGTAATAATTAATTGTTAAAAGTAATAATAATAACATAGGCCCCAGAGTACTGCCCTGACTCACCCCGCACATCATGCAGTAATGATTTGACTCGAAGCCGCCTACCCTGATGTACTGCTGCCGTTCGTACAAGTAACTGGAAATGAAACTTCAAAGCTTTGGCGTTAGATAAGAGAGATAAGATTTATTTATGCAAGCTTTTCCAGCAAGATGTCGTTGTCTACCTGTTCAAATGCATTCCTAAAGTCGAAATAAGCAACATCGACCTGCCGTCCAGCGTCCATCTCCTTGGAGACGTAGTCACCTAAGGCAACTAGATTAGTAACCGTTAGCAGTTACTGTAGAAACTTTCATCCTGATGTTATTCATGAACGATGATGATGATATTCCTGGTGTTCATGAACCAAAAAGATTGTTTGTTTATTCATAATTTGATAGTTATTTATTTATAGTATGGCTGATTATATTTCTCCACTTCAAAGATGTACAGTTTTCAAGTACGGTTTGCTTCGGAGCTCCACACTGGCGGCATACTGGTAGTTAACGATTTACCACGCTGGGATGAAAGTTGCGACAGGATTGCTAGGGCCATGCATCCCATATTCAACGGTAGGTACTTCTGACTCATACGCATAATATTCCAGGTTCGAAGTTCAACGAAGTGAAGGAACAGCTGCGCAGTCTGAAGCTCAGCACGGTGTGCGAGGAGGCCCGCTGTCCGAACATCGGCGAGTGCTGGAGCGGCGGCAAGCAGGGCATGTCCACTGCTACCATCATGGTGATTGCTTATTCAATATTATAATAGGAAATGTATTACACTTTCGCCATCTGACCTAAAATTTGAATGTACTCCATAAACTAAACTAGGCGGGCGCACTTTTAGCTATACCGGCGACCCCCGAGGCGGGAGCAGGGCTGTGCCAAGTCATTTTTATGATCAAACATTTTTCCGTTACTTTTTAAAGTTTTTCACTTACAAACACTTACCATAAGGCAGTATAATACTAATGTGTTGTCCCTTGTGGTACCTAATATATTCCCAATTCGGTTTTGCGATTAATGATATTCTAAACTTTTATCGATAGGTAATAGTGAGTGAAAGTACTAAAATCTGACACCGTATTTGATAAAAATATTTCGCTAACATTAAATAACAAAAATCTTTTATGTTGGCGTCAACGCCGGGCTCTTTAGCATAGACTGAAGCCATCTATTGTTACACATAGCGCATCCCGCCTAGCGGGCTGTCCGGCACCTGAGCAAAGTTAGCGCGCCCACTAAACGGGTTATGGTTGCGAAAGTGTTAATCAGTTAGATCTCCCTGTCCTTTTCATTCACAAAGTGCCAAGAGTTTGATAGCAGTTGTTGACGTCTCGACAGTTGATGGGCGACACGTGCACGCGCGGCTGCATGTTCTGCTCCGTGAAGACGGCGCGCACGCCGCCGCCGCTCGACGCGCGCGAGCCGCGACACACGGCCGCCGCCGTCGCGCAGTGGGGGCTCGGGTACATCGTGCTCACGTCCGTCGACCGCGACGGTAATCATTGTTGTACAGCTGAGTGCTGCTCCGTGTAGACTCGTCGCTCGACGCGCGCGAGCCGCGACACACGGCCGCCGCCGTCGCGCAGTGGGGGCTCGGGTACATCGTGCTCACGTCCGTCGACCGCGACGGTAATCATTGTTGTACAGCTGAGTGCTGCTCCGTGTAGACTCGTCGCTCGACGCGCGCGAGCCGCGACACACGGCCGCCGCCGTCGCGCAGTGGGGGCTCGGGTACATCGTGCTCACGTCCGTCGACCGCGACGGTAATCATTGTTGTACAGCTGAGTGCTGCTCCGTGTAGACTCGCCGCTCGACGCGCGCGAGCCGCGACACACGGCCGCCGCCGTCGCGCAGTGGGGGCTCGGGTACATCGTGCTCACGTCCGTCGACCGCGACGGTAATCATTGTTGTACAGCTGAGTGCTGCTCCGTGTAGACTCGCCGCTCGACGCGCGCGAGCCGCGACACACGGCCGCCGCCGTCGCGCAGTGGGGGCTCGGGTACATCGTGCTCACGTCCGTCGACCGCGACGGTAATCATTGTTGTACAGCTGAGTGCTGCTCCGTGTAGACTCGCCGCTCGACGCGCGCGAGCCGCGACACACGGCCGCCGCCGTCGCGCAGTGGGGGCTCGGGTACATCGTGCTCACGTCCGTCGACCGCGACGGTAATCATTGTTGTACAGCTGAGTGCTGCTCCGTGTAGACTCGCCGCTCGACGCGCGCGAGCCGCGACACACGGCCGCCGCCGTCGCGCAGTGGGGGCTCGGGTACATCGTGCTCACGTCCGTCGACCGCGACGGTAATCATTGTTGTACAGCTGAGTGCTGCTCCGTGTAGACTCGCCGCTCGACGCGCGCGAGCCGCGACACACGGCCGCCGCCGTCGCGCAGTGGGGGCTCGGGTACATCGTGCTCACGTCCGTCGACCGCGACGGTAATCATTGTTGTACAGCTGAGTGCTGCTCCGTGTAGACTCGCCGCTCGACGCGCGCGAGCCGCGACACACGGCCGCCGCCGTCGCGCAGTGGGGGCTCGGGTACATCGTGCTCACGTCCGTCGACCGCGACGGTAATCATTGTTGTACAGCTGAGTGCTGCTCCGTGTAGACTCGCCGCTCGACGCGCGCGAGCCGCGACACACGGCCGCCGCCGTCGCGCAGTGGGGGCTCGGGTACATCGTGCTCACGTCCGTCGACCGCGACGGTAATCATTGTTGTACAGCTGAGTGCTGCTCCGTGTAGACTCGCCGCTCGACGCGCGCGAGCCGCGACACACGGCCGCCGCCGTCGCGCAGTGGGGGCTCGGGTACATCGTGCTCACGTCCGTCGACCGCGACGGTAATCATTGTTGTACAGCTGAGTGCTGCTCCGTGTAGACTCGCCGCTCGACGCGCGCGAGCCGCGACACACGGCCGCCGCCGTCGCGCAGTGGGGGCTCGGGTACATCGTGCTCACGTCCGTCGACCGCGACGGTAATCATTGTTGTACAGCTGAGTGCTGCTCCGTGTAGACTCGCCGCTCGACGCGCGCGAGCCGCGACACACGGCCGCCGCCGTCGCGCAGTGGGGGCTCGGGTACATCGTGCTCACGTCCGTCGACCGCGACGGTAATCATTGTTGTACAGCTGAGTGCTGCTCCGTGTAGACTCGCCGCTCGACGCGCGCGAGCCGCGACACACGGCCGCCGCCGTCGCGCAGTGGGGGCTCGGGTACATCGTGCTCACGTCCGTCGACCGCGACGGTAATCATTGTTGTACAGCTGAGTGCTGCTCCGTGTAGACTCGCCGCTCGACGCGCGCGAGCCGCGACACACGGCCGCCGCCGTCGCGCAGTGGGGGCTCGGGTACATCGTGCTCACGTCCGTCGACCGCGACGGTAATCATTGTTGTACAGCTGAGTGCTGCTCCGTGTAGACTCGCCGCTCGACGCGCGCGAGCCGCGACACACGGCCGCCGCCGTCGCGCAGTGGGGGCTCGGGTACATCGTGCTCACGTCCGTCGACCGCGACGGTAATCATTGTTGTACAGCTGAGTGCTGCTCCGTGTAGACTCGCCGCTCGACGCGCGCGAGCCGCGACACACGGCCGCCGCCGTCGCGCAGTGGGGGCTCGGGTACATCGTGCTCACGTCCGTCGACCGCGACGGTAATCATTGTTGTACAGCTGAGTGCTGCTCCGTGTAGACTCGCCGCTCGACGCGCGCGAGCCGCGACACACGGCCGCCGCCGTCGCGCAGTGGGGGCTCGGGTACATCGTGCTCACGTCCGTCGACCGCGACGGTAATCATTGTTGTACAGCTGAGTGCTGCTCCGTGTAGACTCGCCGCTCGACGCGCGCGAGCCGCGACACACGGCCGCCGCCGTCGCGCAGTGGGGGCTCGGGTACATCGTGCTCACGTCCGTCGACCGCGACGGTAATCATTGTTGTACAGCTGAGTGCTGCTCCGTGTAGACTCGTCGCTCGACGCGCGCGAGCCGCGACACACGGCCGCCGCCGTCGCGCAGTGGGGGCTCGGGTACATCGTGCTCACGTCCGTCGACCACGACGGTAATCATTGTTGTACAGCTGAGTGCTGCTCCGTGTAGACTCGTCGCTCGACGCGCGCGAGCCGCGACACACGGCCGCCGCCGTCGCGCAGTGGGGGCTCGGGTACATCGTGCTCACGTCCGTCGACCGCGACGGTAATCATTGTTGTACAGCTGAGTGCTGCTCCGTGTAGACTCGCCGCTCGACGCGCGCGAGCCGCGACACACGGCCGCCGCCGTCGCGCAGTGGGGGCTCGGGTACATCGTGCTCACGTCCGTCGACCGCGACGGTAATCATTGTTGTACAGCTGAGTGCTGCTCCGTGTAGACTCGTCGCTCGACGCGCGCGAGCCGCGACACACGGCCGCCGCCGTCGCGCAGTGGGGGCTCGGGTACATCGTGCTCACGTCCGTCGACCGCGACGGTAATCATTGTTGTACAGCTGAGTGCTGCTCCGTGTAGACTCGCCGCTCGACGCGCGCGAGCCGCGACACACGGCCGCCGCCGTCGCGCAGTGGGGGCTCGGGTACATCGTGCTCACGTCCGTCGACCGCGACGGTAATCATTGTTGTACAGCTGAGTGCTGCTCCGTGTAGACTCGCCGCTCGACGCGTGCGAGCCGCGACACACGGCCGCCGCCGTCGCGCAGTGGGGGCTCGGGTACATCGTGCTCACGTCCGTCGACCGCGACGGTAATCATTGTTGTACAGCTGAGTGCTGCTCCGTGTAGACTCGCCGCTCGACGCGCGCGAGCCGCGACACACGGCCGCCGCCGTCGCGCAGTGGGGGCTCGGGTACATCGTGCTCACGTCCGTCGACCGCGACGGTAATCATTGTTGTACAGCTGAGTGCTGCTCCGTGTAGACTCGCCGCTCGACGCGCGCGAGCCGCGACACACGGCCGCCGCCGTCGCGCAGTGGGGGCTCGGGTACATCGTGCTCACGTCCGTCGACCGCGACGGTAATCATTGTTGTACAGCTGAGTGCTGCTCCGTGTAGACTCGCCGCTCGACGCGCGCGAGCCGCGACACACGGCCGCCGCCGTCGCGCAGTGGGGGCTCGGGTACATCGTGCTCACGTCCGTCGACCGCGACGGTAATCATTGTTGTACAGCTGAGTGCTGCTCCGTGTAGACTCGTCGCTCGACGCGCGCGAGCCGCGACACACGGCCGCCGCCGTCGCGCAGTGGGGGCTCGGGTACATCGTGCTCACGTCCGTCGACCGCGACGGTAATCATTGTTGTACAGCTGAGTGCTGCTCCGTGTAGACTCGTCGCTCGACGCGCGCGAGCCGCGACACACGGCCGCCGCCGTCGCGCAGTGGGGGCTCGGGTACATCGTGCTCACGTCCGTCGACCGCGACGGTAATCATTGTTGTACAGCTGAGTGCTGCTCCGTGTAGACTCGCCGCTCGACGCGCGCGAGCCGCGACACACGGCCGCCGCCGTCGCGCAGTGGGGGCTCGGGTACATCGTGCTCACGTCCGTCGACCGCGACGGTAATCATTGTTGTACAGCTGAGTGCTGCTCCGTGTAGACTCGTCGCTCGACGCGCGCGAGCCGCGACACACGGCCGCCGCCGTCGCGCAGTGGGGGCTCGGGTACATCGTGCTCACGTCCGTCGACCGCGACGGTAATCATTGTTGTACAGCTGAGTGCTGCTCCGTGTAGACTCGCCGCTCGACGCGCGCGAGCCGCGACACACGGCCGCCGCCGTCGCGCAGTGGGGGCTCGGGTACATCGTGCTCACGTCCGTCGACCGCGACGGTAATCATTGTTGTACAGCTGAGTGCTGCTCCGTGTAGACTCGCCGCTCGACGCGTGCGAGCCGCGACACACGGCCGCCGCCGTCGCGCAGTGGGGGCTCGGGTACATCGTGCTCACGTCCGTCGACCGCGACGGTAATCATTGTTGTACAGCTGAGTGCTGCTCCGTGTAGACTCGCCGCTCGACGCGCGCGAGCCGCGACACACGGCCGCCGCCGTCGCGCAGTGGGGGCTCGGGTACATCGTGCTCACGTCCGTCGACCGCGACGGTAATCATTGTTGTACAGCTGAGTGCTGCTCCGTGTAGACTCGCCGCTCGACGCGCGCGAGCCGCGACACACGGCCGCCGCCGTCGCGCAGTGGGGGCTCGGGTACATCGTGCTCACGTCCGTCGACCGCGACGGTAATCATTGTTGTACAGCTGAGTGCTGCTCCGTGTAGACTCGCCGCTCGACGCGCGCGAGCCGCGACACACGGCCGCCGCCGTCGCGCAGTGGGGGCTCGGGTACATCGTGCTCACGTCCGTCGACCGCGACGGTAATCATTGTTGTACAGCTGAGTGCTGCTCCGTGTAGACTCGCCGCTCGACGCGCGCGAGCCGCGACACACGGCCGCCGCCGTCGCGCAGTGGGGGCTCGGGTACATCGTGCTCACGTCCGTCGACCGCGACGGTAATCATTGTTGTACAGCTGAGTGCTGCTCCGTGTAGACTCGTCGCTCGACGCGCGCGAGCCGCGACACACGGCCGCCGCCGTCGCGCAGTGGGGGCTCGGGTACATCGTGCTCACGTCCGTCGACCGCGACGGTAATCATTGTTGTACAGCTGAGTGCTGCTCCGTGTAGACTCGCCGCTCGACGCGCGCGAGCCGCGACACACGGCCGCCGCCGTCGCGCAGTGGGGGCTCGGGTACATCGTGCTCACGTCCGTCGACCGCGACGGTAATCATTGTTGTACAGCTGAGTGCTGCTCCGTGTAGACTCGCCGCTCGACGCGCGCGAGCCGCGACACACGGCCGCCGCCGTCGCGCAGTGGGGGCTCGGGTACATCGTGCTCACGTCCGTCGACCGCGACGGTAATCATTGTTGTACAGCTGAGTGCTGCTCCGTGTAGACTCGCCGCTCGACGCGCGCGAGCCGCGACACACGGCCGCCGCCGTCGCGCAGTGGGGGCTCGGGTACATCGTGCTCACGTCCGTCGACCGCGACGGTAATCATTGTTGTACAGCTGAGTGCTGCTCCGTGTAGACTCGCCGCTCGACGCGCGCGAGCCGCGACACACGGCCGCCGCCGTCGCGCAGTGGGGGCTCGGGTACATCGTGCTCACGTCCGTCGACCGCGACGGTAATCATTGTTGTACAGCTGAGTGCTGCTCCGTGTAGACTCGCCGCTCGACGCGCGCGAGCCGCGACACACGGCCGCCGCCGTCGCGCAGTGGGGGCTCGGGTACATCGTGCTCACGTCCGTCGACCGCGACGGTAATCATTGTTGTACAGCTGAGTGCTGCTCCGTGTAGACTCGCCGCTCGACGCGCGCGAGCCGCGACACACGGCCGCCGCCGTCGCGCAGTGGGGGCTCGGGTACATCGTGCTCACGTCCGTCGACCGCGACGGTAATCATTGTTGTACAGCTGAGTGCTGCTCCGTGTAGACTCGCCGCTCGACGCGCGCGAGCCGCGACACACGGCCGCCGCCGTCGCGCAGTGGGGGCTCGGGTACATCGTGCTCACGTCCGTCGACCGCGACGGTAATCATTGTTGTACAGCTGAGTGCTGCTCCGTGTAGACTCGCCGCTCGACGCGCGCGAGCCGCGACACACGGCCGCCGCCGTCGCGCAGTGGGGGCTCGGGTACATCGTGCTCACGTCCGTCGACCGCGACGGTAATCATTGTTGTACAGCTGAGTGCTGCTCCGTGTAGACTCGCCGCTCGACGCGCGCGAGCCGCGACACACGGCCGCCGCCGTCGCGCAGTGGGGGCTCGGGTACATCGTGCTCACGTCCGTCGACCGCGACGGTAATCATTGTTGTACAGCTGAGTGCTGCTCCGTGTAGACTCGCCGCTCGACGCGCGCGAGCCGCGACACACGGCCGCCGCCGTCGCGCAGTGGGGGCTCGGGTACATCGTGCTCACGTCCGTCGACCGCGACGGTAATCATTGTTGTACAGCTGAGTGCTGCTCCGTGTAGACTCGCCGCTCGACGCGCGCGAGCCGCGACACACGGCCGCCGCCGTCGCGCAGTGGGGGCTCGGGTACATCGTGCTCACGTCCGTCGACCGCGACGGTAATCATTGTTGTACAGCTGAGTGCTGCTCCGTGTAGACTCGCCGCTCGACGCGCGCTAGCCGCGACACACGGCCGCCGCCGTCGCGCAGTGGGGGCTCGGGTACATCGTGCTCACGTCCGTCGACCGCGACGGTAATGTATTCAATTCAATCAATAGTACAATACTACAGAGGCCGGGAAGTAAGGGGTTGTCGGCCGAGTGCATATAGACGACCGAGCGTACCGAAATCGGATAGTTACGAGGCTGGCAACCTTTTTTCACGCCGAGGTATGTATGGTGCTTTTCTCAAATATGTAATGAAATAAGTAAAAAAAACTGTATAATTGTCATGGCTGAACGCCGTGATCCCGTGCCACAAATTGTGGAATGGAAATTAAATAAGTTTCTGTCAAAACTTTCATCTTTGGTACAAGCTTTTATTGCCGACTGTACTTTTCCGTAATATACTTTTTTTATTTTTTTTGAACAGGGTGAACCTAGGTGACAAATATATGAATATAAATACGAAGGGAGAGTGATCATAATCCTATAGCAACTAAGTGAGGCAGTCTCAGAAAAAACCAAAGAAAAAAATACCAATTGTATGAGTTTTTTCTTGGCCGAGCTTGCCCATTACCAGGGCTGTTTTTCAGGCTTGTGAATTCTACAAAACTAGTTATATACAGTGTAATCTATACAAACTCTTTTACTATTTCTTCTCATTCTAAGATATTGAAAACTCCTCAATCAAATCGGTGCAATTGCGTCGATGTAAAAACTAGTCTTCATTTCGTCTATCCAAAGTTTTTTTTATATGAAGCAAAATTAAAACATTTTTAATATATTATTTAGGTAAGTAAACTAATGAAGAGTGTAGCACTAGTTATCCGTCGCAGGAGTGTTGTACTAATTCGTCGATTGCGCAACCCTTCAGCGAACCGTTTAATTGCCTGTTTTGCATTAATGTTTTTCAAAACACGAAATGTATTCGAATCCCCGTCTGCCTGCGCGATCGTCAAATCCACAAACATATTGGATAACTGTTGACCAAATTCGTCTATAGAAAAGTCTCCCACTTAAGAGTCTGCATCTTAGGTTGGATAGCAGTGGCTGATTTCTTAGGCAACAATTGTTTTTTCATATCCTTTACCATGTCTTCGACACTGGTATGAGACTGGTTCAGTTTTAATTTACCTACCTGCGAAAGCCTATTTTTCAAAACAAAGTTTATGAGCTCTGGTTTCGCGTCACTTTTTAAAGTAAAGTCGTTATACTCTATAGAGTCAATAAATTGGCTTATTACGGCCTGGTCATCAGTCATAGATGGTGTCAAAGACAGCGCGGTTTTTAAATTGAAGTCACCCATTTTGGACTTTTTAGGTTCCAAATTTGCACCTATATTTGGACTTGTATATGTTTTATGACAAACAAAACTCCTCTATTTGTTTATACAAACTTTTATTATAGTCACAGTAGTTCTGAACGTCTAATAAACTGGCACCAGTTATTTTCTTACTAGCAATTTGCTCTTCTAAATCTACACTAACTTTAATATACTGAGCAAACAAAAATGCTTCTTCTAACTTAGCATTTAGTACCTCGTTACTCACACCCAAAATTTCAACTCAGTCGGTCACCGGGGGTGGGTCAAATTGAACTTGCAAGATTTGTCCCATACCCACCTTCTGTCTCCATCATCAGATCAGCTCGATGGTACCAGAATATTGAATTGTTATCCAAACTATACTTATACCCAAAATTTCAGTTCAATCGGTCACAGGGAAGTGGGTCAAATTTAACTCGCAAGATTTGCCCCATTCTAACAGGGCAAGTTAAATAAAGGCTTGTAAAAAGACCATCTTGCAGGCCTAAGCCTCGAATTTTGTATGAAATGCCATTACGAGTACCTATCTAGCTGCGCCCGAAACGTGACACTTGGAAGACCATTACGAAGAACACAACGTCAATATTTCAATGCATGTTTGAGAAAATGTATGAACTGCCGCTCGTCGCCAAGCTGTCCGCTGGCGTCCAGCCCGCGACGTTACCTACGAGCCACGATTCGAACCTAAACTGTAGAACGGGGAGTGTTCCGAGGTATTGTTCGGATTAATCCCTACCGCTTCTTTTCGCCATCGTCCAACGCGAAAACGTTACCATCCTTACCTCTTAGATGGTTGGCAGTACTCAACTGTGCACTTCTCCAGAAACTTCCTGCCTCGCACAGTTAATCTGTGGAATGGATTGTCGCCTGCGGTATTTCCTGACGGATACGACCTTCAAACCTTAAAAAAAGAGCGTACTCCCATCTGAAAGGCCGGCAACGCACTCACAACACCTCGGGTGTTGCAGGTGTCCATGGGCGGCGGTATAATCGCTTACCATCAGGTGATCCGTCTGCTCGGTTGCCTCCTATAACATAAAAAAACTGACTACCACAGCTCTTTTGTTTGACAGTGCTTACCAAATCTATATCAACAGAGCGTCACTGGTCTCATTCAACTGTATTAGCCATCATGAGACAGGACCGTTTACGATTTTGCTGTGTACAGAAGAAATGTACAAAGACTAATTTTAGTTGTACGTTTTGACAGATTTGCCGGACGGAGGGTCTGCTCACATTGCGGAGACAGTTAAAGAATTAAAAAGACAGTGAGTAGAACAACATTCATTTATCATCGTCATCATCATCATATGAGCTGAAAGACGTCCACTGCTACCTCCCCCAAGGCGTGCCAAAGTGACCGGTCCTGGGGCCAAAAGTCACCCAATGGGCAATGGAGATGCATCGGAAATGAGGATATCCGCAGCAGACCCAAGGTAACCGATATAGCCCTCCGAATCGCTAAACAAGTAATCCAAGAAAATTAAGCCGAAAATGGGCAATTAGGGGAAATAATTCCTGTAGTTTTGTAAATTGGTACAATTATTCCTACCGATGTCCAGATAAACATACTAAAAGTCCTCGAGGGTGGGGGCTGTGCTGAGGGTGTAGGAGGGGTTGAAGGTACCTTTTTCAGATTTTCGTACATATCTCGAATATCTGTACGAAAAGCGTTATGATAACTTCAGACAAAAGTTTCTACATAAAATTTCCTACAAAATTGGTCATAAAGATTTTTACTCTACGATCAATACTTTGGGAGCTACAGGATGTTAAAGTAAACAAAGAGATAAAAAATTGTTGATTTAAGAAAACGTCGTTATTTCGTAGTTGTTCATCATAACTCTTATAATTACTTTAGATAAAAGTTTGTCCATAAAATTTCCTACAAAATTGGTCATATTTATTTTCACTCTACGATCGATACTTTAGGAGCTACAGGATGTTCAAGTTAAAAAAATAGTCGATTTAAGAAAACTTCATTTTTTCGTAGTTGTTCATCATAATTCATTTTGCGTTTAGGATAAGCAAGCTCAGTTACCTGCTTATCAAACATACAATTCCCATGTCGATCCATTGAGAATTTCTAAACAAAACAAACAAATAAAGCTGAAAGACCACTGATTTCTCACTGACATAGTTGTTTCTTCGGGAAAGAGTGCAACTATGACCTGGTAATGTATGAAACAAGTGTAGGGTCTATCCGTGTAACCCCAAAAAAAAATTGCCATTTCAAGATTTGCCTCGGGGAAAAAGTTGGAGTACAGCCTGGCTAAACGGTCAGACCTAGGTCAGGGGTGCTCGACCAAATTTCATAGGTAACCGCGTGCAGTTTTTGATGACCAAAAAAAAATTAAGAAAAGTTTTAGAACTTCAGTAAAATCAGGGGAAATAATTCGTGTAGCTTTGTAAATTGGTACAGTTATACCTTGTCGTGTCCAGATAAACGAAAGTCCTCGAGGGTGGGGGCTGTGCTGAGGGTGTGGGGGGGGGCGGATTGAAGGTACCTTTTTAGATTTTGAAGGCTTCATCATCAGTTAGGTGCCCATGTGAAGCTGAATGATGCCCAGTTCGGATTCCGGGCTGGTTTATCCACTGAATTAGCAATCTACTGTCTCAAGCGCACTGTCCAGTACTATGCTAATAATGAAAGAACTCCTGTGTATGCTTGTTTCTTAGATCTTTCTAAGGCCTTCGACCTAGTATCGTACGATAGCTTGTGGTCAAAATTATCGAAGGAAACAAGCATGCCGGGGGAGCTTGTGTCAATATTTAAATATTGGTACAAGAACCAGACTAATGTTGTGAGGTGGGCTGGTCATATGTCGGATGTGTACAGATTGAGGTGTGGAGTGAGACAGGGTGGATTGACATATCCGGAGCTCTTCAACCTGTATATGGATGGGCTGATCCATGAGCTCAGTAACACCCCTATAGGTTGTTCCGTTGGTGGAAAGGTTGTTAACAACATCAGCTACGCGGATGATATGGTGGTATTGAGTCCATGCATCAGTACCTTGAGGAAGTTGCTGGCTATATGTGAGAGGTACGCTGCTGCCAATGTAAAAAGGGAGCGCCGTGCGTTGGCGGTCCGCGGTAATATGCTGGCTCGTAGGTCCGCGCAATGTAGTAAGTGTGTGAAAGTTACCCTGTTTAAGGCGTTCTGCCAATCTTTCTACTCGTGTGCACTATGTGTTAGCTATACGAAGCGGGCCGTCAACGTACTTAGGGTGCAATATAACAATGTGTTCAGGATGCTGATGGGGCTCCCTCGCTATTGTAGTGCGTCCGGCATGTTCGCGGCGGCGGACGTGCCGGGATTCCACGCAATCTTACGCAACAGAATGGCGTCCATGATGACGAGATTGAGGAGCAGCACCAACAGCATCCTACAAGCATTTGTCTTCTTTTGAGGACTTTTAGTATGTTTATCTGGACACCACAAGGTATAATTGTACCAATTTACAAAAATACAGGAATTATTTCCCCTGATTTTACTAAAGTCCAAAAACTTTTTTTTAACTATTTTTTTGGTCATCAAAAACTGCATGCGGTTTCCTATGACATTTGGTCGAGCACCCCTGACCTAGATCTGACCGTTTAGCCAGGCTGTACTCCAACTTTCTCCCCGAGGCAAACCTTGAAATGGCAATTTTTTTTGGGCTTACACGGAGAGACCCTACACTTGTTTCATACATTACCAGGTCATAGTTGCACTCTTTCCCGAAGAAACAACTATGTCAGTGAGAAATCAGTGGTCTTGTAGCTTTATTTGTTTGTTGAAATTCTCAATGGATCGACATGGGAATTGTATGTTTGATAAGCAGGTAACTGAGCTTGCTTATCCTAAACGCAAAATGAATTATGATGAACAACTACGAAAAAATGAAGTTTTCTTAAATCGACTATTTTTTTAACTTGAACATTCTGTAGCTCCTAAAGTATCGATCGTAGAGTGAAAATAAATATGACCAATTTTGTAGGAAATTTTATGGACAAACTTTTATCTATAGTAATTATAAGAGTTATGATGAACAACTACGAAATAACGACGTTTTCTTAAATCATCATTTTTTTATCTCTTTGTTTACTTTAACATCCTGTAGCTCCCAAAGTATTGATCGTAGAGTAAAAATCTTTATGACCAATTTTGTAGGAAATTTTATGTAAAAACTTTTGTCTGAAGTTATTATAACGCTATTCGTACAGGTATTCGAGATATGTAGGAAAATCTGAAAAAAGGTACCTTCAACCTCCCCCTACATCCTCAGCACAGCCCCCACCCTCGAGGACTTTTAGTATGTTCATCTGGACACGACAAGGTTTAACTGTACTAATTTACAAAACTACAGGAATTATTTCCCATGATTTTATTAATTTTCTTGTACTAGCATAGGGCGGTTCCACAACACTTCGGAAGCTCGAATACCGCGAGCCATCCGGTTGCCTCTCGGACACCGAAATTACGCGTCATTGCTTCTTAACCCCCGACGCAAAAAGAGGTGTGTTTATAAGTTTAACGTGTATCTGTCTGTAGCGTAGCTCCCTAACGGATGAATCGATTTGAATGCAGTTTTGTTTTGTGTCATAGATAATTTTATCCCAAGTGTTCTTACTGTTCTTAGCCATGTTTCATGAAAATCTGTTCAGCCGTTTTGGAGATATTGGACTTTGAAATGAAAATGTCGGGGGTTTTTCAACTTTTCTAACTTGTAGTTATAACTAAATGCGGTCTTTGGTGATTGAGCTGGATTTCCTTCGCAGAAACAAGGAGATACTTGTGGAATGCCTAGTGCCCGACTTCAGGGGCAACCGCGACTGCATCGAGACGATAGCGAGCTGCGGCCTCGACGTGTTCGCCCACAACATCGAGACGGTGGAGCGGCTCACGCCCTTCGTGCGGGACCGGAGAGCCGGGTGAGCTCTTTTAGTATTGATTGATTTAATGAAATATTTTATCTTCTCTTTTTATGGTCTTCACCGATATAAGATGTGTTAGCTACATTTTAATTGTAATTATTAGTATAACACTCATGTCTTTTTTAAACCCCGATGGAAAAAGAGTGGTTAACACCCCTCTTTCTGTCTTGTCTGTCTGTCACAGACGGACAACGACGTGATCCTATAGGGTTCCGATTTTTTACTAGTATATTCTTATTAAAACCGTGCTAGGTTTCAAACATATATGAAATTGTTTTGAGCTTAAGTCTATCGGTTATAATATCGATATAGCGTATGCCCACACAATACACAGAGGCCATGAGCTTAACAAATCCGCTTATAGACGAAGCACTATCGGGAGTAATAAATCTATGCGGTTTGCATCCAATCAATATTTGCAAGGCCATTCTATTGGAAGTGGCTTGCTATAAGCCTCTTATAGGCAAAGTTATCCCTGAGAAATGTACTAAATAAGAATTTAAATATAAGTCACATCAAAAATTGTTAGATTTAAGTAAATAGGTTACTATAGTATAAAACGTGAGCGTTTCTTGCCATCAAACATCACAGTTTGGCGAGTTTTTATTTAAGGTATAAAATGTAATTTCCTTTGTTTTTTAATAAAAAAAATAATAAAAAAAATACGATTGAGCTTTTTGATGGCCTCAGGACATTGGCTCAGTCGCGGACCTAATTTAAAATTAAAATTATTAAAATGTTATATGTATATAAATTATGTATATTAACACATGAATAATAAGTATGAAATTGACATGTGATGTGAAACTTTTTAATTATTTAATGACATGTAAATGACAATATTTACCGATACCAAATAAGTACAATACAATACAATAAGCAAAGCCAGAGCCGGCTCAGTCCGTGATTTCGCCGCGCCGCTACAAGTACATGCCGGCTGCCGGTCCGGTCCGGTATGTTAGTGGATGCTGCGCGCTGCTACGGAACGCACGCGCGCGCTTTACGTCATACGCTTATTGATGTTTTCCTATTTCTTTGTTTATTAATGTGCTTCGTCAATGCAACTTAACCTTTTTTGTCGACAATGACTTTTAAAATGAATTCTTGCAAAGAAACGCTAACATTCGTTTACCCCTATATATTAGGGCAGTTTCAGGTGATAATGTGGACACGCTGGACAAAAGCACCAATATTTTTTCAGGTACTTGTTAGGTTAGGTTAGGTTAGATCACCAAGTTTGTGATACTAAGTGCCTTAGAACTCGATATATTAATAATTGCCTATAATTAAAAATGCCCGGCAAAAAAAATGACCGCCGGAGGAGATGGTTCCCATCAAAAACTTAAAGCTATATAGACCTAACAAGTACCTGAAAAAAAAATTGGTGCTTTTGTCCAGCGTGTCCACATTTACGACAATTTGTTCGAGCACTCTGCCCCACTAATACAGTTATGACACATTTGTACCTATTACATTTCCTTTTCGGTACTAATGGGCGCAGAAATAATTTATTTATTTATATATACAATTTAACAGAATATTAATTGCCACCGGTGGCGCGGCGTCATTTAGTTATATTTTGTTTGTTAGTTTTACATTTCCCCTTTAGTCGCCTTCTACGACAGGCGAGGGAGATCGTAGACCTATTCTTGTCCGAGCCTACACGGTATTATGACCTTCATAACCTAATTATGACGATTGTTTTATACCAGGTACCGTCAAACGCTGAAAGTGCTGGAAACGGCCAAACAGCTGAACCCTGACCTGGTGACGAAGACCTCCATCATGCTGGGGCTGGGAGAGACAGACGCACAAGTGGAGCAGACCATGAAAGGTAACATACTCTTTTCATCACATCACCCGAAACTGGTCCACTAGACGTAGGCCTCCCCCAGCATTATGTATTTTTCTCAAACATGCAATTAAATATTGACGTTGTGTTCTTCATAGCGTCTCGTTTCGGGCGGAGCGAGAAGAGAGACTCGTAATGGCATTTCATACAAAATTGAACGCCTGCAAAAATTGAAAATTGACCACGATGCGGCAAATCAAATGTATGATGTTTCAGACCTCCGTTCCATCGGCGTGGACTGCCTCACCCTCGGCCAATACATGCAGCCGACGAAACGTCACCTCAAGGTGTTCGAGTATGTCACCCCAGCCAAGTTCCAGCAGTGGGAGGACAAGGGGAACGAGCTGGGGTTCCTCTACACGGCCTCTGGGCCCCTGGTGAGATCGTCGTATAGGGCTGGAGAGTTCTTTATATCCAGTCTGTTGAAGAACAGGAAGGCGACCGCGTGATCTGAGGATATTTAGGCTCAAATGCATCGCGAGGGCGAATATTCAGCGTTTTTAAGGCGTATTTTCGTCATTGTTGTCGACATCAATAGTGCACTACTACAGAGGGCGGGAAGTGAGGAGTTGCCGGCCGAGTACTAAAGACTAGGATAGTAATGAGGCTGGCAACCCCTTTTCACGCCGAGGTATGTATAGTGCTTTTCTCAAAAATGCAATGAAATAAATAAAAAAAACTCCAAGAAATCAAAGTATAATTTTCATGGCTGAACGCCGTGATGCCACAAATAAATTAAAAAAAACTATCTTGCAGGCTAGGCCTCCAATTTTGTATGAAATGCCATAACGGGTCTCTCGTCTCGCTGCTACCGAAACGTGACACTTCGAAGCCCATTATGAAGAACGCAACGTCAATATTTCATTGCATGTTTCAGAAAATACTTTTAATGAAGATGTATATGTCCACTTTTGACTTGACTTGCCAATACCGAGTCTTTTGGTTAAAGTTGTCGAGGTATGTGTTAACCCTGCTGAAGTAATATTGAGCCGACAATGACGTTATAATAACTTATAACCGAGCGCTTTAATCAAACGCTAGTAGATTCGCCCGCGACCACATGCTTATAATAGTTGTAACTAAATAGATAAACTTTAAATAATATATGAAATGCTGATAAACGACTAGGGCTGGAAACTTCCTAAATATTAATTTGCTAAAGGACTAGGCAAAATCCGCTTTTTTACGACCGCTTTAGCCTAGTTGGTAGTGACCCTGCCTACGAAGCAAGAGGTCCTCGAATCCCGGTAAGGGCAAAAATTTGTGTGATGAGCATGAATATTTGTTTCTGAGTCATGGATATTTTCTATATATTTAAGTATTTATATATACCTTATTTATACATAACACAAGCCATACTGAGCTTACTATGGGACTAGGTCGATTTGTGTAAGATTGTCCCCTTATATTTATTTATTTATTTATTTTATTTACTTATATAATACGCAATACTAAGAGCTTGTTCCTTGAAGACTATTGTGGGTAGAGCAGAGACTACTGGGTCAGAATTGCCTGCGTTCCTAAATTGTTCTCATTTCGAATACTAAATTATCCAAACTTTTATAAATACCAATTTAATTTGGGTTTGCAGGTATACAGGATGTTTTTTTAACCGTCTTAAAGTTGAAGCCCAGTCAATGTATACTAACATTACAAAGAACTTGAAAAAAAAAAATATTTTTTTATTTATGGATGTATCGTTTTTTTGTTTGAATATTAATTTTAATCATCAAACCGAGAGACCGCAGTGACCGCTAGCCGCCGTCTTTTGAAGATAGATACGAACTGTAAACCCTGACCAATTTTATATTAGCCCTACGTAGAAACTTGTCATGACAAGCCGACGTATTTACGTCACTATATGATCGAATTCGATCGAATCATATGTCATTATGACAAGATTCTACGTAGGGCTAATATAAAATTGGTCAGGCTTTAACCGGGTGAATTAATTTCGCACCGCGCGCCATATATGATTTTTCAAACTTAATTACCTTTTATTACTAAAAGCTTAGCAATTTTTTTTTCACGAATGATTAGTACGTTTTGGATACTGTACGGCTATACTGCTTCTGCTCTATGATGGTTAAAAAACACGTTGTATAATGTGGAGGTACATTGTTAGACCTATAGGTAGATATGACGTTGTATATTTTTTTATGTTCTTAGTGACACTTATCGCAGATTGTGATGGGTTAATCAGTTTCACGAAATTATTCATCTTACATTGGGGCGAGATGCATTGTTGCGCTATGTAGATCCTAGTATAAAATAAAATAAATTGCCACGAGGCATAATAGTCAAATCATTGTTGTTATTATTTTTATAGAATATGAAATGTACTCTATGTATAAAATTGTTGTAAAATAAATGTTTTAGCAGAATCATCTTGCTCTTATCATTTGAAAATAACACTTATATCAAAAACCCCGCTTTCTTTAGATACTATATTAGGGACTCTCGCAGTGTACCATAGTATCGACCTACGCCAAAACCAAACTCCAATATGAGTGGAGGCATGAGGCTGGCTTGAGGCACTCTAAGCCCTTTATAGAAGGAGTGGACTCTGGCTGACCAAAATACTATAGAAATCCAGCAGTAAGCAACTCGGAATTATGTCCTGGTGTACACAGGTCACTTCGGGGTCAAGAATATTGGCTTCTTGGCCAATGTGGGACTACTTATCGGATAGTTTAGACTGTAGAATGTGTGGCGAGGAGGACGAGACTATGGAACAACTGTGTAAACTTCATGCCCTTGACAGCCAAAGAATGAATTTGGTAACGGCTATTTGCGACCAAAGGAATTCAAGGGACTTCCGCTTTGCTGCATCACCCGATTTGTGGAAATGATGGAGCGAGCTTGGGAGTAGGCATAAAGGAGAGGGTAAATGCACAAAAGATCCCATTGGGTCGAAATGTATCCGAAAGGGCCCTCACCTAGATAAGATAAGATATAAGTATGTCATGCCAAGTCATGCATGTCTAGACTGCGAAACATAAAAATATTTTCTGAAAATACCTATCAAGTCCTTAAAATAACTTACTTACCTACTTACCACATCATCAACCCGTTGTCAGCTGCTCACAGTCCCTTAAAATCTAGGTAGGTACTTACAGTGTTATTGCCATCACTTTCACACGCCATCGGTCACCTTTACGCATAACCTCCATACTTTTTTCACTTATCCTTTTCCAATATCATCCGCACTATTAGACTGTCTGCCAAATTTAAATTATGACATGTACATAGAGATGTCAATCAATACGCAAAGAAAAATTGCTGTCAATTGAAAAACGATTTCAAATTACTACGCGATCTAAGTCTATAAATTGTGCACTCAAGAAGACCAGTAACCAGTGTCCCTTGAAGAATACTACAAGGGGCGGCCGCCCAAAAACATCGACTCAGAATATCAGGTACGGCAGGCTTCCATTAAGTTTATTCCCTAAATGTGTACCTAGCTATATTTCGTACTATACTCGTAATACTTTACCAAAATACAAATACAACCGTGCGCGCGACTATACCTTCTGCTGTGCGACTATTGACGTAGGCTCTGCATTACACACACTACAACTCTATCCGGGGGCACGGTAGTGCCCCTGCCAAGTCGAGCCAAAAGCTACCCTTTTCTCGAAACGTTTCCTCGTATTTTCAAACCCTCACAGAATCAGTTTGGATGATATTAGCAAGCTCATATCTTGATCCTTCCGGATCGTTCTATACTTCCGGACGTTATAGGAAGCTGAAATTATTATTCATGCTGGCATTAGATACAACACAAACTATTTACGAAATAGAAGATCTGCAATTTTTAGCCCTCCCCTCCACTCTTGACTTTTTTCGTATCCTAATTATTGTCGAAGCAAAGGGAAGTAGGCAAAGGGGTTGGCAACTGTCAAATGTTTGACTAAATGGCGCCATCATAGGTTTTACCTAACCACTAGCCTTTTTCTATGGGATTTGGCTTGAACGGCTTGATTCTAAACAAGGAAATTCCGAAAAAAAGAACAAGAATTTGTCAGTTTCGGTAGGACTGACGGTAAAAGCTATGCTGGCGCCATCTGCAAATACCTTCGCCCGGCCAACCCCATTGCTGGCTGAGTATTAAGGCTGAACTAAGAACTCAAAAGAAAAACGGCCGTTTAAACTTTGGAGGCATAGATTGACGAATCCAGCAACATAAAAACTAGTTTGATGTATTCACAAGGTACTTAAATACAAAATACAGTGTGTAGCGGCCTCCTTTTTTAATATCTATCGTTAAATTTAAATAATCACAACTATTTCCCAGTGGCGCTAGTGTGCACGTGAAAGCAGCCTTTAATTTTAAACGGACGACCTTGGGAGTCTGTTTAATTTAATACGAAACGGTATGACTTTAGAATCGTTGTCATCGAGTTCATGGCTCATTTTTTAATGTAGATTCTACTCATTTAAAGATGATTCCTCACCAAATTTCAAGTTGTGAAAACCCATAGTTTTTGAGAAAGAAAATATTAAAGTTTCCATATAAATTTCCATGGATGGCGTCATTACGTGTGATTTTTGACACTTTTATTTTTTTTTACTCCGCGTTTCCAAATACGTGAATTACCAAATCTTTATTACGCGTAATACCTAAGACAGCGGCGCTACCACGAACTTCGAGGTATTTCCATCTCTATCGCACTCCCTTACTCGTGTGACAGGGATGCATGTATTACGAACTTCGACTTTCGAAGTTCGTGGTAGCGCCGCAGTTCGGTGTAGGTACACCTAAGTGAAATAACACATTTTCGGTTCTGGCGCTTCGCCGGCCGCTGCCGCGGCACGCTCGCTTTGCTCGCTCGGCTCGCGCGCTAGGGTCGCGGTACACCTAACACTCCTCCTCGCTTCGCTCGTCGTCGTACCTACACGGACCTGCCTTAGAGTATGTCGAATTAGCCTTTTGCGTTTATTTTATTATATTTACCTACATTTATGATATTATATTAAATATTAACCGTAATTGATTAAAAACTTACCTAAAGAACATCTACTAATATCAACACGTAAAAAGGAACGCGCACAAGTGTCATTGTCAGTCAAAATCTCCTCGAAATACACAGTAATGGAAATTTATATGGAAACTTTAATAATTTTTTTCTCAAAAACCATGGATTTTCACAACTTGAAATTTGCTGAGGAATCATCTTTTAATGAGTAGAATCTATATTAAAAAAATGAGCCATGAACTCGATGACAACGATTCTAAAGCTGAGCCAAATGTACTTTCTGAAAATGATAAGGCATGCATTTCTTCTAGCCGCTTCAGGAAATTGTCGTACGCCTTTCGATATTTGTCTTTTGGCTTTGCAACTTACACTTGACACTGTACGTTAAAACAGAATATTTTTTCCATTGCCGCCTTTTAATTTTTTTAATAATAAGTTGGAAGTGTATTTTTCTTCCGAAAACGCTGTAAGTTATTTGACACAACTATAAAGTCGCGATAAGTCACGGCTACTGATCTTCCGTTTTGGCTGTATAGGACCTATGCCTTTTATTTATATAGCCGTTTTAACTTTTTTTAAAGTTTGTACCATGACAAATAAGGGAATTTGTATCCAACATTGTAGTCGAGAAAAATTAAGCCGGCAAGGTTTTTTATTTTTTAAATTTTTTAACCATAAACTCTATAAACTGTGCACTTCATGTCCTGATTTTTTAACCAATAAAGTCAACTTTGCCGATGGTTTTTGAGAAAAAAAAAATTTAACCCTTAAAATAGGCTAGACATCACCTTGTACAAAGTACAAAAATAAATGAGATCCCACTAAAATATTTCATATTTATAAAGTGATTGCCAACACTCCGTTGCTCATACAATATAGCTTTCAGCGTTAAAAAGATATAAGTATCGCAAGTAGCGCCAAGCTTCCTACGCCACATGGCCTAACTCTATCAGCCAGCCATATACAAATGCTATACCTAGTTATATTGGATAAAAAGTATATGCTGCGTGTAATCTACTGCAGCTTTAATCTGGTCTGTCATCATGTATAACAACATGTTATAGAAGAATATAAAAATCAAATATAACTTATTATTAATAAGCCTTGCGAGCCTTTTTAGATTTAACTTAGTTATAATTAAATTTAGTTAATGTTAGTTATCATCTTGTATATATTTAAGTAATTTAGACAATAAATACTTTTAACATAAAAGCAAAGTATTCGCTTGTCGTCCACGCCGCGTCGTACAAATGCGGCAAACCGACAATAAGACTGCCAAAGTACAAAGTTAGATTTTTGCCGATTTTCGGAATATGCTGGGCTTTGTTGAGTAAGGACAAGCGTCCTTGTTCAAATTAAATGTGACAAAACCAGAATAAGACAAAACAATCTAAATCGGGAACTATACGGTTATTCCAATTTTCAATGAATTTTCCTTGCTCTTATTATGATTGCCTTGATTTATGTGCATCTATGCGTTGTTGTCGTGAATAAATGTTATCCTATTCTATGCTATTCTATTCTCTTGAGACGTCAGTTCGGTGCGCGTTAAGCGTTCGAAGGAAACACATCGAAAATGCGCTTCCGAAGTGGGACTGATAAACCAGATCGATGGTTTCGCGTTTCTTCACATTTTTGTCCAGGATTTAACTTTAGATTTCCGAACGAAATTCAGCAGTCAAATGAAATTAAAACTCCGTGGTGCGTTAAGATTAACAATGTAATCTAAAAAATAACAAAAGATAACTTTAATGGCATCTTTATATTGCCATCCAACTATCGGAACGGCCCTAGCCCGTGTCCTGCACATGGGCAAACGAACATTTATCTCTGAACCTAGCCCATGCAAAAATAAACTCTATGTGCTTAAAAATAAAAGCTTAGATACATCTTTAGATAGGTTGGTCGGAGATCACGCACGGATGCTCGCTCGCGGACGAAAAAGCAACTGCTGCGCGCGGAATACTGAAAAACGTTACTAATTTAACTTGGCAGTGTGTGAGCTTTGGAATCTTTGGATGCGGTACTTGTGTGTACTTGGGTCGCTAAAGGCATCTGAAATGATATACCTATGTACATACACCAAGGCACTTAGGTCTCATCCGATGATCATGTGCGAATATCCAAGTCATGATGAAAACTCATTTCATTCCATTCCATTTTTATCAGATAAAAACAGAAACAAGTAAGGTATAAACTGATTTTTTTTTCGGTTTTTTATAATCTGACGGTAACATAAATAATTGTCATATCACAATGGCCTAAGGTCCAAAAGTGTAAAAATATATTTAAAGTCGACTTACGCAGGTATACCCAAGGAAAATGACGTTTTTTTTTCAAACATTAATTTATAACGGCGTTTTTTTTTGTTTGTTTTATTTTCTAATGTTATTCTAAAATGCCTTATCCAAGAATCCTACAAAATTTCCATCGGGAAGTAAATACTTATATAAAACTAAATGACACATCCATTATGTTTTTTTGTGATTTATTTATTTTTCTTGAAGAGCTCCTGTAAATTAACCAAAACAAAAATTAACACATCTATTAATATTTTTCCTCTTTTTAGGGTTCCTTAGTCGGCTAGGAACGTAGAAACCCTTATAGTTTCGCCATGTCTGTCCGTCCGTCCGCGGATAATCTCAGTAACCGTTAGCACTAAAAAGCTGAAATTTAATACTAATATGTATTTCAATCACGCCGACAAAGTAGTAAAATAAAAAATAAAAATGTTTTAATAGGGTAAGTACCTCCCCCATACGTAAAGTGGGGAGTGTTTTTTTTTTTAATTTCAACCCTAACGTGTGTAATATTGTTGGATGGAAGTGGAAAGAATGGATGGAAGGTATTTAAAAATGAATAGGGGTTTATTAAAATCATTTGTTCATAATGTTAATATTTTCGGAGATAATCGCTCCAGAAGTAAAAAAAACGTGTCCCCCTCTAACTTTTGAACCATAAGTTTTAAAAATATGAAAAAAATCTCAAAAGTAGAACATTATAAAACTTTCTAGGAAAATTATTTTGAACTTGATAGGTTCAATAGTTTTTGAAAAAAAAAATACAAAATAATTTCTGAACTAAGTTTGTAATTTAACCCTAGAAATAAGCAGGTGTTTATTGTACCTGTAATTTATACAAAATCACAATGAAATGACGTGCTTTCAAATAAAGTAAAAACAGTGAAAATCGGTTCACGCAATAAACAATTCTCCCATAAAAATCATCTTCCATACTTTGAGCTCACGCGCAATAGTTTACTTAATTTGCCGATAGATGTCGCTGTACGCGGAACGCTCATATCGTACATGACGGTGTTAAGATTTTTCCTGATTTAATGGGGTTGGAGCAGGTGCGCCCGTATATTAGGTTGAAACTTTGTCGTGTTCGAATTGTCTTAGTTGTCTTTGGTCGTTCGTTGTCTAATAATAAAATTGTTCGCTAAGTATTGCTTGTATTGTTTTTTTCGAACTTTCCATGTGTAGTTGGAGTCTATAACTCTTTCTTTAGTTATCACTACCGTCCTTTGTGGGCCCGTTTTTAGGGTTTTAGGGATTGTACTTAATAAGTCAACTCGATGTAACAAATAGCCCATTTTTTTAACACTTACTGTGACGGACGGAAAACTACGGAACCCTACACTGAGCGTGGCCCGACATGCTCTTGGCCGGTTTTTTTTCAGGAATTGGTTAAATATTGTTTTTTTTGATGACTAATATTTTGGCGGATTTTCAGTCTACGTAATTACTAAAATGATAATATATCGTTACACACAAAAAAGCTGCTGTTATGAATTATTTCCAAATTTCCATTTTTTTCCATACAAATGAAGATTAGCTCAGGATAGGAACGGGTGGCATACTCGAAGAGAGGCCTATGCTCAGCAGCGGGCGATTGCGGGCTGAAAATGATGATGATGATGAATTAAAATAAAATGCTTGGGCTAGTTACCCGAGTATGATTCAGATTCAGATTCATTTATTGCTAAGTGAAAATTTACATTATATTTACAAATTTTCTTTGTATATAAACAAAATGAATTTACAGAAAGCTCGTCAGGTTCATACAATAAAGTTACAATAATTTAATTTCTAACAATAATAATTAACAAGGACAGACAACCAATTTAAAACAATAGCCATATGAACAACGTATATATGCCCATATATGCCATATCTATTGTTTAGTTTCCCCTGGCATGAATGCACGTGTGGGCATCAAACGGCGTGTTTGTGCGGCGGCGGCTTTTGCGCGGCCGTGCGTGACAACCCTGGCCGCTTCTTAGATAACAGTACCTACTGTGAAACTAGCTAGGGCCAGCGCTGGCACTTCTTAAGATCAGAACAGAGTACAGTACGTAGACTCGTGCAGATTAAATAGATGAATTTAGTACGGATACATTGATAAAAGAAAATGTACGGAATATTTACCGTTAGCTTTTCGGTGAAGGAAAATATCGTGAGGAAACCAGTCTAATACCAATAAGGTCTAGTTTTCCCTCTGGGTTGGAAGGTCAGATGGCAGTCGCTTTCGTAAAACTAGCGCATATGCCAAATCTTGGGATTAGGCGTCAAAGCGGACCCCGGGCTCCTATAGGGGAGTAAGTAATACGAGGTATAACAACTTATCATATAACGGTCATAATATATACGCTCACTGTGTATAAGTTTGTATAGTATAACGTTCATTGCACATAACGAACGAAAGGTATAATGTCAAAATATATAATTTCGTAAAGCATAACGTTCTTTAGACATAATATCAATTGATATATCGAATAAAGCGTATAATATGCATAACACCTAAGGTTTATAACATATATTATTCAATTTATCTAACATCAAAAAATATAATGCTCGTATGATGCCAAAATAACTGACTATTAACTAGACTAACTATTAAAATTATGGGGGATATAGAAAAATTAAAAAATGGTGCACTGGTTGCTAAGCGTAAAATAATGTATATAGAACAGGAGCGCAATATCGATAATATACTAAATAAAAAAGGAGCATATACTGAAAATGTGAATTTATTAGAGCGATACCCTCAAATTTGAGTTTGAAAAAAAAACATTAAACGTTTGTAAGATTAAAATTAAATTTATTTTGATATCACGCCGATTATTTTAACCTAACCTTACCTAACCGCCAGCGTGTCAACGCCACCCCGCTTCGCGGGGTGTCTATTTCCGCTCTAAGGGACACAAGGCAACCCTAACCTAACCTGCAGGTAATACCATTGTTAAGAGTATTTGTTGTTTTTTTACTGCGTGGGGCTTCGCCCCCCGAGCCTCCTTTGTGGCAGGCCTTATACGAAAATATACTATGCGTTATGATGGTTATACGTTATGTATGTTATACGAAAAGATATTATGTTATGATCGTTATATGTTATGATCGTTATATGTTATGTATGTTATACGAAATGAAATTAGTGAATTTGAGTGTTATAGAAAAAAACGTTATGTAATATGATTATTATGGCAATTGACCGTTATTCCTTATAAAAGTATTGGTATTGTTGTTATAGCTAACGTTCATTATATCTTGTGAACGTTATTAATATGAAATTATATATATTGTTGTTATATCTCGTGGGACGCACCCCCTATAGGGGTATTACCGGGAAACGCTAGGAGGATGATGACATTGATAAAAGAATCTTCCTGTCAATGTTTTTGTTACCTTGACATTAAAATTGAATTTCACCGGCCTGCGGTTATAGTTGGTAACATGACTGCAGAGGCCGGGAAAATGGGGATTGCTGGCCAAGTAGATATACCTACGGACGAGCGTAGCGTGGCTGGATAGGGATACGAGGCTGGCAATGCCTAGTTCCGATCGGAAATTTTTAATTTTTTTTTCTCAAACGCAACCAAAAAAAAACCTTTTTAATTTTTAAATGGCTGAACACGTATTCACCTATTGAAGATGAAAATTAATTTATTGCCTTCAAATGAAAATACAAGCTGGAACATTATATTTGTTTAGCTATGAAACCCTATAGGGCACTACAATATAACTAAAACTAACATTGGCTAAGTTAAAACAGCTGAGAGCTGTATCATAATTCTTATAATTACTTATACAAATAAACTTGACATAAACTTCTAGAAATTTAGGGTACCTATCCATATATCAAGTGGATATAAAGTCTCTCAGCAAAACATATTTCGATTGGTTTTCGGTTGCTGGTTGGTTTGCTGCTGGTTAGTTCCTCGTGCAAAGGCTTTCCATGGCTATCCAGCGTGGAAATGCCGCCAGCATTATGGGGACGTTTGCGCCAGGAACGACAGGGGGCGATTAAAGTTAGATTTAGGTAATTTGTAATTTGTGGTTTGTGTATTATTGTATTTCTAGTAATTAATAATGTGATTGGTTATTAACAGAGTTGGGCATTCAAGAATAAAATCATTATTTGAATAAGAATACGCATGAATAAAATCATGTTGATTTTATTCACGTAAAAGTTATTCAAATAATTTCGCCGTGAATAATTCTTATGTGAGAAAATTGAATGAAGTTAACTTATTCTTATTCAAATAAATCTAATCATGATTTTTTATTTTAACTAATATATACCATGAATATTAATGTAGTTCGGTCGGACACTCGGGGTTAAACACGACGCATTTGGTAATTTTGGTATCGGTATATAGAGGCACTAAGTAGACTCTTAAATGTTGTGTAATTTATACCTAATTTATACATATGTCTGTGGATAGTGGAACTCCTCAATGGCTACTTGTATAGCCCTCGACTCTCGAGTTTGGGCTCCTTTGACCCCAACCTTGTTTGAGTTTAACCTCCTGACTCCATCATCAGACGATCCTCACCAAGTGTAATGTATAGGTAGAACTCGTCAATACAAACCAAATGAGCCCAAACTCAAGGGTATTTTACAAGTCGCCATTGAGGAGTTCCACTATCCACCTCCTGATTCCATTATCAGACCATCTTTACCAAGTATAATGTATAGAACTCGTCAAAACAAACCAAATGAGCCCAAACTCGAGGGATATACAATAGTTATTGAGGAGTTCCACTATCCACCTCCTGACTCCATCATCACACCATCGTCACCAAGTATAATGTACAGAACTCGTAAAAACAAAACAAAGTAAATCCAAACTTATCATAAAATCCATTGTGTGAAAATCAACTTACAAAATTTTACCGACGATACCACACAATTAACTTTATTTGAATAACGTTTTATTTAAATAAAATGTTAGTTAGAATAACCCCATTTGTTGAATAATTATTCCGTTATTTATTCCTTATTTAAAATAAAAGTAGCATGATTTATTCACCGTCATGTTATTTTAAATAACGGGCGCAAGAATTATTCTTATTCAAATCGATTTGAATAAGAATAAAAATTCTGTTATTATTCTTATTCTTATTCAAATAAAAATTTGCCCAACTCTGGTTATTAATATTCTTCGACTCCTGACCAAAGATTATAAATCACCGTGTATGAGTACCATATGCAAGCATACTCTACGAAATGATTGCCAGTGAATGTGTAAAGCTTGAAACAAATAAATTATCTGACGGGTGCGACTGATAAATGTGCACAGTCGAACGGGATCCAGCGCGCCAGATTTCTGTCGGACGTCCGAACGCTCAAGGTTACGTCCACGGGTTACGTCCGATAGTTTGCACAATTCAGTGTATATTCGTTATCTAGATACCGGCTGTGAGCCGCGTCCGATAATTTGTTTCAAGCTTTAAGATTGTTATCGTCGGAAATATGTACGTTTTTGGAAGTTGAACTGCAGCAACACTATTGCGTAGGTGGCGGTGACCGTCGCCATCAGGCGCGGCAGCGAGCTCAGCGGGAACATGCCGAGTGTCGACATCGGCCGCGACTGCGCCAGCAATCGGAGCAGGTTTTTCACGTGCTGGTGGCGGGTCAATTTTTGAAAAAGACGTTTTTTCGACATTTGTATGTTTTTTTTTATTTTTTGGAATATTAGATTCGTACCGACAGCGAGAGGTAGGGTTTTTAAAAAGAAAAAATATGGTGCATGAGGCACCACTGTGCTTCTAATGGTTAGCTAGATATTGATGCTTTAAAATCACCGTGCCATACCAATGTCGTCAGCGCCATACAATGTCGACAGCGCTATTCAAAAGTCGATATAATGCCATACAAATGTCGATTCTGCCATATAAATGTCGATAGCGGCATAAAAATGTCAACGAGTGCCATCAAAGTGTCGATCTTGCCATACAATTGTTGAAACAGCTTAAAATATTTGTACAATAAAAAAACTCACTATTTCGATATAGTATCTCCGGTTTATGGTTTATGATGGTAGTTATATTGTACTATTACTTATTCTGTGATTATATTCCAAAATATTAAAAATCACTTAGATTTTGTTTTGAATCGACATGTGTATGCCACGTTCGACATTTGTATGGCCAAAAAAGCCGTACAAATGTCGCCATACAAATGTCAACATGAATGTTTTTTGGCGATCCTTCGTACACTATTAATTGAATTCACTAATTAGTTAAACCCCATATTCCCCAACCCCAACCCAACAACAACAACAATAACAACAACAATAACCTCTTACCCCATATTGCTAACCTTTGTTATGAAAGACACATTTTTATTTCAATCGTATATTAATAAATTAACGCCCATACAAATGTCGTGATAGCCGTACCAAAATACATCGTATCAAGAAAACCTGTTTCCTCCTTCGAAAATACCGGCTCTGCGTCCACTCCCGTTGCTGGTTTAAGCCCAACTAACCTGTCTATCGTATCGTAAAGTAAATGTAACGGTGGGATAATAAAAAAACAGATTTTAAGGGTTTTGAGCTTGAGTCCTAATAAATGGGTCGCGCGTGGGACAACTACAAAAATACTTCACAGGTTTTAATTATTCACGCATTAAATTTGCAAGATATATTAATGAATACGCTAATAAATCTTCTTTATAACAGTACAAGTTGTTTATATATACGTTGCCGTAGTCCATAGTTATGAATTTTTGTTTGAGCAAAACCGCAAGTGGGACACGCAAAAAAGCGGTAGATTTCGCTGTTTTACGATTCCAAATACTTTTTTTTTCAGAATCAATGAATATTTAAGGCATTGTTATATATATTTTAAATACTTTATAAGACACGGAATACAAATATATATAAATCAATACTCCATGTTAATCTGACTTGAAATTATGGCCGTGGGACAGCAAAAACAGCTCGTTTGAAAATTGACCCTGGCATTCTTCTGCAAAAGGGGTGGGGACACTAAATAAAATAATCAATATGTCACATTTTGTCGAAAAAGCATTAAAAATGTAGTCAATGGTGAAAAAATCCACGCAGAAGTAGTGTTCAAAGGTTTGAGAAGCGGTATGTTCTGTCCCTTTTCCCCAAAACCCAACTTGACATGAAACGATGACGCTGGAAGATTGTGACTTCACTAATAGAAGGCAATGTGCCGTGCCCATCGTGTTCGGCGCCGCCGTCGACGCGGCCCCCAGCATCCCGTAACGTGACGGGGTGACACACACTGTTTGCGTTTTCTCTCTAACAAGCAATATTAAATCGGTTGTAGCTTCGTAATTCCTAGAGATATCTGAATGGGATTTACGTCACTAGGCATATTTTTTTGCCTTCTTTCTTTTGGAGTACTTAATAATAATTTTCGAATCTACAACCCTATTGACACGATACAATACAATACAATAAACTCGAATTACTTTTTTAGAAATTTTGGTGGTTTTTGAAATTTTCAAAATATCAAGTTTCTTAAAATCTATGACATGTATGTTATTACCGTCTAGTACCCATTTACTACAAGCTTTGCTGCGCTTGCGACTAGGTCGGTTAGTGTAGGATTGCCCCATGACAATAGTAACTGTTTTGTTTTATAAGCATACCAATTAGGTACTATTATTATTAAATATGTTACTATAAACAGTAAATTAAGCCATATGGAACGGGTACTGCACCTTGGGTGCCTACTCCTGTCACATCACACGCGATTTTTTTTTAAAACGGTTTACGGAGATGGCCGTTTTTAACAATCTATCGAGAATCTATGAACAACTTAGGTATACTAACCTCATTTCTATTCGAAACAAGTAAAACAAACGACATTATAAGACATTTCATTTTATACAACCTTATATTGAGTTACTTCTTAATGTTTCGGTCGCTTAGACTTAACTACTAATAAAGTAAAATTCAATATTCTAAATGCTTGAAGTTGAAGAACTCATCAAAGTTAACTTAAAATTTCTCCAGATTTTATAAATACCTAATTAAATTCGTTTATGTTTATTGTGACAGTTTCGATGTACTAACACTAGGTTAATTTCACAATGTACACTAACCCATATGGACATACGTCTGAAATAAATTATTCAATTCAATTCAATTCAATTATCTTTTTTTTGAGTCATGGCTCGTCCAACAGGTCTCAATTGCTGTTCAGCGAGGCAATGCCGCAAGCATTTTGGGGACCTTTGGTTCGGGCTTGACGCAGAGCGGAATGTACTCGTAGTTTCACTTTTTTTTCGTTTTTACGTATTTTAATTTAATCATTCTTTACACCATTGTATTCCAATTTGTTTTGTAATTCCTTTAGGTACCTGTAATAAAATTTTAAAAATATGTTTATCATTATTACGTACTATTGTTAGTTTCATTGGCGATCTGAAGACAGGTTGTCCTCGTGAGAGCCATCTGGTCTTCCAGACGCGTGACCAAGAGTCCCACAAACAGAATTCGGTTAAAAAGTTTGAGGATTAGCGATGAATACTGTAAGATGGATAGTGTAGACATTCCCTGTACAAAATAGATTTTTGAAGTTTCCATTATCAGTTTATTTACGTAGAAAATAATAGAATACGACGCGAATAACGACGCTGATTTTCAGTGGTCCGATAAACGAACACTAACGTATTAACCTATCTAAAAATAACTTAACCTAAGAGATGGATACGGTATACAGAGAATAATATCGATGAGAGAGAGAGAATAATATTCCGCACATAGGTAAGGCGCATTGCTTGAACTGAATCTCTATCAGCACTTCGGCTATCACGCGACGGCGTGCGAGCTCTCTGGATTTTTCTCGCACTATCCGTCGCTCTATTATTAGAACACATAGAACAAGAGGTGCGTATAGTGCGAGAAAAATCTAGAGTATGTCGCGGCCGTCCCATGATAGACAGCTAGCTAGTTTGGAAAGGCAAAACGCAAATGAAAAAACAAAAGAGCAAAGCCGACCGACAAGTTTTCAATTGATATATTAAAAATCTTTACGAGATGAGAGCTGGTCCTCGAATTTATATGGACCCATTTATATGGCAATTAAATAGCGTAGAGGGTTAGGGTAATAACGGCAAAATATTGGCAAAACAAAATTTAGTTTCTGTTTTTTTATCCCTTCACACGAGGAAGAAGAAGGGTAATAATAATAAAATAAAGAATTGACTGAAGAAATGACTGAGAAAATGGAAGCAAAGCTGAATTTTGTTATGTAACAGTGAACACTGTAGATAATTTGAAGGCATTCTCGTTTGATGTTCTTTACAACTCAATGTTTAATGTTTACGGGTAACCACTGACTGGGGGCTGTAACACAGTGAAAACTAACGCAGTCTCTAGGGCTCCAGTTGTATTATTTTCACTGCTACTTTATTACCATGACATAAATATCTTAACTCCATTCAAATTGCTACCATTAGTATTCAGACGATTAACACGAGAAGATGTATGCGGCTCTGAGACGCTGGGTTTTTTACGCTCTCTTTGAAGACTGTCTTACCTCTCCGTACAAGATTAAATCTTCCAAGACAATAAGCTCGTTGCAAACCATGTGGAGGCAGAGAAGTAGTATCTGAAATAATAACTCTCTGATTTTCAAATTGTTCAATATAACCACAACAATATAAAATAACCTATTTTTGCATAACACAACTCCTTCTTATAGGTAATGTCTCTTTCAGATTATAAGTTGTTTAAGATGATTTATTTAAAACACAAGAGAAGGAAAATATCTTAAGCGTAGGAGTGACATGGGCTATATTTGTAAAAATGCAGTTGGGTTTTTCGAAATATCTTTTGATTTTGAATCACTTGTGATTTTATTTTATTGTCACAGGACTCCCAAAATCCCATACTGCCGGACGAAGCCGCATTTCAGTAATAAAAGGCGCTCTGTATCGATATTCATTTTTGCTTTGAGTGTACGTACGCGTACGGTCGGTCGCTCCGTCAGTGAAGCACTGAACGCATCCATACAATCTCATAGCCAGTACCAAATCACGCGCGTACCGTCAGCGTAGCTGTGTGCGCATTCATAGACTTGCATAGATATAGCTACGCCAACCGACGGTCAGCGCTGACCGTCGGTCGAGCACTATTCCAGCCTTGTCACAGAATAAGTAATAGTACAACTTATGTACGATTCTCACCGAACGGGCCTGGCCGCTGTGCATTCTTTTACATGCAAAGGAATTTGAACCGTATAAACAGTAGTTACATTACAAATTTCAATTCATCGTGCATCCACTGCGAGGCAGCAGCTACCGACGCGGTCGGTGGGGATCAAATATGAATTGCATCTGCTGTATAGACGGTTTAAATTCCTTTGCATGTAATATAATGTGCTCCGGCCCGGCCCGTTCGATGAGAATCGTACGTTAGGCGAGTATGATAGCGCCATAATTGCCTAAGTTTGGAATCATATAATGCTAAGTATGTGTCTAGTCTGACAATGATAATGAAAAGATTCTTACAAAGGGACTGGTAGTTTTTTGTAACAACACATACACTCTCAGCAGTTTGCGGTAAGCTCTGAAAATATTGCTTGTTACTGTGGGTGACTCCAATTGGTTTAACGATCTCCATCTGCTATCGGTGGTCCGAATCAACAAACTGTTAATATAACTCACTCTGAGCATCAGACAATATATAGCACATTGGATGAAAGCAAGTTCAAAATCTTCTGCCGAAAGGGTGAAAATTGCCGGAATGGCGAAATACAACTCATGATAACCAATGTTCTGGGTGACTACGAAGATGTTAACACCAACGTGGAACAATAACAAAAACGTTATGTATCCCACATTCCACCAGTATATTTTGGTATAATGCCGTGAATTCCCGGTTATCTTCAAAGCCCGGTCGACCTGTTGAAGCGACAGAACTAATTCGCAATTGGAGTCCATGTAAAAGAAGTTGTTGACTATAATCGGACAATTGTTTAGGCACAAAGTCACTGTGATCTGCGTAAAAGTGAGAGCGTTACGGATACCCCATTCGTTATCTATTGCGTAAAATGCCGAACAATTCGTCAAATAGAAGATACTAATACAACACAACACCAGATTAACTGAACTGTACAGCTTATGGTACCAAACGCGCGGAGCCACGGAATTTTCGACTACATTGACTTTCGCTGAACCAACAGTTTTCTGCATGAGGTACAAATATTTCCAAGCTCTAATGAAATTATAGTGTAGTTTATTATTCCTTGTTCTTTCCATTACGCAGCAGATCGAAATATATCCGTCTGTAACGCGTTCCTCTGTTTCTATAACTGCCATATTTGAACACGCAAGTCACACGTACATAACATAATATTAATGGATTCCGAAACTAAATAGTAAATTCATTAGCTGATTGATTAAAGTGCTTGTACAGTCACACGCATAGGCCGAATACCTGGATTCTTAGTGGCCTGAATAATATGGAATGAAATGGTACTCAAGCGTTGCATGTGCCTGTACAGACTTTGTAAGATAGGGTGGGCAATGATAGCAAGTGATCCTAGCAGCCTAAGTCCCTACTTCCCTAGCCTTAACTTATGCTAGTACAAGGATATCTGTCACCGGGAGACCTATCAGTGACGACGGATTCCTACGGGCGAGGAATAAGGTAAGTGGATGGATACTTGTTGCCGGTCACTCAGACTCAAGTGACCGATTAAGGCTGCGGGTGTCTATGCCACAACAAGGGTACCTGTAAAATAAAGTGGATGGGATCCTCTACTCTCAGAGTGTTGCCCTGAGCAAGCAGAGGTGTTGGGTGTGGAGGTAGTGAAACACCAACGGACAATTGGTATCTTATTTATTTACAAATGCTTCTACCTTATATACAGTTATTCACCTATAGCACACATACGTAAAACCAAGTAAATTATCTTTGTATTCTATACATGTAAAGTGCAAGTAAGTAAAATATATTTGTGCAGGCTAATGAACTAGTTAAATTTGGAGTGGTCAGCGGCGTCAGCGCTATCGCGTGCGCGGTGACGAAATCTGTTGTCTAAACAGTGCTTATTGTCTGAATATCTGTTTTAATCACGCGCTGCGCATGGCTTCGCTACACGTGTCCATGAAGAGGTTAAAGGGTCGTTTTTTAGACGGTTACCTATAAAGCGTAAATTCCTTTTAACGTATTACCGATTCCCATTTCACGTCGACAACAAAACAATCTAAAAAGGGTTTTTTATTTGAAACATTTTTCGTCGGATTTCACATGATATACTTATAACAATCGCAATGTATTATTTTTGATGCAGTGCTTTGTACTAATCGCTTTTAACTGCGATGATTTTTTGAAACGTTATTTACTGTTTGCATTATACATCCTCTGTGTTATTTTTCAAACACGTTTCTTCGGTATAGTTATTTTATTTAACAAATTTAAGCGGCAATTATTACACTTTGTCGTTCGCCGCATGCTGCATGCGGCGACCGCAAAAGTGTAAAGAACACGTTAGTCGGCCGCATTCGGCGATCGACAGCTGGTAACGCTTAGTAGAACACAGACAGACGGACAGACTAATGTGAGGTCGACGTTTGTTGGCGTAAGTAGTTTAAAATGAATTCGGCGACAGCGTTAGGTGAACGACGCAATGTAATCGCCTCTTTATTTCTTCGATATTATCTAAACTAGTGAACCTCTTTTATATACTTAGATTGGGTAAAATGAGACTAATAAAAATATTGGCGAATGACAACGTTCAGGGAAAAATCTAGAGCGAAATACGCGACCGAGGATAAATGCGATTAAAAATATTTGCTTGTTTATAAATATATACACGGTTGAAAAAAGTACTGCATAATATACAATTGAAGTAAAATGCGACTAATAATATCTTCTCTCTTTTCTTCTACTTATTTAAGAGCTAAGCTCTGGTCGGTGTAGCTCAAAGTAGGCCCTCCATCTACTCCGATCTAATAATATCAGCTTATAATAAATAAAGATGATCAAGGAAAGGACCTTCTCTAGCAGACGCCGTCGAGGTGAAATGTAAATCGGTTATAAGCTACAAAGGAATTTATGTTATTGAGGTAGAAAGACGTCTGACAAAAGGCGTAGGCACTTAAACGGTAAGTATGCACTTTTAATCTAAGAATTAAGGGAAAAAAAAAAGATTCTCGCAGGCATTTATGGCCCGTCGCTACTAACCAACTGAAATATTGGAACAATCCGTCTCGTTCACTAAACCTTTCAATCAGATCCTTCCTACAACGGAGGCGTGTAGCGACATCTACCAGAAGAATTAGGCTTCGTAACGGCACTGACGTCTCAAACGACATTGAGAAATCATCAATAACGATGCGCCACGCCAAACTATCAATTTTGTATTAAGCGTTAACAATTTTCCTTTAATTTAAATTTATAATTTCGTTAACAGCGTTAATGCTTAAAACAAATTTAATTTTGTATGGGATGGCGCATCGTTACTGACGATTTCTCAATTTACTCTGATAGGCTCTTTTAACCGCCTGATCATCTCCTGTTTGCTCCAGGTGATCGAGCCATCAAAGAATAAGTGATTCGGTTACTCTGATGATATTTGGTAAAAAAAAAACTAAGAAATCCTACTATCCTGCTAATATTTTTAATGCGAAAGTTTAGATGTTTGTTACTCAATCACGCATAAATGGCTAAACCAATTTGGATCAAAATTTGCACGAAGACAGTTTATAGCCTGGATTAAAATAATAATAATATTAGTAGTAAAATTGGTGTATATATTTTTATATGATACATTAAACAGTATTAAGTAGTTTATAATATATAAGATTTAAGTAATATCATCCGCACATTAATAGTCGACGAATCATAATTTATTCACAAACCTATTCATGATGAGTGGTCGACCATTTCATAATGTTGGCCACTAACAATTCTATTGCATAACATATGTACCCACTAGTACCTGCGGACATTCATCATTCAGTCATTAATTTATTTTATTAATGCTACAAAACTGGAAACGTCGCAAACTGTCCAAACACTGGCCCAAGTATTTAATTACACTCTAATTAACAGCTGTTTTGTGACCGAAATATAAAAACCGTGACGACCGCTTTATTTAGCCTAGTTGGTAGTGACCCTGCCTACGAAACAAGAGGTCCTTCGAATCCCGGTAAGGGCATTTACATGTGTGATGAACACGAATATTTGTTCCCGAGCCATGGATGTTTTCTTTGTATTTAAGTATTTATTTATTTATACAGGGTGACATTTTAATCAGTGTCCTAATTTTGTAGGCATTTGATATCACTAATAAAACTGGTAGGTATTTTTTATAATTATAAATGGTCTATCCCAAAAGAATTATCTGTACTGCGTGGTTACTGGGCATTCAGTACCGCGTGGAGCGGGGCGAGGGCGAGGGAGGGGAGGCGTGCCGTGCGCAAACCTTACTACCCGCTGAGGTGACCGCGCGGTAAGGTTTTTTTGGGATAAGCAGCAATTACTAAAAAAAAAACAAAAAACCTATTATATAATTTTTGCTGAAGAATCTTATACTTGAATTTGGACACTGATTAAAATGTCACCCTGTATAAGTAAGTTTATTGTCGTCTAGTACCCATATTACAAGCATGGCTTAGTTTAGGACTACGTCAATTGGTGTAAGATTGTTCTTTAATATTTATTTATTTTATTTCACCTACTCAAAATAAGTCAACCTGAATATATGAATATACTAAGAAAAAAATAAAACGTAATACGTTGTTCTACAAGAAAACATGTCCATACATAGCTGTGTTAGAGAATACAAAGCAGAGAGATAGAAACAACTAAAATAATGCAAAAGCGACTTTGAACTCAATCCTTTTGGGTACATGCTTCCTTGTAGGAACTGTGTCATCTAGCTCCCAAAGCGTGATACAATTTTGCAATAAGTCTGCAGTACAAACCTAAATACTTACAATGTTACATGATTTCGCCTCGTTCACGGAACCCACGTCGGGCGTCAATTTTGTTTCAGCGAATAACGCTCGGAATTGTCACAAAAACTCGATCGGCTATTGAATTTCCCAATGAAATACGCATAGTGAGGGCTTTTCGGATATGCATGCGTCGGACTCGGCGCCCGAACCGCGCATACTTGATGAGACGGCGGTGGGAACTTCCACATGGCAACCCGTACGATAGGTGCTCTCCTCGTTCGATTGTCTAGCTGCTATTCGATTCACAATCTATCTCGATTCATCTCACAACTTACCCGTTGTAACTCGACTTCCTGGTTTGTACTTTACCAGCCGTTTTGAATCGCTGGGCAAGTGTTTTGTGCAGTTGGTAGGTTGTTTACAGTGCTCTTGATAAACTCAACTCATGATATTGGTTTTCTATTTTGGGACACACGTTTCCTATTTTGCAAGCTTTCATTTAACTTGACCTGTTTATTTGATAGTTTTTTAGTGAGGGACCAATCTGCGAACTGATTTTTTTTACCAGTTAACTTCAATCTGAAATTTTGGGTATAGGTATTATTATTATATTATTATTTCTTGTAGTGGCTTCCGGACCGTGAGAGCCCTTATATCACTGCGACCATTGCTGATCTATTGTGATCGCCACATACTACAATTCTTGGTCAAGTCCTGCAAACTCGAAGAATTGCAGGATACTATTGAACTCAAGAAATTTGATCTCCTCCGGGCACATGATATGTTTTCCCAGAAAGGAGTTACGGTATAGTTTGAATGACAATTCAATATACCATGGAGCTGATCTGATGATGGAGACAGAAGCTGGCAATGCGAATTCAGTACTTAACAAACGTAGCCGTGTTGAGTGTGGACTCGTTTGAATCGTCTCAATGATTAGTCGATGACGGTAAGCAGGTCATACACACTCGTACATTTGGCAATATTAAAAGCTTTTACCAAAAAAACATTTTTGACAGAAATTTATTTAGTGGGATGCACCACAACTCACCGTGCCGATCCCATGCCGTGCCCGTAACGACGCCGCAACAGATTACCCGACTAAGTGAAGTGTTTGTTACAGTCGCATACTTTTATGTCATCCTCTAATTATTGTCGTTCTGTTTCATCATCATCATCATCATCATATCAACCGAGAGACGTCCACTACAGGAAACTACGTCCACTACACCTCCCCAAAGACCGGTACTGCATCACCCGCATCAGTGTTGGGCAAAACGTAATTGAATTACAAATTACTAATTGCAATTACAAAATGTAATTGCAATTACAAATTACAATTACATGGAAAAAGTAATTGAAGCCTCAATTACAAATTGCAATTCCAAAATGTAATTTGTAATTTCAATTACCAATTACATTTTGTAATTAAAATTGGTAATTAATTACTTTTTCAATTACAAATTACTTTTTTCTAACACAATGTTCGAGTATATTTTGGACTTGGAGATTTTTCATAAAAATATTTCCTCACATTTTAGTGTTTTTTTAATTCGGTCGTACAAAATGCTTAAAAATAATCACAAAATGTCATATAAAGTTTTCCCTAAAATCACTTCTTTCAACGATATACTTCAACTCGATGTGTTAGACGGCGCGGTGCTATGTAGGACAGATAAATTTGTAACAATAATTTTATTTTAACGTTTTGCTGTTTTTTTTCAATTGCGTCGTAAAGTATGCCTAAAAAGAATCATATTATGTCATATAAACTTTTTCCCAAAATAGCTCTTTTCAACGATGTACCTACTTAACTTCGATGGATCAAAGGACTTAGAGAAATTTCCATCAAAAATGTTTTTGTTAGTTTTCGGTTTTTATTTTTATTCCATTGATAGCAATGCTTAAAACAATCACAAAATGTCATATAAAGTTTTCCCCAAAATCGCTCCTTTCAACGATATACTCGATGTGTTTTAGACGGCGGTGCAGGTGCTATCAAGGACTTAAGAGAAATTGCCATAAAAAAAATTTTTCTTACTTTTTGGTTTTCGTTCCGTTGAAACAATACTTAAGGAGAAGCGCAAAACGTCAAATAAACTTTTTACCTAAATCGCTATTTTCAAAGATATACTCAGTCACAATGTTAGAAGGAATCGATTCCAGGACTTACGAAGAATTTACGAGCAAAAAAAATATTTTTAATTTTACTATTGGTTTACAGTTCAATCGTAAAACACACACAAAAATAAAGACAAAACGTCAAATAAACTTCTTTCTACGATGTATACTTACAGAGATATCGAAGTTTTAGTGAAAAGTAATTGAGCAGAAAGTTGCAATTACAAATTACATAACTAAGCAATCGGCATACCTAGTCAATTACAAATTTCTTTATCTTAATTTTTATTTTAAGTGCGCATCAAAAGAATCACAAAATTGTAAAATTATATTTTAAACAAATCTCCCTTTTCAGAAATATGCAATACCAACTCTTAAACTATCAACTGCCATCGGCAGTATCGGCACACGGTTTTTAGGACTTAGAAAATTTCTGTCAATAATTTTTTTTGACGTTTTGCTGTTTTTTTCAATTGCGTCTTAAAGTATGCCTAAAATAAAGTATATTACGTTGTATAAACTTTTTCCCAAAATGGCTCTTTTCGATGATATACTTAACTTCGATGGATCAGAAGCGAAGTTCTCAAGGACTTAAGAGAAATTTCCATCAAAAATGTTTTTCATAGTTTATGGTTTTATTTTTATTCTATCGAAAGCAATGCTTAATAAGCATCACAAAATGTCATATAAAGTTTTCCCCAAAATCGCTTCTTTCAACGATATCCTCGATGTGTTAGACGGCGGTGCTATCTAGGACAGTGAAATTACCATACAAATTTTTTTCTTAGTTTTTGGTTTTTGTTTTTTTCTATCGAAAACAATGATTAAAAACAAGCACAAAACGTTACATAACTTTTTTCCCAAAATCGCTCTTTTCATCGTTATGCTCAACCACAATGGTCGAACGAATCTATTTAAGGACTTAGATAATTTTGGACGAAACAATATTTTTTTTAGTTCACTATAAAAAAACGCGCAAAAATAAGCACAAACTGTCAAGTAAACTTTTTTCTAACATGTGTCGTTAGAGAGATATCGAAGTTCCAGTTAAAAGTAATTGAGCAAAAAGTAATTGCAATTACAAATTACATGTAATTGCAATTACCAATTACAAGTTATTTCAATTACATGAAATTTTAATTACATTCAATTGAATTAACGTAATTGAATTAATAATTGTGTAATTTGTAATTAAATTACAAAAAGTAATTAATTACGCCCAACACTGACCCGCATCCAGTGGACTCCCGCAGATTATGTAATCTAATAGTATTCTAACCCCTTCGTAAAAAATCTAGTTCCAACCAACTAGATCTAGTTTCCCGGACGTCCTATAATTTACTAGGACGAAACAGTTCTATTTTGTTTTATAATACGCTTTTATTTTGTGAATTTCCGCGAGAGGCTCCTGGGAGCGAGAGCTAATTTCAATTTCATTTAGTGCTGGCGCGTTTCCATGCATCGGCCATAGAAGAGTTTTCAGCGGACAGACACCCCGCTGCACTGGTGCAGCTGCCTCACACTATCCATAACTTAAATACTAATGGAGAACACGCGAGTATGTGTTTAAAAAAAAAACACAAAGTTCGAACCGGCAACAAAATAAAACTATATTACGGATGTATCGGATCGGATTGCCGGACATTGTAGCCCTCTTTGGGGGAGGCCGATTTCTTTTGGTTGATGATGATGATAATTATCGAGCCTGCGAAAATTTCTCAAGGAACTGTTGAATGCGACCGGCGGGACAGCTGGACATTGGACATGAAACACGAATTTTGGCCAAAGCTGAAACACAAAACTTCGATCGCTTTGCTCGCTCGTTCAATATTGAGGAGGTAAAGTTTGTAAGTGTCGCTTTGTGAAACCGCAGCCTTGTAAGTTTGTATTTAGGCGGTAAAATCTAAAACTACAAATCCGATTTTATAGTTTTTTGTCACTAGTGTTACAACGGCTCTTCGAAATGGGCAGTTAGTTATATTTTATCCCAATTTTTGTTCTTTGTAAGGCTACAAAGAACAAAATTGGGATAGAATATAACTAAAAAACTGGGTACCAAAAATTTTTTTTTACTCTAAGCCTTTATATTGATCTTATTTACCTTTTCTGTTGGTAAGAAGTAGCTGAATGTACATTAGTTATGGTTAATCATACGAGTACAGACCTATATATATTTTATACCCTACTAATATTATAAATTCGAAAGTTTGGATGTTTAGATGTTTGTTACTCAATGACGCTTAAACGGCTCAACAGATTTGGATGAAATTTCGCACGAAGATAATTTATAGCCTAGATGTAGGGTAGTTTTTATCCCGAGTCCACGCAGACGAAGTCGCGGGCGGAAACTAGTGCCTAATAATAACTACTACAATAAGTCTATTTTAACTTAAGCAGCGTTAAAATTCGTCTGACATTTGTATTCGTCAGAAAGGGACGAAGCACATTTTATTTCGGAGAGACATTTGAACTTTTATGAATGAGGGGGTAATACTCCATAAACGTAAACATTCCAGCGGTCTTCTATGTAACTTACGTTCGTTACTCTTTGCCCGTAAGTGTAGAGGGCCCACGAACTCTCGGGAGCGTTTGGGCTCGCAGGCAGGCAGATTACACCCTGTCTGGGCCCCGATACGCAATTCCATTCGCTGCAAGATCCCGCATTTTATCGACTACTTACCTCTGATAAAATTGCCGCCATTCAATAGGCTAGGGGATTTATAAATGCTGTTTTATATCATTTTTGGATCTTTTGGCGCTTAGACTTCTTTTAGTCGGTTTATTTACTGCCAACTGCAGCCAGGGCCAGGGTAATCAACTGATCGTTCTGGTATCTTATTTTCTAATTTGTAAATCCTCTAAATTCTTATAACAACAAGCATTTCATCAAGAAAAATTAAGATAATGTCAGTTGGGGGGCGATGGCATAAGAATCAAATAGAATCTAGTTAACCCTTAACATGGCAAGACATGAAGGAATGTAGCCAGCTATCACTCGGAATGTTTTTTGTGATAGTTATTGGATAAAAAGAACTATAGTTAAGATAAAATAATGAAAACCATTCTGAAAATTAGTTTTTCAGGACGTCCGTTAAAACCGACATTGCCACGAATCGTAAAAAATGATTGCCTTTGATGTTGTCCTAAAAAACGGACAATACTGTCATGCAGGTCACGAAAATAAAATAAAAAAATTGTCGTTAACCAAAAATAAGCTTGAATACACTGAATAAAATCATCCTGAGCATCATCATCATAACAGCCGAAAGACTTACACTGCTGGACATATGCCTCCCACGAAGAGTGCCAAAGTAACCGGTCCTGCGCCACCCGCATCCAGACGACTCCCGCAACCTTTACCAGATCATCAGTCCATCTTGTCGAGGGTCTACCCACACTGCATCTTCCGGTACGTGGTTGCCACCAAAGTATCTTTCCACCCCAACGGCCATCGGTTCTACGTGCAATGTGCCCTGCCCACTGCCACTTAAGTTTAGCGATCCGGAGGGCTATATCGGTTACCTTGGTCCTGCTGCGGACAGCCTCATTTCTGATGCGATCACGCAGAGAAACTAACAGCATAGCCCTCTCCATTGCCCTTTGGGTGACTTTGAGCCTTCTTATGAGGCCCATAGTGGCCATAGTAAGCGACCACGTTTCAGTGCCATTAGTCATCACTAGCAACACACACTGGTCATATACTCTCATCTTGAGACAGTGCGGAATATTGGACGAAAAGTGAGATTGGTCGGTAATTCGTCAGCAGGGTGGTGTAACCTTTTTGAGGAATAGCACCACCACACGTCTGTTCCGTGCTTTTGGCATTTTCCCTTCCAGTAAGACGGAATTGAACAAATGCTAAAGAGCCGTAGGGACCGGGTTTCCACCCGCCATCAGCAGTTCGGCTGTTATTCCGTCTTCACCTGGTGCCTAGTTGTTCTGGAGCTGTTGAAGAACCTTTACAAGCTCGTACAGGCTGATTTCCGGGATGTCGTTGGAATAGAGTTGGGTTAGTCGAGCTAGAGGGTCCTCCACGAGACTAACCTCGGGTCCGCGAGTTGATGTGTATAGCTGTCCGTAAAAGCGCTCTACCTCAACCAAAAGCTCAGGTTTAGAAGAAACGATTCTACCATCTTCAGTTTCCAACTTGGCGAGCTGGCTCAGTCCAGTAGTCAAATCTCTCCAAAGCACTTTAGCGTCCTCGTTACACGAGATAGCCTCTTCAATAACTTGTATTGAATTGGCGCAGATCGCGGGTAAAGCAATTGCAGATCTCTTTATTGAGCTACTGGTGTAAAGTGACATCGGATGAAGACCTAGGCAACGTTTCGCTCCCTTCCTTTGTGAGCTTCTAACAACTCGGAGGCTTATGGGGGAGGGGAGTGAGGTGTTGCTGTGTGAACATAACATGTGAACACAACTGGAGGGCTCTCTAGCTCAACAGCTAGAGAACCCTTTAGTTGTGTTGGTTCATTGGGCGTTGAAGACCTTAGACCCAAAGGCACGGCGAGCTTCCACAAACCCGTAATTGAATTCGTCTAAATCGCCGTCTAGGAAACGGAAACAGTTTTGGAGTTCCACATGAAAGCTCTCGGGGTTTTGAATTTTGATTGGTGCTGTATGGAACAACTTCATCAATCGAGAGCGTTCTTGCTTGACACATATATTAAATATGCCTCTTACCAGACGGCGATCGCTCCCGGTTTTAACTGTAAGTATTGATGATCACAGACACAACATTTAATGTATCCCTCCTCGTTGACAGGATGAAGTCAGTCTCGTTTCTAGTTGGTCCACTTTCTGTGCTCGCGTTTTGTTTAATGGCAAGGTCCGTTTTCTGTCACAATGTGGAACAAACTATGTATCCATAAAAGTCGGCACTGTCCGTTTATTATGACATGCTCAATGGTACGTAGCCACCTATGCAATCGATAATGTCACAAAAACAGGACCAGCTTTAAATCATCCTTTTTGACTTAGAAATAATTGAATATTTAATGAAATTTATATCAACAACGAAAGTTTCACTCACCTGAAGGTTAATTCAACAAAAAGAAAACCATTTTTTTTATTCCTTATTGTTTTATAGGGCCAGAAACAAACGCCAACGCAAATTTCGAAAATCATTGATTTCAAGTGACGCTCGCGCACAAATTGAACGTTGCACACTATTAGCGTACTCAAGAAATATCTAGTAATATTCTCGCCATTTCGCTTGGCGTATTTACTTTTCTAGCCAGAATGCGCGTTCAAACTTTGCGCGGCATCTACTAACTGTACTAAAAAAGTGACAGGAAAGCGTTAAGGGTTAAATCTAGGAAAGTGTATGTGTGTGTTAGTTTGTTTGTCCGTCTTTCACGGCAAAATGGAGCGACGAATTGACGTGATTTTTTAAGTGGAGATAGTTGAAGGGATGGAGAGTGACATAGGACAGTTTTTATATTCAAAATCATCCCCTAGGGGAGTGGAATGGGGGTCAAAGTTTGTATGGAGCTGCTATATAAACGAGTTCCACGCGGACGGAGTCGCGGGCAGAAGCTAGTGTTGCATAAATGTCACTGAAATTGCTCAAAATCACCAAACTGAGCTGGTTAAAAGCACTGCCCCCTCACCGCCGCTCAACACCAAGTTTTGCCTTCCGCATAATTCAAATATAGAAAGACAGCTGGGGGCCCAATAAATAAGGCTGTTAATTTAAATAAGTTGCGTGTCCGCGTCGCGCCGTGGCTGATTGCGTCGTCAATAAAGAAGTAAGGGAGACGACACACTGTACCGGAAGTTAGCTCAAAATCAAAGGGTTGTTCATAACATACACAGACTTGTGGAACTCGCAAGACGTTTCTTATTCGAACTTAAACTTTCGTGAGACATGTTGACATAATAAATCGCTTGAATCACGCGACACCGCCGCGAAAACACTCGTCCCGAAGAAGAACTCCTGAGAGTTCGAAACATGTCGGCCGTAGTGACATCTAATACGCGAGTTGAACCGTGTAATTATTAGTACGTATTACGATTCATATTTTGATTTTTTTTAATTCCAATAGCTGGTTTGACGTAAAAAAGTAACATATATGCTCACAAACCTTCACGAGAGATCGATTGAACAGGCTGACATCGGCCGGACCGACATACGTAAACATTTTTGCACAAGCTGAAACGGATAACTTCGCGTATCGCGCGCTCGCAATCAATAACTATTAAATTTCTAAAATGAACAAGCAAATGAATTGCTTTTGAAAATGTGCAAGATTTTTATTCTTATAGTAGGTAGTGTAACACGGCAAAACCTTCGCCACGCGGCTGCTAGCGCACTGGCCGGTGATAAAGAAAAATGTACAATTTTCACGGCCGTGTTTTGTTTTCTCCTTGCAGAAATTGTCACTAGCTTACCAATGCCGTTTGAGAAAATCAATTTTATGACATAATACTTAATGATCTGTACAGTTCTCGAGATTACCTCTGTTCGTAAATAGTGTAAATTAGTTCATGCATACAAGGGCTGCCACTTATGCAGGTATGTACCTATTGTATGCTATAAGTTCTGTGTTCTGCATATATTTATTGTTAAATCCAATTAAAGCTTCATTTAAAAGATCATCATCATCATCATATCAGCCGAAAGACGTCCACTGCTGGACATAGGCCTCCCCCAAAGAGTGCCAAAGTGACCGATCCCGCGCCACCCGCATCCAGCGGACTCCCGCAACCTTTACCAGGTCATCAGTCCACCTTGTCGGATTACGGCACAACAAATGAATAGCACAAACAATTTAAAGAAATATGAGTATTTGTTCATTATAGTAATTCAGTCTTTGTAGTGAATTTACCCTAGTGTGCACTCCCTCCCAAGCATCTCGTTAGAAATTGATTAGAGTTACAATAAGATAGCGAGTTAGCGAGTTGGGAACTCGCTGCAACCACGATCAAAACTTCACGGAATTAGCTCCGAAGGCTCAAAACACCATTTACACGAAATTTATTTGCATTAGTATTTCTTTGCAAACTTATTGTGAAGGTTTCGAAATTGCTTTTTGAATTGACTTTTCCGCTTGTTTTGAGATTTTTTGTTATAATAAAATGGGTGCAATGCCGATTTGGTTTCAAGTCAATTGTTGGGTTGGGGAGTTTCCTAAATAATAGGGGTGTGATTGTGACCTAAGATTTTTACGATGCCATTTGAACCAAGATTTAGAGAGGAACAAATGTTTGTATGGGACCAACTACAATTAAAGAACATAAATACCCACAAGTTTGATTCTAAAACTGACCTCGCTCGCGGCCACCGAAACGCTTCATACTAATTGGCGTATTTGCACGCCTGCATGCAGGCTGGATATGTCGCAGTGAAATGGCCAAAACAGAGATTTGAACAAATGTCTAAGGGATATGATCAAATCACGCAGGATGCTAAAATGGCGAATCCATTTTATCATTTGCCTAATGCATTAAATTCTATGATTTCATTTTTTTCTAGAGTTTCTTACATTTTGGACTGACATTACAAATGACTGCGTGATTTTTATCTAAAGTAATGTTATTTAAGGTACTTATTGATAGAGCTCGGCGTAAACTTGAATTTTAATTCCTTTGTTGTGAGAGTTCAAACCATCGACCTTCACTAAGGAAGAATTTTGGCCGATCTCAAGTTTTTAATAAGTTTATATTGATCAGTCAGTCTTTAAGGTATTTATTATATACCTTTGTTGCCTGATTTAAATTAATAAATAAACCCGCGACCAATAAAAGATTGTGAGGGCTACTTGCAGAACACGTATTTGAATTTATAAACACAAACCGAATTCAGTTCAATACGTTAAGCGGTATAGATCCCTAGAGTATGCATACCTAGACTAGCCATATACTTAGGTACTGTTCCTATTACATAGTCATAAAGTGATCTGTAGGTATGTCTGTCTGACCACTTCGAAAGTCCTCGTACCCAAACTCCCACCATTCGCATTACCGACAATGGCTGTGCAATCACAAATGCATTAGTCCACTCTGCCCTGGAGTGGGCAGTAGGCAGAAGGCCATATGCAAACGGGAATCGAACCCGCGTCTCAAGTGCCTTTATGCATCGATAATAGTTCGTGTTGAAACGTACTGTGCTGCGAAAACTAATACTAGGTATTAAACCTTGATTTGACCAACCAAAGTTTATTGACTTTACGAGTAGTCCGCTATAAGTCTGCTGAGACATCGAATTTCAGATATCTAGGTTATTAACCGAAATGGGTGAAAAATAGGTTTTTATATCATAATAATTAACAATTTAGAAAAGTTGAAAAAACCCTGTCATTATTTCAAAGTTCTCTCAGAAGCAGCTGAACCGATTATGTTGAAACGTACCTAGCTAAGAAAGAACCATCTCGATCACGTCAGCTTTCGGAAAAAAAATAACGCATTAAAATCGGTCCATTCCTTTTGGAGATACGATGGCACAAACACACGCACACAGACAGACATGTCAAACTTATAACACCCCCTTTTTGCTTCGATGTTAAAAATAAAACACCTGTGCAAAAGGAGATGAATTCTCCGGATATCGGGCGGGGCCTACGAATGGAAATTGCGTTATTGCTTGTGTAGTTTTCTTTTTAACTCCCGACGAAAAAAGAGGGTTTACGAAGTTTAACGTGTTTGTCGGTGTATCTGTGTATACTATCTGTGGTATCGTAGCTGCCAAACGGAAGGACCGATTTGAATGCGGTTTTTTTGTGTCATAGATAATTCTACCCTGAGTGTTCTTACCCATGCTTTATCAAAATCTGTTCAGCCGTTTTTGAGATATTGGACGAAATGAAAATGTTGAGGGTTTTTCAACTTTTCTAATTATAATAAACATTGATGAGGACAATACGACACCTGCAGACTCAAAGGGCGTAAACGCCATTTTGCCAAAAATGAGTTAGTGATGCCATCTTACTCAGTTTTTTTTTCTCTATCGATCTGTGTAGTTGAAACTGAGAAATTCGCAAAAAAAAGGTTAATACGACTCAACTTTTTTTCACCTCCAAACACGATTTCAGAGAAAATTTGGTCGTATTTGTTGCGAATTTTGATTTTCTTAATTATTGAGGTAGTATATACAATAATTACAAAACTTTAAGGTAGTATCGTGAATCTCGATCTAAAATGACGCATACGACCCTGATATTTTGGGTACTAATAATTTAGTTGACTGATACGACCTAACACACAACTTGGCATAATTTCAGTTGACTTATACGACCCAACATTATCTGGGTATAAAACTTCAATTGACTCATACGACCTTACACAGTTTGTTACAAAAAGCATACATGTCACTATACTCTAGGCACTAATGTTACCTTTTATCGTCATACAACCTGCAATTTTACAAGTTTTATTATAAGTATGTTGCGAATTATTATCTACTCCTGCCATACCTACGCTAAAGAAATGTTTGTGGAACGGAACACGGCGCTAGCGCAGCGATCGAGCGCTCTCAATGACGGTGCTACTATTTATAGTACGGCGGAAATTGGCCAATATTGATAAAAGTCGTGGACACGTCTTCTATATACCTAAAACTGGTATGGATTTGTTCCTTGTTGTCTTCAGAGTACGAATCTACCGGTTTTAGTTAAGGGAGAGGGGGCAGACATAGCGGTGACGTCACAAAGTTGGCGGCCGACGGTAATCGATTTTTTGTTCAAATTTCAGGTTCTATTTTTTTGATCGGTTCGTGTGAGATGTCATTTGAAAGCATATTAAATGTTCTATAATTCATTCTTTCAGTTTTCTAACGTACAATCAACCGTTTGTAAAATAATTAAAAAAATAGAATTTTTTGCCTCAGACGTTTTGCTTTCTTACCATCATAATTCGAGAAAGAGATACTTTAGCGTGATTAATGTCATTATAAAAATTATCAAACCTTTTATTAGCTTGCCGATAATATGCAATTTGTCGCCTTGAGATAATAAACATGTCATTTATGGCCAATTCCGTAACGCAAGTCCGCGGCAGCCGGCATGCTGCAGATGACTGAAATACTTTGAAAGTTCAATTTTGGTGTTCCCTAATGAAAGGTACTGTAGTTGTTGTCGTTTTTGTTGTTGCCCTAGGGCACCCTGTGGAGCTTATAGCCTTCATAAGCTCTCGCTACGCCTTCCTTTGTGTTCCTGTAGTCGAATTAATAAATATTGTGTTTAACGCGTACAAAGCGTAGATTAGTATTTATAATCGCTGAATTGAATTCTTTTACACCTAGGAGCACTATTAAAATAGATGAGCATAATTTATTGTATAAATATATTTCAATAAAAGGCATTTTAAATTCATAACTTCGTTGACTGTGGGCCGCAAGCTTTCGCCAAAATCCAGCCCGAGGACTAGGACCCAAACTGGTGACAAGGCCACCCTTGCCATATCCCACACTCGCGCATACTTCATTTTATTCGAGTGCAAGTTGCGGTTCAATTTGGAGGTATTTGTACGTGGTGATTCGTTACATTACCTTTCTAGCAACAGCTATGTGTAAACATATTTTTTCTCTGGAGATGCGTATAGATATTTACGGTTTGTCGACTGATATTTGTTGCGAACTATGGAGTTCCATGGTTCGAGCAGAACAACACGGCCCGAAGGCGAGCGGTGAGGCTCGCGGGGCCTAAGGCCCGGAGCGTTCCTCCAGAGCGAGCTCTTCTCGCGAGTCCTATAGCCAAAGACCCCGAAGGGAGAGCTCACGCTGACATTTTACTACTCCTAAAGTGAATTACAAACAAACCTGAGGCCCAAAGGCCCGAAGCGTATCTTCAAAGCAGGCTTTCCGCGCAAGCCAGAGGGCCAAAGGCCCGAAGGGCGGGCCCACGTGAACACTTTACTACTCCTAAGTGACCTACAAGCAAATCTGAGGGCTGAATCCCCAAAGGAGAGCAGCATGGCACGCGAGGTGGCAGGCCGAGCTCTGCATAGGGCCGAAAGCCCGAAGGGTTCCTTCAGAGCGGGCTCTCCACGCTAGCCAGAGGGCCAAAGTCCCGAAGGGCGGGCCCACGTGGACTCTTTAGTACTCCTATGACCTACCCTACCCTATGACCTAGTGGTACTACAAGCAAACCTGAGGGCCGAAGCCCCGAAGAAGAGCAGCATGGCACGCGAGGCGGCAAGCTGACCTATGCGTAGGGTCGAAGGCCCGAAGCGTTCCTTGAGAGCGGGCTCTCCACGCTAGCCAGAGGGCCAAAGGCCTGAAGGGCGGGCCCACGCGGACACTTTATTACTCTTAAGTGTCTTATAAATTAGTCAATAAGTTCATAATCTCTTTTAGGTGTTATTTGTACCGTAATGTAAAGAATTTGAATAATTCTAGACAGGTAACAACTAGCGCACGAAGTAGATACAAATTATCAATTGAAAATACATATTATATTTTAATCAATAGCTGATCACCTCTCAAGAGACCATCATATACGCCCCTATTTCACATAAAAACTGCTTGGGGTGACTCTTACGCCCTAAGCATTTCATAGAAACAGCCAATTTTAGGGTCGTATAAACCATTTTTTCAAAATTTGTGGGGCGTAACGGACATCAATTTTTCTTGTTTATAATGTTATTTTACATATTTACTTATAAAACTATGCATTTTCAAAATCTAAAACACAGGACCAAATATGAACTTGACACGTCTAAGAACCACAAAGTTATAATAAAAACTTTTTTTTTTTTTTAGTTTTTTTGCTTTCCTGAAAAGTAGCGATTTGGCGTTTACGCCCTTTGAGTCTGCAGGTGTCGAATATAGTACAGTTGCCAACATTAATATCTGCTTTATCAAAGCAGGCAGATTTTCTAATATTTTTAACGGCTCCAGAAATACGGTCGTGCCTTTCAAGTAAATAAATAGATAAAATATATAAAATACCTGTATAATTTTTTATTCACTTCCTGCTTTCCATTATTTACTGAAGTTTATCTTAAGATTACAAGCCCTATCTTAATAACGTCTAGGTTCAAAGGCTAAGTAGCAGCTACTTCTAAAAAAATACTGAGTGCCTACGACAATGCTTAAGGTGAGATAGGTACCAAGCACGCCGATCACGGGTTCCTTTAACAGTTTCACTGCCAGGAACCGAAATAGGAAAGGGTTAGGGAGATAACCGGGATAAAACTATGAGATATACAGGATTCTATTAGTTTATATATAAATAAATATATTAATACGAAGAGACAATAGTACACCATAGCTTGGCAATTTCGTTCGTGACACTCCCATTGTCCGCGTGGGGGGCAGGGAACGTTGTCGTGTTACTCGTCGCTACACACGATATGATTTACGTAACGAATGATATATGTCTGTGGATATCCCTAACAATATTCTAATTTGTTTATAAGAATATTGTGTAGTTGTTATACCGAGTAACCATAATATCAATTGATTAGTTGATTCATGTAAGTAATTTATATTTTTGACGGCCGTTTAGCCTAGTGGGTAGCACTACACTGCCTGGGCGAATATTCAGCGTTTTTAAGACGTTTTTTTTTCTGTCATTGTCGGAGACAGCAAATACTATTAAAAGGTACGAGTATCAGAGTCTACTTTTGATGAAAATGTTAGCTAATACCAGAAATAAATCTTATTTGATTAAAGGTTCTGTGGTACGTTTAACCTGTGATGAAATAATCTTGAGACGACAATTACGTTAAAACCGAGAGGTTCAAACGCTCGGAGAATCGCCCGCCTACGAAGCTGGACGGCCCGGGTTCGAATTCTGGCAAGGGTAAGTTATTTGTGTGTTGAGCACGAATGTATGACCATGAGACATGGATGTTTTCTACGTATTTATGTACCTATGTATTTATCTGTATAGGTATATTTATCGTCGCCATTGAAGTTGGATCTTCCTTAAGTTTAAAAAAATGCCTATGTCCATTATATAGAATTTGTTTGGCTTGACGGTCCAATAACTTTGCCTATCGGCGGACTCATCGTTGCGTAGCAATCTCGTGTGCGTTTTGTTAAGAGCGGCCGTGCTCGTGTACACATGTTACCGCCAACCGCGACGGCGAGCGACTGACGCTCCTGACTGAGCCCCGCCGCCCGCACAATTCATACCACCCCCGCTGTCCTGCGTCCCTTGTCCCCCGCGAACCATGGGAGTGTCACGAACGAATTTGCCACGCTATAATCGAACTAGACCTATACTAAGCTCGATAAGGCTTGTGTTATGGCATATACATAACGCGCTGCGCAAGGAGTGGACAACGCCTAACGCCTACCGCCGTCCGAAGGCTTTTTCTAAGTCGGGACTCTTGGGCATGGCTATGCAGCCACACTCCCTGCTTCCCTCTCCACACTTGGACACTCTCCTTGACGACGACTCGATGCGGGTGGCGGTGGCTTCCCGCCTGGGCTGCGATGTATGCGAACCTCATTTATGCATCTGCGGCGCCAGGGTGGAGAGCAACGGGCACCACGCATTGAGTTGCTGTCGTTTTGCGGAGAGACTCTCTCATCGCCACGCTCTCATCGACATTGTCCGAAGGGCGTTAGTCTCGGCCAATATCCCATCTGTGCTGGCTGCTGGCGCCGTCAGGCGTAAGCCGGCCGTATGGTAAAAGTTTGGATGGTTTGACCGTGCCATGGCAGAAGGGTAGATGCTTGCTGTGGGACGAGTGAGCACTTTCGCTGCCTCGCACCTTGGCCGAACCATCCTCCTTTTGTCCCTCTTGCGGTGTAGACGAATGGTTGCTGGTGCTCTGAGGCCAGAACATTCATGGCGGAAGTGGGGCGCCGTTTGCGATTGAGAGAGAATCACACGGGGCGGGTTATCTTAGTGTATTTTGATTGATGATTGATTGATATTGTAATCTTTTCATTATGGAAATAAAACAAATATGTAGGTACATATTAGAAAACATCCAAGACTCAAACAACGGACGCTTATATTTATTTATTCGCTAGGTACAACCATGGATAAACAGGTGGTCTTAAAATTTAACCAGTGGACCCAACTATTATCTTAGGACTATAATGCACCGTATTAAATAAACATCTGCAGCAGGTAACTAACTCGTCGTGTGAGCTGTCTTATCAGAATCGGCGATGTATCACCATTAAGCGAACCTCGTTAAAGATCCGATAATTTGGAGCTCCGTGTTTAGGTAAAGTCGTCTTTGCATCCCACGATCAGGCACGGGACACGATTGTCTTGTCTTGTTTCGCGATAATCTTCATGTAGAGCAGCGTTCAGAAACCATTGCCCTATCAGTTATGAATAAAATTCATTTGCCACAGTGACGTTAGGTACCTACTTGCATAATTTAGATAGGTAAATAAATAAATAAAAATAAATATTTGGGGACAATGTGCACAAATCGATCTAGTCCCAAACTAAGCAAAGCTTTACTTGTAATAAAATATATACATACTAGAAATAGTATGTAAAGTATGTTGTACTTGAAGAAAATATATACATACTAGAAATACATATAAAATATAAACATACTAGAAAACATCCATGATTCAGGAACAAGTATTCGTGCTCATCCATTGATTTAGTATATAGAACAGATACACAATCAACTGAAAAAAATAGCCTTCCAAAAGAGCTGGCCGCTCGCATCGGCCGGTTCTTTTGCGTTTAGGCTGGTTGTCAGTTATGTCTAAATATTCAGTCAAAAACTGCGTAAATACTAACAAAAAACAAGAAAAAAAGATGGAATTTATTTCTTTAAATGAGTTCTTTTCACAACGTAACGAAATTTGTGTAAACTCACTGTAATTTAATAGTTTTAAACATGTTTTAAACAATTAATTTTGTTTGTTCAAAATGACAAAGTCGCGGAACATAAATCTACGGAGTCGGTATTAGATATTTTCTTTATTATGTCGTTACCTACATAATTAAGGTTTTCATTTCAAATTGGTGTGCTTAGAATCCTTGGAGTATTTGTACAAAACATTAATTGACGATTCCCAAAGAATGTCGTATATTTTATCCTATACAAACTTAGCCAAGACTATATTTAACTGTTCATTGGTAACATACAAAGTCATGGAGGATACAACAACAATCCCAATACATTCCAATTCTTATCAGCGCATAAAAAGCTATGAATGCATTTGGAACTAGGATCAAAATTTACCGGTAACGCAATTCCATTAAAAAATAAACCAATTTTAAATGGCCAAAATACAATAAGTAACCCATTTTAATAATACATCCGTTGGGTAGGTACCGCGAAGACATTGGACGAGAACTCAACACCGATGTACACCATACATTAGTTATCGAAACAGTTTTCGAAGCAAACTGTCACTTGTCTGTGATCTTGACCAAACTGAAAATTATTTCGAATATATTAAACAAGTTGTTGGATATATTGCTGGATACGTAGTAGGCAAATGAATGAAAGCGATTCGGTGCGACATAATAATATGCACTTATTCTGTTCTGGTAAAGCAAAGACACGATTTTTACAAATTGATTGACATTAGGAACTTGGGTAGCCTTTTCTACGCATCTGAAGATGTATTTACTGTGTGCAAAACCACTGAAGGTTTTATAAGATGTAATATGCGAATGGGAGTAGGAAATAACAGTATTATACTAGCAACAAAAGTAATAAAGACATTCTTGAGCGTAAACATTTTTAATTCAAACATTTCAAACTCAGAAAAAGACCACAACAACAATCACATGATTGTTTTAATAAAATCGATAGCTGATCGCTACTTGACTGTACGCTTACATAACATCGCAAAAAAATAAAGTATAAAAAGTTAACGCAGGTTCAAAAGACAATTTTCTAACAAACTGAATCGTCTGAATGTATTTCAAGGAAACTAAAATGACTTCTTTTTACGGACTCTGTCAGCTGCACTGTATGTTCTGGAAATCTCACCCAACAATTGTTTTTCAATTCAATTCAATTCAATTCATTTATTTCAGGTTTTTGGACCCATATGTGTTAGTTGGTTACAAACATATAAAATACAATATTTTTACATACATTTGAAACTGCTTATTCCCCATTTGTAAAATAAAGAAACCTGATTTATTTTTGCTATTGGTCTTTCTGATTAAATAAATATAATATTATTAAAATATTTTTATAGCGCGACTCCATTCATTCGCTAAACGCTAACTAAAGTTTTGACGTGAGCAGTCAAGTCACATTATGATATGTCTCAATAAACTAAAAAGTATTTAACCTTTTGATGTTAGTTTGCTAATATGGTGCTAGAGTCTAAAACACTGAGTTCTTTTTTTATGAAACATATATCTTGATGCAGGTTATACGACGGCTGTTTGATATGTAGCCGTTTTCTAAATGTACTAATATCACTGGCTGAAAATATGTATACCACCTTTTTAAGCCATTCTTCAGAGGCGGGAAAATTAAAAAAAAACCGGTCTTTTGTTTTTTTTTCTCATTTGACAGCGATTCAGTGGAAGCGTGAATGTAATATTGTTAAAATGGCGAAAGAACAGGGGACCGATTTTTGACTTTCGAGCGCTCGACTCTTTCACTCGAAAACTGTCAAAAATTATGAAATGCTATTTTGAAATGACGATAGAAAAATTTAAAAACGAGTGGTATTGACCACTCGTATTCAATTTTATCGGTAGAAAGTAAGTGCCTGTGATTATGACACTACAATAGCATTTACTTTTATTTAATTTTCGATCGCTCGAAAGTCAAAAATCGGCCCCTGTATCGGTCTGTAATTAGGTTTTTGTTTTTGGAAGGGAAAACATGTGATGAGATAAAAGTAAGAATGCAGGCGGTTTACCATGAATATGCTCCTTCTATGACAACCGTTAGATACTGGTACAACGAGTTTAAGCGAGGGAGAACAACCGTCTTTGACGAGGATCGCCCAGGCCGCCGAATTGAGGTGACTACAGACGATATGGTTAAAAAAATTGAAAATATCGTTCTAGCCGACCGCCGAATTAAACTTCGAGAAATCGTTGATGCTGTACACGTTTCAATTGAGCGAGTACAAAACATATCAGAAGAAAAATTGGTTACGAAGAAAGTATCGGCGAGGTGGGTGCCGCGTTTACCCACGGAGGAGCAAAAACGGAACCGACTGACTACTTCGGAGCAGTGTTTAGCAGTATTCAAACGTAACCCGAAGGAGTTTCTGCGTCGTTTAGTGACCGTAGACGAAACGTGGGTTCACCACTATACCCCGGAAATGAAAGAGCAGTCAAAGCAATGGATTTTACCGGGTGAACCTGCTCCAAAGAAAGCAAAAACCGTCCCATCGGCTGGAAAGGTCATGGCCACCGTTTTCTGGGATTCGCAGGGTATTATACATATTGACTACTTAGAAAAGGGAAGGACGATAACAGGGCAGTACTATGCCAATTTATTGGATGAATTTGAAGCTGTGTTGAAGGAAAAACGACCCCATTTAAAGAAGAAAAAAGTACTGTTTCATCACGATAACGCCCTAGCTCATTCGTCCAGAGTCGTGATGGCCAAAATTAAACAATTACGATACGAACTATTGCCTCACTCCCCCGTATTATCCAGATTTGGCCCCATGCGATTTCTTTTTGTTTCCCAACCAGAAAAAATGGCTCGGTGGTAAGCGATTTAGATCAAATGACGAAGTCATTGCCGCCACAGAGGCCTATTTTAATGACTTTCCGAAATCATACTTTTTAGATGGTTTATTGAAGCTTTAGTATAGATGGAATAAATGTAAAGAGTTAAAAGGAGACTACGTAGAAAAATAAATGCATATTTACAAAAACGACTGATTGTTTTGTCATAAACGGGTAGTTATCAAACAACCCTCGTAAGTTAACGCTATTAGCAACTACTGAAATGTAGCTAGAGTTGTCATTCTGGGGCACATTTCTTGGCATATTTGTTTGACATTGTCCATCTAGTTCTATAAACTAAATCAACGTGCTCATCACACAAATAAATGCCCTTACCGGGATTCGAACCCAGGACCTCTTGCTTCGTAGGCAGGGTCACTACCAACTAGGCTAAAGCGGTCGGCATAATTTTACAATAAATTCATTGCATTTCACGACGGTAATATGAGACGGAAACATGAAGGACATTATTTTGACGTTGACAGCTGTATGTATTTTTACTCATGTTTGGACAAACAAATTATCTTATCTTATCTTATCTTATCCATATGACGTTAAATTCTAATTTCGGCACGTCCACTCGCCTTCTTGTGATGCAATAAGTAGGTATACTGCCTTAACCAAACTAATAAAAAAATCCTATCAATTGACCCGTAAACCGTAACCAGTGGACGTATAATGTGCTGTTAATATCAACAAACTTCTTCTTTTTATGTATTTACTGTTATTTTTTAAACATTTCATATAAACAGTTCAATTGACAAAAATACCTACATAAGTCCAGCAGCCTCCCAATAAAAAAAAACGACTATCAATTCAAACATTTAACTTTATATTCGTACCTATATATAATTCATCCTCCTATCGTTTTTCCCGGTAGTGCTCAAATGAGCCCGGGATCGGCTTTGGCACCTAATCGCAAGAATTAGGGCGGGTTGCACCGACTTACGATTACAGATCGATCAACGTTAAATATGGCGCTGACAGCTGTCAGTCCATAGAAACTTGTCAAACTTTCCATACATTCAGATTTTGACGAACACCGCTTACGATTACAGACGGTTTGGTGCAACTCACCCTTAATGTAGGAACTAGTTTGACGAAAGCGACTGCCACTGGCCTTCCAACCCCGAGGGAAAACTAGACCTTATTGGGGTTAAACCAGTTCGTCCCTATATCTAATTATACTTAAGAAAATCACATAAAAAAGAACACTCTATATTTGTCAAAGAAAATACAAGTAGGGTATTATTTCCGCAAATTCATGTCTGTCTTTCATAATCTGTGTTTAACCGACCTCAAAAAAAAGGAGGGTGTTCTCAATCCGGTTGTACTTTTGAAGTGAAGACTTCTTTAGCGGCGCTGTGCACTTTTGTGATGGGGAAAAAATGTTAAACTCGCGACAAAACGTTGAAAATTCGTAAGACGGACACCCGAAAAACTTTTACAATGTCATTGAGTTTTCACTTCTGCCGGCACTCCTGGAGTGCAACCCGTTATTGTTTTACCTACGGCTTCACCATCCTAGACCTTCCTGCAGTTGTTAATGGGTCATACAATTAGGATAAGTAAATTTATTTTATTACTTATCGTTGTATAAGACAACCGTCTCTCTCGCACTCGCGTACTTGTCAGAACGTTAGGGACGTTTTATTCACAGCAACAAATGATAAAATGGTAATTATGCTGAACCGGCAGTATGATAAAGATCAAAGGACCTCTTCTGTGAAATATCGCCGATAGAATACTGGCTCAGCTTCACTCCGTGTGTTGTAAACAGCATCGTCTTAACAAAAGACAAATACGCCTCTAACCTTGCGCTAGCACGTAATCAAGACTAATATCTTCACGCCAGTGAAGAGAGCTTTGATCAACAGCGCTTCTTCCAGTGATTAATTTGATCTTTAAACTATGTCATTAACTAAAGGAGATAGCGCAGGACAGACATTACGTTTAGCAGAATTTGAAAAAACAATTTACCTTAATAAAATACGCCTACTCCAAATTTTGTCGCAGGATCGCAAGTGTTTAATACTTAAAGCTTAATGTGTGTGAGTGGTAGAACTCGCAAGGCAGTCTTTTCTTTAAATAATTAAATAATTATCTTCTTAAAGAAAAACTTAATCGATAAAAAAGTTCTATATAATTTATGAACCTGCTCACAAAATTTCACGAGATTCCATTGAGAAATGCGACCTCTAGACGTGAACAGCCGAACGGACAGACGCAAACTTACAAAAAAAAAATCGCCCAAGCAAAAACAGAGAATTTCGTTCGCTCGTTAAATAAAAAGAGCTCTATCTTCATGTGGTCTTAAAATTCTCATCAAGACTATAATGTTGTACAGTCAAGGAATTTAATTTCCTACCCATTTTGTTGAAATGTTGTTAGGCATTCACGATGCATTAAGGTCGAAATGTTCATTTTAGTATTGATATGTCAATTCAATACCAATTATTTGTCACTGCACATTACAGATAACCTCTTTGCGAAGTCATTTACTTATCTAATAAATAATTAAACATATGTCAGTTGATGTCAATGTCAATCGAGAAAATTGTGAAATAATTTTCAAATACGAAATTAATTTGAAAAATAATAAAATGCTTGCCGCAAACCGTGAAGTATTGCGAGCTCAAATAGTGGAATTACACCAGGAAGGAGTAGGGATTCATGAAATAACACGTCGGTTAAATGTGAGTAGGGAAATTGCAAGAGTGAAAGCGAAATATATGTCATGTCATATTTTGTTAGATTTTCGATTAATGTCATCCATTTTTAGCAGTGCCTTGACGTTTTACAGTTCACCATGTCAACGTAATTTAATTAATCATATCAGTTGCCTAGTAACACAAACAAATGCGTCTGATATGTCAAGTAACGTTGTGCTTAGATAGCTCTTATGATGACTGTTTGCTATACAATATTGAACCTTAGGTGGGTAGGAATTTAAATTCCTTGACTGTACTAACTTACGATTACAGGTCGATCAGGATGTCTTCCGGCTGATATGATGATGATGATGATGATTGGCCCTAGTTAGGCGTTTTCCTTTATAAATAGGTTTTCCCATGTTATTGGCTACGAGCGTAACGCTGCGCAGCGATACTCAGTAATTCGGTATTTTGGTAATTCGGTACTTTGGTAGTTCAGTAGTTCGATAATTCGGCAATTCTATAATACGGTAATTGGTCAATTCAATTATATAGTAATTCAGTATCTTTATTGCCAAAAAGGAATCCATCAATGCAATAAAACATACTGAAGAATAAAACTTAATCCTTATAAAAAGAATAACTTTAAAAAAGAAAAGAAAATTGTCGACAGCGCATAAAAAATAATGCCTTCTGACTAACGCGGGATTGGACAAAACGTGGCGCAAATTGTAATACTGACATTACATTCAGTGTGGCATACTGATGTCACAAATCACGTGAGTTCACTAGAACTCACTTCAATGTACAAAATACCGCATACCTTTCCTGCCCCGCCAAGTCAGGAACCGGGCTTTGGCGTGTAAATTTAAAACAAAACAAGGCATATAAACCAAATGTTTCGTGCATATAACTGTAACTGACAAACAGCATCCATACATCAAAAACACAATATCAAGACCCATAATGCCGAACCCTTTAAACTACCCGCGAAAGGCGATCGCAAATTTTAACCGGCCGATGTAACCCGGCAAAATTCAAAACACATACGCTCAACCGCCAGGCTGTGGCTGCTCGCGCAAATTTAATCTGTGCGGATAAAATCCGGATAGCGACGCCGCCGTGCGTGAAATTGGTCAGGGGCCGCCATAAATTATAACCGGCACCTAATGATGTATGGGGCAACACTGTAAAGAGCAATGAACGACGTAAGTCACGAGTTTTTGTTTGAATAAAGCATCCTTTTGTCTTAAGGTACACATGATTTTTGCGCACGAGCGACTTTTAAACGGTAATAATAATAATATAGGTACCTATCTTCTACGCATAATTTACATGCATACCTTTCACGTTAATATCGCGCACGAAACTTTGGTGTTCAAAAAAATGAGATTTAAGACATTGTGTGCAAAAAGTACGTTAAGAATTTTACGTCACACCTGGTCATATTGCGAGTTTTACTGCACGCTGCGCGTACGGGAAAACTCGCATTGTGGCCAGGTGAAGACGTAAAATTTTGTACTCAACACGGGCGGTAATTCGTAAAGCCCCAGAGCGCATATTTATGGCCCTCACCTTCGGTTCGGGCCACAAACACCTGCGATCTGGGGCATTGACGAATTCACCGCCCTACTTACGTAATGTACTATTACAAACTCAAGTCTTCAAAGCCCTTCGGCGTCAGATTTCTAATAGACACTCGTTCGTAAAACATATCTTAGCGTACTTAATTGTGGCACAATGTACTACTCATAATGTTCGAAAATGTTTCTCATCTCCTTAAAATAGATCTAAAAGTGGATAGTCTAGTCTACTTATCATACTTTCTATTCATCGTCTTAATAAGAAGGTTTATTACCAACTCGGTAGCAAGTTTGTTCGTTTGCATTTTTATTACTTTGTAATTCCCCGCAATATTAAAATGGACCCTTCGCAGACTCGCGATTAATAAGTGTTCGAATTGATTAGGTGGTTTATAACGCTAGGGAGGGAATATTGCACGGGTTATCTTTGGAATATTGAAATACTAGCTATCTAGGTATACTTATGGGATCAATATTTTGCGAGATATGAAGGGATTGCTCAAGATGTGAATGCGCTGTTTATCTTGATTCCTTTCAGTAATTTTGAGAAACCTATATTGATCGACTAAAAAGAAAAACTTTTTCTTCAGACGACCTTCAACAGCAACATGTGAATGTGACATGTGCGTAGGACCGTTACATTTTGGTACGACTCGGCAGACCCTCATTTCTAGTGCCAAGATAAAGTTAAAATTCGCCGCGCTGCTTTCATATTTATTCTTGCCTGTAAAATTATAAAATATAGACCGCCTGTATAGAATAGAATATAAATTAATTTATTGCAGACATAAATAAAATTTCGTTCTTGATTAGAAAATTTAAAAAAAGATATATATACACATATACATACACCAATATTCATGAGCATTGAACTAGTTTACAGTAAGACAAACTCGGAACACGAATGAGAATAAATGGGTAATAACACGATGACACTAAGAGAACCCAAGCAATCACAATAATTCCGCGGCTACCTTCGAGTAAGCGAAAGCACTTGGCGTAAACTTCACACCTATTTGGGCCCTTAGTCTGCAGTTTTAGTCGTATAATATCGCGGTAAAAAGCGTGTTTTACGGGAATATTGTCCCCCTCCTGTCTGGCAAAGATAAGGTGTTGCTTAAACAACAGACGTGGCATAATATACCGAACATGTTGTAATTTTTTATATTCATTTACTGACACCCCTTTTTAAATTTATCATTTTATTTTTGAATTATATGGGGCATCAACAGCAAAATATACAAAAAATTTAAAAGTAGTAGCCAATAACTCAATAACAATGGTCCACTAATATGCAACCAATAAGCCAAAATAAGTGGTAAATGAAACGTCAATTTATATTTGTATGTGAGTGCGTGTAAGAAGATAGGTATGAATAACTCTGAGTGTGCCTATGTGTTTAGCCAAAGTTTTGGGAATATCTTCCTGAGTTTATGTATAGTGTTTCTGGTAGTTGGCATATTCTACGAGCTATCACCGAATTGTTAACATTTGTTATGCCCTTGTTAAACCAGGATCATATTTTCAAAATGATTTTGTAAGTATGCTTTATATTAATTTGGTAGGTACGTACACAAATCTTGTTTTTTTAATCATTTATAAGTACGATAAGTCCGCCTTTTGTATATTTTTACTTTTGTGCAATAAAATTTAAATAATTAAATAAGTATGAATATGTAGTGCCGCTCTTAAACGCAAGTAGATCACTAGCTGACTTTAAAGAACACGCTGCTGATGAATGACAAAAAAAGGTTAAAAATTTATATCTGTTAATCGACCTATATTTGAAATCACGTTTTTTTTTTAAAAAAACCATTATTATCATTAATGATATAATGGAATATAGGGTTTTATGGGGGCAAAAATCGATCTAGCTTTGTCTCATGTATGGGAAAATGTATTTTCTCCGTTTTTTCCAGCCGAGCTGAGCTCGGTCGCCCGGGGACTATAGATTTATAATCAAGCATTACATAAACCCATGTACTTATATCATGATTTGTGATTTTTAAAATGTACGTACAATTGTAACTTAGCCAAAACAAAAATTCTCTCGGAAGCATCAGCTCTATTTAATGTTCCGTCTGTACCTATATGCTACTCTATGCCACGTCCTCCGGCCCGCATGTGGCACGATGGCATTGCACTAGACGCCGATGGCCCTCGTACCAAATTGTAAAGTTTGTTCATTCTCATCCAAATACACCGTTAGGACACGCTGCGAGATTGCCTTTTGTTTCAATGTTGATTACGAAATATTGGACAAGAAAACTTATATTTTGCTAAAAGTGACTACATTTTCGAGACATCAAAGGGATCATATATCATATATATAATCATATATAAGATATCTAAACTGCATAAAACCTGCATAAGACTACTATTTTAAACCTTCATAATGTAAGTTAGGAATACTGCGACGGAAAGGGACGGCCTCGGTGCACTTTAATACTGTCAGTGTCACTGCCAGGAACCTGCCTAGCGGGCGCCTCTACGCCGTATGCGCTAAGGTGCAAACCACGAAATCGGCGATTAAGCCTTGAAAATAATGGTATAAATATTATAATTATCTACATAGTGACAGAAGGTTGGAGGATAAGCCGAAAGATAGGTGATAAAAGTTGATTTTATTTAATGTTAGACCATTTTGTACTCAACAATTTTGACAAAATGTATGACTATGTAGTTAAGTAGACACGTTCTAAGACATTTTTAACATTTTGAAAGAAAGAAACATATATTTATTGCCTTAAAATAAAAAGAACCAATGAACTAAAAATATCCTACATACAAAAGTTATGATTTAATTTTATGCCCATTGTGGATTATTTGATGAATATAATTTTATGTTATTAATGTTGAGTAAAATATTGCAATATTTGCTTGCCATACTGTGGCAGAACATGCATTCATGTGATTCATGTCACTAATGCATCTCTGACATGTTAATTGTGTATAAGTGTGTTTATTCAACGAATATAACTAAATTAAATTGTATGCTTTAGTACTGTAGCGTAGTGAAAACCTCAGCTCGCGTTCTGAACACCACTCGGCCAAGACTTTTCCAATCTAGTAAGAAAACTCAATACCCCACTGATAAACATGTCTCCGTCCTAACTTGTAAATTGGATCCCGCCGTCCTTATCTCGTTTATCACTGAAATCGTTGGCGATACCTCCAAAACAATTGCCAGCTCATACGCATCGGACCAAATTACATTTCCAATTCATGAAGGCATTTTTTCCCTTTCCTTCCCTTTGCAACCCCCACTTTGCACCTCACGATCTTTTTCTATGAATAATTTTTCGAAGTTACTTGTTGACTTAATTTTATATCGGTTCGGTGTTAACTGTAGAAATGTTGGTTTTTTAGCGCTTGCGCAAACCTATTACGTTGGTTTTTTGTGCGTGAAACAAAAACGTAATGTACGCTGATGGCGAGGTAGTGGCTCAGGACGATTTGAGAATTCACACAATTACAACGGCTGAGATGTGAAGTTTTTAAAAAATAGTAACGTAAATTTCGATCATAGTGGAAAATTTAAAAATTATTCGCCACGAACGGGATTTGAACCCACAACCTCTGGAATCCGTCCATCGCTCTCCCAATTGAGCTACCGTGGGTCCGCTAATGGCGACGAATCTTTCAATCCCTTCCACTATTGTATTTACACCTTAGGGAGGCTCGTAGCGACATCTACCACGAAGTTATTACAACTTCTGTAACGGCACCAACGTCTCAAGTTACAGTCGTGGCGAATAATTTTTCAATTTTCCACTAAGATCGAAATTTGGAATTTCGTTAGCGGACGTTTCTGCTTCATAAACATTTAATGTTAAATAGTAACGTTTAAAAAATATGAGTTTAAAACTTTAAGGAGCTTTCATTGTCCCTTTATTTCGAAATGACCATGCGCATGCGGTATGGTTTTGATGCATTTGATATTCTTTCTATGTCTATAACAGATTCATCAATCCATTTTATAACAAACATTACATACTTTCGCGTATATGTATGAAGAGGTGACTACCTTTTTAATTTTTTTAACACAAGAGAAATAATACCAAAGGGGTAATCAATGCGTTAGGGCAATTCAACTGTAATATTTTCCATATACACAAGTTTACATTTAGATCTACTGACCGTACCTACGGCTTTACGACCAACATATTTTAATGGTTTCCGTATTGTATATAGTTGATAATCTTTAGCTGGTTGTAGATCCCGTTACATTTCGGAGACATTTTCCAGTTTAGGTATATAAAAATTAAAGTTACATTACTTACGTTTCAGCTTAACTCAAACTTGTATCGTTCAGGACGTTTCAACTCGCTTTCTGTAGTAGAGCGAGATATTTTGTCAAACATGCACCGGTTGAAATCTCAAGTGTAGTGGCAGAAGCATCGCAAACGAGCCGGCTTGGTAATTGGAAGGAATATGCACTGTCGAGCTCCACTACCTGCTGGGCGGTTCACAGTATCTTCCTACTCACCTCACCAATCCTATATAATATATCTTGACCCCGAGACCCTTAACAACTACACGTAATCTGAGAACAGACTTATACTAGCTCGCCTCAAGTGGTCGGTATGCGTCGTGAACATCAGCCCTGCGCTGCGCTCGCAAATTGTCCGAAATATATTAACCTAGTAGTTGGACGTGAACCTGAAATTCTGAAAACCCTTGCAAATATTTTCATCTGCTATTGAAAAAAATATTCAGTTAGGTGAATTTGAATAACTAAATGGCGGAATCAAAATATGAGTACTATTACATCCATAGGATTTTTATTTTATTTTACCGAGACGCCTATTTTTAAACAGCGCTATATGTACGAAACAAAGGTTATTTTTGACGGTCAGAATAAAATGTAGTTGTTATTGGTATGAAATACTCAAAGTAATATACGGCCTTCTTTATCGGTTTCAAACAGTTCAGCACTTTTTCAATTTGATATAACATGGTTTTCTACAAAAATATTTATCCCAGTGGCCGATGAAAATGGGCAATTTCCATTCCACTCATTTGGCATCTAGAAAAAAGCTCAATTTCACTGTAAATGTATCAGTACTTTTAAAAACAATTTCATTAACAATATCGTTAAGGTACGAAATTAAAACAAGCTTCCCGGGGCACGGCTGATGCCTAATGAACCGATGCCTTTTAATCCGGCAATCGTTTTCCCACACAATGTTAAAACGGCACAAATGCACACGTATTCCAAACAAATTATTCTTTTTCAATTCGTAATTGGAGCATTTATTTTCCCGATCCTTGATTCTATTAAGTCGCGAGTAGACAAAGTTTGTAAGCGTTTTAAGCCTTTTTCGTTTGGGTCGGGGTATTTATTTACGCGTGCGTTTAATCCCTGAACTGGATTACATTACAAATTTAAAGCGTCCTGATTGGTGCAAATGCAAAGCTCGTGATTGGTGGGAATTGTCGCACTTATTGACTGCGCGTTTATTATTATTGTTGTCAATTGGTTTCAATCGCTGTTCTGTTTTGCTAGCGTGTACTTTTTAAAACAAGATTATTTAACTTTTACAAAGAGCACTACGGTGAAGTTACGGATACAATTGGCTGTTTTCTAAATTAGTGGCAGGTTTTTAAATACACGGTGTTTTCTTAAACGTCTTTGTTCTGAAGCCCAGTTAATGTATACATTACAAAGAACTTAAAAAAAGGTTTTGGTTTTAAAATCCATTATTATAGTTTTTTTGTTTCTATATTAATTTTAATCATCCAGCCAAGTGACCGCAGTGTCCGCTAGCCGCCATCTTATGTAGATTGGTAAGAACTCTAACCGGGTGTATAATCTTCGCTCCGCGCGCCATAGAGAATTTTTCAAACTTAATTACCTTTTATTACTAAAGTTAACAACAAAAATATTTTTTTCCACGAATGATTAGTACGTTTTTGATACTTTAAGTGGACTTGGGCTCTAAGACGGTTAAAAAAACACGTTGTATATTTTTGACAGCAGTTTTCAGAAACACAAAACAACCTAACAATTACTGTTAGTGATATAAAGATTAATAGATCCAAGTTAAACCATAACCCGTATATATTATATCTATATCGGACAAAAGATCACCAATTTTGGGTTGTCCTTCAACAAAGCTTGAATTCAACACATAGTACTATGCTTGAAATCCTTTTTAATATTGACCAAACTATTCGATTATGAGGTAAACTATTCATTTATTAGACGACACAGTTCCCTGGTAGTCAGCATTACGTCCTAAGACATAGGTTCTTTTTACATTACCCACTTGAGTGCTCGCGATTCAAAAAAAGGTGCTGTAAAGTGCTTAAATTTACCGCGCGCCAGCGGCGCCGTGTCGTGTTTTGTTAATAAATCAATTACTTGGCATTCACTGAATTTTTTGATCTGATTCTTTTTACGTTGCAAAGCTAAAGAAACGGGCAATTTTTTCACATACATAAGTAAACAGGTCATTATAATAAAATTAATTTGAAAAAAATCACAAATTATCAATAACAAAAAATAGCCCTACGTACCTACCGGAACGAATGCCGTTTTTGACGTCCGATTACCGACAATTCCCACCACTTCAAACCACAAATACACTCACATATCACACTTCACAACTAAATACATATCAGGCCGATTACCACTTCAATATTTACTCTTTTGTTTTCATTCCAAATGTAAACAAACCCACGTGCAGGTCTTCACGAGTCATACTAAACGTTACCGGTCAACAACTTTATTAATTTCGTGAAATTGTTCCATAGACTGCGGTTTTGTTTTTTTTTATGTTGCCACATTCAACCTCTACCAAATTAAGTCAACAGAAAAGGGCTCTTCGCACGTTCCAACATAGATATGATTTAAAAACCATTTGAACTCCACCCCGCAACTGGCGTTGCGAGAGCACTTTGCGATTTGACAAGTCGCAACCGTAGTTGCGCCGAGCACTTGAGTGGACTTACTCATTTGTTACCATTTTTAGCGTTCCGTACCCAAAGGGTAAAAACGGGACTATATTACTAAGGCCCCGCTGTCCGTTTGTCCGTCTGTCACCAGGCGGTATCTTATGAACCGTGATAGTTAGACAGTTGAAATTTTCACAGATGATGTACCTATTTCTGTTGCGGCTATAACAATAAATACTAAACACAGAATAAAATAAATATTGAAAGGGGCTCCCATACAACAAACGTGTTTTTTTTGCCGTTTTTATAAATAATGCTACGGAACACTTCGTGTGCGAGTCCGACTCGCACTGGGTCGGTTTTTATTTTTAGTAATTTCTAATAAGTAAAATATTTTGAATGTAAAAATTAAACAGGGCCATTACGTAGGTAGTAAGTATCCAAAATAGGGAGGGAAAAAACGTTGTTTTGTGTTGGACCGGGTAGCAAATAAAACGATGTCTATAACGGACCTAGTTATGTAGTATATTAAAAAATAAAACCCTTAACTAAAACCTATATCTAAAAGTGTTGAGCGCCAAGCCCTGTTAACAACTGTTTTCGGGATCCCTGCTTATCCGATGCGCCGGCTAGCGCGATTATAATAAAAACCAGGTTTCAACTAAACCTCGAAGGGCATGTCCAAAGGCTAGAACAAAGGAGTAAGCTTAGACACGGCTGCCGGTATGTGACTACTGCCTGATTACAGTGTTAAGTTTTAAATAACTAAAACTTACCCCTTCGCTGTTTATGCCACACACAATTTAACCAAAACAAACGTCCGTAATACGAGTAGAAAACAATCTCACAAATCAATTCATTTTCATCTCTCCTGTTCTGAAAGTTGAGTTTTCATGGGTATATAGCCGGGTGGAAAATTGCGTGTTCTCCCCTAGGGTGGAAAGTAATTTTTTTTTAATTGGTAAGATCAGCCACGGAGTCGAAGATAATACAGTATTAAAATAAAAGCTTTTCACAAATCGACAGTCAGCTATAGGTACCTACATTAAACGACGTGTTTATTACTACCTATAGGTTGATATTAAAATCGTTTTTCAGTTGGTTTATTTTTATTCGCAATTACAGAAAATCAATATTCATAATCATTCCTCTATTCGACTGCCCGGCATAATGCCATGTAACTTTTTCTTTTTTTACGTTTCGCCATGGCCCTCTAGATTAGTCACGTCGCGGCCTACTCGATTACAATTTAAGTCGTGTAGTCTAGTAGGCCGTGGCATAATGTAGCCAGTGCGAAGAAGTTGGATATTGGATAGTACAATTATTTTAATTATTTTCCTCACAATCGAAATGAAAAGTAGAGTGTTTAACTCGGGTGAAATTACCCATTTGACCCTCGAACTATTGGCGCTCTCACTTCGTTCGAGCGCCAGAAATATCTCGGGTGCAATGGGTCACTTTCAACCCTTGGTGTCCAAAGTTTTAATGTTCTGTCTCTTTTGCGCAAAACGTACCGTCATATATAACAATTGTCATATACTATGATGCTCGAGGATGGTGACGTCACGATCTGCTAGCGTTTTCTCTTTCTAACAAGCAACATTATAACGGTTGTAACTTCGAATTTGAACTTTCGTGAGACATGTTATAATAATACTTTTAATTACACGGTTCAACTCACGTATAAAAATATTTATTCAATATCATTTACAATTGTGTTTACATACAAACAGAAATACTCTAAACTACACAATACGTAATAAATCCGCAAACGCAGGCTTCGTCAGATGGAATACAAAATAGACAAGTTTCGACACCAAACACCAATAACATGTCATTCGCAACAGGCTCCGTAAAAGTTGTGGAAGATAACAAAATAATATAGAGGTGGTGGAAGGTTAAAAATGACTTAAAAAGGCTCGCTCCGAGCCGCACCCGGGCCAAACGTCCCCATTACACTGGCAGCGTTCCCACGTTGTATGGCCAACGAAATCTGTTGAACCAGGTACGACCCCGAGCGAGGATCACCCCCTCTATCTCTGAACCCCCTTGGTTAACAATCTACTATTTCATCTCTCCTGTTCTGAAACTTATGGGTATGTAGCCGGGTGGGAAATTGCGTGTGGAGAACACGGTGGAAAGGGTGGAAATTATTTTTTTAAATCGGTAAGATAGAGTATTTTAAATAAAAGCTTTTCACAAATCGACAGTCAGCTATAGGTCAGGTCAAGTCAACAGTCACTGGAGTACCACACATTAAACAAGTATTGATGTATTTTAGTGTCACCTGACAATGCAGGTTATTCGTAATCTAATAATCATCACAGCACACTGAAATTATTTTTCAGTATAATCAGTGTTAGTACGGTGGCAATATCGCAAAAAGTCGTCTCCTTCACGATTTTCGTACGGTTGTGTTCCTCGTTGTCTCCAGAGTACGAATCTGCCGGTTTTAGTTGAGGGAAAGGGGACGGACATAGCTGTGACGTCATAAAGATGGCAGCAGACGGTCATCGATTTGTTCCAATCTCGGGTTCTATTTTACTGATCGGTTCGTGTGAGGTGTCATTTGAAAGCATATTAAACTTTATATAATTGTTTATTCGAGCCCTATGACGTACCACCAAAATCTTTTTAAATATTTGACAAAATATGACTTTTTTACCGTGCGCGTTAGCATGAGTACTGATAAAACACGCTTGTAACTCAACAAATAATAACATTAGCGCAATCAAAGATGTTATGAAAAAGATAGGTAATTTTATAATATTTCCAACAATATAGATTTTGTTGGTGTACAGGTCGATTCACGAGAGCTGGCATGAATGAATTGACCGAAAGTAGTGTCACTTGTCACTGTGAGAGGCAGTGAGTGCCGTTCTTATACAGGGGCCTCCTAATATTTTGTAAACATGTACCTAATACGTTTTCTTTATTTAATAAAAAATAAATTATACATATTATTATAATTATCATGTTAATCTTTTTAGTAATTAATATTAAAGTCCTTTGTAAATAAAGCGTATTTATATTTTTCTGACTTATTTTTAATGTCAAGAATCGAAAGGTGATGGCTTCTTCGAATTGTAAAAAATCTTAAAAAAAGAGAAACACAAACAAACAAATTCTAAAACACAAAGTATCGTACCTAATCACTTTTTGCATCAACCTGTATTTAATTATTATGTGATGCACACAAAGACATTATCATTCACTCGTTCAATTCATTCGTGCCAGCTTTCGTGAATCGACCTGTACATAAGTAAATAACGAAGTAATAATACATTTTGCTAATCACGCACCGATTAACCATCACCACGCTAGACTCTGCTAGCGATCGCTGTCGTCACGTGGCCACAGATTATATAATAGTTCTACAAACAGATACTCAGGTCTGAATAAAAATGTCAATACCTACTGCTTTAAGTGCCTACGAAATTTAACAATGGAGCGACCTTGAAGGCGCGGGTCGTTGCCCGCATGCGCCGGCCAATCAACGCTAGAGTTGACATCGCTTAGAAATGATTTTATAATTAATAGTTGAGTGAAATAAAAAACGGTTTACGTTTTAAATTATTTTGCAAAACATAAAATTCTATTATAATGTGTGAGTACACTATGGTGAAGCAACTGTCCCGTTTTTACCCTTTGGGTACGGTTCCGGTTGGGTACGAACCCTAAAAAGCAAATAGGTAAAAATATCCGGGGTTTCCCAAGATACTGCCAGTATCTGAACTGCATAGTCACTTACATCTTACATACATACATACAAACATATCAACGCAGCATGTTAAATACAATTGAAGCCATGTTACCTATTGCTCACCCTGTCTATGGTTACGACATGCGAAAATTTGAATGTAGGTACTAATTATTATTAATCTACCACATAATACAGAACGAAACCTTTTGTGTATATAGTTAAGTAACGTAATTTAAATATATCCCGGAGACCGTACGAAATAAAGTTTGTTAGGTACCTACGTATCTTCGTTATTTACAACGTATGTATAAGAATAACGTAATAGTTTAAAAGTAGCATTACAAACTTGAAAGTAGACACTAGGCATAATTTGTTGTCATGTATTGTTTTAAAATATTCTGATTATGTGTTTCATCCTCGCGAGTGAATTCCAGCCCTTCCAAAAAGTCAAGTCCCTATACCAACCAACGACGATGTATTCGCCCTTTATTAAGCTGTCGTGCGAATCTTACGAAGTAAACTATTATACTTATTGCTGTTATACAGGGATAAACATAAACATGAAATCTACGAAAACAGCTAAATAATTTGGACTTCATGGCAGTGGCGGAGTAAACTTGTCTGAAGCTCGGGGTAGGTATACTAAATTACCGAAACTCAAGCAGGCCTTACAAAATAATTACGTATTTGAAATAGGTATTAAAGATTCAATGTTCCGTAAACGTCCTTGTTAAAACTCACTAGTTCGTACCAGGTCAATAATTAGTACTTGGGTACCTATATAAAGTAAGTAGGTAGGGTTACTAATCTGTCATCGTCAGTCGGCAGATAAAAAACCATAAATGTCTATTTGTTTTATTGTTGTCACACCCCACAACGCTGCAGTGAATCGACTTTATTCGCAACGAAGTCATTTTCAATACCTAACTGTGCGCATAAGCAGCGTCCGGCCGTGAGCGCGTGTGCCAACCAACTGGCTGAATGAACCGACCTCGGTTTCCAAAGTCTAGGTATAAATCTTAGTTCCCACGGTTCAGCTAGGTAGCACTGACATGGCGCCTTGAGACACTCTTGTTTTGTTTTCTGAGTAATTATACGAGTCAGACGGTCATCATACGCACCTAAAGCAGTAAAATAAAGGCTACTTCAGGAACCTTGTAGCCCAAGCCGAAGGCGAAGCGAGAGCTCTGAAGCGTTCTTTTCTTTTCTTAGAAGACGTAAAATGTGTGTGGGGGGTGACCCCCTTACACTAATTTACGTCTTCTTTTGGCTCTCAAGTGAGATTGTTAATCTCTGTTAGTGTAGTTCCTAGTATAACATCCTACATAGTGTAAAACAAAGTCGCTTCCTGCTGTCTGTCCCTATGTGTGCTTAAATCTTTAGAACTACGCAACGGATTTTGATGCGGTATTTTATAATAGATACAGTGATTCAAGAGGAAGGTTTATATGTATGACATAGTATCCGTGCAAAGCCGGGGCGGGTCGCTAGTTGAAAATAAATAATATAACAATCAACGCAAGCAGCTTTATTAGACAACTAGCTTCCGCCCGCGACTTGGTCTGCGTGGGCCCAGGATAAAAACTATCCCTTATTTTAATCCAGGCTATGAACTATCTTCGTGCAAAATTTCATCCAAATAAGTGTGGTTGAGTAACAAACATCCAAACAAAAGTCCGAGAGCGTACCCTAAAGGGACGCTACACACGTTCGTCCCTACGCAGAGCTCGGCCTGCCGCCTCGCGTGCCATGCCTTTGGCCCTTAGGTTCCCTTGTAACACATTCAGGAGTAGAGTATTCGAGAGCGCACTCTGAAGAGACGCTTCGGGCCTTTGGCCCTCAGATTCGCTTGTAAGATGCTTAGGAGTAATAAAGTGTCCGCGTGGGCCTGCCTTTCGAGCCTTTAGCCCTCTGGCTTGCGTGGAGAGCCTGCTCTGAAGCGACGCTTCGGCTCTCGCCCCTACGCTACGCAGAGCTCAGCCTGCCGCCTCGCGTGCTATGCCGCTCTCCTTCGGGCCTTCGGCCGTCAGATTCGCTTTTAAGACACTTAGGAGTAATAAAGTGTCCACGTGGGCCCGCCTTTCGGGCCTTTGGCCCTCTGGCTTGCGTGGAGAGCATTCCCTGAAGGTACGAAGAAGGTACGCTTCGTACCTTCAGCCCTCGGGTTGTAAGTAGTAAAATATCCGCGTGGGCTCGTCCTTCGGGTCTTCGGCCTTCGGGCTCGTGTGAAGAGCACGCTCTGGAGGGACGCACGCACACGCTCAGATTCGCTTGTCCTTGAACTCAGGAGTAAAGTATCCGAGAGCGCACTTTGGAGGGACGCTTCAGGCCTTCGGGCCTACGTGGAGCCCGGTCTGCGGCCTCGCGAGCCTCGCCGCTCACGGTTCTGTTCGAACTTGTTGCCTGAAAAACTGCAATGACTTGCAGTTCCATAGTACAGAATATATATCAGTCGACAAACCATAAATATCTATATGCATCTCCAGAGAAAAAATTGTGTTTACCTAAAGCTGTTGCTAGAAAGGTTAATGTAAGAAATCACCACGTCCAATGGCCATGTCGACAGTTTGGGTCCTAGTTGTCGGGCTGTATTTTGGCAAAAGCTCGCGCTCCACAGACAATGCATTTATGAATTTAAAATGGCTTTTTATTGAAACATAATGACAAAATAAATTATGCTCATCTGGCTGATAACTTGCTCCTAGGTGTAATTGATTATTTACACACCTATGTAATGAAACTCAAGACATTTGCATCCCTGCATATGGGCTGAATACACTGTTGTGTGTAATCATATTGACATTTGTATTATTTATATAAGTATCTACTGTATTCCGGCAAATAAATGATATTGATTGATAGATTTATTTGAAATAACTCATTTCACCGATTAAAAAACTAAACTACGCGTACTAATATACAGTTAAACACAAAATTTATTAATTCGACTACAGTACCTTTCATTTGGGAACACCAAAAATTAACTTTCAAAGTATTTCAAACATACACAGCATGCTGGTTGCCGCGGACTTGCGTTACGGAATTGGCCATAATATGTAATTATTATTGAACTACAACAAATTGCATATTTTTGGCAAGCTAATAAAATGCTTGATATTTTTTATAATGACATTAATCATGCTAAAGTATCTCTTTCTCGAATTATGACGTTAATTAAGCAAACGTCTAAGGTAAAATAATCCATTATTATTTCAAACGGTTTGTTGTACGTTTTACAGTTGAAGAAAACAATTATAGTACGTTTAATATGCTTTCAAATGACACCTCACACGAATATACGCAATAGAACCCGAGATTTGAACAAAAATCGTATGGCATATATTATTTTGGCCTTTAAAGTTTGCCACTATTTAGTACCACCCAGGGGACACGTGCAGGGTTGGGGTGGGTAGCTCCTGCGGACGCGAGTGACAGCTGTCCCCACTTTGTCAAGTGAATGGGCAACTCGCCTGTTAGAAGTTCTTAAGCCGCCCGAAGGCCTCTAACTCGGCTTAACAACTACTGTCATAGACAGCAGCCAGGATCAACTGCTTAGCGTGCCTTCCAAAGCACGGAAACGCGCATTTATATTAACCACTCAAACATCAGGCGGTCATCCATCCAAAGACTGACCGCCATCTTTGTCACGTCACAACTATGCCCGGCCCCTTTCCCTTAACTAAAACCGGTAGATTCGTACTCTGGAGAGAACAAGGAACACATACCAGTGTTAGGTATATGGAAGACGTGTCCACGACTTTTATCAATATTGCCCAATTTCAGCCGTACTATATATTTTTTCACGTGAGCTCCACTTAACACTCGAGTACAGTTTAGTGTAAAAATATAGGTGCATGGTGCATACAACTTACTCATAAATATGACCCATAACTCTTATGTGAGTGGATTAAGGTTTTGGTACTTATTTATGAGAGGATATTATCGATACATATTTTTGCAATATTTACAACATTAATGAAATATTGATTTAGTTTATTACTAACTATATAGACTATTCGTAATCATTACAATCATCACAGCTTGTCAGTGGAGTGTTTCTATAAAATCTGTATGTTTAAGGCCTGCAACACATTGGCGTGGCCTGCGGTGGCGGACAATAGAAAATTTGACAGCGGTGGACAAGTTTACTATTGTCCGCCGGGGCCAGGCCGCGCCAGTGTGATGCAGGCATAATACTGGAGTCATTAATAATTGTTTTTTTAATTACTACCATAGAGATTATTTGTAATCTTACAATCATCACAGCTTTACCATGGAGGTTTTTGTACAGTAAAACATAACCATAGCTAAACTCGGTAAAAGATAACATTTTTCAAGTGAGCTGATCCATTCAATAATGGAGTACTACACATTAATTAAGTATTGATTTAGTTAGCTTACTATAACTACATAACATATACAGGCTATATTCGTAATTTTATTAGACGCGCAATGCCTCTCTCCTTATCCACTACAACGTCAAAGTTCAAGACTTGATTAAAAATTAAACACTTATTCATTTTCAAAGTAAACTTTTAACGCACATTGTCGTATTACATTTTCCAAATGCAAATGAACTGTCGATGTCCGGTTGTCAGCACAGAGGGGAAGCCCCCGCGTAGAAAACAAGCAACGGCGTGCTGTGATTGGTCATGACGTTCTCGCCGTCGGCGCACTAGACTCGCGCGCTGATCGTCGTAAGTTCAAATTTGAAAAATAATTGATAAGTGAATAAAACGAGGAGAATTAGATTAGATAATTAGATTAATGAATTACTTAGATTTTTTATCAATAGATTACTATGATAAAGCTGGATTATGTGCGTCGACTTGAATTTTTTTGAGATTTATTTTTAAATAATTAGGAGGATTTCAACATTAAACTGTTCGTATAAAATTAAGCTATTGATAAATATGTTATTAATTCAAACTCTGGTTAACTTTTATAGTTTTTAATAGTATTCAGTAATCCAAACCCACTTGTATAATCTTTTAGAGGAAATATATACATTTTATTTGGGTCGGATTATACCGACGTTATCACTTGACGAAAATTTTAGAAAATTAAATGGGAGATTATAATACTAAAATGCGGTACTCCATTGAAGAAAAATACGACTTGTATAATTTATCCTTGGATTTACAAGGGTCGCTAAGAAAACGCTATATAATACCTAAAGCAACGTCAAAATTCACTAGAATTTTTAACTTCTAGTAGTACTCATTATAGTCTAAATGTTAACAAAAACATCGCGACCTTGTGAGTTATCGAAGGTGCATTCATTTCGCGTACCGTACTATTCTTCAAGCGCGCTCGTTTATAGAGAAACCACAAAAGTCCAAATTCAAAGCAAAGTTCAGAGGGAAAATCACACGTGGTAGGTACTTATTCAAACTATCAACACAAAGATCTCAACCGTATGAGTGATAAGCAGCAACTGACCGTCTCCAATGACAATTATTGTACCCTTTCGCGGCGTTAATGCAAATCTACCTGCAATGCTGTGATCCGATTGGCTGCGTTGTGGCTAAGTAGTTTGCAGGCGTCTTATTTCAGGCAGGGGGGGGGGGGGGGTAATGTGCAGCGTTATGAGAACGCTGTGCTACTGTGTTCCCATAGTAATCCCCCCCCTTTTTTTAAATAAAACATCAATTAAAAAAAATTAAAAACAATAATACGTTAGTCTCTCATTTGGGACCTTAACCTAAAATCACTTTTTCTAGTTACACACTTGTTATCACTAATACACTGTCGGTGCAGCCTGCATTTGCTGCGGTTGCACATTGTGGACTCGGATGGCAGTGAAGTGGGCGGCGGCAGCGATTCGACTGTCTTGCGTAACCAGCTATTAACATGGCGCTTGCATTTGGCGCGCAACACGTACAAAAATGTGATCAATATGATCACCCCGACGACCAGTAGTCCTATTCCGACGTGATTAAGTTTAGATTCGACTTGCCCGGAGAGTGACTGAACCTGTGCGATGGCGATATTACTGTTTTAGGACCTATCGTCTTTGCTCGGTCCCAACCCCATCGTACACGTCCTACAAGCACTTAAATATTTAGCTAAAACTTGCAATTTTAACACTTGTCTCGAGGTAAATCTTCGCGACCAGTTTGTGTCGGGGCTGTTTAATGAAGACATGAGATCCAGGATATTTGCTGAGCAAAATATAGACTACAAGCGCGCTGTGGAACTGGCGCTGGCGCTGGAGGCGGCGGAGCGACACGCGGCGACCGCGTGCGCACCGCGGGCCGCGGGCGCAGCGCGGACGGCCACACAGCTCGCCCTAGGGGACGATGGCTTGCATCGGTTCGGCTCGGGCCGGGGCGCCGGCGCCGCCGCCACGCGCGCCGACTCGAGGCAGCGCGCGTCGTGCGGGCCCTGCGGCTAGGCGGGACATGCTGATGATGGCAGGTGTCGGTTCAGGAATTATACGTGTGACAATTGCGGACAAAAAGGTCACTTAAAAGTAATGTGTAAAGCAAAAAGTGTCCTTGGTGGTACGACCGGAAAGAAGATGTCGAGAGGTCAGTTATATTTCAATAATCCCGACGATAGCGATGCCAGCGACGACTGTCCGTTTTATAATTTAGTGATTAGCAGTGAGGGTGACGGCCCGTATTATGTATCTTTGAAGGTTGAAAATGTAACTTGTAATTTCGAGGTTGACACGGGAAGCAAAATTTCAGCTATATCAAAGCATTTTTATGACCAATATTTTCAAGATTTGCCTATTCAAACAGCTTACCCTGAGATCGTATACTGGTGACGTCATCCAAACATTAGGCTACATAAGCGTCAGCGTTGCTTGTGACAACAGATCGGAAATACTCCATTTGTATGTTTTAAAAACGGGGGACCGCCATTGATGGGTCGAACATGGATTAAAAAGTTAAATATGTCAGTCGATTGTCATAATATTGTCGAGGACGATTCAATGGCGAGATCCTTAAAAAACGAGTTCCCGGAAGTTTTTGCAGATGGGTTGGGAACATTTAAATCGGAACTGAGTTTGCACTTAAAAGATAAGACGCCGGTGTTTGTGAAGGCGCGAGCCCGTGGAACGCGAGCTCGACCGGCTGCAGCGGGAAGGGGTAATCTATAAAGTGGAACGGTCCGACTACGGCACGCCTGCTCCGAGCTAAAGGGTCCTGCGTAGGCCCGGCTTGAAAAAAAAAAAAAAAAAAACGGCACGCCTGTCGTACCAGTGGTCAAACCAAATCGACGGTGGAAAGGCAAAACCACTGAAGCGACATTTTGGTCAAACTAGAGTTATATACTCGGGGTAAAATTTTCTATGATACAATAACAACCACATTCAAATCGGCCCATCCGTTTGGGAGCTACGATACCACAGACAGATACACAGATATACACGTTAAACTTATAACACCCCTCTCTTTACGTCGGGGGTTAAAATAGCAGCCCTCCCAGCATGTTCTGGGCCCAGAGGTTCAATTCGAGATTCAAAGGGACAGGAGGACCCTGTCATTTATCTGTAGCTTGTTTAACCCTTTGACCGCTTTTACTTTCGTGTTAGAATGCGACGTACACGCCAGCATCTTGACAGCTAAAGAGCGAATATGAAACTTATCTGACAGTAAGAAAATTGTTTTGACAGTGTCCACCATAACCACTTTAAAGGTTGTTGGCGTGGTGGGCACGACAGCACTCGACCACTTTAGTGGCTCTCGGCGTTCAAAGGGTTAAACCTCACCTCACGTGGGTGAACACCCACAAATATATATATCTTGATGCCGCGATTCGTAGTAACTAAGCGTAATCAGTGATGTTATTCGACACACGCTAACCGCCGCGCCTCACCAGTCACGCCTAACGAAACTAGACCTCTACTTACGCTTGGTTAAAACGAATCGCAGCGTCAAGATATACTTGTGTGTGAACAGGGTTTACTATAAATTCCCCTTGTTTTACCGACAATCGTTTAATCGAATGAATGTTTCACCGAATTTTCGTTTCATCGAAAGCATTTTTATCTGAGAAACTAACTTTTTGAGTATACTTAAGTTCATGGTAAGTGTTGAAACCCATACCATGAACATACTTTACATTACTACCCATTAAGTAGGTTAGGTTAAGGTGACGTGGTGTGTAACATGCATTTGATGAAAAATAAGGGACTCTGGTGAAGGTTTACCCTTGTTTAACCTTTGTTTTGTGAATGAGGTGAGGTTAAAACAAGTTACGTAACAGCGGCGCAGAGGTCTTGTATCTTAAGTAGTGACTGGTGAGGTGAGGCGCATTAGCTCGTTCCCAAAACCAGCCCTGAGAACATGGTATATAACAACACACTCAAAGCTTTTATGGGTTTCTGGGTGCAAACCATGTCTCTCTTAAGGCAAGGCACTAGATTACGGGTCGGTTTTACGAGTTTATTATTTACGAAATCCTCAGAACTACATATGAAGTTAACAAGCATTTAACCCGCGAACAGCGACCTTTAGGGCTAAGGCTCCGTGGGGACCCAAACTCGCCGACATTTGCATATGAATGCTGGTAATAAAGGAATAATATGCAAAACGACGCTTCTAGGCTGTAAAGAGATATCCATATAAAGTTGTTCGTATTGGGTAACTGTTTGTTTATGTGAATGAAAAGATTTGGCAAACTGGCGCGACCGAGTCATTATAATAAAAACACCGAAATACAAATATTTCCAAATGAGAGTGAGCTAGGTCGATTTTTCACCCCGGCCTTGGAGGCTATACTACGGTGGTCATAGCATTATAAGTAGCTGCTCAACCGAAGACGCCAAAGGTTCTTATTGACGACCGGTTAGCCTAGTGGGTAGTGACGCTGCCTACGAAGCTGGAGGTCCTGGGTTCGAATCCCGGTAAGGGCAAATATTTGTGTGATCTGTGATGAGCATGAATAATTGTTTCTGAGTTATGGATGTTTTCTATGTATTTAAGTATTTATATATATTATATATATCGTCGTCTAGTACCCATAACACAAGTCTTACTAAGCTTACTATGGGACTAGGTCGATTTGTGTATGATTTTCCCCTTTTAATACAGATTTTTAACGTTTTCGTTTGCGTAGTTACTTTTCATGCTGACTGTACAAACGTGGTTAAAATTGATAGATGCATTTTTAAGAGCCCATGTACAAACATATTAATAACTAGTGGCTCCGTGAGCGGTAGAACTGGCGAACCTGACTTACAAACAAACAAAATGACTTGGAAAAAAAACTATAATACATGCAACGAATAACTGCTCAGAAAACAGCAGAGATCAACAGAGATCAGCGGGAGCCCGCGAAAGCGTGACAGCGTGACAACAGACAGATACCAGACATACGATTTTCGGCCCACGCTGAAGCATAGAATTTCGTTCGCTTCGCTCGCTCGTTCGAATATGTTGCTCGATCAATAAGTAAAGGATGCCAATATTTCAAATTAAAGGAAAAAAATGTCTGAGCTGAACTTGAACCGGCGCCCACAGGCACACATTACCCAGCGCTACTAACCAACTGAGCTATCGAAACAATCTGTCCCTGCCACTAAATATTTCAATCATTTCCTTCAGTTTAGTTCGATAGCAGCGTTTCTGGTTCATACAAAATTGATAATGGATGTCTATTTCCTGATGCAGACAATTTGAGATAGTCCTTGAATTATAATATTTAGAATCATTAAGTTAAGTGTTGCGTACTTTTATTCAAATAAATACTTTATGCCTAGCGATGCGTACAGCGACGCGGGCCTTACGCTGCCATGGAAGTTATCCAATCACAATCCTATACATAAAAGCCATAATTATGTTCGGAACTCTTAACGATATATAACATATATATATATATTGAAGGATTGAATATGATTTGGTAGTTAGAGGGAGTGCTACTATCAGTACTATCATCTACTAATTATAGGCAAAACTGTACTTTGATCAGAGCGAGCAACGGCTTAAATGATGTGTTTCAGAGGTTCGACTACCTGGAACTATTAAGCGCAAGTGTTCCTTCAGTGAGACGACTCTTGTCTCGATATTTTTTCGGCAGAAGTTAGGGAAATAGTTTAGGCAACTCTTTGTATTACTTGAACATAATAAGTACCTAATTATGTAGCAGTACTAAGACGCAAAAGCGCTGCGTTTTGTTTGGCTACAGCTCACTTCTTTTTACATCATTAATTGTTACGCTATCGGTAAGGATCTGGTTCTTAGCACAGTTACAGTAGTGTTTTAAGCTACTGTGTAGTATCCAAGCTGATGATCTTCCTATATAAATAAATAAAAATAGGTCTCCATAATATGGACGTATTTCGATATATAGTTACTTAGTTGGCTAGTACTTTCAGGCACAGCCCCCCGGAGACGCTGTCGCCGATAGATATTTCGCAGACCGCGTCCATGCGGGACAATTGAACGGGTAAGCTTTTCGAAATTATAGAAAGCTGACCCACACCGAATATGATAGAATAAGAAACTGACCTGCCGCGCCTAAAGGCTCGTATCGTATCGTGACTATCCGAGTACCCAGAGTACCCGGAAGAGCAACCCACCGAATCCTACATCTCGGAGCTGGCGACACAACGGAGCCACACCATCTATCCTTCTAATATTATAAATTAGAAAGTTAAGATGTCGGGATGTGTAGATGATTGGATGTTTGTTACTCAATCACGCTTAAGGGGCTCCCATAATTGGCGTATGGGATTGTACCTTCGATCTGAATCTCTTAGTTTTCTTAGGTTTTTTGTAGCTTATTATGTTAACAACAACGGCTTTAAGCAATATAGTTCAAAGTTCATTTACTTCAAAGTTCATTGTTTTCGAGATATTTGGCATCAAAGTTGAACAATTTTAGGCATAAAAACCGGTTTCTGGCCATAACTTTAGTGTTAATTGGTTTAAAATGAAAACCCTAGACCAGTTTTTAGGGACGTCACAGACGAACCCAAATATGTAAATTTCGTATGTGTTAGATCTTTCACGTCAATAGAGATACAAAATAAGTGTTATTTTAGACAATGTTTAAAAAGATCATACAAAATTAAGTATTTATTTGTTTCAAAATCCGGTAGACCAAAATGGAGATACAATATTGAAGAACCGATAACCGTTTGATTTATACTTCTATCTGTAGTGCAAAAGTAGGAGATACGATTCAAAACTGGTCAAAAATCGATGGAAACCTCGGGTAGTCCCTTAAACGGAGCAATCGATTTGGATTAAATTTTGCACGAAGATAGTTCATAGCCTGGATTAAAATAAAAAATAGTTTTTATCCCGGGTCTACGCAAACGAAGTCGCGGATGGAAGCTTGTATAATATAGAGACGACTTGATTTAGGTGATATAACGGTAAGTCAGTAAGGTATTTGCAAAATGAGACAACATTCAGGAAACAGTTTTTTTTTAGTTGAAAAATTATATAGAATAACCATATCTATGAAACGAAGCGGTCAAATACACTGAGCCAGGTCTTTATCTTTCTCAATAAATGAGATTTACCACAGCCATGACAGGCTACTATTACTGAGAGTCTGAAGTAGTTAGCTATGCTAGCTACTATGCTAGACATCGAAAGTTATGAGTTTTAAGACGAAATCGTAGTATCAGGAGCCAGCTAAAATTTTAGAACGGGAAAGTTTCAGCTTCAGATTCTTTATTGCGTTCATGTTGAAACTAAATAGGTGTTAATATTAGGCGTAGTTCTAATATAAGCGTTGCATTATCGAAATATACTCGTAATTCCAAGAATAAAGGACAGAAATTGTTACACATATTTCAAAGCTAAGTCATCTTGTACCATTATTTTGCCAACCAGTGTAAATATCGCTGTACGTGCAGCCGATTCTAGATAATTCTGTTTTTAATTAAAGTTCAGTTACCGTGAAAAAAGTACCGGATGCAAATGAAAGCTTCCTTCTCTAGAGAGGAAAGTGGGTTTGCCCCAACTAAATACCTATCCGATCCCAGCCGAGATCCTAATTTAGTTTTGTGATTGGATAATCCTTAAACTTAGTGTCGGGAACGGAGATTACTTTCCTTTGTTTTTCGTTTGTTTTGGAACATATGTATATCGGCGTAGGATATTTAAATCCGTATTTGAGGAGTTGGAGAAAAAGAAAACAGATTAAGGTTAACTGAAGTGATGTTTAAGGGTCATACTCAAATTTAGGTTCGCGTCTTTCCCGTGGACACTATAAAAGTTAAGGGCTAGGAAGCCTAATTTTGGTTTCGACTCTTAATCTGCATAAACACGAATTTCGTTTATACACTGGGTTCACCCGAACACACTGTACCTATAAGTAAAATTCGTCTTTCCTGTGGTCAATTATTAAGAGCTCGCCTGCATATAAATCAGGTTTTTATCGAATAGTCATACATAAGAAGAGACGCTGTTTATGCGGATTAAGAGTCCAAACCAAAATTAGGCTTCGTGGCCCTTAACTTTTATTGTATCCACGGGATAGACGCGAACCTAAATTTGAGTATGACCCTTAAGTCACGTCTATCCTGTCGGTTTTGTTACTAAACGTGTGCGATTGACATTTACTTCCGGTTTTGTTAATATCCGTTTACATGAATAAATATGCCAATTTTCGTAAAAAAATGGTGTTTCGCGAATTTGAGCTTAAAATCACAAGAATTAATCAGTTTCTACGCAAAAACGCGGGTCGAATCAATAGGATCTCGTAAAAAAATTACATATACCTGTTGCAGACGAGTAAACTCCGTTATTGCATTGAACTTATCTAGTTTTACCATAGGTATAAAAACAAACGGAACCATAATATATAAGTTAAGATATGCTGATGACACAGCTAACTCAGCAGAGTCGAAGGAGGATCTCGAGTCTACTAAACCACCTGAACACCAGAGTAGAGGAATATGGCTTAAAGATGAATATCAGAAAAATTCAATTTATGGTAGCTAGTAAGAAAGAAACACCATGCGGACCACTTAGAATTAAAGATGACTACATAAAGCGAGTAGACAAATAGACCCTGGTGGTTGGGTAAACCAAAAATGGAACCCAGACAAAGAAATTAGGATCAGAATACAAATTGCTAGAAGCACGTTTATGCAGAAAATAAAATATTTTTCCTTAAATAGAGGCATAAATTCAAAATTAAGGTGGCGAATGGTTAAATGTTACATTGTATCAGTACTTCTCTATGACGGGTTGGACTCTTTCCAAGACTATGCTAAACAAGCTTGATGCCTTCGGGATGTGGCTCTTTATGTGAAGTGTACTTACAATTATGAGAGGGAAGAATAGCATATAGCAATATCAAAACCATTATAGAGCGTAAAGTCGAGGGGAAAGGGGGCACAGGAAGAAAAAGATTAACATGGATGAATAACCTCAAGAGTTGGACGGGTATTGACGCTGCCTCGCTGGGCAGAAAGACTGCGACTAGAGAAGAGTTCCGGACAGTGGTAGCCGACATCCTTAGAGGATATGGCACCTAAAGAAGAATAATTATAGACATTGCTGCGTGGTTGATTGTGACGAATCATCTAAAACTATCTAAATGTCTTATTTATTTTTAGTGTACCAATCTTAATAATTGTTATTTTTATCCGGAGCGCCTTGGTTTTAACAAGTTTAACCTGGGGTACAATGGACGAATCTTAAGTATATTCCTACTCTATCCAATACTGTAAGTCTGTCGTGTGTAAAACAAAGAACAAAACACGATTCTGTGCTTATCAGGTCCATCACATAACGTTTAGTTAGATAGATCTAATCATATCTAGTTGACAATTTGTATATGGAAAAATTACGTTTTGAATGCGCGTTAGAACAATGCAACTGTGTCGTTTGACGACCGGTTAGCCTAGTGGGTAGTGACGCTGCTGAAGGTCCTGGGACTAGGTCGATTTTTGTAAGATTGTCCTCTAATATTTATTGTTTATTTATTCAAAACGTTACGTGATTGATTACCCCCCTGACTAGTATTTAGTAATCGTGTATAAACGGGCGTAAAACCCTTATTTGTTACTAGCTGTTGCCCGCGACTTCGTCCGCGTAGAACTTGTTGTCGCCTTAGAAATACGATTATCTTAAGGGATTATTTCCCAGATAAAAACTATCCTATATCCTTCCAAAGGACTCAAATTATCTGTACCTACGGAAAATTTCATCTAAATCCGTTCAGGTGTGAAAGGTGCGATGAGATCGTTAGTTTAAATTGCTAAATCTAAATTGAAAACTCAGTTTTTAAAAATATAAATATCTTATAACCAACAACAGACGTTTCTGCTTAAATTGTATATTTTTTTATAATGAATAGCTTCTTCCCGCGACTTCGTTCGCGTTGACTGTTTTTTTTTTCATTATTACTTATACATTAGAATATAGATTCTAATGTATAAGTAATAATAGCATAGGCACACCGCGTTTTTTAAGCGTTTGTGTCGATTTCTTTACACGTGATTCGATACAAACGCGCGTCTACGGTGCATAGGCCGTAAGTACTACACAGACTTAAATGACACCTAAGCGGGGCATGAAAAAAAAAATACAATTCATATTAATAAATATTAAATATTAATTACATTAATGTTAACTATTAACACGTTATTTACACCCATGTTATGTACCCAACCCCCGAATTTTTTGTCCGCGTACAGCCCAGCCCACCTTTCCCAGATGGCGTGATCCGTCTCCTTTTCGGGAATATTGCCTTATCGTGACCGAATAGCGCGAGTGTTATCCCTCTGCGGCTAATCTTCGCCCAGTCGCCGTGCTTCATATCGGCCTTCTATCTCTCGAAGGACACGAAGGTCATCATAATGCCGATAAAGAAATATTACAATTATTTTGGCATCAATGTACATAGCTAATGTAACTACATTGATACAATCAAGCAATTTAGCAATATAATTAAAATACTTCATTATATACAACATTTTTAGTTTCCCCAGTGGGCATCAGTAGAAACAGTTGTTCGCAGCTGGTGACTCGCGAGCACGCGACGTACAGCTGCCCGTGAGAGAAGCAGTGCGTGCGCAGGTCGACGCCGGCTGCGCGGAGAGTCTGCCTCTGCGACTTGTTTATGGCCATAGCGAAGCACACGCTCACTGGAAACTGCAATCGCTTGAACTGGAACGGGAAGTTGTTCGGTATCAGTGGAATGCGCGGTATAAATACAGCTTCCCCAGCACCGCAGCCCGTAAGGATCTGAGCCTCGATGAGATTCCGCTGTAGTCTTACTACCTTCAGGCGGGTGTCATTACACAGCTTCGGCGGAGATAGGTTCCGAAGCAGCATAATAGGGACTCCGATCTTCAGGGTCAAAGTGTGCGCTGGTAACCCTGATGCGCTCAAAGAGTTTAAAAATTCCACCGGGTATGTCGTGGCAGTTCCCTCATCTAAGACAGTGTTAATCGAGCTGTAGACAGCGTTCTTGCCTTCAATTTGCGTTAAAATTCGAGCGTCAACAGCAGCAGCCTGGTCATTTTTGGGGGTAAGTATGGTTCGCTCACAAACCCAAGAATTCAATGGTAGGGTATTATGGCAATACATACCTAAATCCATCATTTGCTAGAGAATATTCTTCCTACATACCTGCGATCTTGTCGCTGAGGTGCGACTTCTCTGAGAGGTCAAGCGGTCTTCTTGTTGTGTAAATGTTTCAGAAGCCCGAGAATCCGCTGTAAATCTTGTTTCAATTTTTATAGCCTATTGCATGGCCGAAGGTCCATTGAACGTTTTAGTGAAAGTTGCATATTAATCCATTCTATAGTTTGCCCGTGATACTCGGAAAACAGAAAACATAACACTCCTTTTCGTTGGGCTGTCGTATTCATATACAGATAGATGGCGCTGTTGCGTAAAGTGAAGACGACTTTATCCAAATATTCTCAAATTTGGCCTGTGGGTCACCGTAACTCCATCAAACTTTATTATACGTTTAATATGGTATGTTGGAGTTCAGACGCCGACAAAAATCTGGAGAATGACCTTCTAAATGCGTGGAAATTGGTGAAGTTCTGCAACGCGCTATTGAAGTTTTTAATGTATGTTGTATAAATACAATTTCCTTCAAGCTCTACTTATTATGTCTCACTAACAACCTCAACGAACTTTCACATTTATTATATGTATGCGTGTAATCCCTCCGTGGTAACATTACATTCGCTCTTAGATCAGACTTATTCGCTCATAGTTACATCATTAAAAAGTACTGAAAATAATAAATGTTATCAGGAAACTGCTAAAAAAACCGGTGTGCGTTTCTCTGACTATTATAAATTGAGGTATTTTTTATGGAACTTGGTACTTATTCAGATCTCACTTCTTTTATAGGCGAAGCATTCCCATAGTATCGAACTTGGCAGCCTTTCACATTTATGTTTTTGATGGGATTTCATTTATTTTTGTTAGGTGTAGGTTCTTTATTATTTTTTTAATCACTTTTGCTACTAAAACTTAGTGTACCTAGTGACCTGCTTTGCACTTCGTAAATCGTGGGCTCGGTTCCCGCAACAGACACACACAGAGTGGTGAACAGTTTTATTGTTCTTGTCTTTAAGACAAACATGTGTTGTCTTAAATTGGTATGTATCTAAATTTAAATAAGTCTTATCTCATTTCCTCTCCATACCTACTTATAGTAGAACAAAATTACACATTCGTTGTTTTGGAAACCGACTCACACTTGGCCGTTTTCAGATTTTTACTTTATTTCGACCTAAAGACAAACCTTCGAGCCAAATTTCAGGTCGGTACGACCATTGGAAGATAGACCCATTTAGTTCATTATGACTTCATAGTAGAACAAAGTTACACCTTCGCTATTTTTAAAACTGACTCACACTTGGCCGTTTTCAGATTTTTCCCTTTACTTTGACCTTAAAACCTATCTCCATGCCAAATTTCAAGTCAGTACGACCATTGGAAGTGGTCTAGGTTTTTGATGAGTGAATCAGTGAGTCAGTGAGTGTATACTAAAAATAGCGATTTTCTGACGTCAATATCTCAAGAACTGCTATAGGTAGAATAATGAAATTTTGTATTCTAGACAATTAAGGGGATGTCAACAGACACTCGAAATTTCATATGCGTAGATAAAATATGTTTTGAGTTATAGGGTGGTCGAAATTGGCCCGAAATGGTTCGTGTAATATAACCCACGGCCGGTGTGTCGCTTTTTTTTGCTCGAACTTGGCGGACACACTGCCGTGTGTCTAGATACAAGTCACAAAGATATTTCAATGAATTGATAGCCCTAGCTTATAGATAAGTAGTACAAGGTTTTTATTCAAGTTTAATTTAAACGGCAAATAAAATAGCGTTACAAATATTTACATTGGTAATTATAATAGTGCGACTAGGGTACTACACGGAAAATATGACTATACAAATTAAACATACCTTATTACCTTACCACATATATTATATAATACTTAGTAGTTTATGCGACTGATCCATAATAAGAGGCCTTATGAAACGAGCGTCAACGAGTTTCATAATAGTATCACACGAGTGTTTTAAGGCCTAATTATGTACAGTTGCATACACTATTTTATCTACACACATATCATAAGTAGTAATAAAAACCAACAAAAAAGGACAACAGCAATGGCGGCAATTTGATCTTCCGTCATGACGAATTGTTTTTTTCTAAATCATAGACAAACGAATGACCTCCCTAATAGACCTACACTCATATCACTCGAGATCAAATGTCGTGCGGTTTGTATTAAAAAATGTACTGAATTGACGTTTCGTATCGATAACTGTTTTAATATCAATGGATACTAGAATAGAGACCACTTGAGTTTTGACAGCTGTTCCAAATTTAAACTCATAACGATACAAAACTCTGTACTGTAATTACATTACAGTACAGATTTTACCTACTACCACAGACAAGAAAGTTCTCATAGTAAAATCGGTTGTAGTAATGCTGGTCATTTCCTACGGTTTCTGAACGCATTTTAGAGCACTTATGATAATTATGTGCGTAGATAAACCTACTTATAAAAGTGCTACTGGTTAAAAAACGATAAGATTTTGTTCGGCCGAGGTGAAATGCGATAAGAGAAACGCTAAATATGCTAAGGCGGGACCATTTCGTAACAAAATAAATAATTTGGGGTAATTAAATAGCATTATGTGTATGTATTTGTTTGTTATGAATAAATTATTTTCATTTTCATCTTTATAAATGGAATTTTAACTTTCGAGGTAGGTACAATACTAACAAACGGACAATTATCTTTCCGCACAGACTCTGTGAGCAATTTTAATGACTGTCAACTGTTGTAAATTTTGTTTGTGACCACAATCAAGGTTCGGCAAATCAGATATTTCTACTATATTTCCGCATCCGCGATTCATTGTGAATTCTCTTTGTAAACCACAAAGAAACAAGTCCCCGACGATTGAACCTTCAAACTTTCCAACTCTTAAGGCCAAAGATTCAATAGGCATTCCGAAAGTAAATTTCAATCTCGCGCCAGGCTAAGAAAATACAAACATTTTGCAACCATTCTCATCTATTCGTTCTCAGGGGGCTCATCGACGGTCTACGACGGCTTTCGGCTATCTTCGGAAACTTTCGAAGAGTAATCAAAGGATAAAACCTTCTGTACTGCGGAGTCAAGTGGCTGCATAAAGGGGAAAATTCACTTACTCCTATAGCGACCGTTGCAAACATTCTGCGGGTTAGTCGCGGTGTGGCACACGCGTTTTATGCTAGTCTCTTTTAAATACGTAAAATTTCATTTTATCAGAATGTCGCACTTTTCATATATCGAGCGTCTATTTGAAGTATGTTATTTTCTAAAGTTAAAATTAAAGTTAAAAGTAAATTAAACTTAAGCTCAACTACAATGGGTACTAGAGGCGTTACGGTACCTACATATTTGCTCGTTTCCATATTGTGCGAGAAAGACGCCTGCTCTTCCGTCACCAGTTTCACCACCCACCACCCCGTTTCGAGATTTCCGCAAATAACGTATGACTGGGACCCCACGAACTCAGGGTCAACGCCAAAGGGTACAAAGTTGTATTCTCTGCTGAGATACTTACTACGTTTCCAATTTTATATTTTCGGCGTTTACCGCCGTCAAATTCGTTTTAGTAGTCCCTAGGAGGTGCCATCCGCCCAAGCTAAACTTTTGATACATTCGAATTTTCAAGAACATCGCTTTCGATTACAGTCGGTTTGGTGCAACACACCCTAAGTGTTTTTTGTCTTAAAAGACGGCCTGCACTTTTCTAGCGTCTATTTTGCACCGAAACGTTCGGTTTCAATTTGATACTGATGTTGTGTCTGATAATCAGGCTTGAACTTCGCTGACGTCGCCAGGGCCCGAGGATGCGCTATGTCGAGAGTGAGAGACTAGCTTTTGTCTGTAGCAGTCAACGTAACGAATATTCAAATCAAAAGGGTCGGCAACGCGTTTGTGATTTTTCTGCACACGCAAGCATAATCATAGGGTGCTAATCGTGTTCTTGTTTTTCACCGTCATAGTATTTTCACGCAGCTTGTTTTCAATTTCCATTAATTCTCGCCTCACCTCGCTTCACCAATAGAAAAGCAGCTTCCGCCAGCTTTATCAGCAATATTATTCCAAGAACAATCGGACAGCGTCGAAACCACTGTCATAACTGCGACTATCGTCCTTTATATAAAGCCATAGTTGGTTCAGCGAGCGAATTTGCATAGGAATGGCTGATTACAGAGTTATATCATAGGCAGCAGTGTGGACCTAGCTTTACCTGGCAAACGGAAAACGGGAATGTGCTTTAGAGCCCCTTAAAAATAAGGTTACCGTTCTTAGTTTCGAATAAGTGGTGTTTTTAGTTTTATGGCTAAGCGGGGAGATTGTTTTGGTTAAGGTTTTGCAGAAGAATGAAAAGAGCATTGACTGTTCTACGAGGTTCTACTTTTTTTGACTTGGAACTAAAACGTAACGTAAAAACTCTTAAAGCGGTTTCAAACTTTTTGCAGTGATACAAATAAACGCGTCTTTTACGAACGTGCGGCTGAATCGCGGCTGGGTTCGCGACTCGATCCATAGATCATCTGCATTGATAATATGTGGCGTTTTTTAAAAAAAATCTTTATTTAAAGATCTTAGTCACTTATGCGACTATGTCACTCTACGAATTTGCATGAACAAATATATTATATACCTACATATTTTATCTTCTACTTAATCCAATCGCTACAAGTTTATACAAACATTTTGCTTCATCAGACAATGGGTGGGAGTGGGACAAAATTTGATTGCAACCCCCCACTTTTAACCATCATCATCTGCATTGATACTACGTGGCGTTTGAATCGCTGCAAAAAGCCGTCCGCGATTGTCCGGATTGAAAGCCGGCCGCGTTGTTTCATTTGCACGTTCTATCTCTCCCAAAGACTCATATGAACTTCAATTTGTATAATTTTTTGAACTACACGTTTTAACCATTATCGAAAAACAAAAACTCTCTTTTTCTGCCACAGAAAACGTATCCCTACTCGTGGAATTAAAACTGATATAAGGTGAACGTCCCAATGTTTAACACCTTGTTCATCTGTGCTATTTATATTAATTAATTGAAGGCGTCGAAAACTGGGCCTTCCAAGCTGAAAAAACCCGTTTCCTTATATCCTTACAGCGAAATATGTTTAAACTACTAGAAGGTAAATGCCTCCACCACACGCCGACTCAGTTTAGTTTAAGTTTTTCGTGTCGTATTTGGCTTGGCGGCGATACGAGGCGCTAACACTAATGAAGAGTTGGCTGCGACGCCGCGACGTGGCTGGAATGCCTGGTCGTCTAAAAATACTAGGACTTACTTAATTAATTAAATAGACTTGTTTCTCGACGTTTGTCAGTTGGATTGAAATATGTTTCAGAGAATGCGCTCCATAAACATTTTGGCAGTTATTTTGTCTCATCATCAGCGCTGACGTACCATTCCGTACTTGCAGGTGCGGAGTCGGATTGGTGTCTGCTAACTGTCAGTCAAGTCGGTACAGATTACTTACTGCGTGCTTACATTTAAATAAGTGCTTCTTGATTGCCGCACGATGAGCGGTAGCGGGGTGGAACTAATGTATTGAATACCGTACCGCCCCGCTTCCGCACGAGATGATTTTACATAAGTACCAGTTTGTAGTACTGACGGTATACCGATAAAGAAGGAATCTGAACGGCTATCACAAGATGGCCTTGTCATATTACTGAATTGTAATGTGAATATTTTATTATATTTATTGCTGGCCTGCAAACTGGCCTAAAATAAAATAAACCAGGAGCATAATAAAACAAATCCATTAAAATCTTGTCTTTTGAAATTCTTCTACAATCAAATAGATAAACGGTAGGTAGGGTAAATCGCCAATAACTGGCCACCTACTATGAGGTGGTCATTTTCTTCTATAATATAATTATTTTTAGTATAAGGTGTTAATAATTGGCCACTCTTCAATAGGTGGCCACGTTATGCGTGGTTATGCTAAATTGAAATCTGGTTGTAGGGGATCAGAGTTCATTAATAGTATGAACACCAGTTATTGAAGGGTGGCCAGTTCTTGGCGATTTACCCTAATTCCTAAAACGCGTTACGAAATCTTAAGTCCACTTTGACAACTGGACTGTGCACTCAAACAGAGCGCAGTCTATTAAGTTACTCCGTTTATTATGTTACAGTCCGTTATTATGTTAGAGTAAATCTGAAGTCAAATATTGACGGGCTGTGCGACCGATGGCTTATTGCCGCTTATCGGGGGCGCACACAATTTTACCGGACAACTGCCCGCGCTCCTGTTTTGACATAGAATGTTAACTGTGTAGAAACGGTAAAACATGTACTTTTTAAGATTAATAGGGGTGTACAGTCTGCATCAAACGTAGCTACGCAAACGAAGACGTCAAAAGTCTTTATTAAAAGGGAATAAGAACATTTTGACGTCTTAAATTGCGTAGTTACTTTTGATGCTGACTGTACACTCAAAATGTATTATGAGGTACGGCAAGAAATAAGGCAAAAAACATGCCAGTGACGAAAATCCCATTAAGATATATCTCAAAAAATTACGAAGCTACAACCGTTTCAATATTGCTTGTTAGAGACAGAAAAAGCTCGGGCTTCATATAACACGAATGTCATAGCGAACGACATTCGTTGCATATGAGGGTGCGTTTTGCGGAATAGGGGCAGAATATACTGTAATATATGTACTCCTAAAACTTGGGACATATACAACTTTGTGATTATTAAATCCCCTGCTTTACATTTTCCTCTGGCAATATTTAAACCTTTTTCGTGGCACAAACATACGTAATGAGTCATTCTCTTTAAAAAGTAAGTTTTTTCTATTTACAAAGTTCAGTTCGTAGAAATAAAGGCAAAAACGGTTTTTTTCGCTATTCAACAGAAACATTGCATCGAACCTGATAGAATGTGGGTTTATATTTAAAATATAATAATGACCTTCGATGCCTAATAGCTTGATTACTAAACATGCATGGAGAAATAACTTATACAAATTATGTGTTTAATTAATAACTGTCAATATTCTATTATATTTCTCAACGAGTTGTCCAGTTTTCATCCGCACGTACTCTTTGGCAGACCCTAGGCCATTTGGTCAACTATTTGCATTGGAAATTTATAATAATGTTAGAGAAACAATTGGCACCCTTTGATTGTGCCTCTGTAATAAAGTTTGCTTACTATATTGATTTTTACTGTTATCTTTTTGATTGAACTATGATTTTTGCTGTTCATTGAGCGTGGTTATTTTAGTTACATCGCGAGGGAACCGGTCTAACCCCATAAGGTCTTGTTTTCCCTCTGTGTTGGAAGGTCAGATGGCAGTCGCTTTCGTAAAACTAGTGCCTATGCCAAATCTTGGGATTACGTGTCAAAGCGGACCCCGGGCTCTCTTAGAGCACAACCGGGAATAACGCTAGGAGGATGATGATTGAGCGTGGTTATTTTGTATTGAGGGATTTTATTGAGAAGCTGTGTAACTGATTTTATAAAACATTGAATACGTGAAACTTGCCGTTTAGAAAAAATGTCAAGCAAAGACGCGGCAATTAGTTATTACGTACTAGGTTCTGCCCGCGAATCCGTCCACGTGTAACTTGTTTATATCGTTTCCTGGATAAAAAACTTAGCCTATGTCCTACCCGGGATTGAATATATCTTCGAACCCAATTTAATCTCAAGCGATATTAAGCGTGAAAAGGTAACAGACAGACATACCGAATTACTTTCGCATTTACAGGTAACTGGCATCATCCCTCCCCCCCATTTCCACCCCTTAGGGGATGATTTCAAGCAAGATTTGCAAGAAGATAGTTGATAGCTTGGTTCAAAACATATGATAGTTTTTATGCCGGGTCAATGCAGACGAAGGCGTGGGCGGAAGCTAAATGGTTACATTGATTGGCGTCAATGTTACTGGATTTGATATTTATTACTGGGTTATTGTATGGAATATCTTACAAAACGTGTGTATTCTTCCAGAAAATAAGTTGAAACAGTAACGGAAGGACATTCGAATCGCTGTAAGTGGCTGGAAATGCATCAAAAATAGAAAAAGGCGGAAGCCTTTTTCAAATGGGGATTTGCACTGCTTCAAGAAGACACAGGGAAATGGAAAATACTTTCTATACAAAAAGTTTTGTAATTATTTCGATTTAGAAGTGTACTGTGAATTCCCCTTCCTGTATTTCATTCTAAATAACATAATTCTTCTTTATTTCCGGCCCATTAACAACACTATACTTACCTTAATCTACGAAAACAAAATAATGACGATAAAGCTGCGATAAGTACTTGCGTTAGGCACGTAGGTATGGGTCGCAGCTTAAAAGGTTATACAGGATAAGTATCCTGTATAACCTTTTTAGGTTAGGTTAGGTGCCAGCCTTAATTTTCAGATCATCTACGCACCAAAGGGCCTATTTATTTTTTTACCATTTCACTTTGTCCTTTTACCCTCTGTTTACATCGCCGTCTAGTGGGCTTGTAAACAAAACCAAATTATGTGCCTCGAGGTCATTAAATTAGACGGACCACCCACGGGCCAGAGAAGAGGAAAAGAGCGAAGTCAGTGTTTTAAATAAGGCTTTAGTATCTATTAGTATCTATTACTATTACTATAGTCAGTATTACTAATCCACTTTTTCCGATTCCTGATTGAGGATTAGTAGTTATTATACTAGAGATTATTTAAGTTGGTCAAATTGCATCAAAGTCCATTCAAAAAGCAACTCTACCGCCCACGTAGCCGCATATTCAAATTCCGACGATAGTTCCATACAAAATCAGCCACATTAAATAATCTTAAGTTTACCTCCAGGAGACCAATTTTTGACTTTCGAGCGCTCGACTCCCTCACTCGAAAACTGATAAAAATTATGAAATGCTATTTTGAAGTAGCGATAGAAAATTCAAAAACGAGTGGTACTGACCACTCGTATTCAATTCTATTGGTAGAAAGTAACTGCCGGCCATTTTGACACTATAAACGTATATTTACCTTTATTTGATTTTCGAACGCTCAAAAGTCAAAAATCGGTCCCCAGATCGATTTATACCGCGACGCCATCTAAATATATAAAAGAAGAAGCTGACTGACTGACTGACTGACTGACTGACTGACTGACTGACTGACTGACTGACTGACTGACTGACTGACTGACTGACTGACTGACTGACTGACATATCAACGCACAGCCCAAACCGCTGGGTCTACGGATTCCAAATTTGGCACGTAGGTTCCTTATAAGGTGTAGGGGAGCACTAAGAAAGGATTTTTTAAAACTCACCCCCTAAGGGGGTAAAACGGGGGTCCAAAGTTTGTATGGGGGAAGCATTACTTTTTGAACTACAGACTTAAAACTTTGTAGGAAGATTACTTATGAAGATACAAAAAAAACACTTTCAGCGTTTTACAAAATTCCACCCCTAAGGGGGTCAAATAGGGGTGCAAAGTTTGTATTCAAAACTACTGGGACTACAAATTTGAAATTTACACCAGACCTTCCTTTTATGACGTAGGCAAGGGATAAGACGGGATTTTTGAAAATTCTATCCCTAAGGGTGTTAAATAGGGGTGCAAACTTTGTAGAATAGAATAGAATAGAATATGTTTATTAACGACATGCAAATATTATAATAAATCGATGTATGGGTGAAACATTATTTTTTGTACTAGAGACATGAAACTTTGTAGGGATATTATTTATAAAGATACAAAAAAAGTTCTTTCAGCGTTTTAGAAAATTCCACCCCTAAGGGGATTAAATAAAGGTGCAAATTTTGTATTCAAAACTACTGGGACTAGGAACTTGAAAATTACACCAGAACTACTTTTTATGACGTAGGCAGGGGATAGAACCGAATTTTTGGAAATGCTATTCGTAAGGGGGTGAAATGAGGGTCCAAAGTTTGTATGGGGGAACATTATTTATTGAACTGGAGACTTAAAACTTTGTAGGAGGATTACTTATTGATACCAATAAGGTACTTTTGGCGTTTTATAAAATTCTACCCCTAAGGGGGTTAAATAGGGGTGCGAAGTTTGAATTAAAAACTATTGTGTCTAGAAACTTAAAATTTACACCAGATTTTCCTTTTATGACATAGGCAAGGGATAAGACGGGATTTTTGGAAATTCTGTCCCTAAGGGTGTTAAATAGGGGTGCAAAGTTTGTATGGGAGAAACATTGTTTTTTGTATTAGAGACTAGAAACTTTGTAGGGATATTACTTATTAGGATACAAAAAAAGTCCTTTCAGTGTTTTAGAAAATTCTACCCCTAAGAAGTTCAAATAGGGGTGCAATATTTGTATGAGGTAAACATTATTTATTGAACTAGAGACTTGAAACTTTGTACGAAAATTACTTATTAGGATACAAATAAAAATATCTTAAGCGTTTTTAAAATTCCACCCCTACGGAGATTAAATAAGGGTGCCAAGTTTGTATTCAAAACAACTGGGACTATCAACTTGAAATTTACACCAGAACTTCCTTTTATGACGTAGGCAAGGGATAAGACGGGACTTTTGGAAATCCTATCCCAAAGGGGGTTAAAAAGGGGTGCAAAGTTTGTATGGGAGAAATATGATTTTTTGTACTAGAGACTTGAAACTTTGTAGGGATATTACTTATAAAGATACAAAAAAATATACTTTTAGCGTTTTAGAAAATTCTACCCTTAAGGGGGTTTATTAGGGGTGCAATGTTTGTATAAGGGAAACAATATTTATTGAACTAGAGACTTGAAACTTGGTAAGTATTTTACTTATTAGGATACAAAAAAAAATATTTTCAGCTTTATATAAAATTCCACCCCTAAGGGGGTAAAATAGGGGTGCAAAGTTCGTATTCAAAGCTACTGGGACTAGAAACTTGAAATTTACACCAGAACTTCATTTTATGACGTAGGCAAGGGATAAGACGGGATTTTTGGAAATTCTATCCCTAAGGGGGTTAAATAGGGGTGCAAAGTTTGTATGGGAGAAACATATTTTTTTGTACTAGAGACTTGAAACTTTGTAGGAATATTATTATTAAGATACAAATAAGTACTTTCAGCGTTTTATAAAATTCTTCCCCTAATGGGGTTAAATAGGGATGCAATGTTTGTGGAGGGGAAACATTATTTATTGAACTACAGACTTTGTAGGAAGATAACTTATTAGGATACAAAAAAAGTAATTTCAGCGTTTTATATAATTCCACCGCTAAGAGGGTTAACTGAGGGTCCAAATTTTGTATAAGGGAAACTTATTTTTAGCTACTACGTACTTAAAACTTTGTGGACAGATTACTAAACTTATTAATTTACAAATAAAGTGCTTTCAGCGTTTTTGAAATAATTACACCTAAAGGGGTTAAAAAGGAGGTCCAAAGTTTCTATGGAGAAAAAAGATTAGTTAGACAATTTTATTCGAGAATTCACAGGATAATTCCTAACGATAAATGAGTAAACAAGTGTTTCCGGTTTTTTGAGAATTCAACCCCTAAAAGGAGACATGTGGTGACAAAATCTGAAAATCAACATCGGCATCTATTGTTTCTATGGTTTATCGGGTCGCTGATTAGGAAAACAACAACGATTTTACATTCCAACGTGGCGTCTAAATATCAATATGGGCGTTGTTATAACGGTTTTTTGGAAGTTAATAACGAAAATCACATAGATTTTGAAATGTAATGTTGTGGACATGAAAATTCATGAAAATATTTGTGCCAAATTGCAATTCAATCGGTCCAGTTTTTTTCGTAGCAAATCGGTTGTAACAGACGGACTGACAGACAGCCACACGTGATCCTATAAATAAGGGTTCTATTTTTGCTTTTGAGGTATGGAACGAGACCCGCATTATATATGGTTATAGGTTTTAAAGTTTGTCTCAATCCATCGTTTGTGCCATCTCGATCGTCAGCAATCGGTACCTAGGCGAGTGCGGGCGGCGCGGCGGGATGGGAGGGTAGGAGACATTGGGAAAGTGCCTGCATCCGTAATAAGTACATTCAAGGTGCTGCACGAAGATCTGCTTACTTTTAATATGTTAAGCATTTTGGCCGCCGTTAAATTAAAACAATTTTTTGGGTATTTATGTTAAATACTGGTTCGAAAAGCATAGAAAAAAAATCTTAGGAAACAAGCCTATAGCAATGTCCAGGCCACAAATTTGACTTAACATTCGTGGAGATATTTTGGTATTTCAACATTAATGTTCATGAACATAAAGTAGCTTTTATTCCAGAGGACAGATTCTCATTAATCATGATTGTAAATTTAATAACAGAAATACGTACATACATGCATACATTGACGCCTTTATTCCCAAAAGGGGCAGGCAGAGCACATGAACTTTATGTTCCAGATCCACTTTTAGCATAAATGTGGGTATAAAAGATCGACAAAAAGTGATATTGCTTAGGTTGTCAGCCCATCACCCACAACACACTTCAACCCTGCTCTCTTAATCGACTTTTACGACACACACGGGAAGAAAGAGGGTGGTGAAATTCTAACCCGCCACCACACGGGCATAAATATAATAGTAAATAAAAATTAATTTACCATAATGGGTTATGACGAAGGGTTATTAGTAGGGGAAGTTAGTAGTAGTAGGTTAGTAGGCGGCGTAGCAATTCAACAATTATTGGAAAATTACTTTTACTACGCGGGCGAAGCCGCGGGCAAAAGCTAGTATTGTTATAACTTAAAACTAGTTGTCAATCATATAAGTAAGAGCTCATAAGTGTTGGTATCAACATTGTTGATAATGATAACTGTTGTTTTGTTGTTGATTCAACAGCCAAGTTGTTCTAATATACAGGGACCGCGGGCAAAACTGGCCTGGAATCGATAATTATAATAATCACCCCGCGTCCGACTACTGTCAAATTAAAATCTAAATATTTATTCAGCATATAAGGCCACAAGGGCACTTTTACAAGTCGACGTGTATATCTATAGATTCTAAATAGTACGAGTAGTCGAGTACAGTCAGCACCAAAAGTAACTGCGCAATTGACGTCTTCAAAAGCTCTTATTCCCTTTTAATAAAGACTTTTGACGTCTTTCTTTGCCCAGTTACTTTTGACGCTGACTGTACATCAATCACTATTAAATTAACTTAAAATATCAAAGTATCCTTTGAATATTGTTATTTAATTTTAGAGTACCGTTGGCCGATAAAAGGGTTGTTAAAAAATAATATTGTATTTTTAAGTGATGGCACCTTTGCTGGTTGCATATCGCCGTAGTATTTAGTATTGTACCTTTGTTTGCCCAAATAAACATGGAAACAAAATGGGTCACTACAGGCTGCTTATAATTATTATGATATCGCAAGCTCTCTTTAGGCTCCGTTACGCACGCGAAACATTGAGCGGGATTTGCGAGCCGAGTCGGTTACGATACGTCTGGCTAGTATTCACAGCGATTACCGACATCTCCTGTTTTTAAGAGCCTTAAATGCCTGAAATAAACGGTTTTTAAATATTATCTGTATGTTTTTTCTCGGTCCTGGACTATTCAAATTTATATTATTATTAATAGTAGCTAACGTATTTTACAGAATAATGGTTTAAAACTAAAATATGAAATTTTTCTTTACTTTTGGAAGGCATGTGGTGGGGCCTTTAAAATAAAAATAATGATAAATATTACTATCATTATCTTTATTCATATAGCCTAAGACTAATTAGGCTAGGTTTTTACAATAATTGTAGGAAAGGTTAAATACAAAACTTACATACTAAAACATAAAATCATCATGAAAACCTAAGCTAGTGTGCCGCCGGCAGCAAGAGGGGGTCTAAGTCACCGTGATCAGGGCGACAGAGAAAAGAAACTCTTGACTACGCGCAGTGTCTAGAGGGGTAAACGCGCGTTTGGACAATTTCACTGTTATTTTTCCCTATATTAAGTGACAGTTTGATCTACAGGATTACAGCCTTCTGTATCGTACTTGATCCAGCCATCTAGCGACAGCCTCGGTCCGACTCCGACGAGGGTGACATTCCTTGAATCCCTCACTACGCTAAGGATTCCACGTTAGAATCCTTCCCTTCGTCTGGATTCAATCAGTCACCCTCGTCACAATATACCATTTTGCTCCCTAGTAATACAATCTACTATTCCGGATGTGACGTACTCTACCTAGTAGGTACTTACCTTCTTTAATTTATTCATTGCAACCATGGTATTACAGAATATACCTACTAAAAACTGGATTGTAATACATATTCCGTGTCTACAGAATACAAATTTAAATATGTTAACATTTCAGTGTTAAAGATAAACGCACTAATACCCTGTCTAAAATATTGGCATTCTTATTTTGCGAATCGTACGAAGGTAATAATAGGAACTGCTTCTTCATAGGCGTCTGTCAGACGACTTTCTACAACCCCGATTTCCCGTAATTTTAATGATCCAAACATTTTAAATCTGCAACAAATCCGACATCGCACCAAATCGGAATCTGACATTGACCTCCGCGTGCACCTGGACATCTAACACCAACCGCATACAACTGAAATTTGCGCAGCAAACACACATTGATAACTATGTTGTAAGTGACATGCAAAGTTAGGCTGCATTTGAGAGCGCCTTTATATGCATTGGTTTAAGATTGGGATTTGTATGAATTACGTGTGTTTGTATTTGTGTTGGCACAAGAGCGGTGGGGACCCTGTAAGCTGCATTGGACACCAATGGATTTATCGTTTGAGGTTCAGACAAGGAAAGCTGCTTTGTCTTTGAGACAACAAACGGACGCTGGACTACTGCGAGAAACGTAAATAATTTTTATAGCTTGTGTTATTGTTATCTTATTTGTATTGACGGCCTTGGAAATACATAGAGGAAAAGTCACATTCGAGTTTGAAATAAAATAATCGAAATCGATATCTGAAGGACACCTATTATCTGTTTCTGACCTGGGATTATTATTATTGGGAGAGCTCTTAAATATCGATTTTGAACACATTCGGACATCTAGCACGTTAATTGAAAACGCAGGCCGCAACTTATAACAAGCATTTAATTAAGGCGGAGCATTGGAAATTATCGCGTGCTTTGAAACGCCGTTCTGGCTAGATTGAGAAACAATAAGGTCTGATTTTTGACTATATGATTATTCATCTGATTGTATCGATACATGATTGGTTAAAAGGACCATGGGCAACTTTGTATGAAACTTTGCCCTAAAACCAACACAGCTAAGAGTTAAGTCGTTAAATAGGTCTTTAAATCTAGGTACTTCATTTCGTTCTATTGGGACCAAGTTGAATTCCATTGCAGAACTGAGATATTCATATGTTAGTCAGTGAGAAATTGAGAGGAAGGTAGAACGAGATAGGCAAACTTATACCGTGTACAAAAAACACACAGCTAAATTGTGTCTCCTTGTCATATTATAATACATCTTTCTCTCTCTCTCCTCTTTTGCTTATTTAAGAGCTAAGCTCTTGTCAGTGTGAATACGATCTATCAGAAAACGGGTTACTCAGAGAATACAGGTAATCATTAGGATACCGAAGTGTGTAAAAAAAAGTATTTTGTAGCTAATTATTATTTTTGAACGGTTTTTATATTAGTAATAAAACAGAATATTCCATAAACTCAAGAATATAGTTCACGCCATATTCGGTAAGAATACCTTCGTTCTTAATATATTTTGTTTTAACTACCCACCAGAACGATTATATCTACAAAATTTTCATAGGTCGTATTCACGCTGACAAACATGAATATATCAGTTCTACAATGGAATTCGATTTAGTGCCTATAGAATGAAATAAAGTAGATTTAAAGACCTATTTAATGGCTCAACGCTCATGTGTGTTGGTTTTGGGGCAATTCCAAAGTCCAAAGCAAAGTCCTTTCCTCGATAGAAAAAAAATCCAAAGTTGGGTCTGTACTTTCCTATTTTTACTCAGCCTACTCAAACGATACACTATTTTACGACACAATCAAGTTAATACTATAGTATTTTATCTCATCTAAAATCTCACTTTATGATATTTTAATGAAACTTCACTAAGTTAGGTATTTATCGAATTATTTCCAGAACAGCGATTACCGAAGAGTGTTAATTCTCTTTTTCTCGTGGGCGGAAGGTATCAGCGTCTCTCCTAGAGGGCGTGTACGACTCAAATCCAGGCATCCCCTTAAGTTGCAATGATACAGGTTGTACCAAAAATGGGGTGTGATCCGATCAAGGGCATAACAGGTATCGTTTTCTGATAATTTGGCTGGCCAACTGAGGCTACAAATGTAAAAAAAAATCGCGTCTAAAATAAAATTCTTTTTATATCTCATGCTCTGAAAGTGGGTCGTTGTTGTTCTAAAAACTGTGCTGAAAGTGATACGTTTCTGCTCTAGCGCAGAAAAGTAGTGTACTCCAATTAGTCCTCGCCTTATAAGCATTATGCGGGAACTAATTCTAATAAATATCAATGTAAGTATTGATCCGCCACTGACAAAGGGAAATAATTTTATTCGTACTATTAGTTCATGGAATTTATTTTATTAAATATAAAACGGATTATCTTGTAAATTTATTAATTTTATATTAGCTAGAATATTCACTAGGCTCTGTGAGGTGGTGACAAATGGAATAGAACCACAAAACTTTTTTTAAAACTACAGCCACTCTTCAACTAATACTAATTATAAATACAAATAGTATGGAAATATTTGAATAGGCTATTTCCGTATATTACAATTAAATTATGAAATTATGTTATTTATATAGTTTTGACTTTAAGAAAAACGAATATACTTATTTGGTTTTAAAAACATAAAATATTTTGAATATCAAAATTAAAGTCGTAGCTTTATTATCTCCTTATATGTCAAGTGACCGAAAACACCGACCACCATTTTTTTTCGTGAGAGCCGTCATTACACCATATAACCATAAGCGCGAGCGAGACAGATATTGGCCTCTTTCTTTAGAACAGGTGAGATGGAACTAAGTATTCTATCTGCTCTGATGACGTCACGATAATGTATTATTTTTACTTTCCTCGTATTCGATATGAAAAGCAGTTAACTTGGGTGAAGGCACCCATTTCTGACTCGAACCATTGGCACTCTCACTTCGTTCGAGAGCCAAAATATCTCGTCAGAAGTGGGTGCCTTTCAGCCCTTGGTTAACAATCTACTATTTATACTCACGACCACGATACCTGTTATGCCCTTGAACGGTTCACACCCCATTTTTGGTACACTCTGTATAAGTTATAGGTATTTCAATTTGCAAACTATTTTTCAACCACTTCCTGATATCCGATTGAACTGAAAGGGGTTTGGATAAATGTGTTGTCATATTTTTTAAATGAGCGGCCACTCGTTAAATTGGTATATTATGATAGATCTATTTGAAACAAACATATTTTGTTATGAAATGTAATACTCTAAAATGCATCGGAGCCGAGATATTTGCAATACATATTTCCGCAGATAATATATCTCGGCTCCGATATTATTTAACGCGTTTATTTTTATATATATATGCGTATTAAGAGGTCCTCTAAAAGATTTTTACACAAACATCCGTGGCCGCTGCAAAAAAAAAGACAATTTTTCTCATACAAGGTTACCCAATGCCCTTTGGCATACTTATTATGTAACAATGCAATATTATGGTACCATCGAGCTGATCTGATGATGGAGACAGATCACCATAGCAACTCCTAAAGACAACACACAAGATAAACCCGTCGTGTTTGGGCTCATTGGAATAATCTCGAGAAGTTGATGATTATGCAAAAAAGTACAGTCGGCAACATAAGTTTGTACCAGAAATTTCATTTTTGTCAGAAACTTATCTTTCAATTCTGACCTCGGATTAGGAAAAACTAAATATTTTTTAATTTCCATGTAAAAAAGAGGCCAAGTCTCGAAATTTTTGCACCGTAAAAAGTTGAGATATTTCGTAGAGCCTAGTCTCAGGCATTCTTGTTAGCTAGCAAATAAAGATTTAGTAATAAGAATGCCTGAAACGTGGCTCTAAGAAATATCTCACAACTTTTTACGGTGGAAGAAGTTCGAGACTCGGCCTCTTTTTTACATGGAAATTACAAAATATTTCAGTTTTTCCTTTATTCAAGTATACTCTAATCAATAATCGTATTCTAATTTTGAAGCTTCTATGTCTGCTAGAAATGCCTTAGAGTTTTGACGATAGGTAGTCAGTGAGTGAGTGACAAAATGAAGAAACTTTGACTAGTTATAATTCTTAAACTACTGCTTGAATTAGCACAAATTGAATGAAATTTGAAATGTACCGTGTTTAAACAATTTCTGCTTGGTTACTGAAAATTCGGGCTTCTAATTTTATCTCATCATCATCATCATCATCATCATATCAGCCGAAAGACGTCCACTGCTGGACATAGGCCTCCCTCAAAGAGTGCCAAAGTGACCGATCCCGCGCCACCCGCATCCAGCGGACTCCCGCAACCTTTACCAGGTCATCAGTCCACCTTGTCGGGGGCCTACCCACGCTGCGCCTTCCGGTACGTAGTCGCCACTCGAGAACCTTTCCGCCCCAACGGCCATCGGTTCTTCGTGCTAAGTGCTAATTTTATCTACAACGAAGTTATAGGGGAATCGAAAATGGCAGGAACTTCTTCGAGAAAAGCTCGCTGTTTTGCTCGACTTGACGGGGACACTTCCGTGCCTTCAGATACCTATTCTTTATTGGTCACCTCACACATTACAAATAGACCAGTTATAAAAGAAAACAGAGACACAGGGAGACAGTACTTTCATAGTATCATCATTAAAATGTTTTGAAATCTTTATTATGGAACATTTTGAATTAATTTTAAGACGATTCTATCAATACAAACTTTAGCTGGTATCAATAAGGACATCATCCATTAACAGAATGACTTCTTGAACAACTTCTCGCGCCACGCGATGTTCATAATTTTGACTAAGTTTGTTCCGAAGGCGGCTCTCCAATTTCTTTTCATGTTTAATTACTCTGTGGGAATTGAGTAATACTACTTTAAGATTAATTTTGTATGTTTCAATCATTTGTGTATGTCTATTTTTACCCCAATAAAGAACTGTGAACTGTTCCACTATTAGACAGGTTGCCCTAAGTAGGTACTCCATACCTAAAGAACGGACCCAAGTCATATGCCTACTTTACTTGTACTATTATCTATTCTGTGCTACTATTTATTTATTATACTACCGTTCTTATTTAACGCACTTTCAATTTAAAAGGTTTGCCATTCTACTGACTTTGCTTGCATACTTACGTGTTCATGTAGTAACTCAATCACTATTATTACCGTCACGACTGAACCTACCTACTTTAAGTAATTGGGTCAGGTCGAAGTCAGATTATGTACCAGAATTTCGTTCAAAGTCGGTACATATAAGGATAACCCCACCAAAAACATAAATGTAAAATAAGAGCCAAGTTCATTCAAAAAATTATGCTTGGCTGTGGGCTTCGCCGCAAAAAGAATGGAGGTCTATATGAGTGCCAAGTTCTATGCAAATATGTATTTATAGGAACAAAATAACATTATGAACAAGTATTAAACTCTATTTCTTTGTTTTATTGGATACCTATAACAATTGCTGTTATTTAAAAATGGGGGTCTTAAAGTACTTAGGTTAGATTTGACTTGGCCTAAAGCAATATGCAAATTTATATGTCCTTATCGTTCATAATATCTACTGTAACTGTAACATTGTTTGCGAAGGTGTATTATGGTCGCGTATTATCTATTCTGTGGTCGCGTTTAAATTAACCGTTAGTTTTCTAGTATATGGCAATCAAAGCCGAAGATACTAGTAAATTCTAATGAAAATTTGTTCACAGATACCTAATTCGTCTCCTCGTCAGTCAGATTACGTGAAACAACAAAGGATTGGAACATCCGGAAATACGAACGAATTTCGGCCCTAGCCAGAACAGAATTTCGTTCAATAAGTTTTCTCTCACTTCCATAAGTCGTACCTGAACATTGCAAGGCAAACAAAAATTGCAATGTATAATATAGATGGCAGTTCAATGATTAGTATCTCTGTTAGCATGATTTCCGGTCCAGTCCGGGAATGACCCTGCAGCAGCGGGGCCGACGGGTCGTAAACACAATTGTTGCGACTTTAAATCAAACGGCGAGTCATTAGGGGCACGTGCGACTCTCGAGTTGGTGCGCGGCTCCACAACAAGCACGGATACGATCATTTATATACAGGGTGACATTTTAATCAGTGTCCAAATTCAAGTATAAGATTCTTCAGCAAAATTATAAAATACTTTTTTTTGTTTCATATTAATTCATTCATTCAGTACAAAAAAAATAGTAACTGCTGCTTAAAGTTATCCCAAAAAAACCTTACCGCGCGGGCACCTCAGCGGGTAGTAAGGTTTGCGCACGGCACGCCTCCCCTCTCTCGGCCCCACCCCGCTCCGCGCGGTACTGACTGAATGCCCAGTAACCACGCTGCACGGATAGTTCTTTTGGGATAGACTGTTTATAATGAAAAAAATACCTACCAGTTTTTTTTCAAAAATGGAGTGTATTAGTGATACAAAATGCATACAAAAAATTTGGACACTGATTAAAATGTCACCCTGTATTATTTGAGCGCTCATGATCTAGTACCTACACGATCGCACCGTTGCGGGACCTTGGTCGGTTTGAAGGGAAACTGAGCGCTTCCGTGCTTTGAAAGGGTGACTTAATCAAACTCTACGTGAGTTAATCATGTATATGGCACCAGTCGTTAAGTGTCCGGTGGCTTAAATACTTCAAGTTCCTTACTCACTTGTCGAAGAAACTAACCCCAAACATGCATGCATTTCTTCCTAACAAATAGTGTAGGTATTGGGTACGGGTGACTCTTTCTTACTCTATCTTACCTACTTAGGATAGTAAGTAAGTGAACAGTCAATCACCCGAGTAAATCCGAGACGGCAGTGGAAACGCCCCACAAAAATAATGAAAGTACAAGTGAACGGACACCCCATTGCTGTAATTATCCCGAGAAAGTTTGTTTGTTGTTAATTTATCGTCGCCGCCTGAGGCTGTGCAGACTGCGAACTACTGTCGCCGAATTCCTCCGGTAAACTTGGAGACTTACATTTGATATATTATGAGTTTATGAGCCACGTTTCCAGGTGATGAACATTTCCCAGTTACAATATATTGAACAAGTCTGCAAATATTTTTTCCTAATAATGCAATGAAATATTGACGTGCAATGAATGATAAAAAGTAAGTCTTTATAATCAGATTCGAGGTATTACGTTTAGGGCGCGGCGAGACGAGAGATCCTTGATGAAATTTCATGTTGAAACTGCATGTTTGAGAAAATATATTATATTTGTGATTCAAAATTTCAACTGAAATGGATATTTGTAGGCTAGTTTGTAGGCATAATGTGGAGATCAGAGATGTATACTTTTAAGACCGTTTTGTAAGCCCACTATTAACAAATAAAACATTCATTTATTCATACATTCATTCACAATTGAGTATTATTGGTTACGGTTTTATAATGTATGTACGAATGAACGTCCATATTATTTTATTGGTCAGGTAAGTAATTAATATTTCATTTTCTCTTACCGGCACTTGCCGACTTTTATATGTTTTTTTTAATGGTGGTCCCACTGAAAGAGTCAAATATGTCACATTTTGTAAAACTTTTTTAGAACGAAAAATTTATAATTTGTCCAGGAACTTTAATTAAACATAACGAAAAAAAAATTGCAATTGGTTTTTAGTCGTACACCAAAACCGCCGATTTAGATAGTTCAAAAAAAGAAAAACTTCAGTACTTATAGTATTTTAAAGGGTGTAAGTACCCTTGTTTTGTCGACAACCTTTTCATCGAATATTATTTCATCGACAACGATTCATCGAAACTTTAGTACTAGTATTATTGTTTGGCGTTATTTTATTTCCACTACTGTTTATTTAAATTTATCTTACTACGTAGAAATACTATTCAACGAATATTACTTGATCGCTAATTTGTTTCAAATTATCTTAATTGGCACAACTACAAAACATTGCAATTCATTTCTTCGACGTATTACTTTAATACAATTTTATATGTCCTACTGCACATTTATACATTATTCAAATTATGTAGTTAATTGTGAGACATACATATATGCATAATATGTATGTATAATAAAACTTACAATCATTGGTGTAAATCGTAAATTACTCACAAAAAAATATCAGGGACAAAAATGGCTTCTCATAAGCGAACTATGTTTTAGGTCGGTTAGGTTAGGGTTCACTTGTGCCCCTCAGACCGGAAATAGACACCCCGCGCAGCGGGGTGGCGTCGACTCGCTGCACGGCAAAAATAGGTTAAAAAACGTTAGGGATTTAGATACTATATTCGAAATAATTTTATGCGGAATAAAATATTATTACATGTAAAAAAATTGAATTAAAAAAACCCGAAATGAAAAGCCATGACATGAATATTATTGAAATAAGTCAACTACTAATTAAAAGACCTCGGTTCAAATTACCTAGTATCGAGTCCTCGACGCAATGACATATCGATGAAATAAAAATACTTGAAACGTTGTCTTTGAAATAATATTCGATTAAATGTTTGTCGGCAATTCAATGGTAAACCATTTTAAAGTCTATCATATATCAATATCTCGCAAACGCATTAACTGAGTTGAAAAGTGGTATTAAGAAACCCATAATATTTTTGAACAAGCTATCCAACGATCCGATATTAGGTTTGAGATTTTTTTACATCAACCTGTACCCTAAAAAAACAGGATTTTATTCTACTTGTTTGTAGGCGTAATTGGTTTATATACCCATACCGAATTACAGTTTTCCAGTTAGACAGTTTACTGAGATAGTTGACTATGAAACCCTAAAAAAATGGTGAAAATGGCACAATCTAAATTAACACTCAGATGTCTGTGGTAATAAAGCGGTGTTTAGCAAACAATGTGAAGTAATACCTCGTAAAATATTCCAATGAAAAATGTATTAAATCCGCGACCAGAGATTACGATGAGGCAGAATCGGGAGGTAGTGTGCCCAGCGCGGGATGTGCTATTGCAGCGATACAATCTTCCAACTAATCCATACCAATATTATCCATACTACCCATACTAATATTTTAAATGCAAATGTGTATCTGTCTGTCTGTTTGCTACCTCTTCACGCTTAAAGTGCTGAACCGATTCGATAAATTTTGGTATGGAGATAGTTTTTGTCCCGGAAATCATCCCCCAAGGGAGTGAAAGTTTTTATGGAACGACGATAATAATTCTACGATTTGAACGCGGACGGAGTTGCGGGCAAAAGCTAGTAGTCCCAATGTGTCAGACACCTATCCTGTCGTAATCACTTGGTAACTTTCATAACGCAACTGTATCGTTTGCTCGAATTTCAATTTCGGAAAAAAGCGAGGTTTCTTGAAGAACATATGATGAAAGGCACCCATTCCTGACGAGATATTTTGGCGCTCGAACGAAGTGAGAGCGCCAATGGTTCGAGTCAGAAATGGGTGACTTTCACCCGAGTTAAACTCTACTTTGTATATCGAATACGAGCAAAGTGAAAAAAACACAGACAGAAATTTAAATATGTGTTTCTTCGAAGAATACAATTCAAAAACGACAGCCGCCATTATCGTGACGTCATCCGAGCCGAAAGAATAGTCCCATCTCACCTGTCCTAAAGAAAAAGGTAAATATCTGTCTCGCTCGCACTTATGGTTATATGGTTTAATTCGGTCACGTGACATACAGATAATACAACTACTATTTTAATTTTAAAATTAAAAATGTTGCTCAAGTTTTTACAACCAAATAGTATTATAATACTATTTGGTTAAAGTCAAAACTATATAAGAATAACTTAAGAATAAGAATAACTTTATTATTACGAAAACTAAAGAAACAAAACGAAATATCTGGTAAGCCCCAAACTAGGCTGAGCCTGTATCTTGGGACTCACATAAATAACATATTTTCATAATTTAATTCTGATAGACCATATACTAGCTTATTCAAATATTTTCATACATTTGTATTTATTATTAGTTGAAGAGTAGCTGTATGCGTTTCTGCCATCGCTCACATGCACAAATATAAGTTTAAAAAAGTTTTGTGGGTGTATTCCATTTGTCACTACCTCATAGAGCCTAGTGAATATTTCAGCTAAAATAAAATTAATGAATTTACAAGAGAAACATATTTTATATTTAATTAAATAAATTCCATGAACTAGTAAGAATAGAACTATTTCCCTTTGTCAGTGGCGTGGTAAGTATGGATGTTTATTAGAATTAGGGCCCGGCCACATGACCACGGTGCGGCGTCGTAAACGTGAAACGTCGCGGCTTCGGAGCATTCCACGTTATCGCCACGTATTTTCGCACGATGCGGTAACGTGGAATGCTCCGACGCCGCGACGTTTCACGTTTACGACGCCGCTCCGTGGTCATGTGGCCGGGCCCTAGTTCCCGCATCTTCTAAATATATAAAAGAAGAAGCTGACTGACTGACTGACTGACTGACTGACTGACTGACTGACATATCAACGCACAGCCCAAACCGCTGGGTCTACGGATTCCAAATTTAGTACGTAGGTTCCTTATAAGGTGTAGGGGAGCACTTAGAAAGGATTTTTCAAAACTCACCCCCTAAGGGGGTAAAACGGGGTCCAAAGTTTGTATGGGGGAAGCATTATTTTTTGAACTACAGACTTAAAACTTTGTAGGAAAATTACTTATCAAGATACAAAAAAAGCACTTTCAGCGTTTTAGAATATTCTACCCCTAAGGGGGTGAAATAGGGGTGCAAAGTTTGTATTCAAAACTACTGGGACTACAAACTTGAAATTTACACCAGACCTTCCATTTATGACGTAGGCAAGGGATAAGACAGGACTTTTGGAAATCCTATCCCAAAGGGGGTTAAAAAGGGGTGCAAAGTTTGTATGGGAGAAATATGATTTTTTGTACTAGAGACTTGAAACATTGTAGGGATATTAATTATAAAGATACAAAAAAAGTTCTTTCAGCGTTTTAGAAAATTCTACCCCTAAGGGGGTTTATTAGGGGTGCAGTGTTTGTATAAGGGAAGAAGAAGAAGAAGAAGAATTATTTTATTTGCCAGAATACTTATAAATATAGTAGGTACAGGGTGTTGAGGTACAGCGGTACAGTATTCAGTCGGTGAACGACATGCAAAAATTATACAGGACTGAATTAATTATCATACAGCGTACAATGTCTTAACCAATATGATTTAATAATAATTAAAATAATTGAATATTAATGTCAATGTATTTCAATTCAATAGAACAAAAAAAAAACTAATAAAATATCTATTAAATATTAAAATCTAAAAATTCTTTAATACTATAAAAACAGTTTTCCTTCAGCCAATTACTGATTTCTTTTACAAAATTACTATATTCCATTTGTCTCATGTATGCGGGAAGGTTGTTGTATGCTACAATGCACATATTATAAGCGTTTTTACGATAAATCGCAGTGCGGCAACGAGGTTGGTACAATAGATCCTTGTATTGAGATCGCTGCTTAGCTACAAAGACATCGGCCCTACTTTTAAAAAGTTCAGGATGCTTTTTGACGAACAAGCATGCTTTTTTATGTACATACAGGGCAGCGGTAGAATATTGAGTTTTTTAAAGAGTGGCCTGCAGCTGTCTGTGGCTGAGATATTAGCTATTGCACGAATGCACTTCTTTTGTCTAACAAACGCCCGAATTACATCGACTGAATTTCCCCAGAGCAAGAGCCCATAGTTTAACACTGATGATGCATAACCATGATACGCTGTGATGGCAGCTTCGACGGAAACAGTCATTCTAAGTTTTCTTATTGCAAATATAAAACTGTCTAACTTGGAGCAAACAGAGTCAACATGTAGCTTCCAAACACACAAAACATTATTTATTGAACTAGAGACTTGAAACTTGGTAGGTATTTTACTTATTAGGATACAAAAAAAAGTATTTCCAGCGTTATATAAAATTCCACCCCTAAGGGGGTAAAATAGGGCTGCAAAGTTTGTATTCAAAGCTACTGGGACTAGAAACTTGAAATTTACACCAGAACTTCATTTTATGACGTAGGCAAGGGATAAGACGGGATTTTTGGAAATTCTATCCCTAAGGGGGTTAAGTAGGGGTGCAAAGTTTGTATGGGAGAAACATATTTTTTTGTACTAGAGACTTGAAACTTTGTAGGAATATTATTATTAAGATACAAATAAGTACTTTCAGCGTTTTATAAAATTCTTCCCCTAATGGGGTTAAATAGGGATGCAATGTTTGTGGATGGGAAACATTATTTATTGAACTAGAGACTTGAGACTTTATAGGAAGATAACTTATTAGGATACAAAAAAAGTAATTTCAGCGTTTTATAAAATTCCACCGCTAAGAGGGTTAAATGAGGGTCCAAATTTTGTATAAGGGAAACTTATTTTTAGCTACTACGTACTTAAAACTTTGTGGACAGATTACTTATTCATTTACAAGTAAAGTGGTTTCAGCGTTTTTGAAATAATGACACCTAAAGGAGGGGTTAAAAAGGAGGTCCAAAGTTTGTATGGAGAAAAAAGATTAGTTAGACAATTTTATTCGAGAATTCACAGGATAATTCCTAACGATAAATGATTAAACAAGTGTTTCCGGTTTTTTGAGAATGCAACCCCTAAAAGGAGACATGCGGTGACAAAATATGAAAATCAACATCGGCATCTATTGTTTCTATGGTTTATCGGGTCGCTGATTAGGAAAACAACAACGATTTTACATTCCAACGTGGCGTCTAAATATCAATATGGGCGTTGTTATTACGGTTTTTTGGGACGTTAATAACGAAAATCACATAGATTTTGAAATGTAATGTTGTGGACATGAAAATTCATGAAAATATTTGTGCCAAATTGCAATTCAATCGGTCCAGTTTTTTCGTAGCAAATCGGTTGTAACAGACAGACTGACAGACAGCCACACGTGATCCTATAAATAAGGGTTCTATTTTTGCTCTTGAGGTATGGAACGAGACCCGCATTATATAGGGTTATAGGTTTTAAAGTTTGTATTTGGTGCCATCTCGATCGTCAGCAATCGGTACCTAGGCGAGTGCGGGCGGCGCGGCGGGACGGGAGGGTAGGAGACATTTGGGAAAGTGCCTGCACCCGTAATAAGTACATTCAAGGTGCTGCACGAAGATCTGCTTACTTTTAATAAGTTAAGCGTTTTGGCCGCCGTTAAATTAAAACAAATTTTTGGGTATTTATGTTAAATACTGGTTCGAAAAGCATGGAAAAAAATCTTAGGCAACAAGCCTATAGCAATGTCCAGGCCACAAATTTGACTTAACATTCGTGGAGATATTTTGGTATTTCAACATTAATGTTCATGAACATAAAGTAGCTTTTATTCCAGAGGACAGATTCTCAATAATCATGATTGTAAATTTAATAACAGAAATACGTACATACATACATACATTGACGCCTTCATTCCCAAAAGGGGCAGGCAGAGCACATGAACTTTATGTTCCAGCGCCACTTTTAGCATAAATGTGGGTATAAAAGATCGACAAAAAGTGATATTGCTTAGGTTGTTAGCCCATCACCCAGGACACACTTCAACCCTGCTCTCTTAATCGACTTTTACGACACACACGGGAAGAAAGAGGGTGGTGAAATTCTAACCCGCCACACGGGCATAAATATAATAGTAAATAAAAATTAATTTACCATAATGGGTTATGACGAAGGGTTATTATTAGGGGAAGTTAGTAGGCGGCGTAGCAATTCAATAATTATTGGAAAATTTCTTTTACTACGCGGGCGAAGCCGCGGGCAAAAGCTAGTAGTAAATAAAAATTAATTTACCATAATGGGTTATGACGAAGGGTTATTAGTAGGGGAAGTTAGTAGTAGTAGGTTAGTAGGCGGCGTAGCAATTCAATAATTATTGGAAAATTACTTTTACTACGCGGGCGAAGCCGCGGGCAAAAGCTAGTAGTGCTTATAAGGCGAGGACTAATTGGAGTACACTACTTTTCTGCACTAGAGCAGAAACGTATCACTTTCTGCACACTTTTTAGAACAACAACGACCCACTTTCAGAGCATGAGATAGAAAAAGTATTTAAATCTCTTTGTATACTTATCGTGTATCTGTATCGTGTAGGTATTATAAATAACAAAGAAAAACTTTTGTTTAATATCGGCTGATAAATGCTAATGATGATGATGAAGACGAGAACCCATTAGGTAAGGTTAGGTTTGTTTTGTAATAATCAAGAAAATGTCATAGTTTCAGAGAAAAAATATTATTGTCGAAATGAAAATATTTTTTTGTGATTGCGATAGGTGACCCTCATGATTCGGTTGGCTTACGCTTCGCTCGCGCTGTAGGCAACAGGCCGAGCGGGAAGCAAAGAATTTAATCTACAATGAAAGAAGTTGGAAGTTCTTTGTGCGTGTCACCTACCGCCCACCCTCCGGCGCGCTCTGATCCGTCACGCCGAGCGAAGTGTTAGGTTTGAAGCGACATTTATGACGCAACTTACTTTCTGCATAAAGAGGACTAAGAAACTGTAGTTATCCAACTATAACAACATAATATTACAGTATTCCTTTAACATAAATTAGACAATTATGTGCCCAAATATGTCTCATTTATGAATCAAGTATTTCATGAATATATTATCGAATTCGAAAGAAATCGTGCAGTACGAACAAAAATGCCAATGCCAGACAATACTGACATGAACCATTGCGATGTTAAAAATATACAGCCTAGCAGGAGATTGAGAAAAAAGTTTTTGTTTTCGTATTGACAATAAGTTAACCTCAAAAATCTATTAGACCTATTAAGATCTAGATGTGATGAGTTCACTAAGTATTGAATATTTTAAGAAAGAAAGAGAGAAAACATTTATTCATGGACAAAACAATGGGTATAAAAAACAAAACACAGTAACTTAGAAGTAGCAGAAACGGCCTCGAAAAGGCCTCTCACAATCAGCATGGTGCTAACCTAGAAGGCCAGCGCTGGTCTTCCGTCGGAACCTTTACACGAGTTACCTCCTGGAAGGCAACACAAAACAAATACCTACGCTAAATATATTTTAGTGAATACATTGGTATATTAAGTTAAAAAAAAGCAGTAATGTAAGTGCGATAGAGATAGTGAAACACGTTCTAATATTTTTTTTTAATTTAGTGAAACACGTTCTAATATTTTTAATTTTTAGGTATAAAATTAAGTAGGGTAATTAAGTAGGGTGTTAAATAGGGGTGCAAAGTTTGTATGGGTGAAACATTATATTTTGTACTAGAGACTTGAAAATTTGTAGGGATATTACTTATTCAGATACAAAAAAAGTTCTTTCAGCGTTTTAGAAAATTCCACCCCTAAGGGGATTAAATAGGGGTGCAAATTTTGTATTCAAAACTACTGGGACTAGGAACTTGAAAATTACACCAGAACTTCTTTTTATGACGTAGGCAGGGGATAGATCAGGATTTTTGGAAATGCTATCCCTAAGGGGGTGAAATGGGGGTCCAAAGTTAGTATGGGGGAACATTATTTATTGAACTGGAGACTTAAAACTTTGTAGGAGGATTACTTATTGATAACAAAAAGGTACTTTCGGCGTTTTATAAAATTGTACCACTAAGGGGGTTAAATAGGGGTGCAAAGTTTAAATTAAAAATTACTGTGTCTTGAAACTTGAAATGTACACCAGATTTTCCTTTTATGACATAGGCAAGGGATAAGACGGGATTTTTGGAAATTCTGTCCCTAAGGGTGTTATAAATAGGGGTGCAAAGTTTGTATGGGAGAAACATTATTTTTTGTACTAGAGACTTAAAACTTTGTAGGGATATTACTTATTAAGATACAAAAAAAGCACTTTCAGCGTTTTAGAATATTCTACCCCTAAGGGGGTGAAATAGGGGTGCAAAGTTTGTATTCAAAACTACTGGGACTACAAACTTGAAATTTACACCAGACCTTCCATTTATGACGTAGGCAAGGGATAAGACAGGACTTTTGGAAATCCTATCCCAAAGGGGGTTAAAAAGGGGTGCAAAGTTTGTATGGGAGAAATATGATTTTTTGTACTAGAGACTTGAAACATTGTAGGGATATTAATTATAAAGATACAAAAAAAGTTCTTTCAGCGTTTTAGAAAATTCTACCCCTAAGGGGGTTTATTAGGGGTGCAGTGTTTGTATAAGGGAAGAAGAAGAAGAAGAAGAATTATTTTATTTGCCAGAATACTTATAAATATAGTACAGGGTGTTGAGGTACAGCGGTACAGTATTCAGTCGGTGAACGACATGCAAAAATTATACAGGACTGAATTAATTATCATACAGCGTACAATGTCTTAACCAATATGATTTAATAATAATTAAAATAATTGAATATTAATGTCAATGTATTTCAATTCAATAGAACAAAAAAAAAACTAATAAAATATCTATTAAATATTAAAATCTAAAAATTCTTTAATACTATAAAAACAGTTTTCCTTCAGCCAATTACTGATTTCTTTTACAAAATTACTATATTCCATTTGTCTCATGTATGCGGTAAGGTTGTGTGTGTTGTTGTATGCTACAATGCACATATTATAAGCGTTTTTACGATAAATCGCAGTGCGGCAACGAGGTTGGTACAATAGATCCTTGTATTGAGATCGCTGCTTAGCTACAAAGACATCGGCCCTACTTTTAAAAAGTTCAGGATGCTTTTTGACGAACAAGCATGCTTTTTTATGTACATACAGGGCAGCGGTAGAATATTGAGTTTTTTAAAGAGTGGCCTGCAGCTGTCTGTGGCTGAGATATTAGCTATTGCACGAATGCACTTCTTTTGTCTAACAAACGCCCGAATTACATCGACTGAATTTCCCCAGAGCAAGAGCCCATAGTTTAACACTGATGATGCATAACCATGATACGCTGTGATGGCAGCTTCGACGGAAACAGTCATTCTAAGTTTTCTTATTGCAAATATAAAACTGTCTAACTTGGAGCAAACAGAGTCAACATGTAGTTTCCAAACACACAAAACATTATTTATTGAACTAGAGACTTGAAACTTGGTAGGTATTTTACTTATTAGGATACAAAAAAAAGTATTTCCAGCGTTATATAAAATTCCACCCCTAAGGGGGTAAAATAGGGCTGCAAAGTTTGTATTCAAAGCTACTGGGACTAGAAACTTGAAATTTACACTCAAACAGAACTTCATTTTATGACGTAGGCAAGGGATAAGACGGGATTTTTGGAAATTCTATCCCTAAGGGGGTTAAGTAGGGGTGCAAAGTTTGTATGGGAGAAACATATTTTTTTGTACTAGAGACTTGAAACTTTGTAGGAATATTATTATTAAGATACAAATAAGTACTTTCAGCGTTTTATAAAATTCTTCCCCTAATGGGGTTAAATAGGGATGCAATGTTTGTGGATGGGAAACATTATTTATTGAACTAGAGACTTGAGACTTTATAGGAAGATAACTTATTAGGATACAAAAAAAGTAATTTCAGCGTTTTATAAAATTCCACCGCTAAGAGGGTTAAATGAGGGTCCAAATTTTGTATAAGGGAAACTTATTTTTAGCTACTACGTACTTAAAACTTTGTGGACAGATTACTTATTCATTTACAAGTAAAGTGGTTTCAGCGTTTTTGAAATAATGACACCTAAAGGAGGGGTTAAAAAGGAGGTCCAAAGTTTGTATGGAGAAAAAAGATTAGTTAGACAATTTTATTCGAGAATTCACAGGATAATTCCTAACGATAAATGATTAAACAAGTGTTTCCGGTTTTTTGAGAATGCAACCCCTAAAAGGAGACATGCGGTGACAAAATATGAAAATCAACATCGGCATCTATTGTTTCTATGGTTTATCGGGTCGCTGATTAGGAAAACAACAACGATTTTACATTCCAACGTGGCGTCTAAATATCAATATGGGCGTTGTTATTACGGTTTTTTGGGACGTTAATAACGAAAATCACATAGATTTTGAAATGTAATGTTGTGGACATGAAAATTCATGAAAATATTTGTGCCAAATTGCAATTCAATCGGTCCAGTTTTTTCGTAGCAAATCGGTTGTAACAGACAGACTGACAGACAGCCACACGTGATCCTATAAATAAGGGTTCTATTTTTGCTCTTGAGGTATGGAACGAGACCCGCATTATATAGGGTTATAGGTTTTAAAGTTTGTATTTGGTGCCATCTCGATCGTCAGCAATCGGTACCTAGGCGAGTGCGGGCGGCGCGGCGGGACGGGAGGGTAGGAGACATTTGGGAAAGTGCCTGCACCCGTAATAAGTACATTCAAGGTGCTGCACGAAGATCTGCTTACTTTTAATAAGTTAAGCGTTTTGGCCGCCGTTAAATTAAAACAAATTTTTGGGTATTTATGTTAAATACTGGTTCGAAAAGCATGGAAAAAAATCTTAGGAAACAAGCCTATAGCAATGTCCAGGCCACAAATTTGACTTAACATTCGTGGAGATATTTTGGTATTTCAACATTAATGTTCATGAACATAAAGTAGCTTTTATTCCAGAGGACAGATTCTCAATAATCATGATTGTAAATTTAATAACAGAAATACGTACATACATACATACATTGACGCCTTCATTCCCAAAAGGGGCAGGCAGAGCACATGAACTTTATGTTCCAGCGCCACTTTTAGCATAAATGTGGGTATAAAAGATCGACAAAAAGTGATATTGCTTAGGTTGTTAGCCCATCACCCAGGACACACTTCAACCCTGCTCTCTTAATCGACTTTTACGACACACACGGGAAGAAAGAGGGTGGTGAAATTCTAACCCGCCACACGGGCATAAATATAATAGTAAATAAAAATTAATTTACCATAATGGGTTATGACGAAGGGTTATTATTAGGGGAAGTTAGTAGGCGGCGTAGCAATTCAATAATTATTGGAAAATTTCTTTTACTACGCGGGCGAAGCCGCGGGCAAAAGCTAGTAGTAAATAAAAATTAATTTACCATAATGGGTTATGACGAAGGGTTATTAGTAGGGGAAGTTAGTAGTAGTAGGTTAGTAGGCGGCGTAGCAATTCAATAATTATTGGAAAATTACTTTTACTACGCGGGCGAAGCCGCGGGCAAAAGCTAGTAGTGCTTATAAGGCGAGGACTAATTGGAGTACACTACTTTTCTGCACTAGAGCAGAAACGTATCACTTTCTGCACACTTTTTAGAACAACAACGACCCACTTTCAGAGCATGAGATAGAAAAAGTATTTAAATCTCTTTGTATACTTATCGTGTATCTGTATCGTGTAGGTATTATAAATAACAAAGAAAAACTTTTGTTTAATATCGGCTGATAAATGCTAATGATGATGATGAAGACGAGAACCCATTAGGTAAGGTTAGGTTTGTTTTGTAATAATCAAGAAAATGTCATAGTTTCAGAGAAAAAATATTATTGTCGAAATGAAAATATTTTTTTGTGATTGCGATAGGTGACCCTCATGATTCGGTTGGCTTACGCTTCGCTCGCGCTGTAGGCAACAGGCCGAGCGGGAAGCAAAGAATTTAATCTACAATGAAAGAAGTTGGAAGTTCTTTGTGCGTGTCACCTACCGCCCACCCTCCGGCGCGCTCTGATCCGTCACGCCGAGCGAAGTGTTAGGTTTGAGGCGACATTTATGACGCAACTTACTTTCTGCATAAAGAGGACTAAGAAACTGTAGTTATCCAACTATAACAACATAATATTACAGTATTCCTTTAACATAAATTAGACAATTATGTGCCCAAATATGTCTCATTTATGAATCAAGTATTTCATGAATATATTATCGAATTCGAAAGAAATCGTGCAGTACGAACAAAAATGCCAATGCCAGACAATACTGACATGAACCATTGCGATGTTAAAAATATACAGCCTAGCAGGAGATTGAGAAAAAAGTTTTTGTTTTCGTATTGACAATAAGTTAACCTCAAAAATCTATTAGACCTATTAAGATCTAGATGTGATGAGTTCACTAAGTATTGAATATTTTAAGAAAGAAAGAGAGAAAACATTTATTCATGGACAAAACAATGGGTATAAAAAACAAAACACAGTAACTTAGAAGTAGCAGAAACGGCCTCGAAAAGGCCTCTCACAATCAGCATGGTGCTAACCTAGAAGGCCAGCGCTGGTCTTCCGTCGGAACCTTTACACGAGTTACCTCCTGGAAGGCAACACAAAACAAATACCTACGCTAAATATATTTTAGTGAATACATTGGTATATTAAGTTAAAAAAAAGCAGTAATGTAAGTGCGATAGAGATAGTGAAACACGTTCTAATATTTTTTTTTAATTTAGTGAAACACGTTCTAATATTTTTAATTTTTAGGTATAAAATTACTATTTAATGCTAATGTAGGCGCGTACTTGGCCCAAAATTGAGGATTGCCCGGAGAAAGATTGAATGAATCGTGACTCCACATATTTCACTTTAATATGAAATACTACGAGTAACATAACTAACATTACTATCATGACTTGATTTAGCTAACGGGTCATTCTACATTTTTACTGCAGGTTTTTGTGTCCCCCGGTTAAGAAAATATGAATCTGCCGTTTCCTTAATTCTAATTAAGGAAACGGCAGCTTAAACGGGAGATAAAAAATTACGTACGCAATATGTTAAACCGCCGCATTATTTCTTCAACTTCTATTAACATTGAAAGTTGAATCTTTTGTAGGTTTATTCTGCATCGTATTCACATTTCAATGCTCAGACCAAGAAAAAAAACAGAGCATTATTTACAAACAACCTATTGAAGCCGGTTTTCAACCAAGCCAAATAAGCTTAACACACGCTCACGCATACAAATACAAGCAAAATTGCACAAAAATCGTCGCACCGCACGTGTCGTAATGGTCTGGATCACCTATTTCGAGTTTTCTGCAATTTAATTTGTTTGTGTGCGTGAGCATGTACAGTAGGCATCTGAAGTAACTGCGCAATTGACGTCTTCAAAGGCTCTTATTTCCTTTTAATAATGACTTTTGACGTCTTCGTTTGCCCAGTTACTTTTGATGCTGACTCTACTTACTACGCTTCATTGGGTTATTATTCTTCATGCCCCGCGTGATCTATACTTCTTGGTCGGAATTCAATATGGCTGACGTGGAAGAACGGGCGTGCAACACCATGTTCTAAAGTGATGTACCAAATTGACGCTCAAAATTTTAAGTACATTTTTCCTCAATAAATAAAAAAAAAGTTTTCAGGTAACATTAGATCTACGTAACAGATAAACAGGTTGTTGTCTCATTGAGTAGGTACCGGGTTATCTGCGTCAAGATCGAGACACCGCTCTTCACAAACACCAAACTTCGAAATTAAGTCAGTATAATAAGCCACATCCATTCCTAAATTTAGGTCATCGGTGTTCCTTTCCTTACAATTCAATATCATCCCTTTGTTGCTGGTTTCACTCTAATAAATGCCAGTCCCCAATTTTGGCGGGAATAATATTGTCACCTCAGAGTCAAAGCGCCTCTGGCTCCCGTGGGATAAAACTCGCACAATTTCATATCGCGTGGCACTGTTCACTTGAAAACTAAACCTTATCTCATTATTTATTAATTTGTTTTCAGCCTGCTGATTTTTTTTATTTAAGATGTTTAAAAAATTACAACTGGTCTTTGCCTTTAAGCTACTTGCCGGGTGACGATGAACTGTGGAAATTTTTATTTGAAAATGGTAAATTGTGTTTGAATGGTACTTATTTGCGTTTGCTCTTTAATGGGATTGTTTCGGGGGCATTAAAATATTGTTGGGTATTATTTAGAACATGGAAGGTGAACTTGAATGATATTGGCCCATTACTTGAAACCTTCAATCTTAATCTATTAGAGGTGAACAACATGGTGTCAATAATTGGAATTAATGTGCAAGGTATGGGCACACTTAGTAGAAAAAAACGTTAATATTGGTTCTCCATTGTATGGGCAAAAATCATTTCCCAAAGTGTCACTTCCCAAAAAATGTTTCCCTAATGATCATTTGGCAAAAAATCACTAGTCAAATAATTGTTTCGCATTTTATCACTTCGCAATATGGCATAATATTACTTCGCAATTATTGTTTGGCAAAGTTTTACATACTCAAGTTTCATTTGGTCAAACGTATTATTTGGCATAACATTCGTTTTCCAAATTGTTGCATGGCATACGATTTAGATCCTAATTGTGTAGTGCATACGAAATCTATTTGAGTGAGATTATATATTAGGCTAAGCGGGTCGTTTGTAAAAAACAAAAGTAAATAATATACAGGTAAGTTTATATGTTCTAGTGTACTATAGGTACTTAGGTAACAATATATTATAATGCAAATAAGCAGCATGCATGCAAGCAAGCCCCGATTCGATTTCGCCCTTTTCATCAAGAGTCTCCAGCGAATCGACGCCACCCTGCTGCGCGGGGTGTCTATTTCTGGTCTGAGGGACACAAGTGAACCCTAACCTAACCGACCAAAAACAGAGTTCGCTTATAATGCCATTTTTTCCACCCTAATGTGCGAAATGAAAATTTGAACAAATGTTTTGTTTTGAAAACAATATTAGCCCGAACAAAGTGTTTGCTTAATAAACTTTTGTCTTAATAACACTTGACAAAGCAAAATTATGCCAGATGATATTTTGACCAAATGAACAAAATGCGAAACAAAAATGTGCTATTTGTTCGTTTGGGAAATGAAATTACTGCCATAAGTTTTGTGGGAAGTGAATTTTGGCGAAAAATATTTTGCCGAAACAGCAGGATACCGTATTACTTATATCTACATCATTGAATTATTAATAATCGGAAATAGGTCCTTAGTAATACAAATACAAATACAAATATTTATTGATAACACCAATGTTACATGTCGGATAGGTAATTATACATTGTATAACTATAGATTACTATGTTGTTGCATGATGTAATATTAGATTAATCGATTTATTATATCCATATATCCATAATAACATTATATACATAATATCAGATTATAAAAACTGTACAAGCGTTATGTATCGGTTACAAACTTATATAGAAGATAGAATTTATTGTTTTGCTTAAGTCTTTGTTTTAAGTAATGTATTTATAATATTATGACCGAAAAAAGCCGCTCGTTTGTAAACGACTAAATCCGTATTTATAAAATTAATTTCACTTATTTTTCTATTAATTAAAATATTAATTACGAATAAAATAAATTATCCATTCAAATTCAGAAATACAAAGTTCCACCGATTGGGCAGGTTTAATCAGTGAATAAAAGCATTACAATACTCTTTACTAGTAGCTGGAGGAAATTGAGCCAATCAAGCCACCGAAGTTGGCCGCTGAAACTCTTATACGAATTAATTAAATATTTAGGTGGCATCGAAGCTAAATTAAACTATGCTTAATTTAACAATATGTATACCGTTTCGTCCACAGGGTTATACAGGTCATTGTAGCTCTGCCTGTGATAAAATACCTGTACATTTGATATTAAGACAATAACTTCCTGGAAACGTAACTGAGTTATCTATTAATAAATTCAAGAACTATGTGAAACGTAAACTTATTTCGAAAGCTTATTATAGCACACAATACTACATGAATGATAAAACTTCTTGGGACTAATTTTGACTGAATTTATAATTTATTTTTTCCTTTTGGAAATTTTTGAAATTGTGTTTTTAATTTTTTATTATAGTTTTATTTATTTTTTGACATCAGATTGTCTTTCAAGAAACATCCTTGACTAGTATTTTTTTATAAAAAAGTTTACTTCATATAAATTTTACTTTTTATGTTTAATAAATTACTCTAAGTAATTAGCTTAAGATTATGTTTCTACCTGACGATTTGAAAGTGATTGTTACTGCTACCAGCTAGGCCAAAGTGGTTGACAAACACAATAAATTTCAATTTATTCGTTCTACCGGCCCTAAATTCTACGGTCCAATCAACGCTTTCATGCCGCTATATTAATCCGTTATTTGGGGTTGAGATTGGAATAGGTTTACATTTTAAAGTATTCCAGTAGTTGTATGGATTAAATTCAGCAAGATACTTATTGGCTAAATGGTTGTGTATTCATTGTGGTAAGGGTAGTGACGCTGCCCACTAAGCTGAAGTGCCTAGGTTCGAATCCCAGTAAAGAAAAAAAATTGTTCAGTGAGCATGAGTAGGTACTCGTATTTGTTTCAGAGTCTTGGGTGTTTTCTATGTATTTAAGATTTTATATGTAGATTGTCCTCTAATATTTATTAATTTATTATTATTTTGCATAAGTCCAAGTAAGGTATTGCGCACGCGCACTTTATAATGGAAAGTATATTTTACAGTGTAAACTAACTTTGTTTTATAGAAAATGAGTATAGGGACATTTTAACTAAGTATATTTTTTCTGCTTTCTATTTCAATTTATTTTGTAATGTTGAAAAATTTGTTTTTTGGTGAATTGTTGGTTGTAATTTTTTTTTTTTTAATATTATTTATTTTGAGTTGTGCTATTTTAAGATTGCATAACGATTTTAATGCGAAGTTACGCGATCGACTTGCAGGTAGACCTAGATTTATCAATATTTATATGGGAAAACGACAGTTGAAATGTCCTTACGGTCGTTCGAAACGTTACGGGTTTATTCGTAAGGATTAAAAAGTCGTACCTAAGTAATGTCTTTCTAAAGTAACATATTCATAGTCTAGAGCAATGAAACACGAGTTTCAAATCGGACTGATGCGCTTTTTAGTAGCTATTGCTATGTGTGTATCTATAGGTATTTCATATTTTCGTTTGTGACTTTGGGGTGCTAAATAAATGTTTTTCTCAATTTTACCTTTTATTTCGAAATTTTACAGCTTTCGCTGCTTTTTATTGTGGTTTTAAGTTGAGTCTTTGCAGTGGACTCCAAAGACTTACCGTTGTATATTAATAACATTTTAAGTATTTCAAAGTAACTAGGCACCGCACGATATGAACCAACAATGCTGCCAACCTTCAAAATTCATATGATTAATGAGACAGTGAGCCATGTAACATCTACAGAGTAGGGGAGAGAGGGGCGACGTGCCACGTTATGGAAATTTAATTATTTTACACCGTAGACAATAAACGCGTTTGGGGAGGCGCGGGTAGTAAGGCATAATTTATGGCACTAGTCTAATTCCTCGTGTGATCATACCAGTGCATTTGAATTTTATATGTCTGAATATCATTTTGGTTCCATGAATATACAGGAAGCCGGGTTCCAGACGTTTGGGAGTAATATGAGTTGCGTTTCTATAATACTGGTCATGTACCAGGATATTAATGGCTTTCGCAAGAAATGGTGACCAGGCCACTTCTTTTTAGAGACACAGAGACACGCAGTGGTATTTTTACTTAAAGTACAGTCAACAAACGGCAAAAGTTGTTGATCATATTATTACCTTGTCACTTTCACTATTTTCACGTATCCCAACTGTCGCAGTAGTAACGTTAAGTGCGATAAAGTAATAATCTATATTTTGCTGTTGACTATCCACTCACTTGCTTGTCAGTTGCCAATTTCACGCACCCCTAAACTGATGGTGGCAACTGTGGTTGCCAAACGTATTATGGACTTCTTTGATAAAGAAAAATTTAAACTGCAGCCATAATAACACCAGTGCTTGCTATGTAGGCATTTGGTACTGAGTTCCCGGTGGCAGGGGCGCATCACTCCATGACTTCGTCACGCCACTACAAGTAAGCCTGCTGGCCTCGGCAAGTATGTTAGGGCTGCTACGTGCAACGGCACACACGCGTTATATCGTAACGCGTTGCATGCGGAAAGGGATGGCTTCGTCTACGCTCGTTCGGTATACCTAAAATGGGATTTTTTTTACAGAAAATGTTATGCAAGAAGAAAGAAAAGAAGAAAGCAAATAAGTTTATTTCGCAAAAATACAGAATATGATAAAGCATTCAATCATCATCATCATCATCATCATCAGCCTATACACGTCCCACTGCTGGGCACTGGCCTCCTCTCATGTATGAGAGGGAACGGGCAGTAGTCCCCACGCTGGCCCAGTGCGGATTGGGAACTTCACATACACCTTTGAATTTCTTCGCAGATGTATGCAGGGTTCCTCACGATGTTTTTCCTTCACCGAAAAGCTAACGGTAAATATGACATCATATTCCGTACACAACTAAGTTCCAAAAAACTCATTGGTACGAGCAGGGATTCGAACCCACGACCACCGCTTGACAGCCGGCATGCTTGAACCACTGGGCTACCGTAGCATTCAATAATATTTTGATATTTCGTGAGATGCGAAAAAGGAGTCCACTCAGCACAATGTTGAGCCACAGAAGATGACTCGACGCTGATATTATGTGGATCCTTGAGTTTCACGTCAACAGATACTGCGACTGCACAAAAGATATTTCGTAAAACCCAACTGCTTTTTTACAAATATTTTAGCCTATGTCACTCCTATGATTAAGAGGAAACCAACGACACCACATATGTCGAAATCCGTCAAACGATTTAGGCTACCAGATAATAAAACATCCACACATACATGCATACGCTCAAAAAATATATATACCTAACCCTCATCTCCTTCGGCAGTCGGGTAAAAATCAGAACATATTATTATTATTTTTAGTATAAAAATGTTCGCATTACAATCTATCTAATTGTTTATTTAATTGTGTATTTATTGAAACTAAAAAAATAAGCCTGAAACAACCAGAAGTTTGTATATCTAACTAAGCCGGGACACGAAAATGCTAAGATGGATTTATCTGACGATCAAGTAAAAAGTTTTTAAGGCACTTATTGAAAATGAATAACGATGAAGATTCTTTAATAGGAGGAGGGGGGAGGAGGTGTACGTAGTACTATTACTTTTTCTGTGCCGGTGGCGAGTAAAGTCGAAGCCGAACTCCTTCAGTCACTGAGTATTCTTCCTCTCCTCTTTTATAATATTGGCTAAAGGCTGCATAGCCGGTCGATTGTGGTTGCGGCTGGTCGGTCTTCCCTTCCCATCCCAGAGCGTGTCACTCCCCACAAATTTGCGCCCTCTGTTATAACCGTCTCGTCCAAATCAGGCTTGCTTTCTGGCTGGGTGTGGTGCCTATGTTAATGGCATTTTAATTGATAAGAAAATATAAAATTGATTACGTACTGACATAAATTGAATTGTTAATACTGAGTATACCAAATCTAATAATTTCATCATGCTATGTTAAACATGTTAAATGGAAATGAAATGAAAATCATATTTAATGTTCTTTTTTTGTTGCAAATTAAAATTGATTTGGTATGCCATAAATATTTACCTAATTTATAGGCAAGTTTCAATTGCCGTGCCCTAGCAGGTTTCATATTGGGAACTCTAAGTGATCATTATCATGTAAAACCTATGTATACCACATGACGCAATAAATTAATTGAATCGAATCTTGGGCCGCTCCAAGATACAATGGGGATAACGCTATGATGAGGCGATATACGAAATCTATAATTATTCTCATAGCAATTAAACGTAAACAAAGCAGTTTGAAATCCCCGGGTGGCCGGGTTCCCAAGGCGACCCCGGAGAAGTTAGCGGGCCGGGTAATTAGATAAAACGCCACCAAGCGGAAAAAAACCGAGACGGTTTCATACTCGGGATGGTGGAACGAGACAAGGAACCAGCTATAATTTGTTAATTAGATGTCATATTTACGAACACAAGTCTGGGCCATAAATGAAATAAGTAAATGAATTTATTCAGCAAGTAGGCCGTAATGGCACTTATACAAGTCAAAACTCTACCCGCGTTTCTGAAAAAGAAGAACACTGTTAAGAAGAAACGCCGAAACAAAGTCAACAGTCAGTCATTTTTTGCCACAAAAAAGCTAATAACAGTGATTGTTTCTTAACATACTTACTCAAAATAAGTCGAACTGAATATGGATACTAAGAAAAAAAAAACATCATAATGCGTTGTTCTACAAGAACACGTGTCCGAATAAGCCATATGAATAATTAGGTATATTGGGCTCTGGTTTGGGCCATGCATTTCTGTAATAAACATTCGACATCAATGTTTTTTTCAAGTAATTTTAAGAGCCGGAAAGGGGTCTGGGCTATAATACGTTTAGCTCATTCCCGCCACGCTACGCTCATAGTGCTACACCGTAGCATATAATAAATAATAGTACAGAAGGTTCTCTGTTAACAAATCCCCTGTTAGCGTAGTCATCACTTTCTACCACGGTAAAACGCATGCGTGCCGTAGCGGCGCTAATATACTGACAGGTATGTGTAGCGGCGCGACTAAACCATGGAGTGAGCGGCCCCTGGCCATACTCCGAGGCAGCCTTAAACTCCATATGTAGCGAAAAGCGCTGGTAGCGCTCTGACGCACGGGTGTCGTGATGGGCACTGAATGCGTTATTAGATTACCGGGCGCCACTGGAGCCGACTTCATGTAGTAGAATTATTCCCGTACCACACCTCTGGATTTACGAACTCTTTGAACTGATTTTTTTTCTCCAGTCTCGGTATTTCTGTTTCAAGTGTATTCATGTTCTGGGTCTAGGCGGAAAATGGACATAATATACCTAGATTAGCGTGCAAATCCATTGCATGAAAAATAAATCAAAGGGTTGTACGAATTATTCAATACCCGGAGTATACACTTTTTATGCTTACCTACATAGTTATACCTACCAACATAATCAAAAGCAACGAAACAGTATGCACTTTTTTGTAATTTTTATTGTCATGAGAACTTAAACGTTATTATAGTTCCGAGTTTAATAACAGGTCTTTTGGTTTATTGTTGCATAACGCGGTCACTCCAAAATCCGCGTAGCGAGGTGGCGCGACAATGTATTCAATTGATACAAATGTTAATTCCAAGCCTTTTGTGTTTGCCTAAGCGATTGCGCGCCTAATGAAATTTAGAGTTTATTACTATAATAATATTAAAAAAAAACATAAATTATGTACCCTACCATACTAAACTAGAAATCATACCATACTAGAAACCAAAACATATAGGTATCTAAAATCGAATTTATCTTGATTCAAGTGCTCTTTTTTGCTTTATCGTGTGGACGAGTGTGCACAGAAAAATAGGTACTTGATTAAAAAATATTACACAATCTACAGCAAAAAAAATGTTCACTTAAAAAATAATGTGTATTCAACCGAAATTATCTTGAGTCAAATATTTTCTCGCTAAATAGCCCCCAAGGTTCCGTTTCAACCGTCTAAACTAAACCAACTCTTTCGCAAAGCAAAGCAATCACGACTCTGGATGATCCCAAGGCCAGCCCTACGTTCCCACATGGTTTAAATTGCAGATGGCTTTGCTTCCACTTTGAAGAGGAACGTTCAACGATTGTAACCTCCGCTTTCTTACGCCCGTACTCATCTGCGCGGGCACACAAGGATATTAATTATTCATCGGATAGAACGAATAAACCAATTTCACGGTTCTTTGGGCGCGTATGATGGCTGGGCTTATACTGTGCGGTTCGCAACCTTTCCATTCTGTGCATGTGATTGAGGTATTTTATCAAACGCCATTATGAGATTGGTTTGCGATTGCTATATACAGATGTAGCTTTTAGCGTTAGGGTTTTGCGATTGGAGTACTCATATTTATAGGCTGATTGAAATAAAGTGCGCCTAGGCAACGTTTTAGTGGCTTTGAGCTTAATATGCTTATTGAAATTCCATAGGCAAACATTTATTGACGCATATGGCTATTATAAGGGTCATACATACATACATGCATACATACATTCACGCCTTTATTCCCAAAAGGGGTAGGCAGAGCACATGAAACGTAAGTTCCAGCGCCACTTTTAGCATAAATGTGGATATTAAAGATCAACTAAATGTGATATTGCAGTGATAGGTTGCTAGCCCATCGCCCACAACACACTTCAACCCTGGTCCCTTAGTCGACTTTTACGACACCCACGGGAAGAAAGGGGGTGGTGAAATTCTAACCCGACACCACACGGGTCATAATCATAATGAAAGCCGGGTAAAGAGATGCATACCGAGGATTCTTAAATTTACTTAAAATAATCACATCAGTAGCGCTATATATTTTCGAAACTATCTTGTTCGTTCCTCAATACATCCATTATTTGACGACCGCTTTAGCCTAGTTGGTAGTGACCATGCCTACGAAGCAAGAGGTCCTGGGTTCGAATCTCGGTAAGGGCATTTATTTGTGCGATGAGCACGAATATTTGTTCCTGAGTCATGGATGTTTTCTATGTATTTTAGTATTTATTTATCTATACAAGTATGTTTATCGTCGTCTAGTACCCATAGTGCGAGCTTTGCTTAGTTTGGGACTAGGTCGATTTGTGTAAGATTGTCACCTAATATATTTATTATTTATATTTATTTTATTTATTTCCGCAAGAAAGGAACCTTTAAGCTTCCAAGTCTTTGTCCAATTGTCGTTGTGTGTTGTTGTTGTGTGTGTCGTAAGTAATAAGTAATTTGTACCTGTCTGAATATTATCAATAAATAAATGTCACCATGGTGCAATATATGGCTAAACTAAACTAAAACTTAATTTGAAAGTCCATCTAAGTCACACATTATCCTCTCCCTGTGTAAGTGCAACGCACAGCACTGCGCGTGCTAACCACGCTATCAAATTTGCCGCGTCAGCGCGCGCGCTGCCCGGACGGATAATTACCAAGGCTCATCAGATAAATGGGCAATCAGCTACTAATTATACTCACATGTATATTTAATTATAGTAAAGTCTTCCATGACATGTCCGGTTACTGTGCCTGAACATATTGTTAGGTATTTGGGTATCTTATCCACAAGGATAAACTTTTTCTTCAAACCGTAATAAGTAACCGGAATCAGCTTCATTTGTTTTAAGGATTTTGACACCACGTCACTTATAATACAATAAGATAATCAATCAGTTTGTATAACTTGATTAGTGAAACTATGTTTTTACCGGGGTATTTTTCTTCGGATAAATAGAAAACTAAATCGTATGATACATACATGCGTACCGGTCCCGCCTTTGGCTATATCATCATCATCATATCAGCCGAAAGACGTCCACTGCTGGACATAGCCCTCCCCAAAGAGTGCCAAAGTGACCGGTCTTGCGCCAGCCGCATCCAGTGGAATCCCGCAACCTCAAAGCTAGCTCAAAGCTAATACAAGTGTAGTGTAGTGTAGCTGAAATTCACCCAAAGGGCAATGGAGAGGGCCATGTTGGGAGTTTCTCTGCGTGATCGCATCAGAAATGAGGCTATCCGCAGCAGAACCAAGGTAACCGATATAGCCCTCCAAATCGCTAAACTTAATTGGCAGCGGGCAGGGCACATAGCACGTAGAACCCATGGCCGTTGGGGCGGAAAGGTTCTCGAGTGGCGACCGCGTACGCGTACCGGATGGCGCGGCGTAGGTAGGCCCCCCACAAGGTGGACTGATGACCTTAGGCTCTATGCGAACACGGATTTTTTGCCCTTTATATTTGTTGTCTGTGTAAAATGATTTTGTAACTTCCACTTTATGTTATCGTGTAACTTCCCCCTTAAATGAATACGTGTCAAAAATATTTCATAAATAAAAAAGTTTCATTCGTGTCGAAGTATAAATAGAAAACGTAGCGTAGGCTGTGTAAATTGCAGTCGACAAACAAAATATACTTGAAAATGCGGACTTTACTGTTCGTCTGTCCGGCTGCCAACTACGGAATCCTAAACTACACGTGACACCATACACTTGACTGGATTTTATTTAACCGTGTACTGACTAATCTACACTAATATTATAAAGAGGAAATATTTGATTGATTGTTTAATTGTTTGTTTGTATTGAATAGGCTCCGAAACTACTGGACCGATTTGAAAAAATATTTTACCATTAGAAGCCGACATTATCCCTGGTGAACATAGGCTACTTTTTACTGCGGGAAAACGCTTCATTCCTACGAGAAAACGGAAACCTAACCGTGCGAAACCGGGCCGGGCAGCTAGTATTAAATATTGGTTGAAACAACTTGTATTAGGAAGCATTTGATACGTAGCGGCTCTGTCCTCACATTTGATCAGCGAGGCAAAAGGATCAAATGAGTGTCGTTACTACTAAGCCAAGCAGCGTATACGTCTCGGCCCTAGATTAATGACATAATATCCCGCCGGACAGTTGCATTATGGGGCTAATCTTCGTCGAACACCTATTAGTGTTCTGACGCGCCATGAATTACCTGAAGATTCGATTCCTGATAATGTCTGGGTTATGCTAGGGATCATTCAACCCTCGAGGGAGGGTCCCGCTCCCACTGGCGTAATACCTGGTTTGTCTTTTGTTTATGGCGTTAGTAGGTAGGCTTTTTCGTGCATTTACGATCTACTGAGTGAACGCTAAACTAAAGATACACTTAGTGAATAGCACACTAAAAGCAGCATTTCAAGTATATTAATTTTAGTTTATACAACTTTAAAATACTGTTCGTTAAAAACAGACATGCATGTTCCATCTGAACAGCAGATGTCCAAGTGTCATTTTAGCGCATGAGAGACTTAGGCGCGCGGTTGTTTTATGCGTTAAACGCTGCGATTCCATTGATACCTACCTTCTATGCGCTAATCGCAGGTATCTATGAAATGACAAAGAGAAAGATAAAAAAAAAATAAACATTTTCAATATTAAAAAAAAAATAGAAGACAATCTTACACGAATCGAACGCTAGGTAAAGCTATTCCCTCTTAAAGTCTTGTTAAAACAGCAAACATATAAATGGGAACTCAAATATATCCGGACCATATCAAAACCAATGTCGGTTTCGCTCGATCGCTCGTCTTTGTATTACATGCACCAATGCGCAAGAGTTCACTCGATCGCTTCATCTGCTCCAAGATGCAATGCATATGAATTATCTTGACTCTATTTTGATATTTGATGTCACTGTTTGCAGAATATCCTAGGCACGCGCGGGCAACGCAGTTGAACATAAGTATTTTATACCAGGAAATCGATTTGGAGAAATCCAGTCGCAAATCGTAGGTACGCAATCGTTATTAAAAACTTTGCGTCTTTTTTCTGTGGTTTAATTTGATGATTGCTGCTCAGGAAATCGTGTTTACACATCATAGGTATACCTTGCCTTCCTCTAACCGTCATAAATGTGTGTTTGAAATCACAGATAACTGAAATTGTAAGAAAATTCTATTTCCATGCCCATAATTACTAGTAGTTCAACACAACACCAATATTCCCATCTATCGTTACTCCAAAACTAAATCGGACCACGGACAAAATGCCACTAATTAATTTTCTAGCGAAGCCATCCACTCTTTTACTTACCACCAAAGTTGGTCGGGGATTTGGGAACTAGCTCGTATAGGGCTTCCGAGCGGTACAGAAAGTACCAAATTAATTGTACCAAATTACGGTGCTCATTTGGAATGGATTTTGCAATTTAATTTGCTGTGAAGTTAGATTAGTTGGGTGTTAGATGGGCTCGTTGGACACGGCTAATAATGTCACTGGCTAGTTTAAATGTCTCCTTGACTAATCAGTTTTGAACTGATTTCAAAATAAGTAGGTTCTTAACCTCAGTCGATTAAAGTATTTGCTCTTAGGAGTCTAGGAGGAGGAGGTAGGTAGTTTTTTTTATGTAGAGGTGGCTACTTAAAAAAACCTTAGTGTAATAGTTTTGTAATGATATTTTAGGTAAATCAGCTTTTATATGGCAAGCATTTTAGGGTAAAAGCACATTTTTATGTGGCAACATTATTAAAAAACCTGGAGTTGCTATGGATGGGGTAAGCGGGATTTGGAGGGAAGAACACCAGACAGCGCTCTTTGTTCGGGGACGAGCTGATGGAAAGGCCACCAGAATTAATCGTCAAATAAATAGATACGGTAGTGACTTGAGGCAGTTCCCGCGACCTTTACCTGCAACCGCCCCAACAGCCATCGGTTCTACGTGGATGTACCCCGCCTGCCACTCAATATAGCGATTCAGATGGCTATGCCGCTAAACTTCGTTCTACTACGGATATGCTATTTCCTGATGCGATCAAGCAGCAAGACCAACCTCCTTTTTTCATGGTTTTATGTTATTCGCATACCTACGTATTAAAGTATCAATCTGTGTTTAAAATTATACTTGTAGTAACGGTCAAAGCCATGTATTAATTGTCACAACGGGTGACATGTTTCGAATCTTTGAGGAGTTATTTTTCAAGATGGGTATCACGACGTGGTTTAACTGTTATTATGAGTATAATTTGAAACATAACTCAGAAAAGTTTCAATTCATACAAGCGGGGCAAGCCTAAGATGGAATGGCAATGTTCTACTTAAATGGCAACAGTAATATCATGGTCAAATGTGGCAAGCATCTTGTATGTGCATCATACTTGACATGGTAACTAAGGATAGATAGATAGATAGATAGATAAAACGTTTATTTGTTTGCTACAATCACACAGAAACAGAAACAACATCGTACAAAAACAAAATTATAACAAATATTCGATATACAATATTTAACAGAGTATACAATTACATACCAAAAAAAAGAACAACATACGATTGCTGTGTGCGTTGCAGCAAAACAAAAGGGCTCATGGCTCAGTTGTACGCTTCGCTCTTTCGAGAGAAGCACTGATATTCTGCCTGAGCCCGAGACACGTAAGTTCAGTATCACAACATACAAAAAAATAAAAATAACTAAATCAAAACTGTACTGAAAAGAAAAAAAAAATTAAAATATTTATAGCATTCTTTCATTCATGCCAGGCGAAATTCAATCTTATAACGGTACGTCGTGCCAAAGATTAATGGTCCTGCCAACTTGTATGAAGTGTAGTGCATGTAGGTGAGTAACATCAATATCATGAAATAAAATACTTAAATAGAAGGTAACAAAATAAATTATAATTATAATAAAATATATCTGCTCTGTATGGTATTTCCCGCAAGTAACTAACTACCTATTATTACAAAACTAAATTCTGAAATCAGCAACCAAATAACCGTAAGGTATCCCTGCGCTCTGTTTGGTCAAAAGTATTTTTTTAAACTGATATTTGAAAGCATTTTTGTTATTAATGCGTCTGACAGGAGGCGGAATATTATTCCAGCATTTGGTTGCGAGATACCTGAAACAACCGGTAAAAGCTACAGTTTTGTGAGGATGCACTTCTAGAAGACACCGTCGTGCAGATCTAGTGCCATGACGACTGTGAAACGAGGAGATATTTATCTTCGAGAAAAGATATCCTGGTTTTTCGTATTTCATGACGCCAAACAGTAAACATGCAAGATGTAGGTGCCTACGAGAGGACATATTAAGCGTCGATGATTTGTTCAAATACGGAGTGATGTGACTTCTGGGTGGTATGCAACAACAAAAACGAATTTACTGTTCCATAATAAATTACACTGTTTTTGGTTTTTAACTAAAACATTGAAGAATATCATAAATTGCATCTCGATAAAATTTAAATGTTGGAGAGTGCTTTTGATTATTCTTCTTAAATAAAAACTACATTGAAGTTTAAGAGTTTATTTAATATACAATGTTTTAATAACCACTCACTTGGTTGTGGCAACCACGGATGCCAATTTCGCACACCCCTAAACTATGGAGTTCTTTGATAAAGAAAAATTGAAAGCAGTTTAACCTACCTTTTTTAAAATCCGAAATCAAGTGAGTGGATAATATAACGCAAAACTTGAAAACAGTTTTTTGTTTTTTTTTTATGTGATAGGAGGCAAACGAGCAGAAGGATCACCTGATGGTAAGCGAATACCGCCGCCCATGGACACCTGCAACACCAGAGGTGTTGTGAGTGCGTTGCCGGCCTTTAAGATGGGAGTACGCTCTTTTCTTAAAGGTTTGAAAGGTCGTATCGGTTTGTTCAGAGTCCAGAGTAGAATGTGCAAAAAATACGTTTTTTTGACGCGATTACATTTTTAACGTTACAAGTTTTGCGTTACTTTATTAACAAGTTGTATAACTTTACTTCCTTCTGCTTAATCAGTTGCATTGTGAAAATTGAAAAGCAAATATACTACCATTATTATTTTTTCGCGTATAACATGGTATTTTTTTATATTTGCCGCTCTTTTCTAGTCTCATCTTTCCCTGGCTAGACTCTACGAGTGTTTAAATATAGCATTTCCATACACGCTTTGGTATACACACGGCCTAATCCCTCGGCATCTATTTGAACAAGAGTGAAAAGTTACCACGTACATTGTACGTTAACAAGCACCTTGACAATTTGTGTAATGACGAGTGTATTAAATTGGGAACGCGAGTTTCAACTGTTTCCACGCCACCCACACACCCGCAACAATAACAAACGTCAGGTTTGTAGTTAAATAAATGCAGTGTCAAATGATAATGTTAATCCGTCACATGCAATGTGTCGCGCGCGTCCCACGGGGTTTATGGGGGGTTCGGGGCAAACGGGTGGGTTACACGCGCGGGCGCTAAACCACTAGATAAGATTTGTGTAACAATAGGGTATTAAACATCTTTTTTTACGCTCTATATTAAACGGGCATAGACTATGCCGTCACAATCCATATTCTTGGTGCGTTTTCTACAATATACCTCTATAAATTTTGCATTTAAGTCTATACTTAACTAAAAAATAATAATATTTAATTTAATATTCTAACTGCAATGTAGTTTTGTCGTTTTTTTTAAAAAAATAACTTAAGATAAAACTAATACAATATATTTATGAACTTATATACATATATATTTTAAAATTTCTATTGTATGATATTTCTACGTAGATTCGCATCGAATCAGTGCCATTTTTTTTTAATTGAAGTCCCATGCATATTCCTTAGGGACAATCTTACGCAAATCAATGTAATCCCTAATGAAGCCAGGTTTATTATACGTGGACGTACTGGATAACGACTAATTATCTAAATATACGTAACAAAAAGCGAGTAGTTGGGCAGAAAATTATAATATTCGTGCTGTCTAAATACTTTAATTGCCAAGGCATCGGGTCTACTTAATGTATGGCCCAATAATCCGCGTCCATTATATCTTCGTCTCTTATTATGCAAAAAGAGAGAGATTAGTGGGCTCGGATTATTGGGTCGTACATTTACCAAACCAAAGGAGTCAAGTTTAATGTTATTACCGAGTAATAGTGTCTGGACAGACATAATATTCGGAATACGTCATATTATTTTAATAGCTTCGCAGGCAGGACCTATTTTCTACTAGGTTAATTGTTCTGCAGCATTTCTGCATGGTATAACTTCGTTAATAGTATACATCAGTTAAACATCAATAAACAGTTTTGATTATTTCTCTCATCATTAATTTTATTTGTGCTGTTGACCCGCCATAGCAGTAGAAAAGTGCTGATAAGACAAGTTCAATTGAGTAAGTACAAAAAGCTATTGTGTTTTCAGTAAGAAAGGTGTAAAATTAGAAAATAAAAAAAACCCGACTGCAAAAAAGCTATCTTTAGAATAAAATAAAAAAACTGAAAAGAAAAAAACAAGTTCAGTAGTCGAGAACATTGAATCAGTTTCATTATTGTCGTCAACATTAGTGCCGCAGCCTAGACTTTTAATGGGTCCCGACTGTTGAAGTTGCTGTTTCGTATAAGAATGTATAGTTTGTTTTGTCTGTGTCATAACGATTTGTACGCCTCGTTCCGAATCCGTCACAAGCGATTTGGACATTATTTATAAACTCCAAAGTTCAAATTCACATACGAAATGTTAATCATGAAACTGATTCAATGTTCTCGACTACTGAACTTGTTTTTTTCCTTTCAGTTTTTTTATTTTATTCTAAAGATAGCTTTTTTGCAGTCAGGTTTTTTTTTTCTAAATTATCTTTTTTTATTTAACACTTTTTAGTTACTATGAAAAGACGGCAAATTTCGCAATCTTGTCATTTCATTGAGGGAGTTAATATCGTGAGGATTATTAAGTAGCTTGCGGTGGTCTAAACTACTGATAATTAATCCATTTAGATACCTAACGCGACTCAAAGCTACATATGCTTGACCTTTTGCAAAAATGCGTGAACTTAAATCAACCACAGCTCGGCCTAAAGTCGTTCCTAGTAGCTTATGTACAGTTACTTAAATTAATACTGAACAGTATTACTGTAACTTTATAACGTTATAGATTTTAAATGGTAACTCTAAATGAAAAACTGTAAAAGAAACCTATAACTAATTTTTTAATACCTATTCAGTGATACCCCACTCAACATATTTCGTTAACTTTTTTTTTTCAATTTTGGCGTCTGGTTGTCGCCATATTGAATTTCGATTACTGTCATGTCTTTAGTGACACACGCAAGAGTAAGACGGTACGTCAATCGAACGTAAGAATTATCAAAATCGGTTCACGCGTTTGGTCTCTGGAGTGCCGCATAGGAACAAACATACATACATACATATATAGGCTGATAAACACATTACCCTCCTTTGCATCGCGCAGTCGGGTAAAAACGCCGCGTCTCGGCCGCCCGTGTGCCGGCCCACAGCGGAACGCGTGCAAAAGGGGTGCAATGCTCGACACGTGTCGCGCTGATTGGGCCCCAGCGCCCGCGCAATTACACGCCGAATATACACGTAAGCTGATTTGGAAGGATTTGAGATGAGCTTTTTACTCCCTAGAAGTTAGCTACAGTCAGTAGCCGGCACAATCAGGGGTCAGCTGACGGTGCAATTTCCTGTCGACCGTAAAAAACTACCCTTCTTATAAGAGACATGGTTTAATTACACGATATGGCTAAAGAGCTCAATTTGACATCATCATTATTATATCAGCCACAGGACGTCCACTACTGGACATATGCCTCCCCCAAAGAGTGTCACAGTGGCCGATCCTGCGCGACCTGCATCTAGAGGACTCACGCGACATTCACCAATGTGACATATTGGTATTATATAAGGGACAAGTAGGTATGATATGTGTGTCAGTGTCGTTTTGATAAATCACATGTATGTACCAATGATACCAATATTAAAAGTCAGATAGATACGAGTAGCTGATTCCCAGCCAGGCTGTAACACACTAAAATATCGAAAAAATACTTTGTTACCTTTCATCGACCATGACTACGTAAATTGTACTTCATATTTACGATAAGATACTATAATAAACATAATTTAATGGCGAGTGACAGAAGGCCAACAATAAGATGGCGTATCATTACTAACAATGTACAAGTTTTTGCTAGTGTAATTAGAGGAAACAATTAAAATTTTAATGCCCCGAGCTGGATTCGAACCGGCCACGACAGGCAAACGCGGCCGGTCGCTATCAACCAAATGAGCTATCGGAACAATCCATCTCGGTCACCGAACTCTTCAATAAGTTCCCTCTTACAGTACCTTAGCGAGGTGTGCAGCGACATCTTCCTAGAAGACTCGGGTTTCCTAACGGCACCAATATCTCAATTTAGATATATTATTATTGAGAAATCGTCATTAACAATGCGCCATCCTATAATCGAATCCAGCTCGGAGCATTAAATAAATATAAAATCCTTTAATTTGAAATTAACACATTTCGTTAGCAGACGTCCATCATCATCATCATCATTATCCTGGCCGATTTTGACCACGGCAACTGGGAAAATGGCTAACTGGAGCGTCATTCGTGAGCTCGCAGGTGACTGACGTAGCCTTTCTTTGCAGACAATGTGCGACCATGACAGGTCAGCACCCCTCCGACAAAATTGTAGTGAATAACCGCAGGGTCGTTAGTTACACATATTGTTTTAATCCATTCACTTTTTCGAAATCCAAAAAGAAAACAAAAAAAAACAAGTTCTACAGTTCACAGAGCCACTAGTCATCATTTCGCATCTCCAATTGTCCATGAACATTCCTCAATAAGTATAAATATATTGGACTGAATTAAAAGCAGACCAAGAGCGTAAGGTCACGATTTCATTAGCAGTATGAAAGGGTCTCCTGAGGGACCGGACCCACCTTTTGTGCTTCAGCGACCAGTGTAGGCCGACACTTGCTCAGCCGATTAGGAGTTTAGGCTACAGTTTAGCAAACTTATGACACGTACCGAAAGGCCGCAGCTTTAATATATTACGTACATAGATTCACGCCTTCATTCCCTTATAGGGTAGGCAGAGCTGAAACTAATGTTTCAGTGCTACTTTTAGCATAAATGTGGCTATAAAAGATCAATAAAATGTGATATCGCAGTTATAGGTTGCTAGCCCATCACCCACAATACACAAGCCTGTTTCCTTAGTTCAGCTCTTACGATAACTACCGGAAGAAAGGGGTTGGTGATATTCTAACCCGACACCACACGGGGTACACTATTTCTTGGGTTCCACTCCATTAGCCCTAAGAATTTCAACCCTAACTAGCCCTAATGTTGTGAACCCTAAAATCGCAAAATTAGCGAACTTTAATTTTCCCTACTTATTAATTAACCCTTATGTCAGTATCCGGATTTTTCACAATATCTATTTTCTCATGACCGAATTCTCACAAAAACTAATTTTATATGACCGATTATTTCCTAGACCTAATATTTCGATGCCTAACAACACCTCATTATCTACTTATGTCTCTAAAATCACAAACCCGAATCTTCATTTTAGCCCTAAATGTCATTATCCCGAATTATCACAATTTCTTATCTCATACTCAGTAATATACATTTTATATTTCCGATTTTTTTTGTTTTTTTCGTATAAAGTCGGTTCTGCCGCTTCGCCGGCTCCTGCCGCGGCACGCTCGTTTTGCTCGTCGGCTTGCACTTGCACGCTGTAGGGGGTCAATTCTACCTAACACTCGAATATTATATACCTATACCTAGTTATTCGAACATTGGTAGATGTAATGACATTAGCACTAACGATATCAGGTTAAATGGGGGGGACCCCATTACATGTCCTGTATCCGTGTGTCTGTGGTAGCGTAGCTCCCTAACGGAGGGGCTAATTTGAATGCGGCTGTTCAGCCGTTTTTGAGATTTAGGACTTTGAAATGAAAATGTCGGGGTTTTTCAACTTTTCTAAGTTGTATTATTTATTTTTATTTATTTAACTCAAATAATTATACAGCGTATGTACTCGTATTTACTTAAATAAATATTTGCCAAACTGCATGGCAGTTTTTTGTCACATACACTTCACATTTCCTTTATACCTACTGTGTTATCAAGAAAAGCAATTGTAATCTATTTACACACTAAACTGTTTAACCCAACGTAATATTTATACTAAATATTTAGCACAAACAACTTCAACCTTACACTTGACATTGTTTGAATTGGCCGAATCGCATCAAACTATTACTATTTACTCCACTGGCCCATGAAATGGATCCTGGCCTACGAGTACGATACGAGATGGCGCCAGCGCGCCCTAAGTATTCTGTGCGATTTCCTCCCAGTTTCTGCGCGCAGACCGGGAAAGTCTTTCTCTTAGGTACTTGTCCTTCCAGCGATAATAACGCCGAACAACCAATCGGTCTTCCACCGCTTGGCCGTCCTACATCAAGGTCAACATTGGCCTCTACGTCTTTGTTAATACCTAGTGGAGCAGTTTTTTAAACTGCTAAATACCTTCCGCAAAGGTGGCAGAAAATTTTGCATTAAGAGGGTATCCTAGCAGCATTTTTCCATACAAACGTATTCCCCTATTTCCTTCCTGGTTTATCCCTCTAGAGGACTCGTTTTTTTTTATAAAATCTAGGTCTACTGTATGTATGCCCCTGTCATTTACTTTTTCCCAAAAAATAATTACCAAAACAGATACGAATTTTCGAAAACCTAAAAAATACCCCATTTTTACTGTCATATTTAGATGACTACCAGACAAATATGAAAAGATTTTACGTTAAAATAAAATAATAGAAACATAGATCTGCTCTTCCTCTAAATTTCGACACCAAACATAATTGAATCGGCGCAGGTTTGGCGGAGAAAACAGGGGAATACAAAGCATCGATCTGGTCAAGATTTTGTAGTGAAAATAGGTCTGAGCTGCAGTTGTCCCTATCGCACATTACGGGGAATCGCTTGGGCGCAACGCGACGGCAATAGTTTGTACAAATACCTATTTCTCAATTTTGTCGCAGACCGACTACGCTCTTAAGAGGGAAGATTACTTTTGACGACTTTCGTTTAGTATATACTGTATTTTGTATAATTATTTGACGATTACAATATAAAGCTCTATATAATTAAGTATAATTTATATTGTGTGTGCGTTAACTCGTTTATATCGTACCTCCATACAAACTTTCGCCCTCTTGGGGGATGATTCCCGGGATAAAAAGTATTATACCTTATGATAAACCACTCTCAATAAAAATTAAAACTTTCGCATTCATAATATTAGCAGGATTTTAACGAATAATCTAAATCTATATATATCGAGTCAAACGGACCTCCAAGTCGTATAACGAGGCTCTGGCGACGCTGGCCGTGGCAATCAACTGCCGCCATTGTCAACTATCGAAAGGGTTTATCAATTCGTAAATAAATTTACCCCCGGTTTTTCACCCTCTGGGGCAATGTTGACTGACCGTTTGCCCTTTTTATTCGCCGGCAAAAAAGGGTATGTTTTCAGTTTATAAACCCAGTTTCCTCGGTTGTCTCACATTGGTTTAGTAAGTAGCCTATTTTTTTTAAATATTACTACGTTGGTAGTCTAGCGCACGGCTGCCTGCATTTTAAACAGGAATTTTGTTAGTTTGTATAGGTATTAGAAAAAATGGTTTTATGCTAAAACTAGCTTCTAGCCGCGACTCCGTGCGCGTAGTAGGTATACTCTTTTATATTCAAATTCAAAATTCAAACATTTATTCGTGACAAACAATATAGAAGCAAACGAAATAAATTAATATAAAACAATAATTTTGTTACGAAATGCTATGCTATATAGTAGGTCCATACCTACAAACTTTCACTTCCTGACGGGATAATTTCCGGGATAAAAACTATCCTTTTTCCTTTCCAGGGACTCAAACTACCTCTATACCAAATTTCATATAAATCCGTTGAACGGTTTAAGCGTGAAGAGGTAACAGGCAGACATACACACTTTCGCATTTATAATATTAGTATGGGTAGTATGGATAATGCTAGGTGACTGTTTGCACAAAGATACTCACGTAGGTTTAAGAATTTATCTGCTTCGTTTCGATTTCACACATCGCAATTGCACCGTTAATCACCTCACCAAACACCCGCTGTAATCAGAGCCGCGCATGTACGCTGATATGATTAGCCAGCCCGCAAAGGGCAGACGGGCTTGCACTGCGTCTGAGGTTTCCACGTCTTGCACACAGTGCACTAAACAAATTTGGGCGGATTACAATAATACATAGTTAAGGAATTAGTTCGTTGATAATTCAAATGGTAACGAGATGAAGATGCTACGGTGGGCCGGTGGTGTTACTAGATTGGACAAAATACGCAATGAATATATATGCGGAAGCTTCGGAGTGGCTTCTGTCACGGAGAAACTGGCTGAACGTCAACTGCGCTGGTATGGTCATATCATGAGGAGAGAGGAAGACTTTGCCGTAAATCTAGCGCTAGGCTTACCCGAGAACCACCGAGGAAGAGGACGACCGAAATCCACATGGTGGACTATGACGTGGCTATCAAGAAGACCTTGGAAGCCGCAAATCTTGACAAAATGACAACCCAGAACAGAAATGTCTGGCGCGCGCGATCAAGGAGACCCCAAGTAGATGGGATAAGGGAAAGAGAAAGATAATTCAAATGGTAACAACGAGTCAGTCATTTCTGATATCCATACTGATATTCAAAATACAGTAGAAACAGGAATACAATTCTTTCAAACAGTGCATTTGGTTTTCGATTACAGTATAATAATAATAATAAATGGTGTCGGTTAATGTAAGGCACGATAATCCGCGTCCATTTCTTTTTGCACGAGTTAAAAAAGAAATAGAGGTATAGTAGACACCGATTATAGGGCCTTACAGGCACCGTCCCCACGCTGGCCCAGTGCGAGTTGGGGACTTTACATACACCTTTCGAATTTCTTCGCAGATGTATGCAGGTTTTCCTCACGATGTTTTTCCTTCACCGAAAAGCTAACTGTAAATATAAAAAGACATTCCGTAAATAAGTTCTGAAAAACTTATTGGTAGGAGCCGGGATTCAAACCCACGGCCGCTGCTTGACAGCCGCATGCCTGAACCACTAGGCTACCTTAGCTAAAAAGTACAATGGAGTATTAAAGTATAATGTGGAGGATTGTTTTAATGGCTTCGCTTCGTCAGTTAGGAAACCTCGGGACACTCAAGGCATTTGAACTTTTAAATATTTTTAAAAAATGAGGAAAATTCTATAAGGTTGTAAATTTATATGTAAGGTGGAGGAGTATCTCCGGAAATACTCGTCCTGTTTCAATAAATCTTCATTAATGCATACATATACAATTGACTTTTAAGATGGACATCCCGTGATTCTGCCTTAGTTCTCTGCATACGCGGGCGGGGCCGCGCGGTCAGCTAGTATTGAATAAAACTAAACTAATTATCTGTATGATTATAGTATTTTATGCAACTGTTGCGTAAGTAGGGTCTTAAAACGCGAGTGTCGCTCGTCGTCGTGCTCGCCAAGGCTCGCATCGCAATTAAAGACGGCACGAGCGTTTTAAGACCAAGTTATACACCGTTGCGTGGTTACCTATCTGAATCACTAAATTTTTATGCCCTATTTTCATTTCGGCATTTACTGTTCGACAAACTTCGTTTGCCTTTTTTTTCGTTTGTCCGACACTTTAGTTCGCGACGTTTACGGCTGGCCATTTTGTGGTTTAGCTTTTGTAATTGTTTGACAAATCCATGATTCCCAATTATTGGTATATCCGCAATATCGGTATACCGACGTAACGATTCGGTTGATAATCTGTTCGTATTTTATCAAATCCGCTGCATACGCATACGCATACGGCATAAGGAGCACACATATGTTACTAATTCATATGTTTGTTTATGAAAATGGTTGTTACCTTATGCATTTTCAATATTAAAAACATTAGCAAAAAGTTTAAAATTAAACTAATGTTATCCTCCTAAAGCTGTATTTATGGTAAATAACGTATAAATATGTCGGCGGGCGATTGTAATATTCGCCAGATCACGAAATTCCGAGGCATATCACATACGTAAATGAAAAAAAATAAGGAGTACGGACTGATAATCTCCAGCGAGTCGACGCCACCCCGCTGCGCGGGGTGTCTATTTCTGGTCTGAGGGGCACAAGTGAACCCTAACCTAACCGACCTAAGACAGAGTTCGCTTATGACAAGCCATTTTGTTCGCCCTGATTATTGGCTCCCAACAAACACGGCCGCCATCGCATACGCAGCGCCACCAGTGGCCAAGAAAGAAACTACTTTTCGATGTGCCTGATATGGCTAGGAATATCGACGAATGCGTTATTCTCAACGATCTGCCGTATTGTTTATCAGGCACATCGTGATAAGCCTGGCTAACTTTTAGGCATATCATGAAATGGCGGCGTTTCAAGTTATTTCTTCCGGCCTGACCCATACTTATACAGTACATATGTAAGCATTAGGTAGTAAAAAAGTGTTCGGCTCTGGCGCTTCGGTGGCCGCCGCCACGGCACGCTCGACTCGCGCGCCGTAGGGTCGCAGTTCACCTGACACTCCTCCTCATTTCGTCGTACCTACACCGACCTGCCTTAGAGTCTCAGTAAAACTACTTTTGAATTTCCCTCAAAACGAACATTTGGCTAAACGTATGAAATGCGGAAAGTAATGGTGGATAAGTAAAAAATTGGCTGTGAAACAAAAGTTGTAACAAGCCAAAGCCCAAATGACTGTAGCGGTAAAAGTTTTTCGAACAACTGAAACATTTGGATAACATCAAATGGTAAATGAAAAAAGTAATGAATTGTATATTCGGAGAACTGATAATAATACGAAATGTTTTCGGACAAACGATATTCGGTTAATAAATTTTAGTGATTGCGATAGGTTACCCCGTTGCGTACAATACTTTTTCTACACTAATTAAAAAAAAAATAATTTAATCTGTTTATTTCACTTATAAAAAAATAGCACTAAAATGGCTTGGCTTGGCTATGGCTTTAAATAGCATTTGACTTTTCAGCAGTAAGTTTTCTGTTAGTTCTATTACTACTCACGCAATTTCTTCAGCGGTGCAGTTATTTTCTTCTTCGTCCATTTTAAGAGGAACGTACACATTTTTCTTCACTTCACAAACACGAATCAAATGTTAAGAAGTTATTAACAACGATTAGTAATCATATTTCGTCTTTTAATTTTGAACTGGAACTTTGGTGGGACATTAGAAATATGACACATTGACACCTCTTGTTTATGGTCTGTTTTGTTTTAATTTCCTTGCACTTGCCATCCGAACCAAACTGAATCCGGATCCGAACCGAATCGGATCGGTTTATATTTATAAATAATACCAATAATTGGTAAAATTTGTATATTAACAATACATGATAATTTATTTTTATTTTAGTAAATAATTTATGTTTTACAAATATTTGATAGTAAATAAAAACCCTTTTTTTCGAAAAATTTGCTTATGAAGTTGGTACCACTGCAATATAGTGGCTGATTTAAAAAAAGTTAGATGATTTGACATCGTCGTAAACAGTGCTTTTATGGAAAATGTATGAACCATAAAAGTACACTTAAGAGTGCGTTTATGGGTTAGAGCATAGACTTTTTCGACGACTTATTATCTGTGTCATTGTATTTGAGCTAAAGCCTATATAAATGACAGATAAAGGTACAGGAGTAGAAAAAATGAATAAAAGCACCTAAATATAACAACTGAGACTACGATATAATTCTGAATCAAATAATATTAATAATGACGAGGCCTTTTTGATGTGACATATCATACGTACATTTGATGCGTAATATTCTGGAATTTAATGGATTCGTATTATATACAACTAGCGACGCACCCCGGCTACGCACGGGGACTATATCACTCCATCTATTAAAAAAAACCGCATCCAAATCCGTTGCATATTTTTAAACATTTAAACATACATAGGGACAGACAGCGGGAAGCGACTTTGTTTTATACTATGTGATAAACTATTACAAATGTATGGTTACTAAAATATATTGAATTAAAAGTTTAGAGAAATGAATTTTTGATGCATCAAGTTATTTTTTTAAACCCGTTTAACCGCAGCTAACTTTGAATGATTATGATCAAAATAGCTGTGAAAATTGTTGTTAGAAGTTTGTTTATTATGTTTGTACATTGACATTGACATTTTCACCCCTCACAACGCCCTGAAGCTGATTTCTGATTTGGCCGATAATTATCGCACACAAGAACAGTAGTTAAATGGTCCCCCAGCCGAAGATTCTATTACAGATACAAGGATAATCCGTATTAGTTTTAACCAGTCTGTCGATCAAATGCCAAAGTAAATAAATAGTTTTTTTTTTGGATACGATCCATGGTACGTATTTTTAGTAAAATTTAATCTTTACACAAAACTTTTCTTGTACGATTAAAGTTGCACTCGAAACTCGACCATACTTACCCATACTTTTTCGATAGCAAGAAAATTACTGAATATTCAGTTTAGGTACTCAATCAAAATAGCAGACATAAAAACGATGTGTAAAATGGGCAGCATTTTTTAATAAGAAACTTTACCATTGGTTTATATAATAGCCCGCAATTTAGCATGAACAGTTGAACACCATGTAAACTTAAAATTCACTTTCGTTAGTACAGAGCATGCGACAATTTTCCACTCGCTGTGCATTGCAGTAAAACGAAAAGCCGAGTGTCCACATCATTGCACGTCGACAATGGCCAATTGACACTGGACAAAAAACTAAAAGTCTACAATTAGGGTTCTCACCGCTCCGCATTGTCCGCCACGCGTACGGAAGCAGCCATTTAAATTTCCATTAGCCTTCAATTCCCGTCATACTTGGTGACAGCCCTATTGTTAGGAGACACATTTTCGAACGATTATTAATTCGATAATAAGATTAAATTAGAGGGAAACTGGATGACGCAATCATTTGATTATCATATATTTTTATATGAAAAAAATAAATTAAAATTATTGTTTTTTGTTAATTTTCTAAACATAATGACCTACCTATTCATGTCGGGACCTAGTTATAATATTAGTGTATTTTAGAAACCCTGCAGACACGGACGGTAATTAACACTTTACATACTTACCAACATTTTTCTTATAACGCATATTGAAGAAAAAGTTAAGCTCTCTCGTCTTATGTAAAAATTCAAGTTAAGTATGTGAGTGATGTCTTTAGTTTTTGAACAGTCTGTTATTAAAACTGTCCATATTTTTAAAACGGCAAGGAGTTTTCCCATTTAATTTAAACCCAGTCAAATTACGAGGCAATCGAGTTCACGGCAGACTTTAACCTCGCTAAAATATCGAAGGGGTTAGATAGCGTCCAAAATTAAAGCCATCGCCTCCAAAAGTTAAGACCTCAAGTGTCGATAAATACACAAAGGGGTAACTTAGCGTCGCACCCCTTTCTAATATTAGACGGGGTGTAATTCTTGTTAAAACACTCCAAATGTGAATAAAAACAAAGTGCTCTGGGGGGCTCCTTAAATTTAGCTATTTCTCAAACCGCACTCTGTGTTATTATAGTTTATTAATATTAATAGGGATTAATTTTATATGTGTGTCTATGGAAATACAAAGTCTATATGAGTGCATTCAATACTAACTAGGAACAGAGAATTAGCAAATTATTTGATGGCTTATTTCGAAGGAAATATTGTTTCGACATTTTTTTTTATCCTGGCATAAGGCATACATGTTTGATTTCGTGACATAGTGTGAAATAATATTATTACCGGTAGTCTGTTGTTATTCTATGAGGTAACAGCCCGTTCACACAGAGGCTCCGTATTTACGGTACCTGTTTTAACGGATACAATTTGATACAATTACTGTATACTGAATACTGTGTCATATGTGAAGTCGCTCATACAACTCCATACGCCATCAATGAAAAAAAACGTATACGATAAAACGGAACAGTAAAACGGAGACCCTGTGTGAACGGGCTGTAAGGTGAGTCTTACGATAATTTGTACCTAGGTAGGATGTAGGATGTTACGATAAATCAAAAACAACCGCGAATACACTTGAACCGTATACGTTCCTTACATACTCGTTATAATGACTGAAAATCTGACGATATTGCTATTGCTCTACGAGAATAACACGCATCCGAAAACAAAAGGCCATGGTGTAAGGTTAACGTTCAATTAATTTTGCAATTTGAACGCTGGCCACACCGCTTCTGACAGCGGAACAAATGTGACGTCGCCTGTCAAATTAGTGACGGGCGGCCGTCGGCCATGCTGCTTTTTTGAATTTCGAACACATCCTCTGTTATTGAGCGTGCCCGCTCACTCGGAAACGGTGTTCGGTGAAATGACAATAACTGACATATATTAAAAATTGATTTAATTACAATACGCGTGTTTCGATGAAACGCATTGATTGGAGTTGTTTTAGTAAATAATAGTTCGGTTTCATACTGTGTTATCATAGTACAAATATAACTAATGCCGAACTAGTGACGAACGTCCGACAAAAAATTTAGGTATCCATTTTTCTATATTTGAAAATTTTCTGGTGACCCATTTCTGTTATTAGAAAATGGCACCGGATTCGATGAACCTAGGTGTGGCAATAATAATTTCTTATGACATTTTCAATAACGTCGTACGCAGACGAAATTAAGAAATGTAATTTCTATTTGTACATGCAAATACCACCCTGACAAACAAAGGCAGAAAAACTTCCTAATATTTCTATTTTAGAATTCCTATTTTTATTAAATGTTATTTACATTGCTCCCTTCTATAGACAAAGGATTTCCAATATTTACTTTACTTTACATTGCTACTGCTATCATCGGGTTTACCAGACTTTTACCCGGCAAATTGCATCTTATTGAAAGCCGTATTCACGTTATTAAAATAACTTTATTTCAGAGCATGTACTTACGCGGATTGCACGCAAATCTATTTGCTGCAAAAAACGCGAGTGCACCGCGGCGGGAAACTTTGCCTTCTTCGGCGATATCGCAATATGTATTAACTGCCACAGATTAGACTCATTTAGACTTGCAACTGAGGTAGACCTAAAGGTCCAAGAGTATATTTATTCATTTATTTCATTACATTTATTTATTTCATTTATAATATTAATATTTGTATCGGGCAACGTGGCCCACATTTACAAAATACCGTACATACTAACATATATCAAATTATACAAAACTTATCAGTAGGTGCCACAATATCAAACTAAGACAGCGACGCGGCGCGTATTCTGGGTGTCAATAGTCATACATAGTTCATTTTACAATTTGTAAACATAGTTATGTAGGCACATAAACTTAAAACTCTGTCAAAGTCGGGTAAAATTGACTGGCCTACCTATAAGAGTGCCTACGAAGACTACTTTCCTTAGGCGACCGCACTATTCCCTGCTGCTACCGACTACTACTTTTTTTAAATGCTGGATGGAGTGGCAAATAAGCACACGGCCTGCCTGATAAATAGATGCTATGTCGACTCCAAATTGGACCGAGTAGCTTATGTCAAAGTCGAAACGCGTTATTAAAAATAAAAAAGCACATACTTATATGGGGACAATCATATACAAAAACTAAGCGTAGCTTGTAGATACTATGGGTACTAGACGACGATATACATATAGAGAAATAAATACTTAAATACATGGAAAACATCCATGACTCAGGAACAAATAATATTCGTGTTCATTACACAAATAACTGCCCTTGACTAGGCTACCAAATAAGTGCTAAATTTACACGTATCTGGTATTCTGCTCCCGATTTACTCTTTGCCAACCTTTTTAAAAAGAGTAGAGTTAAGAGGTGAGCTCGTTCGATGTAATTTAATTTCATGAGTGCCTGCTAGCGAATTATAATGAGCTAACTCACAAACTAGTTTGATAAGCTGCCATTATAGAGATTGCTTTTGAAATGTATTTTCTCTGCACTTCGTAATCTAACTTATAGAGTGATAACATTTTAGACTATAGCGTCATAACGAAAACGCGAAACACTTCAAAATCTAGTTGGAAAAGAAAAAGGTACCTACCTATGCCTCATATTGACCTGATCATCCGCATTCCTGGTTGTACCCCAAAGAGGGCCGGGGTTCGCGAGGTTCAACTGTTTTAGTTTTTTTTCGCTGTATCATCTTCCTAGCGACTTCCAGATTGTGCTCTAAAGGAGCACGGGGTCCTAACTCTTAACTTAACCTTAGCTCAAGATTTGGCGCAGCCACTAGTTTTACGAAAGCGACTGCCATTTGACCCTCCGACCCAGACAAAAAGCATGCCTTTTTGGGATTAGACCGGTTCCCTCACTAAGTTTTCCTTCACGGAAAAGCTAATAAAATTCCAAATTATATTTTGCACGAAGGTTTCTTTGCAAAATCCAATGATGCGAGCCGGTATCTACTCAAACCCATGACCTACTTCGAAAGATTCAGATTCAAATTTATTTACGCCACTACAAAATTAGAATATAAAGCATAAATGAATTTTTTTTAGTACATACTTTTTAAATTCAGGTATACTTTTTACTCTTTGGGGGAGGCCTAAGTCCAGCAGTGGAGGGCTTTTGGCTGATTTGATGATGATAATACTTTTTATTTGACCCAAAATAAATATATGTCTTTTTTTCATATAAGAAAAGACAGAGAACAGTGGAACAAGCTGAAGGAGGCCTTTACTCAAAAAGGGGTCCATATTTCAACCATAAATTGAAAACTAGTTAGCATGCTGGCGTTAACATAAACAAATCAATATACGTACGAGTACCTTTAACTTATGTACTTACGTACTCGAAATTTTAATAAGTTATGCTCAAAGACAATGAGAAATAAGAGAATTAAATATTAAAATATTTCTTGTTTTTCATAATATCCTACTATAGCTTTTATTTCCGGTTGTGATCTAAAGGAGCCCGGGGTTCGCTTTGGCACCTAAAATCACTAGTTTTACGAAAGGGACTGCCATCTGGCCTTCCAACCCACGGAAAACTAGACCTTGGTGAGATTAGATCGGTTTCCTAACGATGTTTTCCTTCACCAAAAATAAAAAATAATACTCGATGTTATTGAAAATGTTGGTTTATTATTATTCCACGTGACCTCATTCCACAAATGCAATTTTTTTCTTCTCATCTCACGTCGGAGTAGCAGATACGCAATCGGTGACATAAATTAGGAAGACGTGACGCGAAATTAGCTGTAGGATACAATTTTAAAACGACCTACTTCGCTGCGGGGTTTTACGTTCAAGGATAAATTTATCTGCGGATTTATGGGGTTGAAAAACGTTTTTGTGTTTTTTAGGCTGGCACTTTGTAATAAATGGGTATATAGTCACTAAATATTAATTGACACAAACTGTTCACTTAGTTTATAGTCAGTCAAGGGGTTTACCACAGAAATAAGCTCACTGCGTTAACATCGATAATCACAAACACGAACCCTGACCCCGTATCATGGTCGGCCTTATCACGCGATAAGTGACAAGATAGAGCGTCCGTCACTGGCTGACACGGTTCGATAGAACGAGACGGACGCTTTATCTTGTTATTTTAGTGCAAAGAAAAATTAGTCATATTAAGTAATTAATTAATGGAAAGTTTACATGTCAATAAAAACACACTTAGTCAAATTACCCACCCATTACATTCTGGGCGCAAAGGTGCCTCACCATTTATTGATTTTAACTTCCACGATTCTCACATAATATTTGATCTTAATGGGGCTACTGTTAATATCCAACTGATAAATAAAAGCCAAGTGCGGGTAGTTCGAAGAACCCATCGATATCTGCTCAAGCCAGGTGTCCCGTGACCGTGGATGTTACATGTAATACATCCGAAACATCGTGAACCTCAGAGAAGTAAATAAATAAGTAAAATGTATGCGATTAATGTTTGATCATGACGATGAAGATGGTGATGATGAAGATTGTGATGATGATGATAATATGAATTTGTTGTAAAACAGAAAGTATTGAAGTTAAGTAACTACTACAGAAATACCCAAAATGGACGCCACACAACATACCAAAACAATATAATATGCTAAAGGCGCAGGTGTTTAGGCCACCCTGATAGAAATTGTGTCTTTGTAGAGGAAGATGGGCAGGCTCAGGTTTGGTTCGTTGACTATTATTTGCTTGAAATTTCATTCGGTCCGTACCCACTGCGTCGTATGAAATCGGATTTGCCCTGGATGGCCGGAGGCAGACGGGTAATGGACAATGTTGAACAGTTTTGAGGATATTTGCGAAATAGATACTCTAAAGTGAAAGCAGCACTAAAAAATAAAATGTGCTCTAAGCTTCTCAGAGACACGCTTTAGATTGATGACCTGGTAAAGGTCGCGGGAGTCCGCAAGATGCGGGTGACCCCATTCGGCTGATATGATATGATGATATGTACAGAACCATCCATCACCCGGGACACAGATCACCTGCCAAACACACAACATCAACCTGCAGAGGAAAAAAAGATCATAATAGAGTTGTTGCTTAGAGTGCTTAGAAGTTTACCTAAGTTATAAAATCATTAACACATTCACATTAGTATTTTTACACAAAGAAGGTATGTAAAGTCACAAACTTTAATTTGGGACCCACTTTATCGTATCGTATCGGCATATAAATAATATTTTTCTGAAAAGGGTCGTGAATTAGAGAACGCGACTGTACCACCGTTCGTCTATCAGACTCGTCCATCAGGTGCGTTGTCAAACAAAGGGTATACACAAAAAGTGTGACGGCTCGCTACGCACATTCTGTGTCGCTAATTGGCTTGGCGACTGTACTCATTCTGTTTCAATTGCCAAAAATCGACGATAAAATGGAATGTTTGTCTGATTTTTCCGATTGCTTAGCTTTGTCACGTTGCGCCAGGAACGAAAACGCTGTAGATTTTAATGTGCCTGACAAAAATCTGCTTGCGAAATATAAATGAGCTTGATAAGACATAAACTTCACAGTAAAAGGTGAGGTATATATTTATTAAGCTGAAACTTTCGTGGACTGTTGACAGCTGGACTTTCCCGATCACTATCAAATTTCGCGAGTAGAATCAACACAATTCACTTAGCATTACAAATTCAAAATCTGAGCTATAATACATTTGCAGCCGATGGGACGGTCTAGCGGATTTGAATGCTCAAGCAGCTCAAATTACCATAAGCTGCTGTCTTGAAGTTATCACTGAATTATTTGCTAGACATCGATCGTGGCAAGATCCTGGAATTTCGGAGTCTACCAACCCAGGTTTGTAATTACAAAAAGTCGAAGACAATTGTTTATCACCCAAGCTACTTTGGCACTGAAGGTTTTTGTTCCAGTCTAAGACCGAGGCCAACCTAATGCTAGCAAGGAACTCATCAATTAATGGAATTAACGAGCTCATAAAAAGAGCATGTAAGATGAGCAAGAATATTATAAGGCTATTTGTTTTTGTGATTTATATTCTAAATTATTTAGTTTATTTTCTGAATGTGTGAGTATATTTAGGTTACACACAAAAAACGAAGGCCTGTTTTCTGTGGTCAGTAGTTGACAGCGTTTGTATCTACACTAATATTATAAAGAAGCAAGATTTGATTGTTTGTTTGTTTGTGTGTTTGTATTAAATAGGCTCCGAAACTACTGGACCGATTTAGAAAATTATTTTACCATTAGAAATTGACATTATCCCTGATGAACATAGCCTACTTTTTACCGCGGGAAAATGCTTTATTATTACGGGAAAACGGGTAATCCTTGCGAAGCCGGGCCGGGCAGCTAGTATATCATATTTTTATTACATTCATTTATATAAGAACCCCTTATGTGGATTATGAGTACAACAAAAAGTTTGCCTTATTAGCTCTTAACTTTGGTGATGTTTTCTTATAAGAGGCTCGCGAACCATATATATATATTTATGGCGCATTTAATTTCCTATGCTGACTACTTATATTATATTATATCGACAATTGTGACTCCAAATCTATTTCCTGTAATAAAAATATCAGACCAATCAAAACCCTACACTTACATTTTTGTTCTAACTGAAACACTAAATTTGTATTTTTTACAAGCTTTTATTTAACTTGCCCAGTATGTATGGTATGGGACAAATCTTGCGAGTTGAATTTGACCCACTTCCCGGTGACCTATCGATTGAGCTGAAATTTATTTATTTATTTTTATAATTTCACTATCAACATTTATAGTATACGACCGCTACGATACGATACGTGTTTGACGACCGCTTTAGCCTAGTTGGTAGTGACCCTGCCTACGAAGCAAGAGGTCCTGGGTTCGAATCCCGGTAAGGGCATTTATTTGTGTGATGAGCATGAATATTTGTTCCTGAGTCATGGATGTTTTCTATGTATTTAAGTATTTATTTATCTATCTATATAAGTATGTTTATCGTCGTCTAGTACAAGCTTTGCTTAGTTTGGGACTAGGTCGATTTGTGTCAGATTGTCCCCAAATATTTATTTATTTTTTATTTTATTTATAACCAAGCATGGTGATTAACTTAGTATCAAATACACATAGGCAAAAAGAGTGTGAGAAAAAAGAAAACAAAACATCCTTGTTAAAATAGAACTAGGTCTAGATCTAGCCTCCAAATAGCTGGTGGTTGAAGCCAAGAGCCTAGACTCAGAGCTATGAAATATATCTAGGTCGCTGTCACTAAGTAAAATGTCATTGAGTAACGTTAGCGCGCAAAAGAGTGGAGAGTGGCTGTGATTGTTTTACTTCGCAATAGCTGAATGAAATACCTCACAATAAGAGTGTCTCTTCGGACTTCCAAAGAAGAACAGGTGACCATTTCGAGTATAAACAACGTAGGATAGAGTTTTGGATAGTAGCCATACAGTCTGTTGTAAAGAAAACGGATAAATGACTTCTATACTCTTCCGAGCATGAGTGTGTACTGGATTTCATGCGGGCTCCAGACTACCGCATATGTTTCCATTTTGCTGCGTACATATGCATTAAAAAGCAAGACCATAGCAGCCCTACTGGAAAATGGGCAGCGTCTAGTGATGTGCCGTTCTCGAGAAAGTGCGGGAACGTGCGAATGTTGCGGGCATGTTCTCGAGAACATTCTCTTAGGCGGAAATTTCCGAGAAAGTGTCCGAAATGTTTAAAATATTTGTTTTTTTCTATTGACATTTAGTTCTATTTACTATTTATAGCTATATGTGAAACATTCAACCACCACGGAATATTCTAGGAGAAAATTCTCAATGTTCTCGAGAATTTCCCCAGAATGTTCTCGGGAATGTTCTCCGGAGAACTTTCTCCATGACTATCTGGATCGTGTTAAAGGAGTTTTTATGTTAATAAAAGATAGTATAATATGAAAAAAGTGTTTTAATGATTTTTGTATTGCTGTATAATATAAATTTTACATACACTGTTAAAAATTTGCATCATTTTCAATGATTATTGTATACAAAATCAACAATTAGAAATATAAACTAAAACTACTACTACTAAATCAGGTAAATAATTGTTATTGTTATTATGATTAATACACAATCTAGTAAATATAATTAACTATAAAATGTAATGACTATACTAGCAAATAAACTCCTAATCAATTGAATCAAAAAATCAGCAACAACTTTTAATAAAAACTTAAAACATAACTAATACATAATATAGTTAACAGTGGACTGCCTGTTATTAATTAGTTTTTTTTAACTTATTATAATAATGACATAGTTAAGACATCATTCATTTTACCACAAAGTGTTGAATCAACAATATGAGCAATGAATCATTTGAAAGTAACCAATCATAAAGAGATAATAAAATGTTAAAAATATTCTATTCTGACAAGTCTGTGTCTTCATCCAGATCTGTGACAGATCGAAAATCAAAGTTCTCTAATTCGAACGATAAGTCCCAGGAAGCTACGTCGTCGACAATTTGACTGCTGTTCTCAGTGTTTTCAGTATTTGAATCAGATCTTGGCAATCTTGCTGGCCCCTCAAGCTTCAGCGCTTTGTTCATAAGTTTCCAATTATGTGATATATAGCAGATTTTGGCTGCTCTTTCAGTTTTGAGTTTATTCCTTTTTTTTGTGTAGATGTTTCCATGAGTAGAAAAGGATCTTTCGACTGAGGCTGAAGTAGAGGGTATCGATAAGACTTTTTGAGCTGTTTTTGCTAACACTGTTTTGCGAAAGAAGGTTAGCCACCACGATATTGGATCGACATCTTCTGTCGCATCTTCAGTCTAGCGCGAGCACTCACTAGCTTCGCACGTATTCGCTAATCACCCGCGTCTAGTGGTTGTTATTCCCAGCGGTTCTCAAAGTGTTCGTAATTATCTGCAACCGATTATGAAGTGCGCGATCTGTAAAGTTGAGGTCTCCGACAGTATCCCGTGTGGGTCTTGTAAGGGCACTATAGGGTTTTGCTGTACCAACTTAAGTGAACAGAGCTATCGGAAATACACCTCAGACCGGAAAGCGGCGTGGAAATGCCTATGCTGCAGAAAAGATGCCGCACCTACTGATTCAAAAGTATCGTCAGCAAGCTCCAAGCAGGCTGACTTTGACTCTATTATGAGTGAGCTGAAAGAAATGAAACGACAGCTTGCGTGTCTTCCAACCTTAGTGCAGGACGTTAAAACAATTAAAACAGAACTCGCCGAGGTGAAAGACTCGTGTGAATTCAACAGCGGCAAGCTTGACGAGTGCGCATCCCGCCTGCAACAGGTGGAGATCAAGCTCCCTGAACTAGAATCGATGAACAACACACTTAATGACAAAATCAACGCAATGGGTCTACAGTTATCCCATTTGAAGAATGAACTCATCAGTCGGGACCAGTGGCTTCGCCTAAATAATGTTGAAATAAAAGGTGTTCCATTGAAGAAAAATGAGAATCTCTTCACCATTATGGATAGCTTGTGCGAAGTAGTTGGGTATCCGGTACACAGAACTAGCACTAACTACATATCAAGAATCCCTGTACACAATTCAAAGGAAAAATCCATAATTGTCAGCTTCGCTAATCGATATATAAAGGAAGATTTCATTGCCTCAGCTCGAGTGAAAAAGTCAATTTTGGCCGACGAAATTGGGTTTAATGATAATCACCAAAAGATCTACGTAAATGATCATCTAACGCCTGAATATAAGCAATTACTGACAAAAGCTAAAACAGCTTTAAAAGCTAAGGGCTATATGTACGTGTGGGTGAAGTTCGCTAAGATCCACGTGCGCAAAGACGATAACTCAAGGATTTATGTTATTAACAGTGAAAATGATTTAAACAAATTACTCTAATCTGTTTTATATATTTCTTAGTTTGCTCATGTCTAACACACATATTATTATTGTTCTCGATCTTTGCGTTTAACAGTTTGAGTACCTTTGATCGGCCCGGACCGGTCTGTGCTTATTGTTACCGGGGGCAGCGGCTTATCTTTGATTGCATTCCCGCTGCACAGTCTATGGTATGCTCATTCAAATATATTTATCTCTGTCTTACGCACTGTTTTCGTGACACGTCTAATTGCTCGGTCTATCGCACTTACAGGAAACTCATGTCTCATTTTACAGCTCTTAACGTCATTATAATATACTACATTCTTCATAGCGGATTATGTGTTCTGCCTACTTATTATATTTATACTCCAACACTATTTTGCACTCCTAATAAATAATGGCTACAAATATTAGGACAAACGGGTGCAACTATCCTACCATTTACTATCAAAATGTAAGGGGACTCCGTTCTAAAACTTTAACTTTCTACCGTAAATTGAACTGTGCTTCTTATGATATTATTTTTTTGACGGAGACTTGGTTGCTGGACGGAATTTTGAATTCGGAACTGTTTGATGATCGATATGTCGTGTGGAGGCGAGATCGCGATCCTGTTTTAACGGGTCAAAGCCGCGGCGGAGGTGTCATAATTGCCACTCGAAGGGAGTTGACCGTCGTTCCGCAACCTACCTACCAGTCATCGGCTGAGGATCTCTGGGTCACTTTATCTTTAAAAGGATGTCATAATACACCCATTAGGTTACATATGTGCGTTCTTTATCTATGCAAACAAAATAATGGTTTTTCTTATTCACAGCAATTGTCAAATTTTTTAGATAGTCTCAGTGAAGTAATATTGTTAGGTGGTGCAGATAAATACTTGATAATTGGAGATTTCAACATGAGCAATATTATGTGGACACCCCTAAACTCAGTAATGTCCCCGTCTAATTATATAAGTAATGATGAGTGTACTTTCATAGATGAGTTAAACACTTGTAATTTGAGCCAATTTAACGGTATCTTAAATCAATATGGAAAATTGCTGGATCTCGTGTTATCAAATGATTCAGTTGACGTAAGCGAATGTACGGACCCCTTAGTGCCGATTGATCCGTATCATAAGGCCCTTTTAGTCACGATTAGGTTTGTTGTAATTAGTCCTTTAAAGCCAGCACCTTCTATTAAGTATTTTTATAACAAAGGTGATTATGATTCTATTAATAACGAATTGGCTCAGGTCAATTGGAGGGAGGAATTTTCTCGACGTTCTTTGGATGACTCACTTGACTATTTATATTCTACCTTTGTTAGACTCAGAACCAAATATATTCCAAGTAAAAATATTCATACCGACTCATTTCCTAAATGGTACTCCGCCTCTCTAAAAAAAGCTATTAAGGAGAAGTTTAAATATTTAAAAAAAAACCGAATATATGGTAATAAATCCGATTTAATTTCATTTAATGTGCAGCGAGACAGAGTTAAGAAACTCGAACAGGAGTGTTTTGCTACATATGTTCGCCGCATCGAGGATAACATTTCCAAAGACCCAAAGCAATTTTGGTCTTATATTAAGTCGCGTTCTAGCTCACATGGCGTACCAAGCAGCCTTAAATATGGTGACCGACTAGTCAACACTGCAGCGGACATATGTGAGGCTTTTTCAGCCTATTTCCATTCCACATTCTCGGCACCAAGTACTATGCAAAATGCACCTATCGATGCGGCGGGTGGTCGTAGCCCCATCGCCCATTTATCTAATATTGAGGTAAACCCTGAACTACTTACCAAGCTCTTATTACAACTTGATCCATCAAAATCAGCTGGAACAGACAATGTACCTGCCCTGTTCCTGATAAATTGCACGAAATCCATCGTAGAACCTATAGTCTTATTATTTAACCGCTCCTTTGCTGAATGTACAGTTCCTTCGATATGGAAATCAGCTTTTATTACTCCTGTACATAAAAAAGGTTCAAAAACGGAAGTTACTAATTATAGGCCAATTTCTAAACTATGTATACTCTCAAAATTACTGGAAAAGTTAGTGTACATTCAGGTTAATGAGGCTCTTAAAAACTATTTTAGCCCTTATCAGCATGGTTTCCTTCAACATAGATCGACTATATCTAATTTGAGTCTTCTCAATGATTATGTCTCATTCGAGATGTCGCGCGGTAGTCAGGTAGACGTTATTTATACTGACTACAGCAAGGCATTCGATAGAATTGACCACGATTTGCTAATCTCAAAATTACATAAAATGGGCATCAGCGGTGACTTATTGCGATGGTTCTCTTCATATATTGCAAATAGATCTCAAGCTGTTGTCATTAATAATTACATTTCTAGTTGGGTAACCGTCCCCAGTGGTGTCCCTCAAGGATCGTTGCTCGGCCCTTTACTTTTTAATATTTATGTCAATGATATTAGTGACTGTTTCATCCATACCAACCTGCTATGTTTCGCAGATGACATGAAGATTTTTGCCAAAGTAAAAACCGTGCAAGATTCTATCCTAATCCAGGATGACCTCATGCGTCTCGATAGGTATTGTTATTCTAATAAGCTAGAGCTCAATCCATCCAAATGCTTCACCGTAACCTTTTCGAGGCAACGTTGTCCAGTTCAAACCTCTTACAAACTCAGAGATCAGAAACTATCAAAAGTACCAGTTATGAAGGACCTCGGCGTGCTACATGACTCTAAGCTTCTATTCGATGAACATATTAATAATGTTGTGTCTAGTGCTACCAAAGCATTAGGTTTCATCATGCGTAATTCTTTGTATTTTACCCAAGCTAAAACTATGAAAGTACTTTTTTGTGCTTATGTTAGAAGTAAACTTGAGTACGCATCGCAAATTTGGAATCCGCAGTATCAGACATTTATTGACAGAATTGAGCGTGTCCAAAAAAAGTTTGTTAAATGCCTTTGCTTCAAACTGAAAACTCCGTACAAATCATCTGAATACGACCATATCTGTAAAAAACATCACCTTCTTCCGCTTTCCACGCGTCGGGACTTAGCAGATATTACTTTTATTTTAAACATTATAAATGGTAATGTAGACTCTTCTGATTTATTGGCCAAGCTTTCATTCAATGTTCCGTCTAGAACCAAAAGACACTATCCGCCTCTCTCTATTCCCTTTGCCCCATGTAAGTATAGGCAGAACAGTTTTCTAATCCGTGGCTGTAAAAAAATTAATGAGTTGACAAAAGACATTGATATTGACATATTCAACAGTTATATTCCTGCTGTGAGGCGTAAATTGACGACGAGTTATTTTGAATGAGCGTAGCTTTAAGATTTTAGTTAATTATACTGTGTCCCTACCCTTGTGTTGTTGGTATATAGAGTTAAGTGTAATCATAACATATCTCTCCACATTTTGTAACCCCTAGTTAGGAAATCCCACAAATGCAGTATAACGATAGTGATCTCACAAATGTTTACCTACTTCGATGCTATCGGCGGGAACCTGTAATTGGCTTTTTGTGTTTTATCTACATAATCATTGTGTTTCTGTAGCTGTTGGTTCTCCAAATGTAAATAAATAAATAAATAAATAAATAAATATCAACGGCCTTTTCCAAAGACCTTTTCGGCACTTATAGTCCGATAATTCCTGAAGAAGCGCTGCGTCACATTGTGCTATAGTCATTATTGTTGAACATCCATCTAGATATTCATCATTGTTGAGAGTAGCACCCTGGTTTTTCGGGTCCAAAATAACTGCAGCAAGGTGAATGGGTTTCACGCAGTTTTCTTTTCTAGTTTTGAATTTAAGTTTCAAATCTCTTAAAGGCACTTCTTCAAAAATACTTTTAGAATTGTCGCTTTCCAGTTCTTCTTCTATTTCTTTAAGAGCTCGATGCACCAGATGGATTGAGCAGCTATCTCCTTCTAAGATTGTGATCCATTTGACAATCGGTTTCAAAAAAGTTATTTGGTTTGCGACATCTTGCCAAGTAGTCTCGCTTAATAATTTTAATTTATGTTTTTGTAGGTCTCTGTTATTTTCATTGACAACCATCGACTGAAGTATGCTTTTAGATTTTAGAAAGTTTTCTAAACAATGTAGATAACTACCCCATCTCGTTTTGACGGGGAACAGCAGCGTGACATTCAATGATTTTTCGAGAGCTATCTTTTTGAATTCTGCGCTGTAGATATTTGATTGTAAAACTGATTTTACAATTGCTATAACTGATTTGAAGGTTTCTTGAACTGAATCGATTTTTAGCACATCGCCTATCAACAAGTTTAGAGTATGGGCCAGACATCCAACCCAAGTGGTGTTTTCATACTGGTCAGTCAACAGCTTTCCGCATTTCTTCATGTTGGCAGCATTGTCAGTGATGATGCCAAGAAACTTTGCAGATCCAATTTCGTTCATGGTTTGGCTTATCTTTTCAGATAAGTACTCTGCCGTGTGTCGATTATCCTGGGTATCAATCGATGAGTGGAAATATGGCTTTGGTGTGTAAATAATAATGTTGAGGATTGAATCTTTCCTTATATTCGTCCAGCCATCGGCTGCTATATGCAAAACATTGGCGTCTTCAATCTTTTCTGTGACTTTTTGTTTGACGTCTTCGTACTCTTCGTCTAGGAGTACTGTCGAAAGCATCTTGCGGGAAGGCGGGTTAAAATATGGCCTTAGAAGTTGAAGCGCTTGTTTCCACAAAGGATGTTCAAATATGGACAGCGGTTGGCCAGTCACATAAACTGCTCTTGCTAAAGCTTTGTGAACTTCATTCTGAAACAAGATTAAATTAAGATAACATTATATAAGAATTATTAGATAAAATCGGTTTTTTGACAACCTTGCATTATTGATTTCTGAAGTATTTTCATTACTTGTTTATCAATTTTGGATTATAAATTATTTGTATGATAAAGCGATTTCGTCCACTTTCGTCTTAAGTTTCAAACAAACACAATATAAATAATTAAATACAGCTTACCTCATTGAATGTGTCGCTTTCATTATCTGCACAGTTTTCAGCAATGGGCTCTTCGGAAACATCATGATTGTGAACAGTTTCTTTATGTTTTTTTGGTTCCAAATCCCGTTTCACCTCAGTAGGGCTATTTTTACAGTTGAAAACTATGTGTCGCGCGAATCTTGTTGCATTTTTGTTCATATAAGTTACATCACAAAACAAACACACATATTTAACACGGTTATTGTCTGTTAACGTTCTAAAATATTCAAAAACCTTACTTTTCTTCATTTTGAGTGACAAACACGAGTACCATTTTACGTAAAATTACAACCATTCGGCGCATGAGCTTTGATGACACTAAGTAAAATGTGGCTAAACTAAATCCTAACAAATTAAGCAAATGGAGAGGGGTCATCGCTTTAGTGGTCAATTGTCTTTATCAATACCGCAAAACCCACGTGTGGTTTGACGATCTGTTTATTTGAAAATTACCTGAGTTACCCCGATAGCGAAGAAGTTATCCGAGAGTCATAATCATTGTTGAAAATATGTCATGGTATTTTTTACAAACATTAGTTGTCTTATCTTATCTCTGTAAATACCTGTATACTGTATACCTGGTGTAAAGGTTAGTCCCTACTCACTTATGATATGATTTATTAGCGGGAATGCTAAAAATGATTGATTCTTAAGTAAACTCTTCTGTATGTGGTAAAACAAGGTTTAAGTCTTGATAATTGATGCTTAAATAACAAAGGAATGAAAAAAAGTTTGCGTGCTGCATCGATTAATTAAATTTATAATAATTAAATTTTATTAATTGCTTGTACTTAAATATTACCTACATATCTACACCTACCACGTATGTAAAATGAATTATAAAAGAAACCATCTTATATTTCACCCACGTCCTTAAAAGTAATAAGTAGTTACAAAAAACATACTTCGAAAAACAAAACAATTCATTTCTAAAAGTATACGTATACTGATGTAAAATAACAAGCAAATTGTTAATTTCAAACATTGTCTCCTAACGATTTTATTCGAAAATTTCGCCAGAATGTTCTCATCAAGAAAGTACCGAGAACGTTCTCGAGAATATTCTCGTGACTTTCTTGAGAACGCAGAGAAAGTAGCCTTTGGAAATCTTTTCTTGTTTTACGGTCTTGCCGACACCTAGTAACCACTTAAGGCTGTTATACTACCCAAATGAAATCTAAAATCGAGCCCCTCCTCACGCCACCCGTCCCGCCCCACGATACAGTGACGATACAACAGCGCCACGTAAGAAGTGGCGACTTAAATGAACTAACAGGACACTGATTTGTAAAACGCAGTACTAAAGACCGAAAAAAAGCATAGCGGTTGTTATAGATGGCGTTAAAGTTAAATTGGAATAATAAAATAATTATATTACTTCATCTTAATGTATACATTAAATGTTCATTTTAATGAAGTTAATTCTTATTTCAATAACATTAAAGTTTTTAAAGGGTAAATAAAAGCAAAAATGAAACTTCTGTACCTATAAGTTGCTACAGTTTACATGTAAACAAATCGGCAAGTTTTATATAATATCATTATTAGGTGAGTATTTATAAAAAGCTGGGTCATCAATAAAATATAGTATTTTTTTGGGGTTCCGTAGGATCGTAGGATAACTTTGTTGTACGTCTATTTGTCGGTTCAAATTACATTCTACTCATTTAACATGCATGACCCTTCCAACGAAGTGTAATAAATATCAGGTAAATATTGAGTTTTGATAAAAATCAGTTCTTTATATCCCGTATTTCGAATAATTAATTTAGTTTCTTTATAAAGCAGATTCTGTTAATAATAATTATTCAACATAATTGTCAAAGGTTTAGTTTTTTTTAGCATAAATCCCAAAAATCCACATTAATATCGAACTACCGGTATTAATATCGAAATCCCGGGATTGGCACTGAATATCGGAAATCAATCCCGGGATTGAGAATGATCCGATATTGCTTGCCCTGCCCATGTTTCAACCTAACAACAAATAATAAATCCCGGGATCCCGATATTTCGATATTGGTCCTTCTCAATACTGATATTGACTTCATCATCATCATCATAATCATATCAGCCGAAAGACTTTCACTGCTGGACCTCTCCCCCAAAGAGTACCAAAGTGACCGGTCCTGCGCCACCCGCATCCAGCGGACTCCCGCGACCTTTACCAGATCATCAGTCCAACTTGTGGCCTACCCACCCACGCCGCGTATTCCGGTACCTGGTCACCAGTCAAAAACCTTTCCGCCCCAATGGCAATCGGTTCTACGTGCTATGTGGGCGCGCGCGCCTACCCCCGCCGCCTCCCCAAAATCACGATGACTATGCTGACGCAAAAAATATGCTGACGTCATACTACTTGATAGTTATGATTCATAACTTGTATATATCCTTAACATGAGCATTATACCATATAATGAATATACATACAAAATGAGTGTAACTCGAGTGGTATACCCGATGATAGTTATACAAAATAGACATATATATTTTAAAATTATAACCAACGTTTATTTTATACAATGAGTGATTATATACGTTGAAAATATATCGAATGTTGTCAAACCGAATGAAATTATAAGTACTAAGTATTTATTTTAATACCCATCATTACACACCGGTCAAGAAAGCGCAAGCCGCGAAAGACTCAGTGTGGTACAGCAGAGCCGGTTGGTTCTAGTCTGCCGGTAGCCGCACCTAGTACTCGTCGCGCCTGCATTACTCCGCCATGGCTGATGAGTGTATTCACCAGAAGACTGGCTACTCGCTGGGGGTTTTCCAGCTGCATTTGCGCCACTACGTGCACTTCACCTCGTTTGTGGTGCGCGTGCCGCGGCCGCTGCAGGAGACCATCGCGTGTGCTGACTTCTGGCCGAAGGGTGTCGTATTTCGGCGGTTCCGGGGTAACCTACCTAATTTTACACCGGACTTGACGGAGCTACGCTGTGTCGTCGCCTAAATAGTTAGTTTTTACATGTTCCTATTGTATGTGTGACGCTTTAAGGCTGCTTTCACGTGCACACTAGCGCCACTGGATGTGTTAGAGTTAGAGCATGCAATATCGGAGCATTCTCAATCCCGGGATTGAAATCCGATATGAGATTTCAATCCCGGGATTTCGATATTGAAGATTTTTCATTAAAAATCACTTTTCTCTGGAAAATATGACATTGATATTTATTTATATCATAAGTTACATTCGAATCCCGGCTCGTACCAATGAGTTTTTCGGAACGTATGTACGGAATATTTAACGTTAGCTTTTCGGTGAAGGAAAACATCGTCAGGAAACCGGTCTAATCCCAATAAGGTCTAGTTTTCCCTCGTGGTTGGAAGGTCAGATGGCAGTCGCTTTCGTAAAATCTAGTGTCTATGCCAAATCTTGGGATTAGGTGTCAAAGCGGCCCCGGGCTCCTACATTTACCGGGCATTACCGGGAATAACGCTAAGAGGTAAATCTATAGGAATTATTACTATGATCGTCATAATTGATAATAAAAAATAAAATCATACAAATTAATAGCACTGCATGACTTCTCAGCCTTACGGCTTCATGAATTCGTCCATGCAATATATTGTAATGATGATACCTGCCGCACCATCACCGGATGCCTCAAGCCTACTCCACTCAACAAGCTGTACCCACTCGAGGGCATCGCCCCCCCCCCCCTGAAATTCGCAGAGAGTAGGCAAGTGCCGTGGAAAAGGGGAAACAGGAGACTGACAGGCGCAAACCACTGTGCGGTTATAATCCGCCATCTGCCCGTCTCAAGAGCCGCAGGAGTTTCATGCGGAACACTAGCCCCCTGCAAAGCGACCTCTCAGATGCTCGCTGCCTGTTATGGGGGACTCGATGCCCACCGCCGACGTCTACGTGCTAGCTTCGGAACAACTGCCACCCGGCCACAAGGAGCCATGGCCCATCTGGAGGGCGCTAAATAGGCTCAGATCGCATGTAGGCTGCTATAAGGAAGACATGGCCAGATGGGGACTGCATCGTGGCCAATCAACGGCGCAAACCATGGTGCACCTGATGGCGTGCCCACACTCCTGCTTGGAACACGACCTGAGAGACGCGACTGGCAGAGCTGTCCACAACGCTGGACACTCTTATTTGAGGAACCTCGACACGAAGAAGAATATATTGTACTTTCCAAAAGTTTTTTTTGTTGGGACTGGGATTCCGAGACACAGGCCCCGTCTTTCAATCCCTTCAGTAGTTTTTCATATAGGGTAGGCGTAGGCCCCATCATATATGTTCAATAATCAACAGAATTTTCTTTCTAATTAAAGTAATGTCCCGATGACCCATCTTTTTCATTTTCATGGTGCTAGCCAACTGACAATATCTTCATAAAGAGAAATGCCGAATTTCTCTAAGTGATCCCTTAATACTGTTAATAAGTAGTAGTAATAACCTTAAAATTACGAAAATGAACTAAGGGACCTAAGGGATTATTGACACTGGGTTGTCTTTCTATAAATGAGAAATTAAACATGGAAATAATTGCCCAAGATGATCAGTTTTATTTTATTGTTAAAATAGAAAACTAGTCAACACTCTCAAGAAAAGGAAATCCTACACTTTTGTGTAGGGTATAATAATATAAAAACTACCTATCAGTTTATAAAAAATGACGATAGTACGGATATAAGGTAAGTCCCGGGATTTTATTTCCGGGACTCGCACAGGCAACCCTATTGCATTTTATCAGTGTACATTTACCTCTTCAATAATCTTGGTCAATATGAAATGACTGATGAGGATAGGTATCTCGTATGATATCATTGATGACATTTTATTTCGTTTCGGCAATCATTTACTAAGTAGGTGTACTTGTAGCAATTTAAGAAAATAAGTACAAAATATGCCCAAATATTTGAGAAGATCAATTCGAAGTTCGAAACATAAAGAAATAAGCATCCGCGCCGATGGAAAATCATTTAGGTATCTAACCAAGCTTCGTACGTCGCGCCGCCGCTATGGGTAGGGAGGTATATTTATCACAACGCACGAAGTTACGCGCGACATAGGTAGGAATTTTTATATTTATAAGGATAAATAAAGTCTATTTGAACTTATTCGTTACCTACTTTAAGTGTCAGCGGTTGATAAAACCGGAGATTCCATTTGCAGTCTGTACCTAAATAAAGATAAATTGTATTGTTTTACGTAGGCAGGGGTAAAAGAGCATATAAATCAAATAATTATACTCACTCAATGTAGTCCGAAGAATAAAATATACAAAAAGCATAAATTCGCTGAGATTCGAACTCTCGGCACGAATGAAGGTCGCCTTTATTCCTATCGCTGAAACCATTGCGCTGCCAATGCTTACCTTAAGCGGGTGAAATTCACAAGTATATGCGTATTGAGGATTGTAATGTTTATGCTTAGTAATTATCAAGCTAACCAAATACTCTTTTCACTGTTTAGTAAACATAAATTTTTACTTACGTTAGAACCATTGCTTTTCGGAATCTAATAAATATCTTAAATTACATTTTTTTGGGAAAAAGTAGTACAGGTCCGTCTGGCACGACCGCTCAGCGATCACTGGGATCACTGTCACATTTCGAAAGAGTGACGGAGAAAGAAATTGGAGGCCGTAAGTCGATATCTTTATACGATTGAATTTTACGATGTTTATGTATTATAAAAATATTGCCTCAAATTATTGAAATTCGGAAGCTGTCAAATTATTATTTTGATTATGACTGATTTTGTTCCTTGTTTTGTTTCATGGTGTCACGTAGTAAATAAATGAGTAAAGTTGAAATAAACTTTCAAATTGGAGGTTACTTTGGGAAAGAATTGTATCGAGCGAAGTGTTACGAATCGAATATCGAAAGCTGTGTTATTGAAGATAATATAATCAAGAATGATATATATTTTTCACAGATCTAGAAACATCATCGTTTCGTAGAAAAATACGATAATTCTTGGGGTATTTTCGCATATCTGGCTCTATGAGCGGCCTTAAACGAAAATATAAATACAATAAAAACCCAAATTTTGCTATTATTTAATACACTTTCTCTGAAATTTCCGTTCAAGAGAATGTTCCCGAGAAAGTGTGGAAATTCTCACGAGAAGGAATTTCCGAGAGCGAGAACATTCTCACCGGCACATCTCTAGCAGCGTCACAGGTCTTAATTATGTTGTGATTGAAACTGAGCTGAGGGTCAACGTTGTTTTCCAACGCAATGGATATGTCTTCATTTTCAGCCCGTAATTGCCCACTGCTGAGCATAGGTCTCTCTCTACGTGTACGCCACCCGTCCCTATCCTGAGCTAATCTTATCCAGAAGCGACCCGCTATCTTCCTAATATCGTCCACCCATCGGGCTGGTGGACGGCCGACGCTCCTTTTACCTATAACTGGCCACCAATCTGACACCTTTTTGGTCCACCTACCATCATTCTGCCTGGCAAAGTGTCCTGCCCAGTTCCACTTGAGTTTGGTAATGGTATCACCAACGTCGCGCACCTTAGTGCGACGTCGGGTCTCAACATTCCTCACTCGGTCTTGTAGTTTAATACCGAGCATGGCGCGCTCCATGGCTCTCTGTGCTACTCGTATTTTGTGCACAGCCTCACTTGTTAGCGTCCATGTTTCGGCACCGTAAGTCATGGTGGGCAGGACACATTGATTAAAGAGGCGAGTCTTCAGGCATTGTGGAACCTCGGTGGACTTGAGGATGTCGTCCAGTTTATTAAATGCCGCCCAACCCAGCTGTATTCTCCTGGAGATCTCTTTATGTTGATGCTCTTTGTCAAAGGATAGAATATGTCCAAGATATACATTTTGGTCGACCGACTCCAGCTTATCGCTTCCTACCGCTATGGTTGAATTCGAGCTACTGGAGACGTTCGCCATAACTTTAGTCTTGGACATATTCATCCTGAGAACCTACTCGTAATGAAGCATGGTAAAGATCATGCATCATGTTATGGAGATCATCCAGGGTTTCGGCAAACAAAACAATATCGTCAGCGAACCTCAAGTGCGACAAGAAGACACCATTGATGTTAATACCAGCTCTGTCCCATGCAAGCGTTTTGATGACGTCTTCTAAAACATCCGTAAAAATCTTGGGTGAAATGTAATAAATAAATATAAATATATATAATAAATATGTATGCGAACGAAGGCTTATGGGGCGGTAATTACTGAGCTTTGCAATGTCTCCTTTCTTGTGTTGAATGGTGACAATGGCTCACCTCAATGGAAAGATGGAGCAAAGCTCCCGCTTTCTTCTTCTAACCTATCCGCAATCCGAGTCGGTTTTGCCACTAAGTCCCTGTTTTCCCCTGCCTCGGCGAAAACTTGAACTTTATACACCACTATCTTGGTGTTGGTTGATCTCAGAGAAAAGTTTATTTGACGCCCACCCTTTGTATTGTTTTTTGTACAAATCTCAAATTTAATTATCATCAATATTATGGCTTGATAGATGTATGACATTTACATTTATTACTAAAAATAATTTTAATTATCAATATTATGACTAAATAATATCAATATTATGTTAAACCAATTATGACAGGGAACAATTATGCCATAGTATAATTTATGCCAAAACAATAATATGAGCACTTTATGTGTAATGTTGTATGACAATCGATATTATGACAATAATTGACAATAATTGTTACGCAACTAGACGGCCACCCTTTGATTTGAATTTAAAAAATCCTCTCAGTTCGAATTTAACCCGTATCGCTTTGACATAGAGTGCCCATGCCATATACTAGTACAGCGTCGAGCACTCGGACGTTTACCTTAGTCAAAGAAATCTTATTAAAGATTATACATAGAAGTTGGACAAGTGGAACACTTACAGCTTTTTGAAGGTCAGAGGATAAATAATATTATATTTACAGTCTGTTTCGGTACAGCGATGGCCTTTACCCATATGTCCTTATCGTCTTAGTATTCGCTGAGTTAATAATATGCTCTTTTTTCTAGCGTTTGCTTTACGGACATAGTCAAAATTTGGTCAGGTAGATACTTTATTGTAGTGTACAGAGACCGACAAACGAATTTGATACTCTACTGAAACTAGTTGAATCTGCTAATAACTTTAATTTATTCCTAGTGTTTCTATCATGAATGTCACAACCTCTATGAAAGAGCGCTTGGTTTTTCTTACGTGCATAATGTTTTCGTAAATATATTGACTGGGCACGGCTCACAATTCATTTTTTTAATTTTTTTTGACCATCTTTCTGAGAGAGTCACGTTCCTGGTCCGGGTCGATTGCGTAAAGCTTCATACGTACGTTAGGTATATCTAAATGTCATGTTGGCTATGGGAAAATGACAGCCGAGTTGTCCTAACGCTCGTTTGAAAAATAATGTAATTATTCCTCTGATGGCTATCATGTAACATCGTAAATAGTATATCATGCAAATAACTTGATCTGAAAGTGGACTGCCTCGCCATCTGTCGGGCTAGACTTGTCGACGGATGGTGTGGCGTCGAGTGCGGTCTCCGGCGGCGGCGCGGGGCGGGGCGAGGATAGGGGGCGGGGCCGACTCGGCGGAGGTGCTCTCACCGCTCGGCCACGACTTTGGTCTTAAGCGACCTGCGACCAGCGTTTTATCTGTTCATTGCGCGTGATCCCAACTAACCACAGTGCGTTGCGCATCTCGACCGCGCAATGAACAGATAAAACGCTGGTCGCAGGTCGCTTAAGACCAACGTCGTGGCCGAGCAGTCAGAGTGTTAGGTGAGTATCGTGAGTACTCGCCAGAGCCAAGCGAGATAACATAGCGGTGTGCGAGGAAAATACTATCAGTAAGTAGGGAGAGATGCGTGAGCGAGGCTAGCAATGCTATTAGTAGATTTTTTCATCTCACCGCTCCGTTTCCTATAAAATTCAGGAATATGGAAATGAAGGAGGCAGTTTTAATAACATTATACACGCAAACACTATCAGTTGAGGAATTACCTCCACCTAATCCCAAGATTTGCCATAGGCATTAGGTTTACGAAAGCAACTGACATTTAGACTTTCTGAGTTGCGAGTAGCGTAATTTCGGTCCGCCCATTTAAAGGCAATCGAAATGTCCATTTATGGGTGAACCGAAATAATGTGACTCACAGGCACAGCTCGTGTGGCTTCACCCTTAAGGATAAAATTATAAATTTTTTGTGTGTCTTTTGTGCAGTGAATAAATGTCTTCTTTTTTTATTTTCCTTTCAATCAAGATAAAAATAAAGGAATGCATTTTGGAATCGCAATACGCTACCGAACATGCCCTTGATCGGTTCACATCCCATTTTGGTTACACCCTGTATACACAATAACACGTTAAGGCGGCGATGTTTGGCGCATTTTACGTAATCTCTACAATATTCTGTGTTTAAATCGTAGTATTGGACAAGCTTTGATCTCAACCTACTTGATGTGATGGAACATCCACGTTCATGGGACAAAGTCATAAGTATTATGTATGTTTGCGTGTCTTTTTGAAGTATGATGTATGTAAGCACTTTATTATATACAATAACAAATGATAGAATATACATGAAGTCAGTCGGTAACTAGTACGCGACATCACACGAGCACGCAGTAATCAAGAAGTTGCCACAATCAAGCCACGCCCGCGGCGGCACTAACTTTAATCCCGCCACTATTTTCAACTTGGTGATTGTCTGCTTTAAGATACAGATGGATTGACAAATGTATTATGCAAATAAGGCACTGGATTTAAATTAGGTAGCTACTATATAAGTATAACGAAGACATAGTACCTTGTAATGATTTCAAGTAAAATTTCAGTGATACAATTTTGTGGTAAAATGAACTATGAAGTCATGCACGTTTTATTTCGTCCCTAAAGATATGATTAATAAAAACATTACCTATTTGTAACTAACCGCTGAACGAAATCTTTTCAAGTCATATAGTTGTTTCTGATGGTAGAGTTACGAAGCATTTTCTTTTTAACCGACTTAAAAAAAAGGAGGAAGTTCTCAATTCGGTTTTTATTTGATGTTATTATACCGTTTATATCTTCTATATTCTTAATGTATTATGTTTTACTTTATGTTGACGGCGGAGGTATCGGTGGAGTCTTTACCAAGTCACACATTATAATTATTTATGAATTTATGAACATTTACGGATTTTTTTGGATTGGTAGACGTCTTCCCTGGTATTTGTCTGTTACTGTGTAACTTGTTAACATAGTAACTTGCAGAAAAGTTAAATTTAAATTCACCTCAGGAATTAATTCCACGAGCTGACTACTGGTTGAAATAGTTCGCATAGACGTGGCAAAGACGATACAATGTGCTTTAAGTATGAACAACACAATTAGAAATGTATGTGTGTAAATCTGTACCCACGTATTACCACTCAAAATACCCATGCAAAAAGTCACTAAATACACACAATGGTCACAAAAGTCCCTTTATTTCAATTCTTACCCCGTTGTCGAGGGGACTGTCCCTCGGGCGGGGTCAGGGCGGCCGGTTATCGCGCGTGAATAAACTTGTCGGAGGGACTGATTAGCTCGCTAAGCTGATTTGGGGAATAGTTTCCGGGTAAATTGCGAACGAGTAAAGAGTATGGTAAATATTTTTTCGTATAGTTTTGGAAAAGGATACACATATAATGTACGAGTATAATGGCCTTAAAGAAAAAAATACTCGGATTTTAATCTGAATTCTGATTTCTGTGTCACACAGTTAACTGAATGTAATCTACATTCAGTTAACTGTGTGACACAAGAGATACGTAAAACAAATCAATGTAATTGCGCCATAAAGGGTCGACTGGTTATCCATGAAAACTTATTGATACAACTCCTAATACTAGCCGATACTTGAAGTTATACGAGTAGCATAAGGAATACTATATAAAAAAAAACATTAATAAATTGGTCTTCAAAATTATCTTAATACTAGTGGCTTTGTAAAGTGTAGACATTGCAAGTTTGTACTTACATAAAAAAACGAAAAAATAGCTCGACAAAAACACAATATAATTATTAAATAACGAAACCGCTCACAAAATTTCCGAGAATCGGTTGACAAATGCGACCTGTAAACGAGAACAGCGGGACAGACACCGGACACTGGACAGAAAAACGATTTACGATCCAAGCTGGAGCAGAGAACTTCATTCGCTTCACTCGCTCGTTCGACTATCAATACAACTGACAACTTTAATAGGATTCGGTTTAACAAATAGAGCGTGAAAAAATAATACTGGCTTTCTTGTAGGAAAAATGAAAGCCAAGTAATCTCTTTCATGACAGATATTACTGTACTTACTTAAAATCTCAAACAAAGGGACGCAAAAGATATTCTTGTGTCTTTAACAATACCGTTAATCCGCAAGGAACACGCCATAATTGAGCGTGCGTCTGTGCCCAGCCATCGGAGCCTGAGAATAAAGAGGTTCAGATGTGAACATCTTTTTGAGCCGTCCAATTACGGGCCAGATAATGGGGGCGAGCTTCTTTCAAGTCCACACGGCGATTATTACGGCCAAATGACCGTCTTAAGGTGAGGTGTCGTTCATGAGATGAAGCGGTAAGTCCAAACGGAATCTTTAATATTTCGATTATTTTATTAAATACCAGCATTTATCAGCGAGTTCATCCGCGTGAACTCCCATATCAACTTTCATCACCAATTTCATCGCTTTGAAGGATTATTTCGCGATTGAAAGTATTTTGTTTTGAGGTTATTTTCGATTAACCTCAAAAAAAGAAAATACTTAACGACTTTGCTAATTTAATCTTATTCTAGGTAGTCGTTAAAGCATGATTAAAATAGTACGAATTGAGTTTCTAAATCAATCTATTTTAAAATATTACACTTTGAAGGGGATTAAAACCCGCGATCCTAACTGGGTTTGGCTACCCGGAATCCAATCCAATCAGCTCTGGTGTTAATGTATTATAAAAATAAAACAAAAAAACTATTTTTGTCTGTCGGTCAGGCATACAATTTTTTTATCGCGAATGATCTTTTGTTGTATATTTTTAATATAGTAATTGAATATTTATTAACATAACTAACTCTCAAACTAATACGAAATATGTACTACGAATGTATATAGTCATAATAACCAAATAAACATAAAAAATATTATCGAGGCAAGAGTCCCAGAAAATATTGATAGTACTTACTTATAGACGTACTTTTGCAATTATTGTGTAATTAATGCGATTAACATCGTTATTTAAAGTACTTAACTTAATATTAAAACCGCCTGTCGCATGTAGCTTGAATAATTCAAGGTGTGAGGGGAGGAAATAGAACCCCGTATTGCCATCGTTATGGGAGCTCATCTCTCGATATAGAAAATTGATAAGAGAACCTTTTTAGTTCGGGAAAACGGTCCCAGTTAAAATGAGCCTGCGGTACTCTCTTTTTATTTTACAAAGTGACAAGTATAGTTTCCTGAAAAAGCACAGACAATTTGATTGAGATGCGAAAATAAAGTTAACGGATAAAGTTATGGAAAGCTCGTGTCGTCCGTCGTGTTCATGTACTTACCTTAATTTGTGGTGTGAATTATATATACGTGCACATGCAAGAAAATATTCTTTGTATGAGGCACTATGAGATGACGCCCACTAGACCGTTCCGGCACCGGCACTTTTTAACATAAAGAAAAAATGTTTGCCTGACACGTTCATAGTACGGCCATGGTATTATACGGTGTAATGGGTAGAGAACTTAAATATGGATATAAAAGATCGACAAAATGTGATATCTGTAGTGATAGGTTGCTAGCCCATCGCCCACAACACATTTTAACCCTGCCGATCTTTTTATATGCACAATAATAAAAACCGATCCATCACGGTCATTCTCATATTTTGTGACTCATATGTGTAATTTACGCGTCGCTTTACGAACATTTTATATGAGGAGCAGACGCAGGCACAAATCTGGAGAGTGGCAGATTAAAAGCATAGTGGCGCAAATGTAATTTCACTCAAACGAGCCCGTCTCCAAGCGTGTGACACATGCATAACCAGAATAAGACGTCTGTTAATCCCAAGTCACAATGCTCCTGCCATTATATGCACGCAATCCAAGTTGCAGTCGCCCTGTTTACCCCGACTGTTTGTGTGCACCGATTGAGTTTCAGCTTCGTTGGGTTTCGTTTTTGGGAAACGCTAGTTTGCTTTGCTACATGCTGATGAAGAGAATGAGGAGAGTTTAATGTCTGGTCTTAACCACTTTTAATGAACGAGAGAGCGAAGGTAATCTCTGCTTGAGCTTGGGTCAAAATTCTTTCGTATGTCCACCTGTTTTACTCTGCAGGTTACATTTCTCAAACGATTCTCGTGACATTTTGTGAGCAGGTGAGTTAACAGTTTCGCAACCGGCCTAAAAATGTCAATTCACCAGAAACCGACAGAATTCGCTAGGCGCTAAAGTTCATACTACTGCCCGCCTAGCGGGCTCAGCCGGCATCTGAGCAAACATTGCGAGTGCCCACTAGGCAAATTCTTGGTTATGAACGTGTTCATTATGTGGTTTTACTTTGTCGACTCACTCTTCAGAGATTGCAACATTTTTTTTTTGATTAAACACAGAATTGTTAGTTCTTATTCACACAGCCCTTTTGGTTCATTTAGATATAAGTTTCAAACCGTTCTGGACGGATACAGAACAAGGCATGTGAAAGGTTACCACGCTGAGTGCGGTATTATGTTTGGACAAATTCAAAATGGTATGAATAGCATTGAGCGTGAGTTTTAGAAATGAGGTCACGCATTCAACGTGTTAACACGGGTAAACTGGCATCTATAGGTTTACTGTTATAAGGTATTTATATACCAGCGAACTTACCAATTCCATAAAAAATCTTAATCCTCTTTTTGTCAGTTCACCCCACGCGTTAGTAACAAATAAACAAACAGGGTGTGAGTTACACTAGTCTGGGATTGGCATTATCATAATACTGGCTTTAAGTTAAAGCTGGGGCGAGCCGCGTGGGAACCGTCATGTGTTTCACGGAACTTTTTAATTAATTAATTAATTAATTTACAATATTATCGACGTGAAACTGGCCGTTCATAACATGACACGGCTGGAGAACTTCGTAAAAAAACCATAAGTAAACACCTGGGAATGAATATAGGAATCGAATGCGTTTATTATTAATATTATTCAATTATAAACATGACAGTCATATTCACTAGTCAGATTTACTATTAACCAACACCACAGGCTGCGCCAGTCTGTGACAGGCTTAAAACTATAGTGTGCTCCTCTATTTAATCAAAATACAGATCACGAATAAAACTGTAGCCTTAGAAATACGACATATTGTCAATTGAAGGACATCATTTGGACACCTCGTCACAGCAATACTTTTAACCGCTATTTCATTAATCAATTACCACTACCACGTTTCATTTGAATAACCCGAACACAACTGGACTCATTCGACGTACAAATTATAATTGGAGCGGTGCTCGCTTTTTGAGCAAGCGACGTGAGTCGAATGCCGACGTAACGAAATAACGACAACGATATAACGATATTAGCAGCTGCATCACGTAAGCATTGCAACGGTTAACAGTTTATCAACGAGTTGTTAATTCCGTTGGGAAGTGTTTTATTTTGTTTTAATTCTACGGGTTTTGAATTTTAATGCGGGCTTTTTGATGGTGGTGTTTGGGTGTTGCTTTTGATTTTAAGTACATTTTTTAATTAAATGCGTAGGTGGATGTTACGTAACTTAAAAACGAGAGTAAGGCCGGGTTACACCACCTTACGTTTACAGATAGATTAACGTTACATATGGCGCCGGCGCCGGCAGCTGTTAAAACCATAAAACTTGTCAAACTTTCCATGAAATTAAATTTTAACGAACACCAGACGGTTTGGAACAACCTACCCTAAGTATCTAAGTTGGGTAATATTTTAACACAATATTTTAATATACTTTAAAATCTAGGTAATACTTGTATACAATTGTACGAATTCGTCGTAACATGAGAGACAGCAGGGCGACTGTACGAGTACGTTAGATAGATCTAAACTTCATATTTATATGGAACAATAACAGAGTACTGTCCTAACGCGCGTTGGAAACGTTACGTTACTCAGAAGGCATAACTTGATGGCAACAACGGCGGATTTCAAAACGTAGGATCGACCAAAATCGAAGTCGATGACGATGGAGTTCGAAGATGGCCATAGGATGTTTAAATTACGTGAAATAACCACCGTGCCAGAGGCCCTACCGCGGAAAAACGAATTGTCCGTCCGTGGAATCCGCCTCTATCTAATTAAAACACTTAGACAGAGACGGTAAGTCTACCTCGCTGCGACACAGCTCGCGCGCCGTTTTGTAACAATAAGTGCAGGGCTAGTTGGAATCGTTTTGACGACTTCGGACAAAAGCACAATAATATATGGTCTCAAAAATCACATCTTTGATAGAAACTTCTTACAGTGTACGAGATTTGGGACTGGTCTTTGGACAGTTCCAATATGATGTAAAGAGTGATGTGGCTAGAGTTAATCGATTGTCATAATATCCGATTACGATTGATGATGGCTAATAAAAGGTATCGATTGATTACTGTGTAATAAATATTTTTAGGAAATCAAATAGAGAGCCTATACACTATCGTCTGCTAACACAAGTGACCTGTAAGTAAAGAGAGACACTGATAGTGCGAGAAAAATTGAGAGAGCTCGCGCGCCGTGCAGAAATCAATGCCATATTTTCAAAGGCAACATTTTGCACAATCAAATATGTCGGTTTCAATCGATGTGATTTTATTTCTCATTATCATAACAGTAATTAAATAATACATTATTATTTTCCTATCCACAATTATTTGATTCATATCGATTTATTTCTAAATTGACAGACTCCAAACGATTAAAGCAGTATATCACTAAATTTATAAATAAAAAGTCGTAGGACGTAATGGTTTGCATACCGAGTTTTCAATGCTAATGTCTATACAAATAAGCCGTAAAAAAATATGACAATAATTTTATAAGTGCTAAAAAGAGCGTGCATGGAGATTGAACTTTGTTTTGTAACTCGGAACCTATTGAAAGTTTTTTTATTATTTCGATGAGCAGTGCCAATTTACGTTATATGGGTGTCGCGATGTGTCAAAAGACCAGGGGATCGATTTTTGAATCTCACCAAGTGACTAATTCTCACCGATGTGAGTGATTTCCGAAAGTTCGTATTTTTGAAACTCATCGGTGACTTACATTTGTCATACCTATGATATCGATTTACGAGTGCCCCTACCCACTCGTAATTGAAATCACCATGTGATTGTTTTTGACAGTTGACGTATGTGACATCTGCCAAGAATTTTTCAAAACTTTAATTTTCGGTTACATGACACTGACACATACGCTACGTTTTAATCTGTTTTAAGTTATAGTATGAGAAAATAAAAACCGGTATCAAGGACAACATCTGCGTAAAAAGGAACGTAACGGGAAGATTGTCTCTGACTGACATTGTAAAATTTCTGCATGTTGGTAAACAGCGTGTGACTTTCAAAAATACGGCTTTAGGAAAATGGTGACATAAAAGTCATCGGTGATAATTTTAGTCACCAGTGAGATTCAAAAATCGCACTCCTGTTCCAAATCTCGAACACTGTATATCCCTTCAGCTGTGCCGAAAAAACATGGCCGCTTATCCACGTCTGTGGCACCCTCCGAGGGGCGCTCCACCGACAAGGTTTGTGGGGTGAAGTGATTTGGTCAAATTAAATTTTCTTTAGTTTTTTACATAATCACAGCCAGGATTTTGGATGAAACTCAAACTATATTAAATTATCTAACTGCAACGATATATCATCGTTTCATTAAAGTCGTATTAAAGCTATCTAGCTGACCTCGTCACCAGGTCACCGAAGTTTACGACATATTTTGGTTATTTTAAATATAATCGATTGGTTTTTTGGGGTGTTAAATGGGCTTAATTTGAAGAAACTAGTGTTATGCTTATTCGAAAAATATAAAATGGCAGGCTCATGAGTATTTTTTTTACACTAGACCATTTGATATACTCTACCAAAATAATCCCTATACCCAGAAGTTGCTCGTGTGTGCTTCGATTTAGATGTTTATATCTGCAGTGTTTTACACTGTATGTAATCAGATTCATGCCTAAACAATACATTTGGGTCATCAACTAGGTGACACTGTAGATTTTTTCATTGTAAGTGCAGCAGATTTTATGTGAGAGTAAAATGAAAAAAGTATGTCTACTTTCATACAAAATAACCTCTTCCAAACGACTGCAATTATCACAGCAACTATATGTTTTGAACCAGACAAATAAGGTTTCTTAATATTCCCATGAAGTATACTTTTAGTTTAAACTATAATATAATCATCGGTTAAACAAAAATCACATCAAAACATGATCTAAAAACAGTATAAATCAAGGTCATAATTAGTATAGAGTGCGGATCGTAGTGACGTCACAAGGTATCATGTGAGCATCCCTCGGAGGGAAATTCCCGGTCGGTTAGGTCCCCCTCTGAGGGGTTTGTTATGATCGTTACACATTTAAATCGATTTATTTACTTTCGTGCCATTGTTAATGCATATACGGTCATTTTAAACAAATGTATGATAACTAACTGTAATTTTAATAGCTAATAGTAATGTTAAAGCAGTAGAAAAGCGCTAAAAAACGTGTTGCCAAATTTTGACCATGAGTAGGTATGTTGTGTTAGTCACGGGTTTATTACAGTTAACCCGTTAAAATAACACTTGTTTTTATGTAATTCTAAAGATTACTTACATGTCTACAAAAACTGTCCTTCTGGCACTAAAGTTCATCACTAAACCCATTAATTTTCACTCGCGAACACCGACCGTGTCAAACGTGCCACTCACTGTCTTAGACTAACGACCAAATTATTTTTTCCCTCAATTGGCCATTGAAGTTTTCGCTTGCTAGCTGTCTCGCTTCATTGGCTATACGTTTCAATGGATTAAAGCGAGATCGATACTTGAATGACGGTTTTATTTCTAAGAAAGTAAACAAAGCCATTGCGCCCCTCCGAGGGGCGCTCCACCGACCTGCAGGAAAAATTATGAAGCCCACAGAGGGATGACCACAGCTGAAGGGATATGTATATGACTCTATGGTTATTATTACGTTTGGAAATAAAAATCTACCAACAGTCCTCCTTGCTGGATGGGAAATTAAACTTAATATTGGCTTATTTTTTCCTGCTTTTACTGATCCAGGGGATCGATTTTTGAATCTCACCAAGTGACTAATTCTCACCGATGTGAGTGATTTCCGAAAGTTCGTATTTTTGAAACTCATCGGTGACTTACATTTGTCATACCTATGATATCGATTTACGAGTGCCCCTACCCACTCGTAATTGAAATCACCATGCGATTGTTTTTGACAGTTGACGTATATGACATCTGCCAAGAATTTTTCAAAACTTTAATTTTCGTTTACATGACACTGACAGATACGCTACGTTTTACGTTTGAATCTGTTTTAAGTTATAGTATGAGAGAATAAAAACCGGTATCAAGGACAACATCTGCGTAAAAAGGAACGTAACGGGAAGATTGTCTCTGACTGGCATTGAAAAATTTCTGCATGTTGGTAAACAGGGTGTGACTTTCAAAAATACGGCTTTTGGAAAATGGTAACATTAAAGTCATCGGTGATAATTTTAGTCACCGGTGACTTTGATATCACCAGTGAGATTCACAGGTGTACCTAAGTATTGACATGAAATCGACTTATGCTAGGCATCACATGAAAGCCTTTGTTTCTATTGTCAATTTATCATAAACGTTCTATGGAGCACCAATTCCCCACATTCGCTATTCTTCACAGTCTTACTTGTTACAAAAAGCGTTTCTTCCTACTCGCAATTTTGCATACACGAAATTCTTTCAGTCACCGTCACGATATTCTTATCTTATCTTATCTTATCTAGATGAGGGCCCTTTCGGATGCACTTCGACCCAGTGGGATCTTTTGTGCATTTGCCCTCTCCTTATGTCTACTCCCAACTTCGCTCCATCATTTCCACATAGCGGATGATGCATCTCAGCGGAAGTACCTTGAATTCCTTTGGTTGCGGATAGCCGTTACCAAAGTAATTCATTCTTTGTCTGGCAAGGGCATGACATTCACACAGTAAGTGTCACCGTCACCACATCCAGTATTCAGTACAAAATACTGTAACACATTTCATGATTATTGTTATTCACTACAGAAGTTAATGTGAAGAATAATGAATGTGTTCAATACAGTAGTAAAAAATCACGTTGTGAAGCGATGTGAAAATGAGAAAACGATCACCCGTATATAAGTTGTAAAAAAGCCAAAAGGTGAGAAGCATTGCGAATAAACCCCTTACGGTCACGTGACCTGTGGCGAGTTTAACAATTTTTCCCCATCCCAAAAAGTGCACACCGCCGCTAAAGATGTTTTCACTACAAACAATTTGTGTAAAGCCTCGCATAATTCATGTAAATAAACACACGGTTCTACAAATAATAATTTCCGACAATCGTGATATAAAATATCTTATGAAATTGAAATTCGGCGCACAGTAGCAATTTTACATTGAGATCGTTAAAGTGAGGCTTCATGAATTAAATATATCATCACACCCGATTCAAAATGGCCGACAATGGTTGTTAACGAGGTGTTGCAAATCAAACAAAATGCAACTGATTGCGATATGGGGATGTTGCGGTCGCTAACTAGCGCATTTACCCCACTCCTTGCATATTAAATTATTATGACATGAGTCTAGTCTGGCTGTATAGGTATGGTAATAATTTAGACTTGTGTACAATGTTATGTACAGTCGAAGTCCAAGTTTAAACACTTATAAATTATAGAAATAAGAAAGAAGACACAATCAAATATTATATTTATTTGATGTGAAAAAGAAAATTAATTTAGTATCTTTAGATTACAATTTGACTTATGAAATCAATTTTAATTTGACTTAAATTCTATATAAGTACTTACTAATAATTTATATATATACTCTCCGAACCGAGGTCACTGCCTGTGGGAACGGTGTCCATAAGGCTGACCTCATTTCCTCGTGGCATCTACTTCCTCGGATAACGGATAGAAATTACACATTCCTATCCGTTATCCGAGGAAGTAGCCAGCCTTATGGTTGCTAATAGTCACATTTGATGCTACATCAAATTGGTAAATTGTATTCAGACAAATTATCAAACTTTATTCAATGTACCATCTAATGTATTATATAATGTATTCATATTAATATTATAAATGCGAAAGTGCGTCTGTCTGTCTGTCTGTCTGTTTCCTCTCCACGCTTAAATGGGTGAACTGATTTAAATGAAATTTGGTATAGACATAGTCTGAGTCCCAGGGAAGGACATAAGATATTTTTTTATCCCGGAAATCATCCCCTAAGGCAGTGAAATAGGGTGTTAAAGTTTGTATGGAGCTACGATATAAACGAGTTCCACGCGAACGGAGTCGCGGGTAGAAGCCAGTGGCAAATAAATGAAATGAAAAAATGCTCTCAACCAATTCTTTCTTGATACCATTATGAGCTTGTGGCCTCCACGGACCGAGAGTACCGCGAAGGCCTCAAATATGAGGCTGGATATCAGGCCAGCATATTTACGGCACTTCGTGGCTTCTGCCTCCAAGGACGTGGACGATGCCAGGGTATCAACGCGGGTTGCGTCTCAGATAAGTGGCTGTCCCATCTGCCATGGAATAACCGTCATGCCATCATCACTGGCCGTCGTCACGGGCCAGGGTGGGGGGGTTTCAAATAAATTGATATCATAATTCATAAAAAGTCGAGATAGATTAACCTTAATTACTTGGTTCTTTAGGACTGGCATTGCAGACGCATATGCAACAACTTTGGCTGCACCAATAACTACACAAGTATAATGGACATGTTCGTAGCCGATAACATGATAAAAACTGAAATATACATGTAGACACACGGCAGTGTGTCCGCCAAGTTCGAGCAAAAAAAAGCGACACACCGGCCGTGGGTTATATTACACGAACCATTTTGGGCCAATTTCGACCACCCTATAACTCAAAACATATTTTATCTACGCATATGAAATTTCGAGTGTCTGTTGACATCCCCTTAATTGTCTAGAATACAAAATTTCATTATTCTACCTATAGCAGTTCTTGAGATATTGACGTTAGAAAATCGCTATTTTTACTATACACTCATTGACTCACTCATCAAAAACCTAGACCACTTCCAATGGTCGTACTGACTTGAAATTTGGCATGGAGATAGGTCTTAAGGTCAAAGTAAAGGGAAAAATCTGAAAACGGCCAAGTGTGAGTTAGTTTTAAAAATAGCGAAGGTGTAACTTTGTTCTACTATGAAGTCATAATGAACTAAATGGGTCTATCTTCCAATGGTCGTACCGACCTGAAATTTGGCTCGAAGGTTTGTCTTTAGGTCGAAACAAAGTAAAAATCTGAAAACGGCCAAGTGTGAGTCAGTTTCGAAAACAACGAATGTGTAATTTTGTTCTACTATAAGTAGGTATGGAGTGGAAATGAGATAAGACTTATTTAAAATTAGATACATACCAATTTAAGACAATACATGTTTGTCTTAAAGACAAGAACAATAAAACTGTTCCATTTCCAATAAAGGGATCCAGACAGTGCCACGCACGCGTAGAAAAAAGAATTAGACGCTTAGTATAAAGGGTATAGTATAAAGTACATACCTAAGTGGAATGAGACATTTCCTAAAGCAAAAGTGATAAACAAATAATAAAGAACCTACACCGAACAAAAATAAATGAAATTCCATCAAAAACATAAATGTGAAAGGCTGCCAAGTTCGATACTATGGGAATGCTTCGCCTATAAAAGAAGTGAGATCTGAATAAGTACCAAGTTCCATAAAAATACCTCAAATCATAAATAGTTATAGGAATGCACACTTGATTTCCAGCAGTTTTTAAGATACATTTTGAATAACTATCACGTTACATAGAAATACCTAAAATTATATTAGTCAGAGAAACGCACACCGGTTTTTTTAGCAGTTTCCTGATAACATTTATTATTTTCAGTACTTTTTAATGATGTTAATTGGCAAGTTTTAATAGAAAATTATATACTTGACACATTGCAGTCCAAAGGTGTCGATTCATTGCATTGAAAAGGTGTGTGGTGTGTGAAAACTTGCCAAGTAACATCATTAAAAAGTACTGAAAATAATAAATGTTATCAGGAAACTTCTAAAAAAACCGGTGTGCGTTTCTCTGACTAATATAATTTGAGGTATTTCTATGTAACGTGATACTTATTCAAAATGTACCTTAAAAACTGCTGGAAATCAAGTGTGCATTCCTATAACTATTTATGATTTGAGGTATTTTTATGGAACTTGGTACATATTCAGATCTCACTTCTTTTATAGGCGAAGCATTCCCATAGTATCGAACTTGGCAGCCTTTCACATTTATGTTTTTGATGGGATTCATCTTTAGTCTACTCACGATGACCCATGTTGATTGCATTCTGTGTGTTGACCGAGACTAGTAAATAACAAGAACAATGTGCAGTAAATGTTTATGAAGCAGAAACGTCCGCTAACGAAATTCAAAATTTCGCACAAAGTGACTTTAATCGAAGTTCACAACAAGGTGCCTTAATGGGTACCCTTAAAATCCGAATCGACCGAAATTCAAGAGAATTCCCAAAAAGCCGAAATCCCCAATGTGTTTGATTGAAACTGCACCTCGCAGCGAATTTGTATTAATTAAATGGATCTCAGGCCGTCTGCATAGTTGTCTGTTTGTCTTTAACTCGCAAAACTCCGCTTAGCTCGATCTGGTCGCGTGTAATTGGAATCTGATCCTGGAATTGCTAAGTGATATTGATAGTCCTTGGTTCAGAATATCCACATAAGATGTATTAATAGACATTGTTCAGTGCCTAAATGTAAATTACGTTGTATTATGTTATTCTGATTGATACTCAAAATTACTAGAAATATTAAAAGAAACCCGATAGTTTGTCTCTAGCTGTCAAGACGACGGTTAGTCAGACTAGCATGTCTGCTTATTGACCACAATTGCGGGAGAAAAAAATTATAACCGCTCAATAATATATCATACTAAGACTGAGTTCATTATAAAAGATTAGCTTTCGCCCGTGACTTCGCCTGTGAGGACCCTTTAATCCAGGCTATTTAAACAATCTTCGTGCAAAATTACATTTAAATCGGTTGAGCCGTTTAAGCGTGATTGAGTAACAAATATCCAAACTTTCGCATTTATAATAATACTAGCTTCCGCCTGTGACTTCATTTATCACTTATCGTTGTGCTTAATGGGCTGTTTACACTTTGATTCGCACTAATCACTATTCAATGTGTAAACAGGGCTTAAGACACTCGTCACTTTCGCACTCGTATAAACCAAACCACGAATAGAATGGGATCGCAGATAAAATTTTATGTGAACTGACAACAACATAATTCCGAAGAGTCAGTTGTCAGAACGCATATTTTTTCCCGAATTTCATAATTCCGAAAACCATGTTCCACTGAAGAAACCTGTCCTAACCTAATCTATTTATGTATTCCAATAATCATCTGCGTCCAAACTGCCGTTTAGCGGAAAATGGCGTACCTACGGAATTTTGAAATATCGAAAAAAGGATGGTTTTGGACAAACGACTTGTTCCGTTCTTGAGGCCAGGATCACCTTGTGTTAATATAGGGAAAGAATAAATGGCACGTGGCCAATAATTAGCAGAGAGAAGAGTATTTTATGCCATCCATTATTCAATGTAATAGCTATATATACACATGTTAGGTTGCGATACAAGCTACGTCAACGTTTACAACTCTATTCGGAATGGCGTTTCAAATGGCGTGAAAAATAATTTAAAGGCTAACATTGACAAAACTACTTTCATACAATTCGTGAATAAAAATGGCAGGAAACTTTCACTAAATGTAGTTTTTGAAGACCACAGTCTAAAAGAATCCTCTCACACAAAATTTTTAGGTATATGGATGGACGATGTATTTTCGTGGCAGGATCACATTGATAATTTATGTACCAAGTTGAACTCGTTTTCATACGCTTTGTGGAGACTTGCAAAAATTAGCAATAAAGAAACTGCTATACAGGCATACCATGGCTACATATGTTCTTTGCTTAGGTATGGCATTCTTCTGTGGGGAAATTCTAGCCACTTAATGCGTGTATTGATAGCGCAAAAACAATGCATAAGGGCCATATGTAATGTAAATATGTTGACATCATGTAAGCCGTTATTTCGAGACCTAAATCTTTTAACTGTACCTAGTTTATACATATATGAAGTTTGTTTATTTGTAAAACTTCATCCTAATTTCTTCAGCAAAAACAGAGACCTATGTAAATTTAATACGAGATACCCTGATCGACTTGTTATTCCGAATAAAAGGACGAAATTATATGGTAATAACGCATTTTGTATGTCAATTAGTATATATAATAGATTGCATGATGACATTAAACAATTACCACTTAACCTATTTAAATCTAGGCTTAAAAAATGGCTGACTCAGGAGTGTTTTTATAGTATTCATGATTATTTTGAATTTTATAAATCATAGATGTTTTGTGTATATATATAGGTTAAGCAGTGACATTTTAAATCGATTATTATTTGTTGACAGTGTTATTATTTTGAATTTATTGTATTATTAATTTCACATTGTGTTTTTGCATGCCAGTTACTGGTGAGATGTGTGTTACCTACTTTATATTTTATCAACCATCTTTTATGTACCACTTCTTATGCAAATAAATGAATTATGAATTATGAATTATGAAAGCACGCGATAATTTCCAATGCACCGCCTTAACATACTACCAACCTTTACAATGTTAAATGAAAGCCGTACCTATTATATACAGAGCACACATTCGCCCACGGGTCATTCCATATTCACCGGCTACCGTGCGTAGCATCGCAATGCTTGCCTATGTGCTGTATATTGGCTATGTGCTGGCCATTAGGTATAATAATGCTTATTGGCCATTCGATATGTGATGGTTAACATTGTGTAAGGTTTCAGGGAGTTTGTCAATCAAATATAAACTCTGTAGCGCATACGTCAGAGGAGTGTAAAATTAAGGCTACAGTCACGAGTTAAGCCGGATTCATACTTACTCGACGTACTCGTATCACGTCATGACGCGACAGAACGAAATTAGTTTCATACATTAAGTACGCTTTACTCTTCCCACTGATCTAATGCGGTCTAACGTGATGGATCTCTTGTGTTAGGCATCTTAGCGCATGAGAGAGCGCTCGCTTTGCGCCACGTAATGTAGGTAACTGCGTGGAACTTGTTTATATCATAGCTCCATACAAACGCACAGACGCACACACCCTATTTGATTTCCAGGATAAAAACTACCCTTCCCCGGGACAATCTTCAACCTATCTGCATATCATTTTATCTCAATCGGTTCAGCGGTTTAAGCGCGAAGAGGTAACAGACAGTCAGGCACACTTTTGCATTTATAATGTCACTGTGGACATGGATTAGCTCAACGCGCCGCTCCGCCCGCATGCGATACCTTGTCCTCCCCGCAGAAGTTGGATTACTAAAAATAAAGGAAGCTATATCCTTCCGTAGGGCTTAAAGTTTCTTCATGCCAAGTTTTATTAAATATTAGTTAACTGCCCAAAAAAAGGAGTAATTTCCAATCGCATGTAAATAATTTTCGCATGTACACTTCTTCGCGCCGCGCCAAACTAACGAGTGCAAACGAGAACGCGAAACAAAAAATGTGATTGGAAGCAGATGAACTTTATTAGAGCATTGGTGCGCTTATGAATGAATGAATGAAAACATTTATTTCAAGTAACACCGGACTCGTATAGAAAATTTTACTTACATATTACTTAAGATTAGATTATACAATATATGCACTGCTGGAAACATGCATTTCGCAACAGTGCCTCATGTACGGACAATTTAGCCTGTCCGCTATCAACCGCAGGATGGGGGTACTTATGGATAGGCTAACGCGGCCCATGCGTGCGAAATCGTAAGCGTTTCCATACCTGACAATCTGCGGGTCGCATCATCGCTGGCGTCGCCTGTCTATAAACAAAACAGGGTTTTTGCGCTGCAAGGGATCGTAACGTTAGGTGACTCCTGGCCGAAGAGTGGTACGTGGTGGCGGTTCCATCTGAGGCAACCTACCGAGTCTTAATCCGGAGCTGAAGTCTTTTTTTTTACGACGTCGGTGGCTTACATGCGTACGAGCCTGATGGTAAGCGGACACCGCAGCCTATAGACGCATGCAACTCCAAAGGAGTAACATGGGCGTTGCCGACCCTTGATATGTTTGAGGATTCGCCGTGTTGACAGCTGAAGGAACAAGTTCCCTCGCTCTCAACACAACGCATCCTCGGGAGCTCTGGCGACCTTGCTCACCAGTCACCTCCAGGAACACAACACTACTACAGAGTAAGTAGTAGTGTTATAATGGCTGTGGTCTTCTGCAAGGCGGAGGTACTTCCCCAGTTGGGCTGCTCCAAATTCGAGCGGGATGACATTTCGCTGTGCCCTAACTCACCGAAACGTCTTTGTCGTTGTCTCCTTAGCCCTCAAAGTTGGCATCGAAGTTGCAATCGTGCATGTGTTTGTTTCCTGTTTGTACATCTCTTTCCGACTTTGTATCATCATACCATCATATCATCACTTATCATACCGTCGGCATGACATCTTTTCTTTTTTTGTCTCCACCTCAACGCCAAAAAAATATATATTTTAAATGAATAAAACAAAAATACACAAACATTACTTAAACTTTTATTAAAAGCACAGAGTTAAAAATTACGTCCACCATTTTTCAAAATAATTACGGATTCGAAGTCCTGTAGGCCTAACTACATACGATGACAAAATTGCACTCCATGAGGGAAAGGAACGAATATACATGTGTCATGTGGCAGAGAGAGAGAGAGAGAGTGTAGGTTGTAGCAATTGCACAAGCGGTTGCACTGGATGTAGCGTCGGCAAATAAATCAGTTTTAATTTAAATTAGTCTAGCACGTGTATCAGTGTGTTTGTCTGTGGCATCGTAACTCTCACTTTGTTGTGTCAGAGGTGTACACAGTTTCAATTTGTATAATTTTAAATTTTAATGTTTTTCCTCAAATTAAAATATATATGCTCAGTTTCATGTGCTCTGCCTACCCCTTTTAGGGATAAAGGCGTGAATGTATGTATGTATGTATGTATGTGTAAAATATATATATCTGGCCGTTGCAGTTTTCTTTAGCTAGTTTATACTTATGATGATATCTGTAATATAGTTCAGTCAATGAACTAACAACGTGTATAAAAAAAAGTCAAATTTGGAAAAGAGATAATGAGGGAGGGGGAGAAAAACCATCACAATTTCAGACAACAATAAAATTATTACTTAACTAGCTTCGAAAAAGTCAGAACAAATATTAATAAATGTTTCCATCTTTTTTGGTTCATTTACATTTTCTCTTCAATATTCAAGATATATCATACAAAAAACATAATACATGCTTCATTTTAATCTATATAACTTCATTAAGGGCAGAGAGTTTGTTGAATTCTTGAATAAAGTATCTTAAAATAGCGTTTAAAAAATAAAAAATGCGCTATTATAATTGTATTTTTATAAAACCGTACCTATTATGCCTGGAGTAATAGGTTACTAGTTATGATAATTTGTCACTAATGTGTATCCACAAAAATAAATTCCTATATTTAAGATAACACCGCGTTCAGAAACAGAAACTTTATGCTTTACAAACAACATCACTCAAAAACTCGTCCCATTCACGTTCCGAAACTGCAAACGCTACAACACACGTGTGGCGTAAACGAGCCGGCCTTATAATGAATAGCCGTCGCCTGCCACCATATTTCAACGAATTAACAAATGACCTCCTGTCAGAGTGCGCGCGGGCCTCGATTTTTCTGCGCACCGTAGGAGGACTAGGCTAGGCATGATGTAGGTGCGGTGTGCTGGCCTGCCGAATTAATGGGCTGTGCCGTGCCTATAGGTGCCGTGACTTGCAGCTCAGACCTGGCTGTTGGTAGTGAGCCTTACTTGGATCAATAATGTCTTTTGTAAAGGCCTCTAGATGTTCAAAATCTTTTCTCAAACATGCAATGAAATATTGACGTTGTGTTTTTCGTAATGGGCTATGAAGCGTCATGTTTCGGGCGCAGCGAGACGAGAGATCCGTAGTGGCATTTCATACAAAATTGGAGGCCTAAGCCTGCAAGATGGTCTTTTTCAATTTCCATTCCAATATTTGTCGCACAGCGTCACGGTGTTCAGCCAAAAAAATTACAGTCGATTTCTTCGAGTTTGTTTTATTTATTTCATTGCATGTTTGAGAAAAGCATATACCTCAGCGTTAAAAGGGGTTGCCAGCCTCATAACTAGGCGACCCCTTAAGTACTTCCCGGCCTCTGTAGTAATGTAGCATTATTGTTTATCAGTTGTAATAAAATAAATGATAAAATTTGTATGCCGGTACACTATAAATCAATAAATGAGGGGATGATTACAAAAACAACATATCTAAGTGACATAGTTTACGAAATCGACTCGTTGGTATGACTATGTTCGTCTGTGACTACCATTGTGTAGTGGACATTGTTTAATTAGAATCCCATTTATACGAATTTAATGTGTAAAGTTAAATGAAAATTATTAAGCGATACTAAACTAACAGTACAATAATAATTACATTCTCATATACATTCACTTATAATTTAGATGGAACACACATTTGGTAAAACATTTTTTAAGTAAATGTACTTAATAACTATTTACTTTAAAAATGTAAATTGTTTTTGCACAAAAATAACATAACTGCTGCTGCTGCTGCAGCTGCCCACTATTTTATTTTTATCTCTAGCCTCCTATATATGCCTATTAAAACAATATACGAATGTCTCAAATAAACAATCACAATATCCTCATCTGCATATTTACGAACGCCCAAAGCGTTGTAGCGCCTTAATAATTGCCCTTCACTGTTACTGCGATTTGAATATTGTAAAGACTAAATTGCCATGCATATAGAGTGGCACCACTGAATAATATCCAAGGGATCATTGTTATTTAGTGCGGAGGATAACAAAGTTGATGTTTTAGGGTGGTGATTATGTATGTAGTTTATGTGAAGGAAAGTGTGTGTTATTGAAATACTGTCAGGCTGTAAACATCTTATATTTAAGGCAAGTGATTTACAGTAACTTTATTGAAACATGTCTCCTAATTTAAATATGAAAAATACACTTGCTATACAAGGGAAAAATCTCAAGAAAAAAAAATGCAAATGCACTAACTTAAGGACCTATGATACTCAGGACAGGCTATGGTAATAATAATACCACGTGCGAGCGAGCTGGTAGCATACAAATCTCGATAAGTGTGACAGAAAGGGAATACCATTCGTTGTCCTTCTCATAGTTCCACTTTTTGTTATTTGTCACAACTGATTTAGTATGAAGTTGTGGCACATAAATCATTGACCCATCCAAATTGAGTGGGTTGTTTATGGCAAGTCATCAGCCATTTTAAGACCAGTTCTTAATTTAGCTGCATATCTAAGAGATTTTCCGTCCCTCGCTGTGGCATCACGTATAGCCTGTCCCGAGTAGCATAGGTCCATGAAATGCACATTCTGGCGTAGCACACCCAGAATATGTTTCTGTATTCTTGGCCATTGAGTATACCATCCCGGCGCTCCGTTAACGCCCTCACGATCTTGTTTTGTTAATCTTGTGTTGGAGATATCAAGTGCAAAGCCTATATTTTGACAAATTAAATAGACAATATCAATCAATCAAAATTGTTAATTAAGGTTAATATTAACGCGTTACGTTGACGGCTTTCGGCTGTTATAATGAAAATACATAATGTTTGTTATTTTGTTTCTTAAATATTTTTTCAAAAAATGTATTTAGGTACTGTAGGTACTTAACCTAACTGTTAGTTGAAGGGGACCTCGGGTTTTTTCAGGACACAACCAGGAAAAACGCTAGGAGGATGATAATGATCTGTACCAACAACTGTTAATTCTAGTTGCCTAGTCTGTTCATTCTCAAATGAGACCTAATTTGCATCTCTAGGACCAGTCATTACACAGACAATGGCTCACATTGTGCACTCATGACATTTCAACATGTAAAAGCAGAAATAAAATAGGAATGTTGAGGTTGGTTTGTCGATAGAATTGTTCGCACTACACACATGAAAATCAGCGCTAGGTTATCAAATAGATTTACCTAGCACAGGCTGAGACTAGAGCCCATTGCCATAGCCTAACATAAACAGTGTAAACATTGTCTGTCTTTCTTTTTTTACTGTTTTTTTTTTTTCTTTTGGTTAAATTATATGTTATTTTGCATTTTTTTATTTACTTGTATAGCATTTTAAGTCTTTTTAATTGTAATTAAGATTGTTGTAACTTTTTAGATGTGGCAATAAAACTTTTTTTTTTTTTTTTTTACATACCACACCTTTACTGCCAGAAACCCGCCCGTTGGCATCTACGCCGTAGGCGCTTTACGCTAGTAAGTGGGAAAACCACGGAACACGCGCTACGCTCGTAGAAATTCTTGGCAGAATGTGTAAAAGCTCCAACTCCGAAGATTTAACCTGTAAACCACATTTTCTAGCAATGGATATAATAGTCTGACGTGTATTTTCATTACCGCGCGCTGAGGTTGCCACCTCACCATAACAGTGTTCTAAAGCTCAAGTTCCTGACGCGTTTTTTTTTTACATTAGTATGGAACGTTGGCCGACTGGGGCGACCTGTTCCATACAAGAGTAAAAAAAAAATCGCGTCAAAAAAATTCCTTTTTTCTTATGACAACACGATGCCTGTTATAAACGGTTTTGCGTTATTTTTTAAGTGATAACTTCTTTAGCGGCGCTGTGCACTTTTTTTGATGGGGAAAAATTGTTGAACGCCACAGGTCACGTGACCGTAAGATGCGTAAGGTGAGATTCGAAAAACTGTTACAATGTCATTGCGTTTTCACTTCTGCCGGCACTCCCAGAGAGCAACCCGGTCTTTTTTAGGGTTCCGTACCCAAAGGGTAAAAACGGGACCTATTACTAAGACTTCGTTGTCCGTCTGTCTGTCTGTCACCAGGCTGTAACTCAAGAACCGTGATAGCTAGACAGTTGAAATTTTCACAGATTATGCATTTCTGTTGCCGCTATATTAACAAATAGTAGAAAAAAAAATATCTAAGGGGGGCTCCCATACAACAAACTTTTTTTTTTACTGTTTTTATAGATAATGGTACGGAAGCCTTCGTGCGCGATTCCGACTCGCACTTGGCCGGTTTTTTTAACACGTTGTATGTACAAACCGGCATTTTTATGAGAGCTGAATGTTTGACCTGAATCATTTTTAAAGTCCCTATATATCAAGCTAATTAATATGAATGCAATTTATTTTTTGCGATTAACCTCGCCCACTCGCGACCCTCTGTAATTATCAATCGGCACGCTCTTGCCACGCGTCCGTTAGTTAGCCATTATTGTCCTTTGTGTCACTTTATTAGACCATTCTACCAATTTAAGTTGTAATAGAAATGATTAGGTGTCGTGTGTCTATTAACCCTTCTTCACACTATTCGAGTTGGCTTTTGGAGCTGTAAGGTCTTATACTGTGTATTTTAAAGTGATCTATAAGAAAAAAATATCAGAGGACAATCTTTCACAAATCGTATTAGCCCCACAGCAAGCTCTGTGAGGCTTGTGTTAAGTAATAGGTATAAATACTTCAATACAAAGAAAAAAATTATAACTGAAACCAAAATTCATGCTTCTCACATAAATATTTGCCCTCACCGAGAATCGAACCCAGGACCTTCAGCTTCGTAGGCAGCGTCCACTACCCATTAGTCTAACCGGTATTAAAAAAAACAATACATACAATAAAGAAAAACATTACAATTTTTTGTGTCTCAAAATAACAAGATGCATATAATTATACATTTTATTCTTCAAGTCATTGATTGGCACTTAATCTAAATTTTCACTTCTAGGGAACTAGATGACACAGTTTTTGCAAGAAATCAAATGATTTACATATTTTACTTACTCACATACGATTTTTTCCACTATTACATTTTGAAATAAACAATTGATACGTTTTCTTGTACAGCACTTATCAATTTTTTATCTGAATTTTGACAATAGTATCACTCAGGCCCGTAATAAATGCCGTTCAGCACCTGAAAAATTCCCTTTTTACGTTTTCGCTTCGCAGGCTCCACGGTTAACGCGACGGAGAATAAAAACGGTCCATCCACTGTGAAGTCCTCCCTCCGGACAAAGAACGTGTCGGGGAGGTCGCGCTCCATTTCAGGTATCACTTGCGGAGTTTCGTGGAGACCCACTGTGGACATAATAGTATTTGGGGTTTCATTAAACCATTAAAGAAGGGCCAGAGAATTTTCGAACAAGCTTTAGGACAAATCAACTTCCCATAAAAAATACATATAGATGTGCATAACAAACAATTATGACATCCATTGACAAGAGAATGACGGTTTGCGCAATTTACATGGACATGACGAAAGCCTTTTACTTTGTTGATCACGGCCTGTTACTGAATAAACTGTACAACTATGGAATTCGCGGAAATGTTCACGAACTTATTAAATCGTATTTAAGTAACAGGAGACAAATTACACAAATAAGTAAAATTTGCCAAGATTCAAAGACAGAGGTCACATATTCATCAGATTCACGGGAAATAACACGTGGAGTGCCACAAGGAAGCGTTTTGGGCCCATTGTTGTTCCTCATATACATAAATGACCTTCCGCGCGCCGTTGACCATCCTATGGTGCTCTTTGCTGATGACAGCACAGTAGTCGTCACGGCGGAGAACTTAAAAACCTACGAGTCAAATATAAATAGAACACTAAGACTAGTAAGCGAATGGCTAAGCAAAAATAATTTAAAAATTACGAATTTTGCTAAAATTTTGAAACAAAAATAATGAATTTTGCACAAAGAATTAACAAATTTCCAACTCTGAATGTGACATACAATGGTAATGGCATTAACGAAACTGACATTACTCATTTTTAAGGATTAAACTTAGACAGTAAACTGACATGGATAAATCAAACTGAATCAGTATGTAATAAATTAAATAAATTTTCATATGCTTTGTATAATCTTAGAAAAGTAGTTAACACATCAACAGTATTTATGGCATATCACGCATATGTCACGTCAACATTGAAATATGAAATTATGTTTTGGGGGAACTCAACGGAAAGAGAACTGGTATTTAGAGGACAAAAAAAATATCTAAGAGCTGTATGTGGTATTCAACCGACAGACTCATGTAAACCACTGTTTATAAAGTTTCGCATACTGACATTTCCGTGCCTATAGATTTATGAAGTAGCTTTATATGTAAAAACAAATGTTAACCAATTCCGTAGTTTTAATAGTGCACTTCGAGAAAGAGGTCAATCGTCGAATCCGACTCGGCTGGGCAGCGTTCGGGAAGCTACGGCAAATCTTTTCGTCCAATATTCCGCAGTGTCTCAAGACGAAAGTCTTTGACCAGTGTGTGTTGCCAGTGATGACATATGGCACTGAAACGTGGTCGCTTACTATGGGCCTCATAAGAAGGCTCAAAGTCATCCAAAGGGCAATGGAGAGGGCCATGTTGGGAGTTTCTCTGCGTGACCGCATCAGAAATGAGGCTATCCGCAGCAGAACCAAGGTAACCGATATAGCCCTCCGTATCGCTAAACTTAAGTGGCAGTGGGCGGGGCACATAGCACGAAGAACCGATGGCCGTTGGGGCGGAAAGGTTCTCGAGTGGCGACCACGTACCGGAAGGCGCAGCGTGGGTAGGCCCCCGACAAGGTGGACTGATGACCTGGTAAAGGTTGCGGGAGTCCGCTGGATGCGGGTGGCGCGGGATCGGTCACTTTGGCACTCTTCGGGGCAGGCCTATGTCCAGCAGTGGGCGTCTTTCGGCTGATATGATGATGATGATGATGAATAGTGCACGTCAACGATGTAAAATAGACACCAGACCGATGAAAACAGCTTTACTGGGAAAAAGTGTATTTGGTATGGCACCCAGAATTTATAATAATTTGCCCAAAGCCATACAAAATATTGAGGATGTAATTAAAATCAAAACAGAGCTATACAGTTATTTGTATAAAAAAGCGTACTATTCGACAAAAGAGTATTTAGTTGACATGCATGATAGTACTTAGACATCTTAGGAATTAGTGCTTTAGTTTTTTTTTCGGTTTTTTATTCTGTTTTAGACTTATTTACCAATTAATCATGACATTTTCTAATTACGCATGCAATTTGAAATTACGATTTATTACACATAATATTATTTACTTTCTAGATATTTGACAATCCAATTTTAATTAATATAATGTATAATTTTGATAGTAGTGAAATCGTAATTTTATAAATTTTAAATTTGGCGAATTTTTGTATGCCTCGTGGCAAAACACAGTGAGACATGTTTTTTAATACCCTACCATACCTGTATATACCTGTGTTTTACTAATAAAATATTTGAATTGAATTGAATTGAATAACGTACGCGTACAGCGTTACGTTATCGACTAACGAAATGCGACTAGCGTTACGTTCTGCAGAGCAGGAATTTACCAGGATTCGAACCCAGCTGCTGGTAGTACAAGGTAATACCGGCCTACCGGCAGTAGGCTACGCCGACGACACTTGTTTATTCTATTTTGGGCATTATTTAACTAAAACAGTCAAGTGGAAGCTGCACAAGAAGATCAAGACTCCCTGCATTCATAGTTTCAGTACAATTTGCTCATAATAAACATTTCAAATACCTCATACATCATATTGAACGCGAAATACAGAAAAAAACACTTCATCAACAGCGTAAAACTTTACCATTTGTCAAAAAAAGGCCCAATAAGATTATCTCATCGTACGGGGGAGTTCCGCAAAATTAGTTTTGAAGTATCGCCAAATAAGACAAAGCAAAATAATCAAAGTTCTCTTTCACTATGATTTTCTGACCCCAACCGATCGAGTTTATGCCGATACGCAGCTCATGAGTATAAACCATTTATATTATATATGTATAAAACATGTATACTTATAAAAAAACAAATGATTTTTTTTTTTTTTTTTGAACCTGACTGTTGCTATAATAGGACGGACCCAATATAGCGGTCGAACTGCGTGGTTGGAGGGTGGCCTGGGGAAAATCCAGGGGAAGCCTCCGGCACGACCACGCGGGAAACAAATGAAAACTATGCACTCCGAACTTACGTCCCCTACCAACAGAGAAATGGGAAAGCGAGTCCTACGAAATGCTGACAATTTACATTTATCACCATTGCGCACGAAAAAATATGGCAACAAAAACATATGAATTGGAAGAGCAAGCATCTACAACAAACAACAACCTACCAAAATCGGTAAAAGAATCAACAACTATACAAAGTTTTAAGAAATTAGCTAAATATTCCTGTCACCTAAGTACGGCCCAGAGTCGATTAATATCATGTGTTGCTAAGTGCATGGCACTAATCAAGCGCTTATATATATTTCTACCCGTAAATTTTATGTGTTAAGGTATTGTTATACGTTGTTCCTGTTTACTCTTAGGTTTAAATAATATTAATTAATGGAAATATACACGGTCGCTGGAATAATATTAATTTGTAAATAAATACTTAAAGTTAATAAAATTAGAATAGTTTGGGGCGCGACGCTTTGGGAAAACTATATTTGAAAAAATATTCTTGTTTTTTACAAGTTTATTCTAGGAAAGGGGTAATTTCGCGCAAATGGAAAGCCAATTTATGCAATTTTAATACATAAGTTTCTTAAAATATCACGCCGTCAGCCTGCGAATGTGAAATAACGTTTTGTATGGAAAGCGAACCACCTTAACTTAGGTTTGATAGTGCAAGTTAAACGAACTTTCCCGTTTGACAGGTCCTAAACGGTTGATATTACCTGTCAATGATATTACCTTACTTCGGCTATTCTCAAATTTTGTGTCTGCGGTTGCGTCTAATTACCACGACCATTTATGAACATTTTATATAGAGTCCTGGTAATTAGACGCAGACACAAAATTTAAGAATAACCGACTTATGTGTGGAACATGACTTGGGATTCCGTACGGTCTCGGTATGCTCTTGACTCAATCTTCCTCCATTCTCTCCAGGTGACCAAATCAACGGAGTTTTTATCTCTCCTAAGATGTTACGTTCAGCCACCTATACGATACCTGTATTAATTTGAATGCTTACCGTACTTATTCGGAGGGGGGCCCTCTTCGATCTCAATAAATATCTTTTGCTTTGCTTTACTCAAATACACGGTGGTGTCAGCATCTTCATCTTTCAAGATGCTGTTTAGGCCTGTGTTGTTCATATTGGTTGTCAAATTCAGACCAACCTATAAATACGGTTAATTGTTTAAGTTTAAATATTCTAGTTGAATATTATTGGACAGTATCTGCTTACAGTCACATTAAATAATTTTCCCTTGTCCCTTCATGTCTTAACTATAGATGTTAAATTAGATTTATTTCTTTATTTAGCTATATTATTTACAAGAAAACCATGAAAAAAAAAAACGAAAACGGAAAAGAAAAAAAACTTACAATCGAACTTAAACTACGTGTACCTAAACTATATACTAGTATACATTTTTCACTAGGCAGAGTGCCTATAAGATGTATTAGAGGCATTAAGTCCGCCTTTTGTACTTTTTGTTTGTGCAATCAAGTTTATTTAATAAATATTCTCCACTTAAACAAAAAGAAAGAGACGAAGAAGGAAAGAGGCGTGTATTAAAACCACAAGATTCAGTAAATCATATTGTATTATTTATGAGTGACAATAACTGACATTTATTTGAATTTCACAAAAAAACAAAAAGAATCTGCCTTATGCTAAGGAGGTTTTAACACTTAGTAAAAATATCTGCTTCCAGTTCAGAGGAGGGCATATAATGTGGATTCACAAGTTCTACACATCTACACATTCTCGTATAAAATGATGGCACACATCTATATGTTTGGTTCTTCTGAAGCATTCATTCACTACCATCTTTAACGTACTCCTATTATCATTGTATATAGTGAGCGGCGGTTGCTCCATAAAGTTAAGTTCGCGCAAAAAATTCGAATAAATTTAGCTTCTTTAACGGCAGTACCTAAAGCATAGTATTCGGCTTCTGTGCTAGAACAGGCCACGTTTTGCTGTTTCTGGCTATACCAGTTTATGTCCATTTTCCAAATCTGCTCAGAAAACCGGAACACGATTTTCTATCACAGATTTTCGTTGATGAACGAAAATGTCCTTTTTGTATCGTTAATAAATATACGCACATAATATTCACAAAAATCACTGTTTATTCAGTGTAGAATGGGACATGAAAGCTATGCGAGTTATCTATATATAAATAAAAGAAGCTACGGCTCATCTTTTCGTACAATATTCCGCAGTGTCTCAAGACGAGAGTCTTTGACTAGTGTGTGTTGCCAGTGATGACGTATGGCACGGAAACGTGGTCGCTTACTATGTGTCTCATATGAATGCTCAAAGTCAACTAAAGGGCAATGGAGAGGGCAATATGTTGCGAATTTCGCTACGCGATCGCATCAGAAATAAGGCCATCCGCAGCAGAACCAAGGTAATCGATATAGCTCTCGCAAATTGCACGTAGAACCGATGGCCGTTGGGGCGGAAAGGTTCTCGAGTGGCGACCACGTACCGGAAAGTGGAGCGTGGGTAGGCCTCTCACAAGGTGGACTGATGACCTGGTAAAGATCCCGCTGGATGCGGGTGGCGCAGGACCGGTCATTGTGGCACTCTTTGGGGGAGACCTATGTTCTGCAGTGGACGTCTTCACAGCCGAATCTAATGGGACTTGAAACTTGAAATATTGATAGAACTTACTTTTATGACGTAGGCACGGGATAAGACGGGATTTTCGGAAATTCCATCCCTAAGAGGGTTAAAAACGGGTGCAAAGTTTGTGTGGGGGAAATTTTCTTTTGGAGCCAGATAGTTAACACTTTGTTAGAAGATTACTATTTAAAATACAAATAAAGAACGTTCAGCGTTTTGGAGGAATTCCAACCCTAAGGGGGTGAATACTTTGTGTGGGAAACTTTATTTTTGAACTGAGAGATAATGTTACTCCAGTCATAGATGGTTTGTTAAAAATCTACAATACTGATTTCAGCGTTTTTTTGGCTGCGAGTGGTACTTTTTGTGGCTGCGTAGCGTACGAGAAGCTCAATTTCTCGAACTAGTGCTTTTTACTTTTTAGTTCCAAACTATAGTTTCGAAACGCAGTAAGTGGGTGTCGCGCGGCGCGGTTGTCGCGGGTGCGCGGCCTGTGCGCGGCGGGTTGCTGGCGGGGCGCGACCTGTGCGGACCGCGCTAGCGGGCAGTAGGCAAGCATATGCAATCGCAATGATATGTTAATTTATTATTTTTCGCAATTGTATTAAAAAACGTCGTTTACAACACGTGTGAAATGTCTTTTACCACTCGTACCGAGTCTTGCCACTCGCTTTCAGCTCGTGGCAAGATACCTCGGTACTAGTGGTAAAAAGACATTCTTTTCACACTAGTTGTAAAATGTACTATTATAGTTATATTTTTTTAAGACAATAACAAGTTCTACGAGCAACAGTCACGGCACGACGAAGTCACGGGCAACAGCTAGTTCAGTTATGTATTTATTTTTGATATACCAAGTAGTGTGTACGTATATACTCTTAACTCTTTCACAACTTTTTTGTTCCAGGTTGCCCATCGAAAATTTTCATGCGCCGCCACTGTAGCCGCTATGTAGTATTTTAGTGCAAGCGCTTTTGAGTGTGTCCATGACACGACCATCCTCTGTATAAACTTTAAAAAAAAAACAACATTACCCGTTTCAAATATGACGTCCAATCTAAACATGTCTTTATTTTGAATTTAGGGATCTCCACCTTAACAAATTTCCATTGCATCCTGTCATTGATATCGTGTAGGAATTTGGGATTTCGCGACATGGTGTCCAGAAGATGAACAATGCTCGAATTCCGGTATGGCAAAATTAAGGTCATGTACATACCACGTTGCGTTAAATGTAATGAAATAGCCTAAAACAAAGAAGGTTTTGATGAGATGGATGTGAAGTAAACACAGGTATATAAAGTGGAGTTTGGGAATGGACATTGCCTCCATTATACCCGGCACGTAGTCCTTGATCTTTTCAATCTTTTCATGACATTACCTTATATTTACCTCCTACGTCGTCCAAAAACAAGCATTGTGTTGTCGCTTGCATCATTTGCACGTGCAGCGTCTGATTCCCGTTACGAAACTGCTTATTTTGCGAAGAAGTTTCTTCAAAAGGGATTTCCCAAATGCCCTAAAATATAAATCCGTTACTCAAAAAATATTTTTTCATGAAACGTTGGTGACGAATATTTGTATGAGGGGTTTGGTCAATTTGTACCGAAATGATCAATGCATACACGATGCAAAACTTACGATGTCATTATTGAGTATCACTCGGTGTGCACATGGGCTTTATATGCTCTGGGGCGGTCGGTGTAACATACAGCATACACACATTTAAAAATGTTTTAGATTTTGAAGAAAAGGCGTCTCCCCGAAATTTCTATCAGCATCATCATCATCGTATTTAAAACGCACACCTCAGTATGTAATGACCAGTTATATGTTCCCACTATTTTTAACAAAAGTCCTACTGGAAACCGCTTCTTAGGGCTCCTTAGTAGCTTCTTATTCCTAATATACGTACCTACGTATTGTCTCATTAATAATATCTGCATATGAGTACTTACTTTATAATGAAAGCCATTAACAAGCAGAATAGAAGAATTTGCATCGATATCACTCAACTCCAAGACGTCTCGTATACGCATGTACGTTTTGCTACTAAACTGCAAACAATGATGTAGGTTTTAGTCCAAGTATACCTAATGTAAGCAGAAACACTTTACATCATACGCTTTCTCTTTTATTTTAGGTAGTTAAGCGCCAGTGTCTTCCTAAATTTATGGTAAAAATTGTTATAAGTAGTGGTGATTTCTGGCTAGTTTTACTCATTTGTAAACATGTCAGAAATGGATCATACACGAATTTAGGTGATCATATGTTCCGTGGACCTATGTCACGGAACATACGCAAATAACAACATCACACAACACTACGGAAAATTAAGCAGACTGTTAACGATTTACTGATATGATCCGAATATAAAGAGAATCAAATTATAAAAAATTTACTTCTCCGTTCACATAGTTGACGGCATCCCGTGGGTAGTTGTATCCGATCTTAGATACCGTGACACCGAAAGCCTGCGCGCCTAGAATGAACTGGTCGTTTATTTCGTCCGTGTAGTTCACATAGATCTTGTTCAGCATAGTCAAGTCGGTCTCCAGTAGAGCGGACATAGCGGGAAAAAGGCCTGAGTAACAGGATTTTGTCTAAAAAGACAGACAATCCAATTTGATGCAGTAATATTAGGGGTTTCACCTCTGAATGAGAGAGCCCGGAAACTCGTATCCTACTTCATTTTAGCATTCTAATTAATCTTTAGGTAGTCGTGAAACCCGTGACCGTTGTTTTCGTGATCATAAATAACTTACTACGCGTACGCTAGATTTTTAGAGACTTTCTAGAAAATTTTCATAACGTCAAAGTGAAGGTGTTCCAGACGGTTCCAGCGAATACGCTGTAAATATAAATGTTCTATACGAGCCTAATATTAAACAGTCAGTAATCCATAAACAAATCACTTGCATCAGAGGAATAAGAAAAAAATGCCTTTTTTTTCCTTAGCCAAGAGTTAGAGAAGAACCATGAAAAATGGCGCACTCTCGTGTCGGACAGGATTCGTCTGGCGTTGCTGAGCCAATTGGGTTTATTAGTAAGTTTTTTCGGCTTGTCACTGAATGATGGCAGTTTAACTTTTACAGCGTACTTCGTATTAAAACTGTAGGTTTGTGACTACTAATCTTTAGCAAAGTTTTTTTTTCATACTAACACTGTAGCAAACAACTAATATACGGCTTGTCCTGCCAGATGAATTTTGCACATTGTCACAATAAATGTATAAATACGTACTTACCTCACTAAGAGTGTGAATATCGAGAATTGATATAATTTCGTGTCTAGTGGTCGAAGCAGCCGTGGCTGCCAGCTTGCATAGAGGCAGACGGAAAGCAAACGATGAGACAACTGTGTTTTTACCCAATCTGTCTCTCAAGATTTTCTGCAAATAATACATCATGCCAGTTTAGAATGGATGTATCATATACACTGTGCCAAGCTCGTGCCGTGCTCGCGTTCGACTAAGTGTTACTTTTTTCGCCGCTTCATTATTGGCATTTTGTTTTCTACGCTATTTGGTCGGATGTAACCGTTTGCCGGATGGCGCACGGGCGAATATATCTAGACAACTTGGTGACCGACTGACTCGACACGTTGACACTGTAAATCACATTTAATGGCGTTGGTTTGTCGATGTGCGGTGAGCGTCTGTCGCATTCTGATGAGGCATTTACAAATTTCACAATATTTAAATTCTGAAGATCAGCAAGTTAAGGATACTGAAGCCTTAGTTTGTATGTTTGTATGTGTGTATAATATAATAATAATAATAATAAATCAGCCTATATAGGTCCCACTGCGGGGCACAGGCCTCCTCTCATGGATGAGAGGGAACGGGCAGTAGTCCCCATGCTGGCCCAGTGCGGGTTGGGGACTTCACATACACCTTTGAATTTCTTCGTGGATGTATGCAGGTTTCCTCACGATGTTTTTCCTTCACCGAAAAGCTAACGGTAAATATCTAATGCTATGCCTTACATAAGTTCCGAAAAACTCATTGATACGAGCCGGGATTCGAACCCACGACCGCCGTTTGACAGCCGCATGCCTGAAACGCTAGGCTACCGTAGCTTACATATATATTAATATATATCAATATACGCAGTATGCCGAGCTCAGTGTAAGATAACGATAAATATCCGATATTAATATTTTCTGCGCTCAAAATAACGTCATTAATGTTCTTGATTAAATAATAAACTATAGAAAAATGTTCACAGCCAGGAAGCTACGGGCATTGGGCAACGGTCTCGATGTAGTTTTGGTGCGTATTTAAATAATGGATTAATATACCTACACAAATAAAACAAACTAACAGCGGAAAATTTTATGTACTCGTAAAATCAATTCAGTGAAATTAATGTCTGAGGGGACACATTCCCACATCAATGTCTCTTTTAAAAGAAAGAGCCATGAGTGTCAAATGTGGCGGATAGAATACTTAACTTTTTGACTTTGAACCATTGCATGACCCTGTTTTGGATACCATGAAGATTGTTAACTCCCTTGGGTAAATCTTGGGAGTATTATAATAACACACATTGTAGGACTGCAGCCCTGCGTAATAATCTAAGTGTTATAATGCCCGGATTATAAACCAAAATTTACTTACTAAGTCAATTTCATTCAACTTGTGAGGCTTTGCAAACGCTGTTTCTGTGCGCCGCGGGTCCCATATTGCACATAACATCAGTGCGATTCTGACTGGAACGATACACAAAAACACATTTTCCAAGCATAGATATATTTTAAAATCAAAGTTGCAAGAAGCGGACGGTTGCGGAGCGGATATCGGGATATCTAATGAATTGATGATTGATGTATTTTAAGACTAGTAATAATATTCACGGATGCGGGTAGTGCTCTACTGGTTATTGTGACACTCTTTGGGGGAGCCCTATGTCCAGCCGTACCTAGACGTCTCCCGGCTGATATGATGATGATGATTGATGATGAATAATCGTCAAATTACTTGACTGATTCAACAAGTCAGAAGAACAAGGAGAAGATAACAAAGTAGTTACATATCTTGAGATTTAAAAGAAAGAACGAACAGTATATTATTTATGTGAGATATCTTTAAAATGCATTAATTTGGTACCTGTATAAAATCCTATCGATGTGTGGGGTTTTATTACATTGATATACATTGTAGATGCGACGACAACATACGTTCTGGCTCGTTCACTGTGATAATTGAATGTGGAAAATAAAACCGCCCAAGTGCGACTCGACGCTCGCGCACGAGGGTCGTAATGAACGATGAACTTTATTTTGCGGCATGTCTCGAGTATTGTGAGCTCCAGTCGCGTGGTGTTCACTAGAGTCAGGATGTCCCTTCAAACTTAGTCATAGTTTCAGTTGCTTCTTGCCAAATTTCGAGATTCTAAATCGACAAACTACTCTTCAGGTTTTCGGTTAGCTTTATCTTAAAAATGTGGTATTTTTCTGAGTATTTGATATTATTATAACTTGTACCCTCCACGTATTTTAAAAAAAAGGGTCATGACTGACAAACGTTTTAAAGAACGGAACCCTAATAAAATGGACGGAGGAACAGAAAATGCTAACATATAGAATTTTTCTTGAAACGCCTGCATAAAATTGATTAAAATAAAAGCAAATATAGCTACCAAAACTAACTGAATCCATCTTCGCGTTCGCGCCCGCGTTATATTTTGTAAGAGCTGTAAACCGGTTTTATTGTCCAACAAAACAAAATGCTACATCGATAAGCTCTCCGCACTGTATCGTAAAATCGAGATGACTTTGTAGAGTTATGTAAAATATCACAATTGGGGAACAATGGATGACTGCTGTCAGTAAATTGGAATGTGAAATTGTTTACCGAAAATAATTTATGTGTTCAATCAAACTGTTCAAAGCAAGTCAGAGAGAAAATTGAATCCTGCAGGTCGATCATTGAGTCGAATAAAATTGTACTTACGTGCGTCAGGTAGAGGTACTCGTAAATATATCACTTTTTGTAAGGGAGTATAGTCGAGTTGTCCATCACTCATTCGAATCGTTTCGTGATCACCCCTCATAGTCAAGTCTAGTCGATCACGTAACGTATTGTACGTGCGTCAGGTAGAATTAAGTGTCACTTTTTCTATGGGAAACTTACGGACTGTCTGTGATATCTATTTTTTCCTCCCAAACCGCCTGTAAGGCGCCCCTGTCTATACAATTTCTATTACTTACAATCTAAAATGTCACATCTCATCTAAACATCGATCAATAATAAGGTGTGTCATATTTTAACTCGGTCTATAGAACGATTGAAAAATATAAAAGTCTGCCGCTTCGGGTTCCAAGCGTGGCACGCTCGACGGATCCACTTAGCATCTGCATCTCAGACGCAACTGAGACTAGACTGATCAGCAAAGGATAGGAAGATAAGATAAGGTAAGAGAAGCCGGGAGTGTAAAGAAGATAATGTAACCAAGATCGTCCCGAAGGCTTTGACGGCGAATCAAATAAGTCGCCGGGAGAGAATGGTAATAAAATTGAACCGAGCGCCTGGCCAGATGTAGCTACGGATTTATCGCTTGAAAAAGCGCGGAGTACACAGGGGTATAAAAAAGACAACATTCGTTTTTTGTTTAATTTCGGCGCTCATAAATCGACTCTCATTACTGCTACATTTTTTTTATCAGCAAATTGTTACGCAATACGACGTCATTGATCCCTGCGTACATTCCTATGTACTCGTACTAGGTATAGAAACTTCCTGCTCTGATATCTTGACCGTATACATTTTTTTCGTGTACTAAGCTGGCAATAAATGAATGTTGTATTATTCTCATGAATTATAAAATGAAATTTTACTTACGATCGGAGTTTATTTATAAGTTAAAGGTTTAATAAGGATACAGTTAAATAAATAACTTAATTCTACGCGATTAAGTCCCGCTTTGAGACAATAATACAGTTATTTACCAATAGTATTGGGATAAAATCCTAGGTTTATTTCCTTGTGTCTAGCACAGTCTTCAATCTCTTTCAACCTCATGCAGATACATGCTTGCAAATTTGCATTTTTAGTACAGTCTTTATTATACTGCAACGCCATTTTCCGAAAGTAGAATGTGTACACATTCTACTTTCGGTAGGTAGGTACTAATTGTTGGTATTGGGAAAATAACAATAACAGTTATTTGTAGGTATGATAACACACCACCACCTGTAATCACAACGTTCGTACAATTGTTTTATACTGATAGGCGTGTAAAATAATGGGCGAATAAAAATCGGTGTCCCCAGGTAGATAAAAAAAAGTTAAATCATAATATCGCGATTTTCTGCACCTAAGTTTGCTTTAAAGGGCTCGACGCGCGTTTTGGCTCCTTTAAAACTATAGATATATTTATGGCACAAACACTTATTGGTTCTTCAATCCGTTACTTATATTGTTGTTAAGAATTAAATAAATATCACAAATATATCTACAACACGAGAGTTTTTCTGAAAATATTTTTTTGACTGAATAAATAGGTTGGGTAAATATTATACACATACACTGTGTTGACATGATATAATTATAGTTATGTATTAACCCCAGTAGATAATTGTAATGTTGTATTAACCTCAGTAATATAAGTTAAACATGTATTTTAGATCAAGGTACTAATGTTGAAAATGAGTGCCTCACTTCGCCGTTAAACGTAAGTTTGGCGAAACTAATTTAAGCCTAAATGTACCATACTTTTTTTTGAGAAAAAAAAAAAAACATGGTCCAAAAAAAGTCCGTTTTCGATATAAGTGTGTTGCTAATGAATTTTTGTATATGAAATCTACGTATAGGTGTTCCTTATTGACGTCTGTAACAACCCACGAGAGATTTTTATTTTTAACTCATTTTCACCAAAGTTACGTCCAATAAACTGGTTTTTAGGCATGATATTGCTAAAGTTTGGTGCCATATATCTCGAAAACTGTGAGTTTTGATGTAAGTTTGGGATACTATTTCGGTATTGTCGTTAATACGATAAACTATAAAAAAACACGTAAAAACCGACAGTTACAGATCGAAGGTCATTGGGAGCTAGGAGTCCCTTAAGAATATAGTTTATATATCTTCCTTCCGCCCACTGTGTCCCCGGCCGAGTGAGTCGTCTTCGCTCGCTTACACATTCGCCGGGCTGCATCCAATATGTTTCCCGGAATATTGTCCTTAACAGCTCCATTATATCTCGATAGATTGTGCGGGAGCTTCATCGTGTACCGATGAATATTTTGTTTGAACTAACTCTGCGTTATTATATTGCTTCAGGCTTTCTTGCTTCGCATTATTTTTCCTGTAAGATATTTATAAGCTACAAGCTACGGTAGCCTAGCGGTTCAGGCATGTGGCTGTCGAACGGTGGTACCAATGATAATGATGATTTTTCGGAACTTATGTACGGAATATCATTTGATATTCCGTACAACCGTTTTGACGACCGCTTTAGCCTAGTTGGTAGTGACCCTGCCTACGAAGCAAGAGGTTCTGGGTTCGAATCCCGGTAAGGGCATTTATTTGTGTGATGAGCACGAATATTTGTTCCTGAGTCATGGATGTTTTCTATGTATTTAAGTATTTATTTATCTATATAAGTATGTTTATCGTCGTCTAGTACCCATAGTACAAGCTTGCTTAGTTTGGGACTAGGTCGATTTGTGTAAGATTGTCCCCTAATATTTATTTATTTATTATTTATATTTACCGTTAACTTTTTGGTGAAGGAATTGTGAGGAAACCTGCATACATCCACGAAGAAATTCAAAGTGTATGTGAAGTCCCCAACCCGAACTGTGCCAGCGTGGGGCCTACTGCCCGTTCCCTCTCATCCATGAGAGGAGGCCTGTGCCCAGCAGGAGGATATATTTATTCCCGGTTATGCCCTTACAGGAGCCCGGGATCCGCTTTGACGCCTAATCCCAATATTTGGCATAGGCACTAGTTTTACGAAAGCGACTGCCATCTGACCTTCCGACCCAGAGGGTAAACTAGGCCTTATCGGGATTAGACCAGTTTCCTCACGATGTTTTCCTTCACCGAAAAGCTAACGGTAAATATTATATTTATTATTATAATATTTATGTTCTTGTTCATAGCAGTGATTGCAGTGAACAATGAGTAAAAACATTATAGTACAAGTCATTATCCCCCCTATATGTATTTGGCGGGGTATCTTTAAATGCACACATTTCTACGGCTTTCGACTGTTAGAAATGCTTGAATTTGTTATCAATCCGTGCACGTTAGATTTTATAGGAGAAGATTTATGCTTGAAAAATTACGTTACCCATAACTAAATATAATTATGTATATAAGTATATGTCGCCGTAAGGGTGTGAACACCATCAGTTTATATATAATCTTACGTGCAATACGGCGTTGATAATCTGACGGTAACATATACATACCTATAAGTTAGTAAAGGGAGCACATTTTACTTCTCTACAAACAAATCTATCCAGATATTTTTGCGTCCCATGTCCTTTTACATAGACGAGCAGATCACTGCATTGAATTGAATTTCAGATTTTCACTTTTTCTTAAAGTCTATTAATTAAATTTAACTTCATCTGTATCTATGAATGTACCAAATTAAAACTTGCAAATCTATAGATCTATAAATCTATAGATCTTCGAAGATCACCCACATTATTTGTTGTATCTATTTGAAACTTTGCGAGTATGTATTCCATTCTATAATTTAGTATCATCAAAACATTACACGTAGAACCGATGTCCATTGGGGCAGAAAGTTTTTCGAGTGGCAACAACGTACTGTTAGGCGCAGCGTGGGTAGACCCACAAGGTGGACCGATGACCTAAAAGTCGCGGGAATCCACTGGTTGCGGGTGGCGCAGGATCAGTCATTGTGGCACTCTTTGGGGGAAGCCTCTATGCACCAGTGAACTTCTCTCATGAATTTAATAATGATTATGAAATTAATCTGATGATAGAACCAACAGGTAACCAAAATGTAATGGTAAACATTATAATAAATGGTAAACTTGACTTTGCACGGGTGACAACGATAGGTATCTGAAATTAATTTATAAATAATTATATATTTCATACAGACATTCTCTCTCTCCCAGCAAGCGACAAACGGTAAAAAATTAAAACAGACGACGCGCCGCGCTTTCCCACACCCAAAGCAAACCCACGGCCACGCCCACACGTCTACGCCAACAACATTACAATAATTGATTAACTAAACGAAAAGAGAAATAATCGCGATTCAGCGTTTCAGCAACTAAGGCGGGCTACATACGGCACTTTTCGGCCCGCTACGTATAAATTAAATGCGCTATCAGTAAACCAATTCTGAAACCATGTTTTGACGTACGTACTCGTACAAGTATGAGAATCATCTGATCGGAATGCCAAATAGGTCCGCTATGGTGTTACATAGGGGATCGTTTTATAAACATCCACATCAATAGTCAAATTTTTTGTTAAGTATAACTAACTATAGTTCTTACATTACCGACCTATAAATAAATACTGTTATCACAAAAGTCACAAAATCGATGACTAAGCGTTCAAAGGTCTATCGATAATTGTACAGAAATATAATATTTTAAGGCATATATTTCATTGTACTAAGGTCGTTATTCATGTCGTTTGAATGCCTAAAGTGAACTTCGTCTAAGAAACTCAAGCTGTAACATCCGTAGGCATAGAATTACTCAGAAACATTTCTAGAAATACATTCGACAGATGTACTGCTGGTAGTAGATCCTACAATATCTGTTAACCGAGGTACTTATTGTACCTTAAGGAAGGTCTCCGTTTGGTACAACAACGAGCGAAGCGAGTAAAAGTGTTAGGTCAGTCATATTTTGACACTTTTATGCAGTTAAATTCTAAACGTATCTAATAGCATAACTCTAAAAACCTCCGAAAAAACCATTTCGTTGAAATAACAAACTAGAAAACCACGCAACCACCAAACCGCTATTATTGGTGAAATATTTTAAGTGTTTAAATTACATCAGAGGAGTAAACACGTAACTTTTCAAACGAACGTTAGAACAATGTCATTTTCCCATACCAAAAGTGACATTAAGAATTACCTGACGCACGAATACGTTACGTAATCAACCAGCTAATCGAGTTAACCTTTTGACTATTTGTCAAATTTGTCAAGTTTAAACCTAAAATCAGTCATTTATGGTCGTTTTTATACCATCTACGATATGACTATTAATTGTTCTCACGTCAGACTACGATAGGACGGATTTACGTTTTAATACTGCCAAGTCGGAACCGCACACTTTAAGTAAAATCTCTCATGTCCTCTCAGAATACCGATAGTGTTAAATAAAATCCAAATCCTTTCGCCTCCGCGGGCGTCCTAAACCTCCGCCGTGCCAGGAAAAATGATTTATAAAAGCCAGCAGATCCCACCTCCCTGTTACACCCCTAGTTAACCCTATCGCCCTGTCCTTATCTCCTCGAGTTCAATTTCACAGGCCGGTGACTGCTCCTGCAGGAACTCTGTAATGCCACCATTGATTAAGAAGTCTGAATATTCATTCAATTATTATGCCGACGAGGTTTTCTGATGAAATCCTCGTGTTAGTTTTCGCTTGACGATTTTGCTTTTATTATGTGTTAATGGAGAGCTTGGGAAAGGTTTGGGGTTAAACAAACTTTAATGGGCTTACCGACCATGATTTTGATGCCTAAGCTCTGCAAGTTCAAGCTTAAGTACCTACATTTTTGGGTTATAGGTACCTTGTTTTACCGACAATATTGTTCTATCGAATGTATCTTTAGCAGAACTTTCATTTCAGTGAAAACCATTTTTTTTCAGATTCAGCAAACTTTTCAGGAACGTTGTTTGAACAAACCCAACCTAACGTATTGGGATCTACACAATTACCTTTTAGCTGTACCTAAAAAGTTAACGGTTTCTGAGTACCAGAAATTCGATAAAACGAAAATTCAGCGAAACCATGCGTTCGGTCAAACGTTTGTCGGTGAAATAACGGGACACCATATTTTTGCGTAACATTATCGCGTAACATACGTTTTGGATTATAAAATATACTTACTGAAATTACGTATGCATCAATTTGTAACGGATACGAAATCAATTGCTCAATATAATACAAATCCTAAAATAAAAACACTAATATTTACTACAAGTAAATGTATTTGAACGTATTTGAACACGATACTTCCTAACCTAGAAGGAAATACAAGGTTTTTTTTTAAATTCGTTTACTTGTTTGCCAATACCAATATATCTTTGCCCGAGATACAGGATAAGCCTTTTTTTTTTGTTTAGGAGGGGAAAATGGGTTACGCATACCACCCGGGCGCAGGGGGTGACCCGAGTGGTTGACCCGATGTGGGACTCCCGTATGAGCTGATGAGACCCACGGTGTACCTACTAAAAACCCCCCCACTTGCCGCCTCGCCGCCATGTGGCGAGGTTACGGGAACGCTTGCGCACACATCCGCGACCCCGCCGGCGGTAGCCGCCCTTAAGCAGCTCTTCGCGGATGCCCGGAGGCTCTCCACGTGAGGCGCGCCAGATGATTGGACGCGCCTGCCACCTCGATCTCCACCTGTTCAGTAGCGGACCCCCTGAGTCCGCTACAAGGAGATCATGGGTGCGGAAAATCCAGCACCCGGTGGCGGATCAGGTCTGTGGTTCCGCCACCGACCACGTCTCGGCCGCAGAGGATAGGGAAAGCGGCGCACCGTGATACCGGCATTCCTCTTCCTCTGCGGTCCCACCAGCGTCGTTTCCGCGGAACGAACCCGCCAAGTTCGCAGGGGGTAGGGAGAGTGGCGCACCGTTATACCAACACACCTCTCCCCCTGCGATCCCGCCTCGGCCGCAGAAGATAGGGAAAACGGCGAACCGCAATACCGGTACTCCTCTTCTTCTACGGTCCCCCCCCTACGCATCCTAAGCGGGCTAAGCCAAGCCCGCTTGGAGCGCCCTCCTCGGGCCAGCCGGCAGCCTAAACAGGCCGGCCCTGGGTGCCTCTTAGCTTCGCCGTGGGTGACCAGTCCACGGTTACTAAGCCCCCCCGCCCCGACAAGGCGGGCACCGTCGAGGGGGATACAGGATAAGCCTAGTTCAAGCGCAGTTAATCTCCCCTAATACGTAACAGTACAAGCACAATACCATAGTCTATAAACCAATACTTACTCTTTACACTGTAACAATACCATACATTACAAAATACCAATAAGTTTTTTTCATTAAAATATTCAATTCAATTTTTTTTTATTCTTTCTAGGGTAACTTACTTAAATACATCTCAAATGTAGTGACCAATCATTTTAATTGGCCAGGCAAAATTCCATCTTATGTGTTTTAAAGACAGGGTAAACCTTTAATCATATCGTCTCTAACGTTAACTCACGTTTTTACGGTAGCGTCCAGTTGTAACGGTTCATTTACATTTTCCATGCCAGAGCAGTAAAGTTCTCTGTGTAGTGCGCTTTTCTTTGGTTTTGCATTGTTCTCCGGTCTAACCCTGCTTTTTGGCAATGTTATATGTTTTTTTTTTGGATTAAAGCACCCATTTTCTGTTGTGACCAAACATTTTATTTCAATTCAGTAGTGACCCTAAAACATTTGCATGAACAGTTTGCATTATATTCAGTAGTAAGAAAAAAAAAGTTCACATACGTTTGTTTATTTAAAAAACGTTTTTGTAAGCATATTCAGATAAGCTAAAAGTCCCAGTGCTCTACTCTTCTCCAATACATGGCACCAATCTTAATTTATAGCATTAAAAGCGAAAAGCAGTTTACATCTTAGAGTTACTTTTAATCCTAGGCATGACTCAAAAAAATACTGTCTTCTCTATTTCAAAAGAAGCGCACGTTAACAAACATACTTTCCTTAAGTTTAATTAAAAAATAGAGTTTATCACAAATCTAAATTGCGTCAAGAACAACATTACCTCTACGACCCACCCGAGCCCGCTTCAAATCAACGCTCCGAAAAAAAATCCTGAATTTAAAGAGACGGGAATTGGACCAATTCCGTGCCGGCATGCAAGAGCGAGCAAACTTATTAGCCGGGCGGGTTATCGGTGATCTTTCTTTACTTTTTGCAGGTGATCAAGCGTTGGATTGATGGGACGGCGATTGGCGCCGGTGCGCCGGTGCGCGGGACTGGATTGCGCAGGGCTTGAGTTCAGGCGAAGTTGATACACCAACATTCGAAATTTTTGAGATCTTTCCTGATAGGTTTTTTTAAATTTCTGCAACTTAACGCCGTGATAAGGATAATAAAAAAAGACCGGGTTGCACTCCGGGAGTGCCGGCAGAGATGAAAACTCAGACACACCTTAAAAGCTCAATATCACTATAATATCTCTTATAGTTATAGGAGTCTTACATGCCATCCATTCTGTACCTATGTATTTTAACGACAAAATCAATGTTAACTAATGTTTGCACATGAAATAGTTCAAAGGATGTTTTGACCTAGCACGCTACAATTAAGGTTCAGGTTCAGTTTCTTACCTCTGTTCATGTCCGTTGCAGCTCGCAGGCCGTGAGAAAAAGGTCCTAAGCGCAATGCAGATTGATGCACTTACGCCGCTCGAGCAACGACTGTCTTGACGTGGATGTCGTGACAGCGCCAGCGAATCTCTCACCATTATGGAATCTTACGGTCACGTGACATCTGTGGCGAGTTTAACAATGTTTCCCCATCCCAAAAAGTGCACAGCGCACAGATAAAGAAGTTTTCACTTCAATAATTAGTACCGCGAGACAATGTTAAATATTAATAATTTGTAACCGCATTAATACAAGGTTGTATAAATCAGGATTTAGGAGTTACTGACAATATTCTTATCTTACCTTCTGTGAAAGGATATTACCCTTCTAGCAGCAACGCACCGAACAATACTCTTGTGCTTCTATCGGCCGCATTGATATATAGCGTGTATAAATATGTCGTTTTAGATAACATAATTATGTCGCCGCTTGACTGATCCTTGGAGCAATACATATAAGTATGTTGTTTTTGTCGTATAAGTATATATTATGTGCAATGAAACAACATACAAAAACAATCAGATTAGTACGTATTTTTATACTAATAAATAAAAAATATAAGGGGACAATCTTACACAAATCGACCTAGTCCTATAGTACTCTCAGTAGGGCTTGTGTTATGCGTGTTATACGATAAAATGTATAATAGATATAAATACTTAAATACATAGAAAACATCCATGACTCAACAACAAATATTCATGCTCATCACACAAATATTTGCCCTTACCGTGATTCGAAACCAGGACCTTCAGCTTCGTAAGCAGCGTCATTACCCACTAGGCCAACCGGTCGTCGGATATGGAAAACTTCCGTGAGTCTCTGACATATTTCTATATATTTTTAATGTTTAATATTTTTTAATCGGGTAAAGCGTTCCGGATATTGCTCCCTACATACAAAGCTATAATCTCACAGAGTTCTGACATATTTAAATATATATATATATATATATATATATATATATATATATATATATATATAAGTACTAGCTTCTGCCCGCGACATCGTTTGCGTGGACTCGGGTTAAAAATTATTAACGTTGTTACACTTCGACGTGCACAACTTCCTTGTTTTTCATGTCTTTATTAAGTGTGTATAAATAGGTTAAACCCAACTTTTTTTGTTAGCGAAAAGGTGCGTCTAAACACTCCGATTGATTGAGACTAGCGATCCGAACATAAAAATGCAATAACTGGCTGAATGCAAAATAGATTTGAAGTTGACACCATTTTGGAAGTTTATATAGGGCAAAATATGGCCAAAGTATAACACAGTTATTAAAAAACCACCAGAGCAACAACGCTGAGCAATGAAATCGTATTCAAAATGTCGATAAAGAGGTTATAGACCAAACTTTGTTAAGTTATATATTGCTCCTGTGAATTTTTGATAAATTAAAAACCCGTAATTTGTTTATTTTTTAGGTAGTAGTTTAGGTACCTACATTGATTATATAGGTATATTTTTTGTGATACCCGCTTAAAGCAGTATCGCCAACTAACAAAAATAACCACTCGAACAATAAGAACCAGCTTAAGCATTAAACTACCCAAGAATAACAAGGTTAAATCCGTGTGTTATCGCTGTCCACTTCTCGATCTGAATTTCAATAAAGTTCGGCTTTGGCGGAAAATGTACGGTGATCCCACGTACAGGTGTAGACTTTACGTAACTTCAGAGCATGTGAAAGGGTCAATACTTTATGAGGATTTAAATAATGTTTGATAATGCATCTTACGATAGTAATTCCCTTTTGCGAACAGTAAAGTATACCATCAAACACATAAATGTGAAAGGCTGCCAAGTTCGATACTATGGGAATGCTTCCCCTATAAAAGAAGTGAGATCTGAATAAGTACCAAGTTCCATAAAAATACCTCAAATCATAAATAGTTATAGGAATGCACACTTGACAGTACTTTTTAATGACAGTGAGTCAGTGAGTGTATAGTAAAAATAGCGTTTTCTGACGTCAATATCTCAAGAACTGCTATGGGTAGAATAATGAAATTTTGTATTCTAGACAATTAAGGGGATGTCAACAGACACTCGAAATTTAATATGCGTAGATAAAATATGTTTTGAGTTATAGGGTGGTCGAAATTGGCCCGAAATGGTTCGTGTAATATAACCCACGGCCGGTGTGTCGCTTTTTTTTGCTCGAACTTGGCGGACACACTGCCGTGTGTCTAGATTTACATTAAAGCTGTGGCTACTTGTTTACCGAATTCTAAAAAGGAGGAGGTTCTCAATTCTTCGGATGTTTTTCTTTTTTATCCATGTTCCCGATTACTGTTTGTTCGATTAAAAGGGTGTGCTTCCCAAGTGGTTCCATGGTAATAATATCAGGATCTGTTCCAATGACCTCGGAGAACTCGAGGGAACTCTTCAAATGAGGTGAAGTAATGAATTGAAGTTGGGTTAAACTTTGTTTTATAGAAAATTATTTATACTCAGTCGATGACCAACAGCGCTTTTATATAAAAAAACAATATCTAGACACGAAAATTGGCACATTGTCAATGACTATTTTTGAAATAGTGTACCATTTCACCGACGTTACAATAGTGGAAATAACATTTTTCTATTGGATACCTAAACTGTGAGTGGAACGCATGTCAATGTTAATTCTTATTATTTTATTCATAAACGTCCATTCAAACTTCATTATTTAAAATTCCGTCGAAATTAGTTTGTCTTTACTTGGTACTTCGATATTTATGTATGTGAGAAACCGACCAAATACGTTTCTTTAAGTTTTATGAATAAAGGAGTTGGACATTAGTTCGTAATATATATATATATAACCAACTGCTCATCACATTAACTAAAAGTCACAAACCGAACATGATCAAATAAGAAAATCCGTCTCATAAAATACAAGAAAGATCCTAAATATAATAATCTTCATCAAAAACTGTCACAATAACGAAACACTGGCCTATCTCCGTTCGAAAACCTTAAACAATAAATCCGTTGGCGTCCGAAGGGGCTTAGTTCCCCTTAGCTGCCCTCTTTGACAATTTCTTGGTCCTATCTTTTCGCCTCACTGGCGACTTTATCTCCGAGTCTATTGGGCTCGATGGAAAATGTATGGCGGGTCTTAATGCTCGCCTTTGTGTACAGTTATTTGTTTTTGCTAAGATATTTATTTCGACTTATTTATTGGTTGGGCTCAGATTGGGGCCGAATTGGATGGTTAGGCGTGAAACGTGGTATGCTTAATAAGTTGACCTGTGGTCGAACATTTATTATATACTAGCTGTACCTGCGACTTCGTTTGCATGTTAATGTAGGAGTTAACGCATTTCTTCTCTTGGATATAGGACACATGCAATTCTAATTTTAACCTATCATGTAAAACTTTCAATGAACCTATATATTATAGTTAAAATGATTTTAAAACCTGTCAGTCTGATATTTAAATTATTAAGAAAGGGACAAAACACGTGTTATTTATCAGAGGTATTTTAAGTTTTATGAATAATGGGGTAAAAGTTTAGTAGATGTCTGTGGCAATAGATCTAACAGGTAGGACACACGCTGCAGTTTTAAATGTTTATTGATCTTCTTTTCTACATATTTTTAACACTGTGTTATGTTATATTATAAAAACGTGAAGGATGACTTCAATGATCTTGAGTTCTTGAGTCACTCCGACTCTCAGGTAAAGATGTGTTTAGGAATTAATAATATAATAATAGATAATCCTTTCGAGTACCCATTGACCGGTAAGTGTTTACGTGGAACAAAAGATCTCTTTTTAATTTGACCACAGACGGCCAATTTATATTTTACAAACTATACCTAACCAATAGGTAAGTTCTACAACTATAACGCGAGTCCGAGTCCCTTTATAATAAAGGAAATTATTAAAAATGTTAAAGCAATATGTTTATTTTTTTCATATTGCAATGTTTCAGATTGCACTATCACATTCTGGCAAATCTTGTGTATGTTCCCGCCCTTGCCAACATAATAATGTGTGTTGCAGGCTTTATGATAAAAGTATTTTCCTGTATGTTGGCCAATTTCTGTGTCTCTATTGTGGTCTCTATATTGGCTGAATGTCAACTTGAAGCCGCCTTAAGGCACAGCCACACTGGCGCGGCCTGCGGTGGCGGAAAATATTAAATTTGACAGCGGCGGACAAGTTTATTATTGTCCGCCGCGGCCAGCCCGCGCAAGTGTGATGCAGGCCTAATACTGACGCGCTTCATAATTAATGTTTATAAAAGGCCCGTTCTATACTGATTTGATGATAAATATAAATACTGACAAACCAGCGCGGCTATCACAAAACGGCGCGCGAGCTCTCTCGATTTTTCTCCAACTATCTGTCTCTCTCTTATCAGATAACTTAGAAAGAGACATATAGTGCGAGAAAAATCGAGAGAGCTCGCGCGCCGTCTTGTGATAGCCGTACAGTATCGTGACAATTAAATACTCAGCGTGTGATTCAATCTTGCAGAAACTCAAATAGACTTTGGCTGAACGCAAGCACAGCGCTATCGCCATGCCATTAAAAAAAAGGAAGAGAGTCGGACTTTTGACGTTTGACGTTATTTTGTTGAAATTTGTTGATACATTCATTGAAATTACGCCTCAATACGAATTTATCGCATATAAGTTTCCATATCAGAACCGATTATTTTTTTACGCTTTAGAATTTAATATGCGTTTTGTTAAAGTCTATCATCACAACACCGGATCGAAATTATTAATATTCGATAGATATGGCAAGCCCGCCATTTTGACGCCACTGACAGTTTACAGATATGGCGGCTACGATTTCAAGCAGAAGAAATTAATAATTTAATGAGGTCAAATGTTTCCGAAAATTAATTAATCGTCGCAGTCGGATAAAAACTATCCTAAACGGAAGCTAGAGTAATAATGTTCTTATGAAAAAAGTTACATATTTTTCCGTTCATGGGAATCTGAAATAATCGGGGGACACAAAAATGGTTAGTTGGATACTGGTTGATTCTTTTTTTAATTTTGAGATTTATTATAAGTGAGAGATTATGTAAAATACTGTAGTCGATTTAAAGGCAAAAAACTATACCCTAACCTCACTTCAAATCACCTTCACGTTAAAGATGCAACTACATCTTACGTATAGGTTAATTTAGAAATAATTTCACGACTAATATTGGCATCTCATCTTACCTCCTATTACTCTGCTAGAACAAATTATCACAATCATAATGATTTAATACGGATACTAGTCCATATTATACAAGTAATTATTTTCGTATTTATAAATCAAAAAATAAGTAAAGTTCATTAATATAATAAGAAGTTCAAACTAATCATATAAAATTTGTTTGTCGGACTTTAATATGAAAAACAGCAATGATATTGTTCTGGAGTAAACAGTAATTTATATAATATTTAATATTACATAATTCATAATAGATGTAACAAAACGGTTAGTTTGATGTGAACCCGCCATAATATAAATAGATTACTTAAATAATTACAGAAATAGATAAAGGAAACAAATTCGTGTTGTTTTTTGTACAACTTTTGTATAATAATTAAGCTTTGGCATCTCGGGTCCTACCCCTGAATCGTGTGCAATCTTTGAACAACACGGAATCCCCTGGTATATAATCTATTCACTATTCTCTGCTGCAAGATGTACGAGTAACTAGACGTGAAAAGAAGTACAATCAATATAATCCAGCATAAATATCCCTCAGGATGTCTAGTCCTGCATTTAGTTGATGGTGCCAAGTTAAAGTACACCATATTCGTAGGATTTTATCAACACTTACGACTTTATGGAAAAAAGGCTCCCTGAATAGGTCTCTCCCCTGTCATGAATAGAATGACCAGGGAATGTATTAATGGTAATGAACGTTTGATTTACAAAATGGATCTTTGGTTACTCTTTGATGTTAGCACTTTATTATCGAGTCATAAGGGTCACATTAGTTTGTTTTGGATTTGTATAGGCTACTGACGGGTGATTAGTAACCTTTTATGGAATTGGGCTTATGTTTTGGGGTTTGATAAAGCCAAGGAAATGCCTGTTTAGCGGGTTTTATTACTAAAATGCACTAAGAGGGTAATAGTAGCGTTATGGACGATCCTAAGAATAGGAAGTGACCATCAATCCCCTCTCACCTAAAAGACAATGTTTGGTAATACGAATCTAGTGGCTCACGCTGGAGTCTTGCTAAATCAACCTAACTAGGTAAATATTTACTTCTTGTTCTTATTAAATATTACAGCTCAGAAATCGTAACTCGAGTTTTGCCAGCAAGCTGCAGCGCGCAGCGTATTGGGTGTACAGCCAATGGATTACATCTGGAACACAACACAATTGACGTAGCTCCGTACGCGGCCAAGAAGAAGTGGGGTGTCGCTGAGCTCGACACATCTGCCAGAGAAATGAGCAAAGAAGGCCGCGATCTAAAAAAGAAACGTGGTAGACGTCGTCGTTGATGGTGGCATAGCTTGGACTGGTCCTGGCCAGATATTTCTCAAGACCACGAATAATAGAAATAGAGGAGGCTTTTCCTACACAGTTTCCTAACAGTGGGGCACAACGGGCTCGAAACAAAATATATACAGAAAGAAAAAACAAAGAGACCTGTTACATAGATTACTTCTGGCATTTGTCATTGTCTTCGTTTTGATCTATAAATAAATTTGTTTACTGTTCACAAAACTAATGATATGTCTTTAGACCTACAGCATTTTTTCACAAAATATGAGTCACGCTTAAAAAGATACCCAAAATTTCACGCATATCAAACTCGCGAATGAAGTAAATGATTAAAAACCACAATCTGCGTGAATGTCGCGCTAGATCCGTCATAAGTATAATCTTTTTGATTAACAACTTCCCCCAACATTTAAGCTAAGGGCATGATTCCTTATCTCATTTCATTATGCCCCTGTTCACACTGAGCTACTAAAAATAAATTTAATTTATATTCGGAAATAACCTGCACGGTTTTATAAGTGTGACCACGAGAGTTTTGTGTAAAGTACATTCGAATAGAAAATAAAATCCACCGTCTTTGGAAAGATGGAACTTCAATTTCGAGGACAGGACGAGTTTAGGACAAATTGCAGAAATATTGCAAACAGCGTTAATCCATACTAATATTATAAATGGGAAAGTGTACGTGTGTGTTTGTTTGTTTGTCCGTCTTTCACGGCAAGACGGAGCGACGAATTCACATGATTTTTTAAGTGGAGATAATTGAAAGGATAGGGAAGTGACAGGATAGTTTTTATCCCCGAAATCATCCCCTAAGAGGATGAAATGGGGGGTGAAATGTTGTATTAGCTGAGATATAAACGAGTTCCACGCGGACGGAGTCGCGGGCAGAAGCTAGTTATTAATAATAACAAAATGGTGTAAATGATTTAATACCCATATAAGACTACACAGACAGTGTTCATGAACATGGAAAATTCTCCGTTATTATCTGCAAAGATAAATATCTCATTCAATTTAATTTAGTTTTCATAGCGTCTTTTTAATTGGATGACCATATGAAAATATTTCCTCGGATAGTTTAGGCCTCTTTTTTTATTGTTACTGTAGGATATGTGGAGTATTGGGGGGGGGGGGGGGGTAGATAATAAGTACTTATTACTATTTACCGGATAATATGTGTTATGTTATGTGATAATAAAAATAAGTGTTATGTCACTCATGACAGTAGCCTCAGTCCTGCAATAAACGCTGTTTGAATAACTGGCTTGTTTCGTTCCTCTCTCTCGTGACGGCTCCCAATACCATAGTTACTTACGTACTTGCATTACCGTTTTTTACCATGAGATATATATTTTTTTACCAAGAGAGATATAATTTTTATCTGACCAGTTCTTTAAGCTCTTTAAGCTATCCTTTCAGCGCCGTTTGCGCTAACACTATTATGTGAAAAATCTGAAATCTAATATTTTTTCGGTTTTCCTTTGTTTTTCTATTATTCTTCTTTTTTAATTATTTTACGATGTTGTCTGTTATCGTCAAGCGTTAGATTTATGCTACTTTATTTATGTATTTATATATATCAATGTAAATTTGTAAGTACCACAATGTGAACTAGTATAGAATTTATTAGGGTATTCTGGATTTAAAATTAATCATACATTGTAATGCCGGTCTAAATCCAGCTGGATTGAACCAACGAATGAATGGATGAATCAAAGCTATTGAGAGATTTCTCTTCGCAAGTTATTACTCCGTCATGAACGAAGTAACGTATTAGGTTTAATTCTAAATAAAATGTAAAATCTGGGACTGTTTTGTTAATTCTTTATTCACTCAAATAGATAATAAATATAACGTAGTGAAATGACCACGTATGTATATGGATGTAAGATATTCATGTACTGAACCTGATTGTGAGTCATTGAAATGTCATTATTTATAGGTTGGATGTAATCCATTCCTTATTTTTCTTTCTGCAACTAATTAAAATTGCCTAACTGTTTGTCCTAATGCCTACAGTTTTTAACGTATTTTACAAAGTTTTAGTCGAATCTATCAGACAAAAGAAATATCACAATGATCATTCAAACATTTTTTAAATATGAAAATAAATTCATTAGATGCTAAACAAAAAAACAATTAACATTTAAAACAGATCCAGAAAGTACTTAGTAACAAGTAGAGAGTAAAAATGGCGGTCTGACTAGAAGATAAACGAAAGAAGTACATTTCCATGTTAATTTACCGCTCCAGAAAACGTTAATCCCAACGTCGCATTAAAGTATTAGGAGAAATTAAAAAAGAAACTTCCCGAGTTGGCAATTTGACGTGTATTTCGATTTAAAAACTCTCAAACAATTTACATGATGAATAAGGAATCGTCGCGTTATCTGCCAACTTAGAGGCGCTTAATGATGTGCCGTTTCCGGGAGCGTTTGAGTCTACTCAAAAATTCATATTGAATTGATATCGGCTTTATATTTTGTCGCGTACCAATACCAACGTGTAACAACTCAGCTATCGTCCTCCCGCCCGGAATGAGGTGAAACCCCAACTAACCCGACATGAAAACACCACGAAAACTAAAGCCTACTGAAGGATCTCCTCGCTACGCTCGAGAACGCGGAATAATTTGTAATAAGCTCTAATGTGATTGTACTATAACCTACACTCTATTTACCTATTTACTAAACCTACTTTTGTTGCGTGCTTTTATAACAAATACCTGAAGATTTGGCCAAATGTGATCATCTAGTGGTAGAACCCTGAAGTGTTGTGAACCGTACTAACCCTTGTCCTTTTATGAAAGCTTGACAGGTTTTGGACTCTTCATCAATATAATTAAGCTAGTCTATTCCGCGCAATAAATGAACCTATCTGAACGCTGCTGTATGCTACTGATCTCCCATTTTTAGTTATAATGAAGTCCTAAGGTTTGGAAGAATAATTCATCCGCTGTAGGTATCTTATAATTATAATTATACGTTAAGTATTAGTTAAATTAAGATTATAACCGCTATTTTATGATTATAAATATTTTTATTTTTGGGTAGACAATCCCCTACCACTTATTACACGCTCGGTTGGACTTGGAAGTAGCTTTTATAAAACATAAATTAAGATTATTTATTTGAACCTTAAGTAAACTAGTCGCTTGTCCTAAATACTTGTATTTTGGAACAAAGGTACTATCGACGGGTTGTGTGGACTTCTTGTACTCACACATGCTACTTCTTAAGTCTAGGATGGGGATTGAGCGTCCTATCCAAGTTACTTTCCTAGCTACCTATGAGTTTAAGACTCTGAGAATGAATCTACCAGTGTCTCCAACCTAGCGGTCAGTTTCGAGAAGATACACTGAGACAAACTCGACTGACATCTTTTAGTGTTAATAATTGTTGTATTTACAACACATATGGCCAATATATACCTAGACCATTCTATACCTATGGCGATTGGACTAATGCCAATGCAAACCGTACCTTACATGTGAAATATTTGTCCTAAAGCGTACCATAAATGAAGAGAGTCCACTCACAACAATAAATTGCCTTGAGTGGAGAATATCTACTCATAATATTTAGATACTTTAAATGGTTTTGATGAACTGCTCTGCCTGTCATCAAAACCAGAATTATTTCATCTTTCTGAAGCAACCCCGATATCTCAATGTTATGAATAGAAACGTTACCTTACTATGATGGTTGATAAATGCCACAGCCACACCGTTACAATACCTCACATGCATTTCACAGAAACTAGACATATTCATTTAGATTAATTATTATTATTGAAGTGACCTCAGCTATCCTTACAATGTGGTCTTCATGGAAACCATTCGGATTAATGACTAGTTTTAGCTAATCAAAACAAGTTATTGGAGTATCTTGCGTTGTAGTAAATACAGTTATAAACCTGTCATCCCATAACGCGTGAATTTATCCCTTAAGTCTACCCCACAGTCCCTATTCTGCTTACTCCTGGAACCATACCTTAGTTCAGAAGCAAGAATGTATCCCTATTGAAGCTGTAATTAGTTCAGTCGGCGAAACTGAGAAGACAACCCTCTAACAGCCTGTGTAATTCATCTCCCCCCGCTGTGCCCGTAGGCTAGAGGGATTACAGCGGGTAAGATGCACTAACTGGACATACGGTATGTTGATATATAAATATATTTAACACTGAACGACCCCTCAAGCAACCGATCGGTTTCCACGAGCGGAGATATCCTCCTATGCTTATCGTCACATAAATGCTCAAGCCACGTTTCCACCGTCAGTTGTTTTGAGAGACGTGAGGGCCCCGGTTAAGAGGTTTCGTCTCCTGTGTTAATAAAAAAGGTAGACGCCAGATCACACCTCAAATCTGGTAGCAAAAGACTCTGGATCACGCTAATTGACACCGTTATACGCTAGCGTGACCCCTCAGGTATACTGTAAACCTGGACAGTGTTCCGGTTGATTAGGTAGTAATAATTAACCCCAACTAAGTTTCGAAAACAATCATCCAAACATGTCCAATCCCAGGGAGTAGCCCTGGCGTATTAGCCATATTTGGTTTAACCATATGAACCTCTGGAAGCACTCCGTTACGGTAAATACAGTTTTGACCGAGTTCCGAAAGCATTTGTCAAACATGTCTAAATCTAGGGAGTTGCCGCTAGCAATTTAGACATGCTTGATTTAGCTATATAAACCTCACAGAATATATCCGATAAGGTTAACATAACGTAGGCCCTAACACCACTTTTGAATTCACAAATCGCTATAATTTTAAGAACTGTAAATGACTCATAATTATGAAGAGATATTCCTCACAACGACGAGCCATTCACTACAATAATTAAAGCACACACCAATAATTTCCCAGCCTACAACCAGAGACACTGTCAGTCCGAACGATGAGAATTGAATGAATCGAATCTCCCGATCCCCACTCTCGTTTTCCCTTTTATACCCATCGCCTGCGCTGCGAGCGCCGTTAGCGTTATGAGCTATACTCGATACAATAGCTACACGAGCTACACTAGCTACACGAGCTACACTAGCTACACGAGCTACACTGGATACAATAGCTACACGAGCTACAATAGCTACACAAGATACACTAGCTACACGATTGGAACGCCAGCGACGCGCGTCACGTGGGACGCGGGATTAACGCCTTAAGTATCATCGATCCCTTCAACCCACCTTATCCTATTGGTAATAAGGTTGATTTCTGACTGCTGCCTAGCGCGCCAGCGTAACTAGCGACATTTTTCGCCTCACAACAAAAGGTCGTATTGTTCCTTCTCATTTAGCTTCTAATGCTTTAGGTATTAAGATTGAAATTCGTACGTCCGCGTTTCTAAGATTTAGCTGATTATTAAAATGGCATTTATGTTCTCAAAGTGTATTATTATATTATATCCCTATGTTCTCATCGATAAAGTGTCGAATTACCCCATGCAACTTTCTTAACTAAAATAATGTTTGATTTTAACTAACCTTGCCATTAAATGTTTGTATAATTATTGACTCCCTTTTTTCCCTTACCCCTTTTAGTCAATTTCCCATATTTTGGCGTGAAATAAAACTTGTCATCCTCTCTCTCTTTTTTACATCAATGATGATGTAGTTGGTTGCTTTATTTATACAGAAACACACCGACGAGTATGTCCGTTCCGTTACAAACGCTCATTCAGAACAGAGCTCTAGAGCTAGAGCTAGTGCTCAGACTAGATTTTTATGCGCCAAATACATGACAGAATCATCTGAACAGTCTTGGCAGAAATTATTATATTTTTTCCTTGTGCACGTTCATTAATTATCTATCTTGGTGAGTTATTTATCTCATTATATATAACATAATCGCAGTTATAGTAGCGTACACAATATTGGACATAAACGATTGTTCGTCTACTTTGACTGGTTTCGATAATACCCAAATTCCACTTACGCCGTCATTTCAAAGATAAATAAAATCCTTTTCGACGTAACCTCAGGCCAAAGATAGTTACATAAACAAGCGTAAGCGTTAACTTTGAGCCCAAGAGCCCCTTATACAATGCAAATGACTATCGTAATGCGTAATAGACGGCCGGGGACGAATTACCTTATCGGCGGAGCCATGCATCACATACAGCTGAATTAGCTGCAGCCGCAAAATTAAACGCTTTGCAATTTAACTAAACCTATTTAGGGTTTTCACATAGTAGATTGTTCTCTAGGGAGTACAATAATTCAGAATGTAATGTTTAAATTATTAAAGTTGATGTTTGAATTTATTTAATGAAATAGGTTTACAATTTTTTTAAATGTCTTTAGGTCCTATATGTAACTTTTGTAAGGGAAAATGACAGCTGAGTTGGCCTAGCGTGCGTTAGAAATGTAACGTGATTACCCCTTCGGTTGACATAAAATGGTTGTAATATTATATTGATGCATTTTTCATGTTTTCAGTACCTACCTATTCATTGTACGTAATCTTTTTTGAAACTAAGGAGTATAAAAACGATATTATTTCAAGTAAATACGCTCCACTTTGTTCATATTTTTAATTTCCATCCAATACAGCTAAGTCACCTAGACCATATTTCACAAATGAATATTTTCTTCATAACCAATCCCTACGGCAGCTCGGGTATTCATTAAAGCTTACTCATTGATTCCCATAATCGGTGTGCAATCATCAAATCATTGATTCGATCATCGAATCACGCGTAGCCCAATTGCCGGGTATCAATATGGAAATTGCTTTACGGCCTAACTGGCTATTGTGGAGCTACTGGGATATTGGGAACGCAACCTGACTTGAACATAGGTGCACCTTCATCACGTAGTCTTGAATGTCGTTCAATTAGATATCCATTTTGCAACTAAGGTTATTGATGCGTTTTTACATCGTTTTTACTCTAGAACCAGAGAAAGCGCACAAATTACATAAATGTGAACATTATTTTTAAACGTGTACAGGGTGGTCTCCGTAACAGCGCGCGATTATTGAGCGGGTAAGCAATAGGTATTATTTGAAAAAATAAATATAAAGCCGCCAACAGAATTTGCTAACTATGTAAACAAACCGCCATAGTGAAAGATAATTTCAATATTGCGGTTCGATTTTTTTAATATGTGCGGACAAGTTTTTTTACTTTAAATACACAAAAACACGTTTTAAAAATAAATAAATTATAAAACTATTATGACTCATTACATGATGTCACCTCAAAATCTGCATTGACTGTTGTGTTTTGATCTCGTGGTGCAAAAATACATTACTTAGAGCTCATTACTTTTGATAAAAATTGCTCCTACCCCGTTTAACGCGTTCCGGTATCGTTCCTTTAATGGTAACTTTCAGCAATCATAATTTTATATTTTATTTGCATTTCCTGGCACGACTTGTGGGTAACGCAAATTTCGAAAGAACGTTAAGCCATTTATCCGTGTAGTTGTCTATGACATCATGTCTTCAATAAGTAATGTTGCCAACTGTCTTGAAGGAGCTTATTAATAACGTATACTTTGAAATTAAAGCCGAGAGTCGTGAGATATATGTAAAATACTAGTTAAAAATTGACGCTTAGAGACCGTATACATCTCTACGAACATTTGAAATTTAAATTACCGTTCGACATGTAAAAGTGCCCTTGTGGTCTATTTGCAGAATAAATAATTTGTATTGGTATTTGTACTGAGTACTAACAATAATAAATGCACGGTTAAACTCACGTATGTTTCCACGACAATGCGAACTGAAAAAAAGAATGTAACATTCACGAAATCGGCACAAAACATAATGCGCCATTATTAACTATGAACTTTCACGATTCTCACACATTTTTACTAACGGGACTTAATCGCGTATAATTAACATATGAATCAGTCAGTCAGTGGCAGTGAGGTAAAGAAATAAGTTCATTATACGTGATTAAGACCGTTAAGTAAAAATAATACGCTATATAAACTTCAAACATTTTTAATCTGTAAACGTATTTGTAACGCGAGTGTGTTGTTTTAAAGGTAAAATCCAAAATGAACTGTCTTTTAAAGCAATATTAGGTATAGCAAATTTGTTATTAAAAAGAAATTTTTTACTTTGGGCGCTACACTATCGACCCCGGATATTGGCAGAGCCGCCATTTCCGCCCGCCATCGCTGACGTATGTCGAATGCCACTACGGTAAGCGCTCCGAACAGCGGACAGGCGTTACGATTAATAAAAGTAACAGAGATATAGGGACGACATGAAAACTCATGAAAACAAGTAGAGACGAGACAGACCTTGCCAGTGATGGCGGGACGAGCTTAGACACTTTTCCAAAGGTCATAGGCTGCTCAGGATCAGAAACTCTTTTTTCGATTCGGGAACCTTTGCCCAGCAGTCGGAACAGACTCCTAGAATTTATCTACACTCATATTATAAAGAAGAAAGATTTAGAAACTACTGGACTGATTTGAAAAGTTCTTTTACCATTAGAAGCCGACATTATCCCTGATGAACATGGCTACTATTTACCGCAGAAAAATGCTTCATTCCTACGGGAAAACGGAAAACTAACATTGGCAGAATTCTCGAGAAAACTATGTGTTCACAGTGACTGACTTGTTTTAGTCTTTTAAACAAAAAAGAACTCTCAAATATCTAATCTTGTCACAATACTTCCAAAACCAGATATCTGACGGAAGATGTTCTAAGAAAATGCTTGATTGATATACGTTATTGTAAAATGTTTCCTAACTTTCAGGTACTTAAATAAATAGTAAACTCTAAAACGCTTTAAAATGGCAATATTAAAAAGAAAAATAATATGAATAACAAAAAATCTCTCAAAAAATGTAAATGTCAGTCACATAAAAACACACGAAAAAATTTCGTCAAACCGTTTACAGAGAGTACCAAAAAATAGCCATACGACAAAATAGTTCACTACTTACCATTCCTTCTGTGGCATGAGGTCAAAAAATGATACAAATTTATTCCATAAATTCATTATTCTAACAAAGGTGACTTTACCCTTAAAAATGAGGCAACATGCCATTGACACGTATGAAATATTTTTATAACGATTTCATCCGAGATTAAACGGGTATTTTTAAAAAGCTCAAGTATACAGCCAGAAAATAACGTTCACTATTCAGTTTCGGGTATGTCTTTCCCTTTTTAGTAAATAATGTGAACTGGTTAATGACTAACTCAATATTTGATTCGAGATTTCCTTTATTTTAAGGACTAAATGGCTGTATTTTTAAACGTTCAACAAACCTATTTTAACTAGAATGTCGTTAACATTCGTATTTCTTTATCTGTCAAGAAAGGGACAAAAAACATTTTATTTAGCAGGTGCACTTTAAGTTATATAAATAAGACGGTAACTCGCGAGGTCTTCAGCTCCCAGAGCCACTTGTCATACCACAGAGTCATACATATTCTTTAAGTTACCCCTCATGCATGATACATTTATCCGATACAATCGACAAAATAATAATGTTGAAATGACCATGCGCTGACATTTATTAATTGCCTTTGTGATTGCAATTTGTCAAAAACATGCAAACCCGCCAAACCATGGACACGAAAATCGCCTTCTTACCAAAGGTACTAATAAAAACAATTATTTCTCACAAAATTATAAAAATAAAAAGGCAACGTAATAAACATCGATTTCTAATTTAATTAACGGTTGCATTTCCAGCACACTGCTGCCTTCCCTCATAAAGTGTTCCTGCAAGCCAATATGATACGATACGTAAGTGTTTTTATAATATTTGCTCTAGAATATACACAATCAAAAAAATGATGCACTAAGTTCAATACAAAATGTGTGGCGTTTTATACTGTACAATTCTGATCCACTGTTTACAATGCTGATCCACTGTGTTGTTTTAAGGAATCACATAGGTACTCGTACTAAATACGCATAAGATGCCCATCAAAACACGACAATTCTACCCGCATAAGGTCGGAAAATTGCATACGAAAGGGTGGGCAGTGACCAAATTTATGGAGTGCTGCCCGGGCGGACAAAAGATACATTTACATAGCAAATTGAAGGCCAGCAACGGACGGCTTTGTGGAAGTCAAATTGGTGTTGTTGGTGATCCGTGGCGACCGATCGCTTGGCTTGTTACGACTGGAAAGGATGATGTAGCGTAACTGGCCAGTGCTTAGTGAATGCAATAGGTACAAGCCTCCGCTTTTCATTCGAGGGAGAAAAATCTTACTTTAGTTATAGGGAATATATTACAACTATCCAGAAGACGACATTATTTCATTTATACATATAACGTATAAATTTGATATACATGGGATCCAGTGTATATTTGATACATTTTAATAATAGCTCGTATAACGATAGATTCATGTTATTGTGGGCAGGTATTCCTTCCACGATATTTGATTCCTCCTCCTTCTTTCATGTATCTGCCTTTGTGGAAGTTTTGAAATATATTCAAAAGCATTATGAACTTCTGCAGTGTGTTTTAATTTAAAGTACCATGTAAAATGTATCCATCTTCTTTGAACTTGAGCATAATTATTATTTAATATCTAGATGTAAATATTAAACGACATTTATTTTGTCCTACCAGGTCAAAAAAGGTCTTTTGGCCTAGCAGGTCAGGCATGCGGCTGTCAAACGGCGGTCGTGGGTTCGAACCCCGGATCGTACCAATGAGTTTTTCGGAACTTATGTACGGAATGTAATTTGGTATACCATTAGTTTTTCGGTGAAGGAAAAACATCGTGAGGAAACCTGCATAACATCCACGAAGACATTCAAAGGTGTATGTGAAGTCTCCAACCCGCACTGGGCCAGCGTGGGGACTACTGCCCGTTCCCTCTGATCCATGTGAGGAGGCCTGGGCCCAACAGTGGGACGTATATAGGCTGATTTATATTATTTTGTACTAAATAGTAATTCCTGGACAGTTTTACATATTGTGCATGGAATACATAAACGTGTCTTTTACACTGATATTCGCGGTTAACTAAAGTCGAACAGTTAAAGGTAGTACCAGTTTGTTCCATCGAAATATAAAAAGTACCTATAGAAGTAACTGGCGCTCAAAACTTGCCCCATAAAATCTAGTGAAGGCGGAGAGAATATAATAATCGTTCCAGTGACAAAACGGCTTTCCGTTGTTGGCCTTTTGATTGGTTAACGAAACATAAGACATTTTAGTTTTAAAATCGTGGTAGACGGGCTATAATAGAAGATCAAACGAGCTTCGCAAGCGAAGTTCGATCGATATTATATGAGTAAGCTTCATTCGAAGATATAACACACATGTAGTCCTTTAATCTACCAGGCAACATTTCGCAAGTTTAAAGTACGCAGTAAAAACCATAGCTCAAACAGTTTTATCCCCACCTTTACCCCTACCCTACTTGGGGACCTCGGCTTGCCACCATTTCTCATTCTTTTTAGAGACAAAACTTTCCTAGGGGTATAGGGGCGGGCGGGAAGTTATATCTTCGAATGAAACTTACTCATAAAATATCGATCGAACTTCGCTTGCGAAGCTCGTTTGATCTTCTATTATATTTCGAAGCTTCATTCTTCAGATATAACACACATGTAGATGTTTAGAGTTGAAAGTTTTGCTGCCCTTTGTAATTGTAAAACATCATAATCATGAAATGCAATAATTATGTTTTGACAACAATCTTAGATACTCCCAATTATTAATCAAAGAGTACAATTGTAACTTCACATAATTCTACCTATACAAAAGGCAGATTGATCTAGCACAATGACCTTCGTCGATTAATTGACGATGGTAGAAACGAGCCAAAGTTTTCGATGTTCTCGACCAGCCTGCTGCCTTCCGGATAGCATCTAAAGAAATGCCTGACCGGTGTGCAGCTGACGTGGCGGCGTGGCGCGTGCTGTGAGCGCTGAACGCCGCCATGTCTTTACCGCTTTCGCCAAGCACTCGCGTAATGCACCCCGGCTAATGGATTGAGCAGATGCATTTTTATGGGGACTTTTGAAAGTCAACAAAATATGTTGTGAGCTTTTTCAGTCCTAAAACATCATTATAACAGTCACCGGGCAAATATTTCTATTAGGTATCTTCAAAATATGGAAGGCACAAAATCGGTTGTAGACGACCTACACCTGAAGTCTTAACTATATCATCAAAAATTACTTTAATACAATTTGGGCATGACTTAATATTATTCCACTTAATAAGTGACAGTGTTTGTACCCTGTGGACAGGACATATTGCTAACAAAATCGCCAGATTCTTTGTTAGTTTTTCCAATGAAATTTCTCTATTAGGGTACCATGTTGTTATATGATTTAATACCACTTGAGGATCCCAGGTATGGCTATATTTAGGAGTTACGGGCTTTAATTTGTAAACACCTTTCGGTAATCCTTTACTTTGGTCATCTGAGCTGATACTACTCCCCCGTAGGAGCGAGGGTGCTGACCTATGATTATTTAATGAGCCATACGACGATCCTTTATTAAATTCGTGCGTTAGAAATAAAATAACAGCAGAAATGAAGCCCTTATAGAAATTGAATATCTATATTATCTATGCTAAATTTCCAGCACAACTTGTATTTAACACACGTTGTACTGTTGTAAAGTGTTGTTTGAAATTGACGCTAACATGAGATTAGATACTTTTACTAATCTCAACAAAAGCGGAAACCACGGTTGGGATGGCCATTAGGGAAATACTACTATTCCTGTGGCGTTGTCATTTATAATCTTATGTAAACACTTTAGTACGAGTGCGAGTGGTGGAAACGCTTAAAAATATGTATTATAAATACCAGCTAATAGTGAATGCGACGACGGTAAGAGCGTCCGAGTCTGGCTTCCACGAAAAATATATTTCACATTTGGCAGAGGTACGAGAAGCAAAGAGGTCAATTTCGGGCACACCAAAGTGTTTACTTATTCTTTCAAAGGCTGCAATACTTAAATTTCATTAAATATCAGGATTTAGCCTTCTGGATTCTCTGTCTGCTTCTACATTATTCTTAGTGTTAATGAACGAATCGAATAACCATATGTCTCGTTCTTCACACCACTGCCAAATAGATCTAGGTAAGCTATTTAAGTGGGGAAACTGGATGTCTCCCATTCGATTAATATAGCTTATCGCGGTAGTGTTGTCGATGCGGAACAACAGAGCACAGTTTGATTTATTTCGCGCAAAACATTTTAATCCTAAGAGCGAGCAAGCTCTAAGTAATTAATATGGAATGCTAATTCTTGCTCTTCCCATGCTCCGTTTGCACACACTCCGTCACAAACTGTACCTCATCCTGATCGGGACGGATCTATAGATATTTCTGCATCGAATTTCGTGATTCCAAAATGACAAGACGTTACAAATAATTTTATTAGTCCACCAAAATAAGTCAGGTAAAATTTCGCGAGGAAGTTTTACTTTTGATCATAGACATCGTATTCCTGAATAGCTCGGAATTTATATCTTTCTAACAACTTCGTGTACAACCAGCTGTATCTAGCTGTCGGGCATGCAGTGGTAAGAACTCTTAAAAAGTGCGCATACCCTGCATAAGAAGGGATATAGACATGATAATTGAATTGTAAACAAAACCTAAGAATTTACAGCATTGTTGGTAATTTTGGGATTGTATCGAGCTTTTGGTACAGTTTACCACAAATCGTAGGCACTCGAGAAACCGGAGAGTCTCCCTCCCATTATGTTTACATTCGTTAAGGTCCCTTCCAATACACAAAATGCCACCCCGGTATATAATAGAAGTTAGGCCTTGTTTTTAGGTAAGTTACGACTTCTTTCATAATTTTAGTGAAGGTTCTAGGCGCCACGGAAAGTCCATAGACTAATAGGGAACAAAACTCGTATGTAACATTGTTATGCTCGAATCTTGTCAATGGTAGCCATAAACCCGTTTTTAGGGATTAATTTAGAAGCAGTTCTAGTCTTCCATTTTAAAATGGGATTTAGTTACAAATTTATTGAGCCCTTTCAGATTCAGTATGAATCTATAGCCACCATTCGATTTAGGAGTCAGAAAATCTTTGATAGAACCTGATCATTAGTCTGTTGGCATCCAGTGATGCTTTCACTGAATGCCTAGGTTAATTAAGTTCTGTACAGCTAAGCTCGTTTCATCATGCTCTTGGCATGTGAAAGTATTTACAGGTTTGACAGATTGCGTAACATGTCCTAAAAAGGAATTGGAAAGCCATTCTGTATACAGTCTAATAAATAAAGTACGATTATTCGTTACATTAAGCCAACACTTATAAAAAGCTTTAAGGCGACCGGCATGTACCTGCGTTACTGCCGCGGCGTCGCAAGTGGCTTGTTGTAGGCTGCTCGCGGCCGTATGATGGTCGACGCTGTCGGCCTACTTTTCAGTAGATTTGGAAGCTTTAATTTTCTCTGAGAGTTTGCTTCCAAAGAGAGTATCATCTCTCTCAACGTATTGTATGACTTAAGGAATACTTCGTCTAGTCCAGGAATGACTAGTTTTATCTAAAATCCGACTTCAATTAGATAGGATTTTTATCGTTAGTACCTATACCGACTCCCAATTGCTGTTGAGATGATTCGATTTTCTTGTCACGGCCTCTTTGGATGTCTGTAACTGCCGCCGAAATTACGGCGTTTAAGGACGGCGCCCATAATAATTTGCAATTTACAGGTACTCTTATAAGAGTTTATCTTTACTCTTTTTATCAATACCTTTGTGTAATATAGGTAGCCACCTTTGCGCTAAATTGGGATGAATTTTCTCCCCATATTTTGGGACATCATCAGTGGCGTCCCCTAGAGCGGTTAGTAACTCGGCATCTATTACAGGGGTCGTTTTGTCATCACAGGCCTCCACGGGAGGTGCATTTTCTTCATTTGAACGTGGGAGTGAAGTTTCCACTGCCTCATGCACTTGTTCGTGGTTTATAAATTAAAATATAATATTTTGATTTTTCTAATTGAGGGTAGATATGAAATGCATTGTAAAACCACTCGTCAGGAATTTTAATGCATATATGTATCTAATGCCCCGCATCGCGAACACGGGATATACTAATCTCGATTAATGGTTGTAGAAATTGCTATCGTGTTGACTCACGGTCAACCGCCAAGCACGAGATACCTTCGTGACGACTCTCGGTCGCCTCCCAGGTTTAGTTACAAGACGTGGGCTCACGGCCCGCGCGGTATTAAATGCATTTATTAGCGATTAATATTGTTAGAAATTGCTATCGTGTTGACTCACGGTCAACCTTCAAGCATGAGATACTTTCGTCACGACTCTCGGTCGCCCCCCAGGTTTAGTTACAAAGCATGGGCTTGCGATTAATATTGTTAGAAATTGCTATCGTGTTGACTCACGGTCAACCCCCAAGCATGAGATACCTTCGTGACGACTCTCGGTCGCCCCCCAGGTTTAGAATTACCAGGCGTGGGCTCACGGCCCGCGCGGTATGAAATGCATTTCTTAGCGATTAATATTGTTAGAAATTGCTATCGTGTTGACTCACGGACAACCCCCAAGCATGAGATACCTTCGTGACGACTCTCGGTCGCCCCCCAGGTTTAGAATTACCAGGCGTGGGCTCACGGCCCGCGCGGTATGAAATGCATTTCTTAGCGATTAATATTGTTAGAAATTGCTATCGTGTTGACTCACGGACAACCCCCAAGCATGAGATACCTTCGTGACGACTCTCGGTCGCCCCCCAGGTTTAAAATTACAAGGCGTGGGCTCACGGCCCGTGCGGTATTAAATGCATTTATTAGAGGCACCACAATAGTTGAAACTAATTGCACTTACCTGATTTATCTTCGGAACCTGATGAATCAGATAGCACCGCACTGTCATAACTCGTTTATAGTTCTTTGTTGCAATTTCCGTATATTAGCAGAATAATACTCTATTTTTTCCTGTGCACTGCGTTTAGGCATGATTAAATATTTTGAATTATTTTTTAATAGAATTAGTTCGTGCGTTCGTTGCCTCGCAAGAATAAAGAATGAGAAATGGTGGCAAGCCGAGGTCCCCAAGTAGGGTAGGGGTAAAGGTGGGGATAAAACTGTTTGAGCTATGGTTTTTACTGCGTACTTTAAACTTGCGAAATGTTGCCTGGTAGATTAAAGGACTACATGTGTGTTATATCTGAAGAATGAAGCTTCGAAATATAATTCAACATTATTATTGTAATACTTAAATAATCGTTAACCAATCAAAAGGCCAACAAGGGAAAGCCGTTTTGTCACTGGAACGATTATTATATTCTCTCCGCCTTCACTAGATTTTATGGGGCAAGTTTTGAGCGCCAGTTACTTCTATAGGTACTTATTATATTTTGATGGAACAAACTGATACTACCTTTAACTGTTCGACTTTAGTAAACCGCGAATCTCAGTGTAAAAGACACGTTTATAAAAGATGAAAAGGATTGGTAACCAAAGCGACCTACAAAAAAGACCTTCCGTTTCTTTCTGGTCACTCGATGACTTCCCAAGCAATAATGTAAAAAATTCTGACAATAAAACATCCATTAAATCCATAAAGTGCTTACCACCCCACAAGTTCTTGCAAATCCATCTCCTGGGGTGCATCTGAGAGGTACTTTATTACAATTTATGCCTCCTGTAAACTGAGGGATGAGGATACTGATATTAATGATCTTGGATTTATACTGGGTAGTTATAATGACATCATGTTGTAGGTAGGATCGTGTAATTTATAAAGGATTTTTTATAGAGTAAACCTACTTAACGAATATAACTGACTCAGGTGACTGTTATAAGATAAGTATAACACTTAAAAATGAAATCTCGCTCGTTAATGTTAGCTCGACATTACTGAGCCCATTTGTCAAAACAGCACATAATTAAAAAAACGGCAGGCATGAAGTTTTCAATAATAATAACAATCATTCTTTATTTCAGATAACTAATGAGGATCCATAGCCAAAAAATAACAACAGAGATATAATAAAGTAATACAGCTAGCAATAAAGTAGAATAAACTTGACAATAAAAAACAGATAAATATACCTACTTGTCTTCTTTTTTACTACAAAGTTGTAAACTGGCTAACCTTTTCATTCCTAGACGATACTTAGGAACTAATTTAAAACACAGGATTTACATTGTTATTTTAGGAAATTCATGTTTATGGAATTTAATTTATCAAATCGACCCATAGTGTAACGTCCATTACCTTTTAACATTCACTGCGTACTTCGCTATGGGATATACCGAGAATTCATTTATATTCAAACACTTCAGCCCTCATTCATTAATTCAGAAAAAAGTCATAGATAATATCTATGTTTCCGCTGTTTTCTCTAATAGGAGGCAAAAGATCTCACAAAGTATACATTAATTCAAGTTGAATAAAAAATCTGCTTTTCGGGCAGTTCTTCTTGATCTAAATTCGGTTCATCCCCGTCACATTTAATTATTTCCAATATGTTTCGCACGCTGGTGTTACGTAATTTGATGTGGAGATATGAAAGTTATGGTATGGAGACAGTTTAAGTTCCACGGAATGACAAAGGATAATTTTGATCCCGGTAATTACCCCTTAAGACGGTGAAATGAGGATTGAAAGTTTTTATGGAGATAGGTGCGATATTAACGAGTCCCACGAGGACAGAGTCGCAGGCAGAAGCTACAAGTAGGATATATATTTTATCCTGCAGCTCCGCGTAGTTTTTCTGTAACACACGGCTAGAGTCGCGGGGGCAGGTAGTCCTCACACAGAGCAGCCGCTCTATAAAATTAGATTATTGTATCGAGGGACGATAAAATCTTATGGCGCGGAAATTACTGATACAGGCTAATTGAATAGGGTGGCTGCCTCCTGTTTTACAAAATATACTTAAAATCATAAATGAACCTTGAAAGTTGGTAGAAAAATAAAATGCGTTTTTATTGTCCAAGAGTAAATGCAAAGATACATGTAGAATCCTTACACTATGGACCCAATCGCAGTATTTCACGACCAAAGCACTTTAATTGATTTTCCAAACAACGATTAGTACAAATAGCAAACTGTGACGTAATACTTTTATCTCAATTAGTATGAAGCGTTTCCGTTCAGCTGCCGTCGGCGAAGTACCTACGCCTTCGACTATTTTTTTTTGGGTATTTTGTACTTTATTTGTAGTTGCTCCCATCAAAACCATTGTTCCTCTCTAAAAATTTGTTCGAATGGCATCGTAATAAAATGTAAGGTCACAACCCTATTACCAGCTACGCCTTTCGAAAAGATGCTACACTGTATGACCTTCAAAGTTCCCTAAGTCATTTGTCCTCTGGACAGCAGTGCCCAGTTTCGAGGCATTAGAGTAAAAACTAATTGGTAAAGGTAGACCATTTAATTCAGTCCTCTCCTGCGCGGCGCGGGGGGGTGGGTATGACGATAACGGGACGCGCGCGGCATGTGGGCGCCGGGCTTTGCCTACCGCACGTCGCCCGCGCCCCTTTCCCGTCATATCCCTGCACCCATGTACCGCGCAGGCAAGTACTTTCATAAACGGTCTGACTTTAGGTCTAACTCGAATATAGATAACTAATATGAATAAATATTAGGGAAGAATCGTACTCTTATCTAAATTGTCTCATAAAAAGATAATTTGGGCTCTTATGAAGACGACGATATTTTTCAGACATAGCAATACCTTAATGTATTTCAAGCAAATAAAAAATATCCAAGGCTCAAAAACAAAAATTCCTAATTATCAGACCGATAATTTATCTACTCATCATTAATCATTAACCGCCCACCCCTTCCCAGAAAAAAGCCTTTGAACGGGTTAGTCGTTCGTTTAATAGCCATAATCACTTGCTGTCCTTTATTGATTGAAAACTCATTCATTTAACTTAGCCGTATGAAGGGGTTTTCCTTACTGGGCGCTACCGCTACTGAAAAAAAAACCCTTTCGAAAGGCTTTTTTAAGCGCTTTTTAAAGGGTTGAAGCGCTTCCTCGTGTTGAGTACCAATTCATTGTGCTTTAAAAGCCAAATGAATGGGTATTGAGGAGCACCGGCTTTGGTAAGCAAACCCTTTCAAAAACCCTTTGAAGGGGATACCGTATTGGAGCGCTTTAATAGCCAAATGAATGGGTTTTGGGGAGCATCAGCTTTGATAAGCAAAGCATTACGAAAAACCCTTTCAAAAACCCTCGAAGGGGATACCAGGCGGGTCCCTGCATTAATGTTTGGTAAATAAATGTTCATTATCTAGGGGCCAAATAAAGGTATCGCAATGTCAAATAAGATTCCACTACCTCTAGCTTCACAAACTTTTAACTCCCAAGATATATGTACATACACGCAGAACAAACCACTCAGTTTAACCCACACCTATCTTATCGAAGCCTTCATTGTAATAACAACTTTATCTAGACGCCGCAAAAACGCATTTGCAGTCAAATTTTCCCTCAGATCCGAGGTTGCGTTAATTAGGCCAAGGTTCGAGGCAAAGTTAGTGAAACAATTTACATCAGGACACCGGCTGAGCCGTTTCCGGTGCGCTTCATTACCATAACTGATTAAATTGCGGACAAAGTTGGACCACAGGTGGCCGCAACTTGCAGATAAGGGATAGTTTTGTTTGTCCAGTGTGAAAGGCCTGCTTTATTTGGACAGTAATTAGACATTGCAGAGGGGAAATTATGTGAAAATTGGCGTCCGAGATTTATTTATTTAAAGTAATATTTACCAAGCAATATTTCATCATAGCAGCCGAAAGAAGTCCACTGCTGGACATAGGCATAGGCCTCCCCAAAGAGTTCTGTTATGACCGGTCCTGCGCCACCCGCATCGAGCGGACTCCAGCAACCTTTACCAGGTCATCACCGCCCACGCCGCGCCTTCCGGCACGTGGTTGTCACTCGAGAACCCTTCCACCCCAACGGCCATCGGTGCTACGTGCTATGTGCCTACTTAAGTTCAAGCAATATTTATTATTTGGTAATTCGAAGCACATCGTTCTTCATTGACTCATGGCATTCTTCGTATGTTATGCACGTTGGGTTTAAGGTACTTTTGTCATGACTTTTCTTTGGAATTTCTCTTAATTGGTCGGAAAAAGTACGAAGTGGTCGTCCTCTTCTAACTGTACTGTCCACTTTTCACTAATACACTCTCTTTGTTAATCTTCTTTCATCCATCCTCTCTACATTTCCAAACCGTCTACGAAATAGCGAGCTGTTTGGTGCACAGTGTTGCACGCCTAAAGTTTGGTGTGTTGGTAAATTTAGTGTTTAATATTTACCAGGAATAAAGAAAATTTTTATTGACCTTTTAACACGTGGAGAAGCGGAGAGTTATCCAAGAAATTAAATAGTACATTTTACAACTAGTGTGAAAAGAATGTCTTTTTACCACTAGTACCGAGGTATCTTGCCACGAGCTGAAAGCGAGTTGCCTTGCAAGACTCGGTACGAGTGGTAAAAGACATTTCACACGTGTTGTAAACGACGTTTTTTAATACAATTGCGAAAAATTATATTAAAAAAATAATATCATTGCGATAAAATATGCTTGCCTACAAACCGCTAGCGCGGTCAAACAGGTCGCGCCCCGCCAGCAACCCGCCGCGCACAGGCCGCGCACCCGCGACGGTCGCGCCGCGCGACACCCACTTACTGCGTTTCGAAAGTATAGTTTGGAACTAAAAAGTAAAAAGCACTAGTTCGAGAAATTGAGCTTCGCGTACGCTACACAGCCACAAAAAGTACCACTTTTTGAGCAACTGTATTAAAAATTAACTTTTTTTTTCAGATCTTGTTTTCTTTTAGAAGAAAATAGATCCATAAAGAAGAAGAAATCCTTTACAAAGATACCATTTTCAATTTTACTTCCAGTTTGTGACGTCTTGTAAAAATATGACAATCTGGAATTGAATATTTGACCCACTTATTTTCTAGTAAGGATAAGGAATAGGTATTAAAACAAAAATAAATATTCTCGAATAAAACCACATGTAGGTACAATGTCTTTGAGGCGTTCATTATGTGGGTCCCATTTACGAGGACCTAATTCTTACACAACTGGGGATAATGCTAGGAGGATGATGGAAGTACAGTAAGGTAGTGTTGGCTTATTTTCTACATTTAGTACCTACTTTTATTAACAAAAATGCTAAAACAGTCCACCTTTAAATCACCCTAATGTCTAGGTACCACAAGAAGATTTAATAAATACGGTTTTATAACATTCCCGCCAGGCATAGAAATGGCATTGAAATGCCAAGTTAAGCTTACTTAAAACATTAACTTTTAGATCAGGAACTAATTACAAAAGCTACATAAAATAATCATTTCGCTATCCTGTGGTTAAAGTCCGTTATCTGCAGATAAAGCGACCGTCCGGGGAACCGGTACAAATGGCTGCAAGTACCGAGTCTTATCGGAATCGCTTTACTTAACTATCTTGGACTTAGTAAAGGAGTTCTTACTCTACCTGAGATCTTTATTTCTACTTGCAGTTTTTGCAAAATTAAACTCCGGTCAGAATTCCACCTGCAATATTATATAGAAAATGTATCCCCTTTTTGATGTCTCTATCACTCTGATTTTGAAAGACAAACAGAAGAATGTGGCAGCTTATACTGTCGCGTTGTGCCTTTAATAATTGTTTTCCATGTCATTATAATCATCATTATCATCATTAAGCGCATACGTACCACTTTTCATATACGGGTATATTTTTCAACCGGATTAATAGTTCAGTAGTCCTGCAGCTCTATCACGTAATGCATTTTACGTGCGTCAGGTAGATTGAAATGTCAATTTTTATATGAAAAAATGACAGTTATCCACCTAACGCGCGTTCAAAACGTTAGATACGTGACCCTGTGCAGGTCAATAACGCAACCAATTGTATGCGCGTCAGGTCTAAATGTCAATGTTTACATGGTTACCTACATTGCGCGTTCAAAACGTAACGTGGTTACTCCCTAGATTACCCCCTACATACAAACTGACAAAGATACACCTAACAAACAATATCTCTGTATCTATTTTAGTATAGATGGAAAGTATTTTATCGGGTTCAAAATGTAACCGTTTGTGAGATTTTCACCAATATTGTTCAACCCTTCCAACTCTCTCACAATACAGTACAATGCAATAAAATTGCACTAAAGACACTCAAAGTATAACGAACATCATTCAACTTCTCCGACGGATGCGCCAAAAGTCCTGCAAAGTTGCAACTTCAATTGCGCGACGCTCCAATCATGGCCGCAGTAAGCGGTTCCCATTTCCGACACTAGATGGCGCAGATACTAAATTCCTTGATGGTTCGTATCTGAGCGCAATCACCCTTTTGTGCGACTATTGGGGTGTTCTCATACTTCGTATCGCGGTTCTGCCTTAATATAGAAATTGTACTTTACAACGGGAGATACACGATTCCTTTTCAGTTGAATAACTTGTCAAGGTACGATGTTTTCTAAGTAAACGCACGATTGTCACGAAAATTCGAAACGCTGGTCCTTCCGGCCTTTTTGTTGAAATAAAAATGCTTTGTAGCAGGGCACGTGATTCTTTTCAAGCAATAATGAAGGTTTGATTCGAATGAGATTTGGTACAAGTTTGGAATCCGATGGAATTCAGATCAAAGGCTGTTAAAGAAACGTTGAGGTAAATGCCAATTCGGCTCATTGGATGAAGTTGGCTCAGGTATTTCATTTTGGACACAATAATACAAACTTTTCTTTGTCAGCATTTATTATCTAAAGCTATGTCGATGAAGGGAATGTGAAAACGTTATTTTTAGTGCTGTGTTAATATTTTATTTATCGAATACGGTCGCATTAGTAAGTAAAGAGAGAAAAATCTGGTTTACCTTACATTACCTAGATAACATTTTCGGTGAAATTTAGAAGACTAATAACTTTTTTTTATCAGGGAAGAATACAAAGTTCCAATTAAATTAAATCACCAATATAAGCATTATAATGTGTGAATGGCTGCGTGTTGCAATTATATAAGAGAGTAATACGTAGGGACAGAGTTTTAAATTCTAGTTTTTTTTCTGTGAACATTGCTAAAGTTAACACTTTCACTGACAGGAGCCTAGTGGGCGCCAACGCCGCAGTTGATTTCCGCTACATACGGGGAAAACCACAGGCAGTGAAAGTGTTAAGGGTTAAAAAGCGAATTTTTTGTAGAATGCTTAAAAAACGATGTCTCCTTATAAAAAAATTATGGGAATTGAAACATTTTACATATGCATGAAGCTTATCCTATAAGTATCTACTTTTGAGCTAGAACCATTTGTCAATTTGCTTATTTTATTACCTTGTAAACGGATTCTGGAAAACGGCTTCAAAGGTTTTTTTTGTGTAAATCTCATAGGGAATTATGGGAGCTAAAAATGGATCTACCCAGGTCTCATTTCCGTGAATAATTGTTTTCTTCGTATTTCACAGAGAAACGCCCGGTTTTCCAGGCACTGGTATTAAAAACAATAATTATGCAATTGTAGATGCGCTTCTGCGGTTTTGAAGACACATATAATTGTCATAATAAAACCGTGTTTATATATAAATATACCTATGTTAAATCATTTCCGTATAAGTTCACCTTTTAAGCTGTCAGCTCTTAGATCACCAGTAACTTTACTTCTTAGTTTAAGAATATTTACCTAGATTGAAGTAAGTTTTTATCTCTGTATAGACACCAGTTGATTACCTGGCATTATACGTCTTTATGACTCATGATAAATTAGTGCTTATTCATCGGCATAAGAGCAATCTTTTTTATCAATTTTCTTACTATTATTTCGTGTCATGCTTTTATATGTTATGAAGTGATCAAAATGCCATACGATAAATCATAAATTGCATTTGACAACCACTTGACATGCGTGAAGCCACAAATGAATGTGAATTAATTTAGGGCTCTTCCTTATTTGGTTGTGCGGAGTGAGTGAGATAGCAGTAAGCTGTAGGTAAGTAGTCGGTAAAGATTATTTACTGCTTCCCGATTGGCGCGGGATTACAAAATAAATTATGATACTACGTACGTGTGTTTAAGTATGCTGAACGAGCCTGAACGTGGCCATCCCTTTCTATCACATGCAACCGCTGCGATGGAACGCGTGTGTGCCGTAGCAGAGGTAACATGTTCCATGGGGCCGGTAGGGTACCGGTACTTGTAGCGGCGTGACCAAATCAGAATCACGGAGTGGGCTGCCTGTGGCAGAATGCGCCAAACCGGGGCGTCACGAATGCAGTATGCATGATCAGCTGTTCAATCACGTAGTAATCACACAGTGTACGCGCGTAAGGTAGATCTAAATGTCACTTTTTATAGGGAAAATTGAAAGTTAGAATGTCCTTATGCGCGTTCGGAACGTTATGTGATTACTTCTCAGGGTTCCTGATAGTCGGATGGTTTTACACCAGAGTTTAATAAGGATATAAAGCTTATAAAAAAGGCCGGGTATACACTACTAATAAATCCACGGTTTTATGTCGCGTATTAAATGTCACTACGGGTGCCATAATTTGAACACTACAGGAGTTCTTCAGGAGTGTTTTAATAAAAAAAAATACACAAATCGACCAAGTCCCAAAGTAAGCAAAGCTTGTACTATATTGACTACCGCTTTAGCCTAGTTGGTAGTGACCCTGCCTACGAAGCAAGAGGTCCTGGGTTCGAATCCCGGTAAGGGCAAACATTTGTGTGATGAGCATGAATATTTGTTTCTGAGTCATGGATATTTTCTATGTATATAAGTATTTATATCTATTATATATATCGTTGTCTAGTACACAACACAAGCCTTACTGAGCTTACTATGGGACTAGGTCGATTTGTGTAAGATTGTCCCCTTATATTTATTATTTATTTATATTTATTTATTTTTATTATGTACTAGTCGACGATATATATACCTAAATAGATGAATAAATACTAAAATATATAGAATACATCCATGCTCATCACACAAATAAATGCCCTTACCGGGATTTGAACACGGGACTTCCGGCTTCGTAGGTAGGGTCACTACCAACTAGGCTACACAGGTCGTTTTCGCGGCAATGTCGCTCGAGCTTAGCTTCAAAGGTAGTAATTTGTAAGTTTTTGTTAACAGCCTTTAGGAGCTTGTACATATTTGAGGATGATGCATTTACTTATAGATCACTTATATAAATAAATTGTATGGCGTTCAATTATCAAATTAAAGCTGAATTGCAGAATCCGGCAAAAAAGCAAAACCGATACAAAATGAAATGCAACGCACACATGCAGCGGTAGGGCTGTCTACTGTGCCTACATCTAGACCTAGTATCAACCGTTACTGTGTCTGATAGCTGCCGCGTTCAGTGCCACAGCGCCGTCGACCCACGCAACACGCGGTCCAAGGTGACAACCCTAACTTTTTACAACTTTCGGACGCATTCGAATTTCAAATTTGAATTGCGTTCCGGTACTAGTTGGTGGCGCGTTCGAGATTTAAAATATCAAACTTTTTTAGTGCGTTTATGAGAATAGGTCTAAGTTAGAGTAGAAGCTAACTCAGTTGGTTGTGAAAGTTAGATCGTGGTAGGTTTGTAGAACTCATTTATGGTAGGATTTGTATCGCTGTCTAATTAATCATTTAGTCGTAGCTCAGTTAATTTAAGGTGTATTGACTATTAGCTGTGTGAAACTGCTGTGTTGCTGTTTAGGTAAGTTTGCTTACGTACCACTATATAATATCTATATGTATAGTCAATTCAAATGTATATATAAGTACCTGTCCTTATATAATAATTTACTCGAAAAATCGTTATTTATGATCTAAACAATTGTTTTTTTGCCGACTAGCATATTTAATTACATTTTTTTTACTAAAAGCCCGTAACGGTTGAGGTATGTAAAGTTTTAAACTTTCGCCACGCTTCGGTGCTACGCCGTAGACTCGCAGAGGCTCGTAGCCGTTTGCAGCTACGCGTTTGAAGGGGCGCGCGTAGCGAGTAACACAACTTTTTAAGTTTCAGAAGTACCTGGCTTTACTGTTTGCGTTGCCATAATTTAATGAGCATAAGTTAAGTAGGAACATAGCGAATGCTAAGCTATGCTAAAGGCACTTATAAACTCATGTTAACAATTGAGTACCTTCCTAGGTATATAAAAAAAAAAATGATAATCTAATTGAGGGGCTAAATCGACTATTTCGACATAACGAAAAAGAACCACCGCATTTTAGAAGAGTTAAGTTACGTTACGTCATGTTTTTTTAACCCATTCAACGCTCAAAGCCTATAATATGAGAAAAACATTGTATGGAGAGCAGTCGTGCGCGTGCAGAGTGTTTACTTATCAGTTTCTTGGGTCTGTGTGTTAATATGATATATGCAAAAAGTACTATATTTATACATAAAATAATATAATTTATTTGTATCTCATTGATGTTTCAGAGAGATAAGGAAACAGTTAAGGTTCCTAAATAAAATACTTACATCAAACGTAATATTATACGAAATGTTGTAATATGGCCAAAACACACTAAACGGCAATAGATTACCGTCGGGCATCCACATTAATAATATCTGTAATAGAAAACAAATTATAGTCATGGAATTTGGGATCGTTAATTTATTTTCGACCTTTGGTAGTGATGGTTCATAATTTGTCGAAACCTACATACGAAGTGGCATGTAGTTTGCTACATCGACACACCAGTCACGCAACATTTATTTTTTATCTCTTAAAATGCCTCTAACTAATTAGGTTTAACCCTTTCACCGCCCGACGGCGAAGCAATACGCTGTGCCACTGACGCCACGGGGGTAAAATTAAAATGGGTAAACAAATAACGCCACCATAAAAATGGGCTGTTTTTCAATAAGTATTCATCAAAAATGTTTGTCGGCCAGCGCCGTCTCTGGCGTCGTAGTCACGATTTTGCGTTGTCGGCTATGGCCGATTGTGGCGGCGAAAGGGTTAAGCAGTATGCAGGCCATAAATACATACACACAATTCATACATTTACAATAACAAATAACTAAGTATTTTTTTTGAAGTGGATACTTCTTTGCTCGCGTTCTTGTATAGGGGTACAGTTCAAAATATATCACGTGACTTCCGGAATAACTTTTTGTAGAGAAGCCTAATCTGATTTCAAATAATTGTTTGTAACTTGTTTTAATCCTTCTTTTTTTGCCATTAGTTGTTAATCACAAAATCTTATTTAGTTTATGTGGCGGACATGAAAATAATCCTGAAATGACCGCCATTTTCAATGTACCGCGAGTCAAATGAGCTACGTCAGTCAATGTTGCCATATATACCGATTTATATGTACTTATACAGATTTAAGTGAATTAATTCAGATAATAGCAGATTCCTTTAAATAATCAAAACACTTTGAATTTAACAATAGCACACAGCACACGGGGTTCCATAGCAAACAAAGAAGTATTCATAAAAATTAATTAACCGTTGTATATCCGACACAACCCGCTTCTTTTTTACCTAAAACTTAAATCTATATAGGGTCTCCGTGGCATCGTACCGTAGACACTGGCAGCATTTCATCGCTATATCACTACTAAACCGCTGAGCAAGGAAACTACCAGCCCTTTGGTCATGGGATACTGTCAGTATATGACAGTAACGACGCCCATGTAAAATGTATGGGTAATTGTCGTTACTCACATGAGAAAAGTTAAAGCGTAGATTGAGGCCCTTAACTAGGTTTTTTTATTTATTATGCCCCTATTCCATTTGCACAGCAGTGTTATATTGCGATTTGCATGCAGCACTGAGTTCATACCGCCATGCATGCACACATCTCGTGCCAATCAGGAATCATATAATGACACCCTGGTGCGCTTCTTTCTTCAATTACTTGAAGGTAATGTCACTAACAGCGACCTGTCAGCGCAGGTAAGCCTAAATGTACATCCAGTCTTAACCCCTTTTCTCAACACCGGAGCCGAGATTCTTAAATTAGTCACAGCCGGGAGCTACCTGGAGGCTAACTACTATATGTAGCACTAGAGGTGTGCACCGATGGCTAAACCGTCGGCGGCGGCGTCCGGTCCAAAAATGGCCGGCGGCGGCGGCGTAATCGGCGTGATCGGCGTGATAAATAAAAATAAGCAATAATGCAAAAAAAACTAGTTTTCATACTACAACAAACAAACTAAACTAAACCAAATAAACTTTTTTCTTTTATAACGAAACATTTAATTTTAGGTAATCAAAAAAAACAGCATGGCTCATTTTTTAAATCATCTATTTATAATAATAATAATTCATTTAATTCTGGCATCTCAGCTCAGGCTCATATAAATTACTAGCTTCTGCCCACGACTTCTTACGCGTATAAATTATGGTTTAAGTACCTACATGATATTCTTATGTTTGACCATATTATATCTGACAAATAAAGATTTAATTCACATAGACTGTGCGGTGTGCGTGTAACACTTCACGTCGAATCTAAATAAACACCCTCATAATACAACAACAACAATTGTTCGTCAATAATATTATATAGATGCCCAAAGTAAGTATCCTTTTAGAGAGCGCTCCCTATGCGAGCCCCAGGCCCGAACCGAACGCCATAGGGCGAGCTCGACGGACACTCACTATGCTCAGGTGTCTTGCAAGCGAGACCTGAGGCCAAAGTCCCGAAGGTGAGCGGCGAGGCAGATTTCATTGGAATTAAAGGATTAGGAGGAGGAAGGAGGACAATTCTTCAGAGAGCGGTCTTTCGGAACTTTTCGTAGGATTGAAAGGCCCTAAGCATGCTTTTAGAGAGCGGCCGCTTTGCGAGCTCGGGGGCTGAAGGCCCGTGGGTGACCCTACGGACACTTATTATCCCCAGGTGTATTGCAAGCGAAACTGGAGACCAAATCCCGAAGGTGAGCGGCCAAGGAAGTGAGGCCGAAGGTTGAGCTTTTCGTAACAAGCTCAGGTGGCAGCGAGGCCAAAAGTTTTATGTAGGAATGAAAGTCCCAAAGCATCCCTTTCAATGCGAGTCCCTACGGACGCTCATTATCTTTGGGTGTCTTGCAAGCGAAACCTGAGGCCCAAATTTCCAAGGTAAAAGGGGAGGTAAGTGAAGCCGAAGGCTGAGCCATAGGGCCTGCTTTTAGAGAGCGCTCCCTAGGCCAGCTTGAGGGCCGAAGACCCGAAGCAAGCCCCCAGACACATACAATCTCCAGGTGTCTTGCAAGCAACAACATCTGCCGCTGCTGTCCATGTAGCCGTATGCACATTGTGTTTGTGTGGCTTGTTTGAGTGTAGCACAGACCAAAATTTTACCCCGAGTCACAATAGTCTGCAAGCTATTTTCACGCCGAATCCACGCCGGTGGAATGACCGGCGGCGGCGGCGTGGCATATATGACCGGCAGCGTACGCCACGCCGATCGGCGCACACGTCTATGTAGCACATAATTATAGTTAGAACTGACCGACTTATATTTTCGGTCTTGCTCCAGTGGTCTCGGTCCGTAGATTCTAGTTCCCATTTGGTTGGATCAAGGACAACTTGTCTCAATTTGCGCTGTCCTTAAAACGAAGCATTGGTTGCCCTACTGGTCGTTTAGCGTGGGCTGTTTCACTCAGAGGCTCTAGTATAAGTTTAACCGAAACAAAACGTTACGACCGCGTTCGCGTTTAGCTGTCAAATCCCATAGAAAATGGGGGTAAAACGCGATCGTAAAGTTTTGTTTCGGTAAAACTTATTAGAGTTTTATGTGGCAAATGAGAGGGCTCCATCCTTTGCACGTGCCCCAAGCCAGCAAAGTCGTCTTTGCTTCAAGATAACAATGGATACTGGGTAAACGCGCCATACTAATACGCACTCTTTCAATTGTAACTCGATCCTTCCATGAGATCCATAGAATACGCCGAAGACTTCCTAGCGGCTATGTCCAGCAGTAGACGTCTTTCGGGTGATATGATGACTATGATGATTCTGATAAGGGCTTCAATAAGATGAGGAAGTAAGTGCTCCTAAAGAGTTCCGTGAGTTTTACGACATAATTTTCCTCGGGCAAACAGTCAATGAAGTTTTTTTTGTTTTATAAAACGTTGCTTAAGTGAATAAGAAATTCAATGAGTTCCAACCTTATGTACAACAAAAGAAAGGTAAATTTTAATGAGGAATACTTACAACTACGTCTTTTGTTTGTAATACATAGGTATTTTAATTAAGCCGTGCGTTACGCATGTTATAGAGACTGGTTTAATTTGAAATATTATGGCACAAAGTCGCATTTTCAAGACTAATTACTTAAGGTATTTTTGGACCGGCGAGACGGGTTATAAAACAAATAAATTACTTTATGCCGAAATTGTTCCCGGTCCGTCTCGCCTGTGGAAAACCCTATATATACTCCTATACACATAAATTCGTACATACATACAAGCTTCTGCCCCCGACTCCGTCCGCGTGGAACTCGTTTATATCTTAGCTCCATATAAACGGTTACCCCCCCACCACCACCTAAGGGGATGATTTAGGGATAAAACTATCCTATGTCCTTCCCCGGGCCTCAAACTATTTCCATATCAAATTTCATCTAAATCGATTTAGCGGTTTAAGCGTGAGTGAACAAACAGATAATATACTGACGACCGCTTTAGCCTAGTTGGTAGTGACCCTGCCTACGAAGCAAGAGGTCCTGGGTTCGAATCCCGGTAAGGGCATTTATTTGTGTGATGAGCACGAATATTTGTTCCTGAGTCATGGATGTTTTCTATGTATATAAGTTTGTTTATCGTCGTCTAGCACCCATAGTACAAGCTTTGCTTAGTTTGGGGCTAGGTCGATTTGTGTAAGATTGTCCGCAAATATTTATATTTATTTTATACTTCCGGTAAAGGCCTCCACCCACCGGACGCGTGTGCTGCGCATGTGTTGCGCTGCAGCTGCGCGGGTGCTGCGCGTGTGCCGCGTTCGATGTGTGTTTGAAGTGTAGTTTCAATGCTTTACAACTTGCGCGTGTGCTGCGCTGCAGCTGCGCGGGTGCTGCGCGTGTGCCGCGATCAATGTGTGTTTGAAGTGTAGTTTCAATGCTTTACAACTTGCGCGTGTGCCGCGCAGCACACGCGCCGCGCAGCACACGCGCCGCGCAGCACACGCGTCCGGTGGGTAGAGGCCTTTACCTGGCGCTTCTTTAGTGCCACTTAAATCGTTTCAAAATAAATATATTATGTTTGTGCAATAGGTTGATAATAAAAATAAAATATTATTCATTAACCAACATGAGGTCAAGTTTATTAATAGGAAACTAGCCGTTGCTTTATTTAGCCTTCTAATTTGTTATCATTTTAATTTAATTTATTTCTCGCTCTCGTGCGCTTGCGCTAGTGCGTAGCATTAGTACCATAAGTTAAAATACTATGTCATTACATGTGAGTTCCTATAATTAGCTCTTTATGTCCGCTTTCAAAGTTTAATATGTGAATATAGCTGTTGGTTCTCCTAATAAATAAAATATAAATACATCAATAAGAGTCTGTGACATTAACAAGCGTTATATTGTGATACCACAATCATTTTTTTATCAAATAAAAAAAAACATTGGGCGCACAGGCACTCCGAACGTGGCAATGCTATTGCAAAAGTATATACCATTATACTCGTAAAGCCTTGTTTACACCCGCGCTAATGAATATTGACTTTGATTGAAATGCAAACGCGTTGCGCTGTGCGTAGGGTGCGCTCAAGTGCACTTTTGCAATGCAGATTTAAATTGGAGTTAAGCTACTTTATTTTTCCTTAGGTTACTTGGAGAGCTCATGGCTGATCGGTACCTATACGATTGCACTGGCAGCGCGGGTTAAGAAACATTAAAGGCCGTATTCATCTACAACCCTATTAACACTTTCGCAACCGGGCTAAAAATGGAACAATATACCAGAAATCGACAGAACTCGCTAGGCGTGTAGTACATACTACCTACTGCCCGCCTAGCGGGTTGAACCGGCTCTAAGCAAACATTACGAGTGCCTACCAGGCGGGTTCTTGGTTGCGAAAGTGTTTATAAAATGGCGTTAAAATTCGTTCGTCCTTATATGACACTGACATCTGTGTTCGCCCGTAAGAGACAAAGCACATTTTATTTAGCGGAGGTTTGTTAGTTTTATGAATAAGGGGGTATGTTTTTAGTACTTAACTGAACACTCTCGTGTTATGAAAGCTACTTTTTTTCATTAATCCTGGTTTTTGTTTAATCGTAACGCCGAGATTATAGACCTGCGGGTGGTGGCTTGAGAACTATTAGCACTTGCACAGACTTACTGGAAGAAACCTATTCCCTATAAAAGGTCTAGTTTCCAATTGATTCATTTCAAGATAAATAGACAGATAAAGCATTTATTGCAACAAAATCGTGGAAAAACAAATTATAACAAATATTGAAGAAGGTCTGATGGCAGTCAATTTCGCGATGTCAGTATTTTTGTACGTTTTTGGTCACATGTAAACCTTAAATGAAGATTAATTTAATGGAATTTTTACGGTTGAAATTTAACTTTCTATCGAATATCATTAGTTAAAGGACGTACCTAACGCTACACGGCAATTTATACCTGGAATTGTAATCTAGCCTCCTGTAACATGTCAAAATAATCAAACTCATTCGCAGACCAGTATTGATACATATAGGTACGTCATGTGTAGTTTTCTTGCGGTAATTATTATGACGGAACGGTATCGAAAACAACAGAAACCGTTAATAAATCCTTCGACGTTTCTCTTTCGTCATATACTCAATAGGTTTCATCATCATCATCATCAGCCTATATTCGTCCCACTGCTGGGCACAGGCCTCCTCTCATGTACTCAATAGGTTTGATGGACTTTTATCCTACTAATATAATAAATGCGAAAGATTTGCAATTTTGCACGATTATAGTTTATAGCCTGTATTTAAATATAGATTAGTTTTTATCCCGAGTCCACGCAAACTAAGTCGCGGGCGGAAGCTAGTGAATGAAATACCTCGGAATAATTGATACTTTAATGCATATATGATACGGAGGTAGGTATTATACCTTAAAATATGGAATACCTGGATTATACGGATACTTATAATTATATACGATAGCAGTACAAATAAAATATAGTCTATTCACCTTTCAGAAGCTATTTGAAACACTTTACAATTTAAAGTTAACTTTTATATTAAAATTAGGCAAATCTCGACGATCGACCCCTAAAATGTACTAATAAAGATTATAAACCTTCATCTGCCACCCTTTTAATAAGCCAATGTTTCAACCACTTAAATAGCTCAGAAAGCACTGTCGATGTAAAGCCAAACAGAGCTGAGCAAACTGTCGAAGACATCAAGTAATGGATTTGTTTAAGATATTACCGGCGAGTCTTATTAAACCTCGCCGTATAAAAATATTTGCCCAGCTTTTAGAGTAATTACATAATTTCTCTGTTCTCTCCGGCGTGCCGCCTCGCTGCGGCGGATTCAGAGTCAATGTTAGTATTGTTAAGGTTTTACATTGACGTTTGTTGGCTTATGTTTGCTAAATTTAAAAGCAAGTTTAGCAATTTTGTCTCGGGGCGACCGAGCGCTGTTCGGGTAGTACAGAAAATAAGGAGAAAACTAATTTTCCCAGACATGAGAGTGAGACCCAGCTAGATCGTTTTTTCGCCCCCGTAAACACCTGTATGTACCTGCTTCTTCGATAGGTCCGTTATAGACAATGTGATTCTAAAAATATTTATAAATACTTCTCGTTTAATAGTATAGGATAGGATATCGCTCTATTTCATTGACATAACAACGTTTTGAAATCTTTTATCTCGCCGATTTCTCTTAACGGCAGTGAATGCCCTTAATCTTTTCTTTAAAAATTTCGAGACACATTGCTTTGACTTAATCAAAGTTGTAGACGAAAAGTCAATTCAAACAAAGGCATTCTTATTCTTATTAATGTTTATTTGCTAGCTAAATGAAAATGCAAGAATGGGACTTCTTATTGCTATTTAATGTTTTGTCCCATTCACTGCAACTTTAACTTTGTAATCATCAATGATACATATATTTATGAAGGATTACAATTGATGTATCCCGCTGTTGTCTCTAGAAAGCTGGATCAAAATTGCAAAATATTTTAGTGTTCCCGTCATTTATACACTAAACACTAATTTTATTCTCAATTTAAACCTTTTATGTCTGCTAGAAGTGCCTTTGGGTTTTGACGGTTGGTCATGGTCAGTCAGTAAGTGAGTGAGTGATAAAGTTAAGGAGTTTGACTAATTTATTTCTTAAGCTACTGGTTCAAAATGAATTAAATTTGAAATATACCGTGTTTATAACAAAACCTGCTTGGTTATAGAAAATTCAGAGTTCCAGTTTCACCACAATTAGGTTATAGGGCGGTCAAAAATGGCCTCTAATGCTTCGAGAAAAGGATGACGCCCGTGCTGTTGTTTTGCTCAACTTGCCGGGTTCACTACCGTGCCCCCAGATTTAAAATTATTAATTGTGATCTTATTTTTTTCTGGTCAAGATGTTTTAAATATTTTCTTTGCTGAATTGTTGTAAAAAATTGCGTTTGTGAACAATTTTCTTCAGGTAGAAACGCTTTCGTAACAGTCTGGCATAATTGTACACAATTAATTGTGTAGATTTATCAGCTGCTGTGGCACTACATTTTCAATTCGGCAAAAACGTTCGTGTAAATAAACTTGGGTTCGGGTGAATTTATGGGCGTTGAACCCTTCGGTTTGAATTAGTTTTTGCACCGTCCCTGCCGTACCACTAGTGTCTTGAGGTCTGGGCTGTGGGGCCACAGAACGCGGTGGCGACACTAATAAAGCAACGGTGTTCTCGTATATTCATCATTTTCTCATCAAGTTGTAAAGTGGTTGAGTTTACGGCGTATCAATGCAGCAAAGATAAAATGAAGTGTTCGATTATTTCGGGTTCATAGAAAGTGACAGATGTTATGTTGGCGTTGGTCACGTCAATACTGTAACCATAATCTTAAGATAACACAGTTTCTAAGTTGGCAACAAACTCAGGTTGAAATAGCCATACCATACCATACCATTCAAAGTACTACAAAAATGAGACAATTATCCAATTCATTACTGCCACGCTATGGCCACACTTTAGGAAAATGTACAATACCGTAAAGGAGCACCCCTGTTAGGAAATAGTTGGCGACCTCTGCCTCGCTAATGCCTTAATAGCGACCTGTGTCGCCGTCGTTTGACATATTCATAGCTGAGCAGTGCTCGCCAACCGTCGGTGTGGTATTTAATTTATTGTTTTAATTAACAGTCGCGATCCGAGACAGTTCGGTTTTGCAATTACATTGTTTATTGCGTCGTAACAAAATATTGGTTTTTAACGGAGTTTAAAGGAGGGTTAATACATGCTATAAGATCTCGTATAAGCCATTGTTATGTTACATACACTTATAATATATTTGCAATTTTAAAATATTTTACATGAGACTTATATAGCGACCAGGGACATATAATGTTCTTCACTAATTTCTTGATTTCAGACTTCACAAAAATTTTTAGTTATATAATAAAACTCTTCTTCTTCAATAATATTATACCACTCTTAAACTTATAATTGTTTTAATAAACTACACTTAACACAAACTATCACATTAAGATGTAATCTAAGAACAATTTAAGGGGCTCCCATAATTGGCGTATGGGATCGTATCTGCGATCTGAATCTCTTAGTTTTCTTAGGTTTTTTTGTAGCTTATTATGTTAACAACAACGGCTTTAAGCAATATAGTATCCCATATTTTGACGACCGCTTTAGCCTAGTTGGTAGTGACCCTGCCTACGAAGCAAGAGGTCCTGGGTTCGAATCCCGGTAAGGGCAAAAATTTGTGTGATGAGCATGTTTGTTTCTGAGTCATGGATATTTTCTATGTATTTAAGTATTTATATCCATTATATATATCGTCGTCTAGTACCCATAACACAAGCCTTACTGAGCTTACTATGGGACTAGGTCGATTTGTGTAAGACTGTCCCCTTATATTTATTTATTTATTCATTCATTTATTTATATTTACTTCAAAGTTCATTGTTTTCGAGATATTAATTTTAAATTAATCGGTCTCTTTTATCCTCGTTCACATTTCGTGTTTAAGTGAAAGAGATAGACAAAATAGTAGTCTTATCTATTATATTTCTCGTGGTTCCTATTGTTATCGTGTAAAAGGGAACCAGATGTCGTTATCACTTGTTGCTGCTACCTCCTATCCTTTTTATGCATTAATAATAAGCTGACAATACTGTTTCATACCATCCTTTATCGAGTACAGACGGGTTTATACTGTGTTTCTATGTGATTTGTATTACGACGTAATATCGATAAAGAATCCGTTTATATTATTGGTTGTTTTATTTTGTGCCTATTGATTCTATTGAACCCGAAACACATTGATTTTTATCCTATTTATAAAATATTAGTTACTTAGTAAGTTCCCGGGATTTTAGTCACGCAAAAATATAGTCGTAAGGAAGTCTCCTCTTTTTGTCTCTGTGCTACTAAGTTTAGGTATTTATACTCTGCCTATTCCGATCACTGATAATTAAGCATTTTGTTTTTCACGCGGACTTTGATAAGTGGGTCCTATCACCCATTCTTATAGTTCAAAGAAGCTTTATAAGATGTTATGAAAAATCTTACTACGATACCTACTACGATATGACGTATATAGTCGCAGTCAGACAATATTTTTTTACCAAGCACTAACTCTTTAATTCAATCTGTTCCACATTCAAAATGTAAACAGCTGCTTTTTCCCTATCTATTCAGGATCCTATCAGCGCGTGAAAAACTATTTTTCCCGGGCATATATCTCCCGGACCATTCGATTTAACTGTTTTCTTCGGCGGAATTTATAGAGGTCCGACCCGAAATATGGCTGCCAGGTGCCTCAATGTTTATATTTTTTTTTAAGGAGATAATGCTCAAGTACAGGGCTGGTTTAATTAGATGGATAATGGATACCTGTTTTAGCCGGCGAACTCAAAAAGTTCTGTTTTATTGTTTCGTGTGTATTAATATGTTACAAGATATTTCGAATTTTCTGAAAGGATCTTCAAATATTATCCAACGAAAGTAACTCTGTATGGAGATAGTTTCAGACACTCCAAAGGACAAAATGATAGTTTTTATGCCAAAAATTATCTCTTTGTAATTTATATTATATGGAGGTACGGGCCAAGTCGCGGGGCATGGAGCTCGTCATAAATATAATTGTATATTTTGTAATTTAATATTCGCCACCTAAAAATTAATGAAACTTTAACCACATACATCATTACGAAGAACACACAAACATACATAAATCAGCGCTATCGTAGCCCTTCTGCATAAATAACAGAATAATTGCTATGCGTTTGACAAACGAGTTACATGTTGGATTTTAGCAAGGGAACATTAATTTTAAACGGTTTTTATGACGCTTTGAGCACTTGGGAGTTGAGTGGGCTTGTTTGTTATGGATTTCAAGTGAGTCGAGTTAGAAGTTAGGGTTTTTTGTTGTTTGTATTCGTGTGTGATGTATTCTCCACGTGCAAAATAATTGCGTGTGACCTTTTTTTGTAATGGTAATTCAAAAGGTGTTCCTAATCAACTATAAAAAGAGTATATTTAGTCTTGACTTGACATGTAAAAATATTATTATCAAATCAAATCAAAATCAAATCAAAACATTTATTCGTGACAAACACAACATCGATTAAAAGAAATAATAATAAAAAATAAAACACATTTTTGCCACGAAATGGACCCAGCTCAGCATGTACTAGCTTTGCAGCCAGCGCTGGTCTTCCGCAGGGTCCATTTGGTGAGGACACGGAAAGTAACAAACAAAAATTAATAAAAGGAAAAATACCGTCTCAACTAAAATTAAAACTTAAAACTTATAAATAATTAAATTAAAAAATAAATAGTTGTAGTAGTAATGGTTTGTTGGCCTGCAAAAAGTTGCATCCCAACAAACCGCTACGTGCGTATGGGCCTTAATGGTAAAAGTGAACGCAGCCCATACGCGAACAGTACTACTAGCGCCAACAAACAGAAAACAGACTAAACACCATAGTAGAAATTATTATCTATATCTAAACTAAACACTAAACGTCAAACAATCAAAGCAGCATGATATTGTGCTTAAAAACAATATTATTAAGTTAAACTACGTTGACAAACTGAAGTACACATTAAATTACGTTTGGCAACCGTATGGCAATGGATGAATTGCAGATGGGGCATAACCAACAGGTGAGGGAGTGTTAAATGCAGCTAGTTTCATGACACAGATTCTCCTGTTTATGCTGATGTTCTTGCATGAATTTTTTGAGATTAATTCTAAATCTGTTAACGTCCGGCAAGCCTCTAAGCGGCGGCGGGACATTGTTCCAGCACTTCGTGGCTGCATAGCGGAAACTTCCTCGGAAAGCAGCAGAAGCATGTCGGGGAGTCACCAGACATATTATGCGCTGACGTCTTCCACCCCGAGACGAGTTATTAAAGGAGAGTTTCTCGAAGAGATACGCCGGCGCCTCGTGCTTCAATACCCCAAAAAGCAAACAAGCCAAATGGAGCTTACGGCGGTGTTGCATTTTCAAGATATTATTCTTGTTTAGAAATGGGGTGACATGGGCCCTCAACGGAATGTTGAAACAAAAGCGAGCGCAGGCATTCTGAACACGCTGGATGAGTTTCTTTGTTTTAGAAAGAAGTCGTGGACCAACAACAGTGTCCACATAATTAAGTCTAGATAAAACTAGTGATTCCACCAACTGTATTCGTAGGCTCTCATTTAAAAATGGTCTTATTTTGTACAGTACTTTGAGTTTATAAAAACAGCTTCTGACTGTATTGGCAATGTGTTTTTCATAACGAAGGCTGCCATCCATCAAAAGACCTAGGTTGCGTGCTTCATGCGTCCGCTCAATAGGCTTATTCATAACCATAACGTGATTTGAAGGACTGGTGCTAGCTAGCTGTTGTTTGCTGCCAAAAACCATATACTTAGTCTTACTTGGGTTAAGAATTAACCCATTTTCTGTGGCCCAGTTAGAAATACTTGAAAGGTCTGCATTAAGATTTTCTATGGTGCTCTCTAGTTCGGAAGGTTTGCATGAGATGTACACTTGTACATCATCCGCATAGATGTGGTACTTGCTGTGTGTTATGTGTGACCCTATATCAGCAGAGTATAAAATGAACAGGATCGGACCAATCACCGACCCTTGAGGGACTCCTCTCTCGAGGCAAGCTAGTTCAGAAGACCGCGTGGAGCCATCACTAAGATTAATTTTTACAAATTGACAACGGTTATTTAGATAACTGTCAAACCATCTCAAAGCATTGATGTCGAAGCCATAATAACTCAACTTTGATAAAAGTAGATTAATGTTAAGGCAGTCAAAGGCGCGGGAAAAGTCAAGGAGTACTAACAGTGTACACATTCCCTTGTCCTGTGCACACAAAATATTGTCAGTGACATCAAGTAAAGCCGTCATTGTACTCCTCCCTTTTCTGAAACCTGATTGAACACTAGGCAGAATGTTGTTCGACTCAAGGTAATGAGTAAGCTGTGAGCCCACAGCCTTTTCTAGTATTTTAGAAATACAAGGCAGAATACTAATAGGTCGTAGGTCTTTGAGTTCAGATGGGTTAGCAGTTTTAGGCAATGGGTGCACAATCGCTAACTTCCAGATGTCGGGGAAAGTTGATGTCAAAATGGAAGTATTTATTATATCAGTTATAATATCAATAGTGTGGGGCAATGTCAACATAAGCATATTCAAATTAATACCATCGCTACCTTCAGCATTTGATTTCAGATTTTTAATTATTTTGTTGATTTGGACTGAACTAATTGGAAGTAATGTAAATATGGAGTCGCTGTGTCTGTGGTACTCAAGGTATGTCAGTTGTGATATAGAAACTTCTGAAGTTCCGGGCAGACTTAGAAAATGATTATTAATTACAGTTGGGTTGTCAAATGATGCAGGTAGTTCACTGTTTTTTTTAGGCAGTATAGTTGACTTCAGGTTATTCCATAGTGTCTTAGGATCATGAATCTTACTGTTTATGTTCAATTCAAAGTATGCAGATTTTTCATAGAACATTGCTTTATTGACAGTAGATTTCAAGTCTTTGTAGTATTGTTTTTTACTGTCAGACTGGCTTCTATGAAACTCTGCTGCGGCTTTGTCACGCAAACGCATCATGAGCTTGACTGTGTCCGTGATCCAGGGGTACGAACAACCCTTAACTAGTGTAGTTTTAAGAGGAGCATGTAAGTCAAATATGTATAATATGTGTTGGTTGAAGGCTTCGACCATATCATTTACATTTCCCAGGTTTGACATCAGGTCCCACCTCACAGACCGCAAGTCCGCATCTAGATAGTCGCGTAGAATGTTCTTGATAGGCCTGTAGGTTATTTGAAATGGCTTAGGTTTTTCAAGCTTAATGTTGAATTCGCAAACAACAAGGCAGTGCCCATAGAGCGTACCCATATGGTGTATGCTTAGATTTTTCGCACGCAAATCCGTACAAACTACATCAAGCAGCGTCTGGCTAGTGTTTGTGAAATGCGTGGGTTCTGTAACTAATTGTGTCAATTGAAAACAGGTCAAGAAATTATTTAATTTAGTACTTCTAGTGTCATTATTATTTAATACATTTATATTGAAATCGCCTAATAATATCAAATGGTCATAGTCAGGAATTGAGCCAATAGTGTCAGAAATAGCATCCAAAAACAAATCTATATCCATCCAGGGTGGACGATACGCCGTTCCGATCGCCAGTTTCTTTCCGTTAAGGGTCAAAGTGATCCACATTTGTTCCACGAGTCTATGCAGAGGGTCAACGGGGTGAGGCCAGGTGCGAGCATTGACGTATCGTTTAATATAAAAGCCCACGCCTCCTCCGCGGGATCTTTTGCCTGTAGGCCTAGGGATATGGCGCAACCTGTACCCAGGGAGTGCAGGCGCTTTCCCCTCCTCCCCAGCTCTTAACCACGACTCGTTGATAGCCAGCACATCAAGATCATGCCGGGAAGTAGCCGCTATGAAGTCATCGTGTTTCGTGCCCAGAGAACCTGCATTGAACAAACCTATTCTCATGGACTTATTAATCATCATTAACAGAGAAACACGCTTATAATAAACATATGTGATAAAATAATAAGTAAATGAAAATACTATGTGTCGGTGATTGTGTATGTATATAGTAGATAGTAATAAATAAAATAAGTCAAAACTCTGCAATTCATATATTATAATTAGATGTAAGTGTAATACGTTAAAATAATTTAAAATTTCCATGCCACTGCCTAATACATTAAAATAATTTAAAATTTCCATGCCACTGCCATACCATTCCATATAATCATAAATAGAGATAAGCCTGAGCGTGACGACTTCAAACAGAGACGGCTCCAAAAACACGCATTATATCGGCGTCAGACCGGATGCTGTACGCCTGTTTCCCGTCTCCCTGCCGGGCGTACACCCGTCCCCGCTTCGTCCACGCAAACCTCCACGCCTGCTTCCGACACTCCTCCCGAACACGTTGGAATAGCTGGCGGTTTGTGCGCGTGAGCCGCTCGTTCACATAAACGCGGCTGGGTGCGCCCGGCAAGCCAGCGTCGGCAGAGGTGAAGTTGCGGCGCACTCGGGCAGCCCGCAACATGTCGTCACGCAGCTGGCGTCGCGCCAGCCTGACGACAATGCGACGTGGGCGGCCCGCGGCACCACCGTCTGCGCCACCCGCCGCGCCCCGCTCCGCCGCACCGACTCGCTCGGCGAACACCACATCACGGGGGTCAAGGGCGACACCGAGTTTGGTAGCGAGAACCGTGACGGTGTGTACCGGGTTTTCTCCTTTGGCCTCGGGTACGTGGCCTATATCCAGGTCCGAAAGCAGCGCGTCCTGGTCACGGTCGCTCAGCTCCGCCTGGAGGCGAGCCACCGTCTGCTGCAACTCGACCACGCAGCTCTGGGGCGCCGACTCCGCCTCACCTCTTTCTACCGCCTCCAGCCGCCGCTCGATATCGTCCATGCGGCCCGACAGATTTCTCAAGGTGGCCCGTATCTCTTCGCGAAACTCGCGCTGCTCGGACATGTACTCATCCAGGTCTCGACGCAGCCCAGTAACCTGAGTATCATTGCCTAGCATGGGCGCGGGGCTAGCGGACAATGCCCCAGTTATCGTCGTCGGCGGAGCCTGCATCTCACCGGGGCCTTTTGACGGGGTCCCACTACCACCAGTCATCCCCCGCTTCGCTTCGCATTCAGGGCACGCCCAGTCCCTAGGGATTGCCACACTGTCGGAAGTTGCAAGTCCGACGCAGCCCCTGTGATACACTCCGCGACATACTGCGCATGTGGCGGCACCTTTCGGCGATAAAAACTTTTTGCAAGTAACGCACTTCGTCATCTTTGGCTTGTTAACGGAGTCTTAATAGCTCTCGTGCACTACGCTAGATGGCGCTGGTATCCTAGTTGATAATAGTCTATTAGTTTTGATAAAGTTTTTATTGTGGTCACTGCTTAGCTATATTGTTAAACTTTATTATTTGTATAGTATTAACTCGAATATAAAAAAAAAAGAACTTAATCGATTACTTTTTACTGTAAGCGTTTTGCACCTACCCACATATTTTAAAGACAATCCGATTGCACACAATCTAAACACTATAAAATATGTTCAAGCACAGGCGCGGAGGCGCGCAGTAGGCTGCGAACACTCGCACAGGGCAGTCGGGCCCAGACGCACACACTGATTACTATAGTACGAGGAAGTTTGCAAATTTACAATAATAAATAACGAGTAAGCGCGAGCGTGCACCGTGTGTGTTACCGTCCGTGACGTCACTGATATTATTACCTATTAAAACATGATTTGTCATTAAACGTATTTTCTGATGCAGTAAATATAGTAATTAATGACGATACCTAGTAGTTGATATACTTGTGTTTATTTTTCTTTTGGTTTGTTACTCTATTTCTTTCTTATTGTGTTCTTAGGTACATTTGTTGACATTGTCTTAATATTATAATATTATTTTTCTCTGTTTTACGCTCGTGATAAAAATCATATTTTTTTGACATTGTATGCAATGGCGTAATGTAATTTTTTATCATTATATAAATTTAATCTAATAATGTATCCATAGAAGATTCAACTTACTAGCTGCAAGTAATATTAATTGTGTATTTTTTCGAATGAGCATCACAGGTATCAATTACTGTCATTTTAACCTTAAGTGTTTTGTTATAGTACGGAATGTCTTTTGATATTTACCGTTAGCTTTTCGGTAAACATCGTGGGGATACCTGCATACATGTGCAAAGATTCAAAGGTGTATAAAAAGTCTCCAACCCGCACTGGGCCAGCGCGGGGACGGCTTCCACAAGACGGCGCCGATGAGGAGATCTCAGTATCCTAACCTCCAAAAATATTTTGTTTCTTTTTGTTGTACATAGTTAGTGTTTTTTGGCGTTGAGTTTTATTTCATCAAAATTCTGGTGTTTTGTCATATTTTGTAATATTTTATCGTGAAATGAGAACGACTTAATAAACAAGTATTCCAAACCGCCGGAGATCTACTTAAAAGCCTGTAATAGCGGTTTCATGACAAAGTAGTCACAATGTCTTTGTACAATATGAAAAATATGCAAACTACATTATTAAGATTTAACGAAACGTATGCCACATCTAATAAAAGGGTCAACATGTCGACCAAGTGACGCAGAAAAGGGAATATCGAAATATCAGGCGCGCGCGCCCGGGCGGCAAACTAAACGGGTGTAGATGAAATATTTCCACAGAATTTTATTTCCAATGTAGAAATTTCTAGTAACAAATTTGTTCTAGATGTTTTTACCAGCATACTGACACATATAGCCCTCTGAATCGCTAAACTTAAGTGGCAGTAAGCGGGGCACATAGCACGTAGAACCGATGGCCGTTGGGGCGGATAGGTTCTCGAGTGGCGACCACGTACCGGAAGACGCGGCGTGGGAAGGCCCACCACAAGGTGAACTGATGACCTGATAAAGGTTGCGGGAGTCCGCTGGATGCGAGTGGTGCAGGACCGGTCACTTTGGCACTCTTTGGGGGAGGCCTATGTCCAGCAGTGGACTTCTTTGCGGCTGATATGGTATGATGACGATGATATTGACATAACTCTATTGACGTGATTTTCAATTACCTACGTAACGTACAGTAGGGGCGTCGATATTCATTCATTTATGTCCTTTAAACGAAAAGTTACCGATAGGAACAAAATCGATATGACTAAATGTATGTCAATCACTTACATTTAGTGACAAAGTCGACAGGTTAGACGAGACTTAAGCACCACTTTAGTTAATCTTGACCTGCCATGTTAATATTTTTGAAACTGCTCAGTAGGTACGTGCGTTACATAGGTCAGTTTGTTATATAGGAAAACTACGAGTACAAATGTTATTTTTTGCAAGGAATATCACAGGTGAGTTGTCGTAACGCTCGTTCGAGAAGTTGCATTGTTGTTTACTAATAATTAACTTTGTAAATATACAATGTAAACAATATGAAGGAGACTTAACAATATGCACGATAGTCTTCTGAAAGTAATTATAGCTTCGTTACTTTTTTGTGTCAAGGGGCGAAGACAGGTTAATATGGAAATTGAGCGTTACGAGTTCCATGTATACCTTAACCTTTATATTAACCTTTCTTTTGCCATCCCTATAAGATAGTTTTAGAAAACATTATCAAATTTGAAATTTGACTGCTGAAAATGCTTAATACATATCCTCATTCATAACTTTGTAATCAATATAAGGTAAACAAGCTTTATGTATCTAACTAAAGTATATCTAAATTGTTTTTTAAACGGCACTTTTACAAGTCAAGATCTACCGGAGGCTCTAGTATAAGTTTTACCAAAACAAAATTTTATGATCGCGTTTGCGTTTTAGCCTCAATTTGTATGGGATTTAAGATCAAGCTTATTACAATGTTTACCTTATTTATAGTAGATTAATTGCTATTTACTCTAAGTAAATTAAACTTTTACCTGCTTAAAATAAGTAAATTTAAATACGAATCAAAAAAGAAACAGAGAATAAAACGTAATGCATAATTTGCACAAGTAAACATCTTGAAACTAAACACAAGACAGAAAGAGAAAATATTGGAACTTTTTTGGAAGTCTGCTGTGTCGCAAATCCTTTTTGTAAAATACTTTATTTAATTTTTCACTCCTTTATATCATGAATTTCCATAAAATGTTGAATATTTTATTAAACTTATATTTGAATTACTGTCTCTATCTTCAGTGGTTTAGGCTTTAGATTATCATTAATAATGAAGGAACAGTAACCCTATTACTATTTAAAATATTATTTAAAAAGTTAAAAACTCCAGACATTTTTCATTTGAAAGTGAATATCTTAACACCGGCTAAACCGATTTTGTTGAGACATAGCTAAGAACCATATCTATCACGTAAGCTTTCGGTCAAAAAAACTGCATTCAAATCGGTCAATTCGTTTAGGAGCTACGATGCCACAGACAGACAGACACTTAGATACTCGTACACAGACGCATAGACATACATATACACACCCCTCTTTTTGCGTCACAGGTTAATTTTTTAAAAAAAAAAAACAGTGTTTCGTTCGGAACGTTTCAAACGCACGTTAGAACAAAATCGACTGCTGTACTACACTAGTAAGTTAAAATATAAAGAGTCTCATTTTTGGCGACATGTTCAATTAAGATTGTGTACATACAACATTTTGAATTTCATTGAAGCAGCGTATGACACTATTAATATGTATAAAATATATAAATGATGCGTTATTTGCGTGTTTTACGTGGTAGGTGTTTAACGTATACATTTCATAGAAACTGAAGGATTGTTTTTAACTTTATTTTTTAAATATAATGACGCACTTTTTAACAAAAAATAATAATAAATGGATTAGTATTATTAAAAAGAAACGGCTGCCTCTAGGGCCTTGGCCAAAGTCAGTAAAAGCATATAAATTTACTACGAAATAACGAATGAAACCATTTATAAAAACAAAATAATCTTGACTCTCGCCAAGATGGCGACAATCCTCATTTATTCATGATATACAAAAAACACAAATTATTCTTTATGGTGATAACGGTTCTCTGATTCCATGTGCCAAAATGGATCTTTTAAAAAACAATTGAACTCTTGTAATCTCTTAAATGCTATATAAACAGAGTTTTATTAAAATGCAGTTCCGATAAGACCCCTCCCCTTTTCCACAATATGCAATGTTCAAATACAGACGTCATATCTCATTGACATCTCATAGAACAAACAATTCATAAGATTTGTCATATTCCCTCCGATTCATCCCATTTCCAATAATGCTTTTATTCTTAAAATGTCATAACCGACGCGGATTTCATAATACACCAGAACCTTTTCTTATAAACAGACCCCGCATAAAATACATGCACTTTGGAAATCCTCTGCTTACTTTGAAAAAAGTACTGGAACGACTCAATTTTAAAGTTGGTTTTTGCTTAACTTTAACTATGGTAGATGATTTCTTTTGTGTGCGACTGCGACAGATATAAATTTTGTCCAGCGTAGTCGCTTAAGCCGGAGTGAGACCAAAGAGATACTGCTACAGCGGTTTAGAATATTTTCCATTTGTGCTGTCATCGTAGTGACTGGGCGGTATTTATTATGGAAATTATGCTATACTCATTTCTATGAAGAGCTGGTTGCTGAAATTTATAAGTATGTTTTTTATTCGTATTCTCTTGACTAGATGTATAAGTACTGGTACCTAGAAAATACATGTCACTACTGCTTGTAACTTTTATAAACATTTGTGTTCGAAGATGTTTCTATCGGCTATTCTTTTTTAATGTGTTTATATTTTTAAACAGATTCCAGTGTCCTTTATTGTGTTTTCGAAAAATAAGTTATGAGTGTAACAAGTAAATAAATGTTACTATATAAATAAATAAATAAAGTAAATACTAAGGTACAGCAGGTTCACTCCCTTAGTGACAGGAGCTGGTACATTTCGAGACGATTATTTAAGAGAAGGTTGACGATAGAATACCTAGAGGCCCAATTTTTTTTTACTTAGTACTAAATACTACTTGAGTCTCTGATATTTAGAGAAATATTCATGCAGAAAATAAATAATTTTTCGTCGTCATCATAATTTTAATACTTTCGGCCCTTTGTTATGTGTGGCAATAATCCTCACAATGTAGACTTCAATACCTACGTATGCAGGCTAGCATAGACAAGTCATTTGGCGCCAAAAAACGTGATGGGATAGGCCTGATTCTACTGTATAGCCAAATTTCAACTCATTCGAAAACATTTGCATGCATAAAAGATGTAACAATGCCCTCATAAACCAACTTCTAGCCCAATAAAATATTAACACACACACTTGCAATAAAATCGTTCTGCAAAGTTTGAACACAGCAAAAGTTAGCAACAACGGGTACCCCGTTCGAGCCGCGCAATTTAATGCGTTGCCAGTGCAATTTCGCAAGTTGGAAAAAACTTTGCGTGTACTATGAATACCTGGGGTTAGGTGTAAATTGTTTGCAGTTGCGCTTTGTGCTGGGAGAATTTTTATGCGCCTGAGTTGGCTATTATTGTAAGTATATATGCTCGTATTTACTAATTGAGAAACAAAGCTACTGAACACTGCAGGGGGGTGGCCCATCATTGAAAGGGAGCATAAATATTTGATTTACTAATATTAGAAATTAAACGTTATACCCGTCAAAGCCGGAAAGAATTCTCGGGTTTTATGTCGCAGATATGTTGAGCGATAACTGATAACATATAAGTTTGCAACCACTCACTTGAATATTTCAGGTTATCCATTAAAAAATCCAGCCGTGTTTAATTTCTTGGGTAATTGACATTAAAAAACTAGTACCTCTATTTGCCTGGAAAGTTTAATGAAAAACCGGTAATATAGTTTTTGTGACTAAGAGGAAAAAACATCGGTACAGACTGTCACGTTAATAATATTTTATTGGGATTATTAGGATGTGAAGAACTACTAGTAAGTATGAATAAAGATCATTCAATCCTAGGATATTCGCGTTTATTTATTTATGGAAAATTTATTACACAGGTAAAATAAGTACAAAGGGCTACGTACGTACGCTATGGATACTGTACTTGGTAGAAAGAGTAGTGCTTTCCCGTAGATTTAATGATCTAGTGTCAGGGCATACTTTTGAATGTAACGCTCGCCACCGTTCCTGCAAAACCACACAACGCTTAGCTGAGAGAGAGTTCATCATTCATCACACGTAAATACCTAACGTATCTCCACAATACTTTATTCAAATAAACCTAAACGTTCCCAGTTCGAGCCAGGCCATTGAGACTCGCAAAAATGCAAGCTTCTGTTGAGTTGTTTGCCCGTACCCGCGCACTGGAAATTTATCTATGCAGAAACATATTTTCAACTTACATTATTTCGTTAGACCGCTTCAAGGCAAAGTAAACTTTACCCGCGAAATTTCAAGGTGTAAATTCCTTGTTTGTCGGATTGCTTTTCGAGTTTATTGGCGATATATTCGGGAGCTGTTTTAGGCGTGGCGAGTGTATGGGTGCAAAATCTTGTGGTTCATAATTTCAAATGGTTTCGTTTATGTTTCACGTTGTGAGTGTAATGTTCTTTAAAATACACATGAAAATGTGGTTCAGACTTAATTCTGTCATGATCTTATATTGACATGGGATCCTTTTTAGGGTTCCGTAGTCAACAAGGAACCCCTAGTTTCGCCCTGTCCGTCTGTCCGTCCGTCTGCGGCTTAGCTCACCGACCCGACCCTGGCTACGAGATAGCTGTAATTCGGTATGGGTATATAAATCAATTGGAATAAACCTCAAGGGGCTATATTGGTAGTTTCTCTATGTGATCGCACAAATAATGGGGCTACGAATATCCGCAGGAACCCTCCGAAACGCTCACGGACTCCCGTGACCAGATGACGGTCGAAGGAGTCCACTGGATGCGGGTGGCGCACAACCGGTCATTTTGGCACTCTTTGGGGGAGGCCTATGTCCAACAGCGAATGTCTTTCGGCTGATGATGATGATATATCAACCACGCCGACAAATTGGTATGTTGTTTTTTTTGAGGTACCTTCTTAATACCGTCCTTCTGTCTGTCTGTCAGTCCGTTAATAATCTGGGTTCGAAGGTCAGATGGTAGGGGCATTCTTAAAGTAGTGCCTACGTCAAATCTTGGGATTAGATATCAAAGCGGACCCGGGCTCATCGCCAGTATTCGAACGAGCGAGCGAAAGCGAACGAAGTTCTATATACATAGGATTAGCTTGGGCCAAAATTTATTAGTCCGGATGTCTCGCTGTCCCGCTGTGCTGTTCTCCTCTACAGGTAGCATTTTTCAAACGATTCTCGTGAAATTTTGTGAGCAGGTTCAAATGAAATAACGGGATCCTGTTGTTTTACCAAATTTATTTTGGTCAAATTTCATTTCCCAAACAAATTTTAGCAACTATTTTGTTTGCCATTGCAAACTTTGGCACAATTTTAATACGAATATTTTCATTACGTTAAATTTTCATTCAGCAAAATATTATTACGAAAACTTACATTATGGCATGTGGTCTTTTAGCAAATGCTTTAATAAGGCAAAAAAACATTAAACAACAAACATTTCGTCAAGTTAATGTTATGGCAAACTATAAATAGACAAAAATCACAATTGTTTGGGTTATGACATTTTACCAAAATACTATTAATAAAACGGCTCAGTCCCTTAAATAAAAAAAATGGGCAGCCAAAAAAGGGGGGCTCGGGGGGCGAAGCCTCCTAGCAGTAAAAAAACAAACAATCGTAACAATGGTATTATTTGGTAGGTTAGGTTAGGGTTAGCTTGTGTACCTTAGAGCGGAAATAGGCACCCCGCGAAGCGGGATGACGTCGACACGCTGGCGGTTAGGTTAGAATTGCGACCTCTACACAAATTAATTTTCCCTATCCACATAACAAAAAAGTTGTTATTTTATTGTGTATCTTATACACCATTGAAATAAAGACGCCAATGATTTGTCATTGAAGAGTTCCTCTGCTGATTAACCGACGGAATAGAAATGGTCAACTAAATATTGACGATACAAATCAAAACATATTATGCCAACTAATACATTTGACTGAATGAAATTTGGTCAAAGTACGAGTTGGTAAACGAGATATTGCCTAAACATGAATATGCCAAACATAAGGTTTGCGTTAGAATTATCTGTAGAGTGTAAATTTGGCAAACGATTATTTGGCAAATGAAATTCTACGAAAAATGTTTTAGGAAGTGATAATTTGTCATTTTTTTTTGGTAAAACAAAGGTAACCCTGAAATAACATATTTCAAATTAAAGAGGAAAATTGAAAAATGTGTCAATCCGAACAGGATTCGAACCTGCGACATTCAGGCATCCTCGTTTGCCTATGAATAAGTGTATTAATACAAACATACATACATACACACATTCACGCCTTTATTCCCAAAAGGGGTAGGCAGAGCACGTGAAACGTATGTTCCAGCGCCACTTTTAGCATAAATGTGGGTATAAAATATCGACAAAATGTGATATTGCAGTGATAGGTGGCTAGCAAGCCCACCGTCCACAACACACTTCAACCCTGGTCCCTTAGTCGACTTTTACGACACCCACGGGAAGAAAGGGAATGGCGAAATTCTAACCTGACACCACACGGGTAAGTGTATTAATAAACAGTACAATATCATTTTTTTTAATAATGTTTAATGTAAATACAAGAAAGGTAACGTTTTATAATACCCATATTACCTAATTGGTACATTTAAAAAATGTTCAGATAATAAAATCTCCGCGTGATTTAGGTACTCTCAAGATATGAAAGCAGAGTTCATTAAAAATATCTAGGGCAAATGAGTATATTCATCCTAATGAGGGTAGGCTGGGTAGCCAGACAGCCACAGGGACAGGAAAATTAATTCTACAGTGAAGTGGGAACGGATATACAATTGTTCTCTTTCGTAAAGAATTGTAGGTCAGGCGGCAGTTTTCTTTTATGTCAATGTGTCATTGAAACTGTGAAAAGTAGTGGACAGTTTGTTGTATTGTATATTGTTCACTATAAGGTTTAAACGCTGTATCGAATGATATAAAATAATGGAAAGTCGCCCATTGTGATGAATCCAAATTGTGCAGAATTGCGAAAAGGAATACTCTAACACCTTTGTGCACAAATGAGGGCTGTGAAGTATAACTACTCGTACTATTTATTGTACAGAATTGCGAATTGGAGAAAACACTTGTTTTGTGCTTCCTCGGTGCAGGTTTTGGTACCGGGTTACTTTGATTTGCGGGTCAACTTTGATAACAACTTCCATCCACTACTAAAATACCTGTATTAAGGAGTTTAAAGGCACCTAAGGCACCTTTGTAGATTATTTCGCATTATAGGTAACATTGGTAGTTGCTTTGTCACACAGTCAACTGGTTCGTGTGTAGTGTAATTATTATTTCGTGGAGAAAATGGTTAAAAAAACTTCGACTATACTTATGTCAAGGTTAAATGGAAGTGATTTTATCGATATCTTAAGTTAATCACTGTTCAGTAGTGAGTTGGAAAAAAATATCAATTTAATGAAGATCCACATGAATGACATCAGATTATAAAAAATACCTTGAAAAGTCTCTCTCTTGGTGGACGCCAAAAAATTCCATCTTTATTTTGTGATTGAAAACTTTTGAAGTCCATTTATCAAAAAGTTTATAAATATGTGCTATTTTTGTTATCAACCCACAAACCACAAAATATAAATAACTTAAAACATATTTAACCGGTTAATTTATTAAAATTTTTATATGGTTTTTAGTGGGTTTACTTTGCATTCATAGTAAAAAAAGTTGTGGTTTCAAAGTAAAGTAGTTAGTTTAGTAAGTTTTTCTGAATAAACTACAAATCCATAATTTTATCATTTGGTACAGAAACAAAAAAAAAACATTTAAAACCATTTTTTCGTGTATTACCGTCGTAAAAATATTGTGTCAAACCTTGAAATTGTCAAAGTAACTTCGGTTGACGGTATTTAATGTGTATTTCTGAAATATAATATTATATCATATCATAATCAGCCTATATACATTCCACTGCTGGGCACAACTTAAGGACATATATTTTACACATATTTAATTATGATATCTTTTTAATCTTTCGCAAGTTCTTCTTGGGATAGTGTTTTTTTTTACCGGTACATAAGGGTATTTCAAGGGGCAAGATGTTAATTGTTTGTTGTACACAGGTACCTAATTTAAATAAGTTTAAATTGCCGTTTGCAGTAATGTAGCACATGCATCAACTCCTTCTATAGGTAGCATACGATGGAATATTTCATTCGCACCGCCCTCCTCCCGTGGATGCCATTTTTACCATTTTTCGTATGGAGCACTAATAACAGTGTTATCACGAATTTCTTTACCCCATTTACTACAACATTGGAAGGTAAACTATTTCAGCGACCGTTCCTGAAAGCCCGTAATAAAATAAAGGTTAATGACCCCGGTACATTTGTAAGGGAAATTTTATGGTCGCAGGCACTACCCCGTAATGAGGGATGCTGGCATAACGTACCTACATTCCGGATATGTAGGTAAATGTTTTTTTTTCTGAAAAACAACGCAGGAAATAGAATTTCGTAAAGACTGATCGTTAGGCCCATATTTCGCCCATATTGGGTGCTATAGTTTTTTCCTTAAATAAAATAAATTAATATTTTGGGCAAAAATACAAATTGACTTAGTCCCAAACTTAGCAAAACTTGTACTACGAGTATGGGTACCAGACGGCGATATACCTACATACCTACTAATAATATAATATATATATGTACTCGCGAGCAAAGAAATGGAAATCACTTTGCTATGTTTTCTGTCCCTGGTGTGGCGAAATGTACAATGCACAATTGTTCGCCTATAAGGTCACAATTCTGTCTTCTTTCTTTTTTATAGTGTTAAAATGTCCATCATATCAATTTGTTTGTTTATTTTATCTCGATTTAACCATACTCTGTTTTACAATATCCTTATTTATCTGTTGTATCTTAGGGTTTTCTATTGTTTTAAGATATAAACTTGCTGTAATGTACGCTGTACGTGCGACCATGCGTAAGGTGAAAATATTAATTACACTGTTCGCAGCCAGATGGCGCTGCTGTTTGACGCAAGCGCAGCGCTACGTTCAGTTTTAATTTAAGGCCGTATCGCACGTACAGCAGAGAACGTAATACCTGCTCAAAATGGTCTCGCCGGAAGACCAGCGCGCTGGCTTGTGAGTGAAGTAATTAAATATACGAATAAATAATTTTCATTTCATTTCATTTCTATGTACTGTACGGCCCTTGTAAAGCGATTCAATTTATTTGCTCGTGAGTATGGATAAATAAATACTCAACGACACAGAAAACGAGCGGATTTTGAATTAGATCGCACTTTGGATTTTCGTTAGCGTACGTTTCTGCTTAGTAAACATTTACTGTGCATAGAAAACATCCATAACTCGACAACAAATAAGGGGCTTAATTGTATGTAATTCTTTCATACGTCAATTGTAAAGAAAGGAATTTTTTACTAAAAGCCAATGATTGTTTAAAACCTTGGCTTTGAGTAAAAAGTTCTGCAGCACCTACCAAGACCACCTGGTTCCAACAGGAGTGGCACACGGCCTCGGTATGCGTCATGTGTGCGTGCAAATGCGAGACAATCCAGCGAGGATCGTTTATTAGAGCAGGTAATAAGAAAACTTCAGACGAATCTGAAAATTTGCATTTTATCTGCCAAAGAACACAACTTAGTCGGGGGATGGTTGTCTGCGCGAATGAGCCAAACTTTTCAAGTGACGACGTAATATAGTCACTGATTTACCTTTGATTTATGTTCAACATCGTGACATAAACTTAAGAGCCGAGCTCTAGTCGGTGGAGTAATCGCCACTTATTAAAAGTTAGTTAAAAGCTAGTTAGTGTAAAAGTTATTCGTCGAAATTGAATTCTGTTGTGTTGGGACATTTACTGAGTTAATTGATAGTTTGTACGGAACCCTCGGTGCGCGAGTCAGACTCGCTCTTGACCGGTTTTTTTAATATTCAATAAGTATAAGCAGGTAACAACAGTGCCCAATTTCGGGCACATGACATGTAAATCCGTGTTACATTATATTCCACGAGCAATAACAGCAAATTGGTGCTTGAAAATTTCTTGTTTCACTCTCGCTGTCACCCTCCCCTCACCTACTGGGAGCGTTCTTATGATAGCAATTTTCTTCCTTTTTTTATCTCACTTTTTATATCATTACGACGACAACTAGGGACGCGATTGGCCCGGCTAGTCAAGGCAATCCCGCACTTTACAGAGCATTTTATGCTTTCGTTGCAATGACGTGAAAATTAAATTTTCGCTGTCATCGCTTTAGATCTCGGGACATGGGATGAGATGGGATGTTGAATGTCTGCGTTTATAGCAACCAGTCGTGAATTGGTTGTTGTTAAGCTTGTAACGTTAGTTTTCACGAAAATTAAAGTATTTATGATTTTTTTTTCATAAAACAAGTGTTGTTGCTAATCATCAAATTATTATAAAAATTGAAAGTTTCAAATTATAATTAAAACCATGTTAATACATGAAGCTTGAAAGCTAAAAATGTGAGCATTTTTATATCTTATAAGAGCAATTTTAAAGCTGCCAAAAGGATACTTACGCACTAATAATACAAAAAACAGGAACTATGAACCTAAACGCAGTATTACATGAGCTAAACAGCAATTTAATTGATTTTCCATACAACGGTTAGTATGAATAGTTAAATGCCAGCGCTTAAATGGTAAGAAATTCATATATTTTATAAACCCATTAACTTTATTTAATTTTCACTTTAGCCATTTTGTTTGTTAAATAACATCTTTTCTTAGGGTGCGTAACGATGGCTATAAATATTTTGATATAATATTACTCGCAATAACGTTCATCTGATATAATTCTCAAGTTCTATAACAACATTTAATATATTTTCATATGATACAATTGACATTTTGTGTAACGATCATTTGATATAATGTTTAGTATAACATACATTAAGTTTAATGCATATTTGCTATATTGAACATTGGATATAACCCTCATTCTGTCTAATGTACGGTTGATATAATCAAACCAGGGCAGCCAGACAAAGGGGGCAGTAACAAGAACACTCGCAACAATTGTACCATTACTGGGTTAGGTTAGGGTTCACTTGTGTCCCTTTGAGCGGAAATAGGCACAACGCGAAGCGGGGTGACGTCGACACGCTGGAGGTTGTGTTAGGTTTACGTTAGGTTTGAACGGAAAAAAGTAGTTTAGCTTTGGTAAATAAAATACAATTTGCATATAAAAATATAAATATATTTTTACATATGCGGAACATCATTTAATTCTAAGGTTTCTTAAGGTTACAGTTTTAATAAAAGTATGCCTCTTGATCACTATACAATACGAGGTGTATATCAAATAAGAATTATACTCTATGATGGTTATAAGAAATAAGCGTTATACCGAATGATAGTTGTCCTAAATAAAAATATATATTTTGACATTATACCAAACGTTTATTATAAACAATGAATGATTCTACCCTTTGAAAATATAACAAAAATGGTTATATCTAATGAAATTATATTATTTGTTTTTATATCGATCATTACACACCCCTTTTCGTACTCAGTATGCTTGATGTTGGTTATGATTTATTATGATAAAATATATTTTATGACCGATTTAGATCACGTTAATGAGGCATTTTTAAGATAGGGTCTTAACCTGTTAAATGTAGGTACCCAATTTCGTGTAAAGCATTTGTCACAGATGACGTAAACAATACGACTACTAAGAGCGATATTGATTATGGCCAAAAATATGAGGCTACACGCCTCTAAAAGCGCGAAATATGAGTTATAACAACATTTACGTGCTTAGCATAACGCATCGTACGTGTGTCAGGTACTACCTACATCTAAATGTCACTTTTTGTATGGGAAAATGACAGTTGAGATGTCCAACGCACGTCCAAGAAGTTACGTGGTCATTCCTCTGGACGCCATTCTTTAGGTACAAAAGTGGCACTTAGTTATACGCCAATATTTTTTGCATGAGAGTGTGAATAGCGTAGCCTGACAAAGTCATTCTTATTACTTTAAGAGGCTTCACTTAACACTTATAGTTATTTTTGGCGCCGTGGGTACGACAACAAGCAAGGCTTTAAGTTGGCGTCGAAAGATTTTTTAGTATAGAGTAGATGCGAGTATTCTAATAATTAGTTACTTAAACTACCACAAACCTCACCACATCCAATATATATGTCTATTTCTACAATAAAGTATCATTTCACTGAAAGCTCAAAGCTCTCAACACTATGATGCAAATTTTTCGCCCGAGTTATGTCGTAAAGCTTCTTAAGTGGGCTTAAGCCGGGGGGAGCTTTCCGCTCCAGTTATCGTGCGAAAACTTTCGCCCGATCCGATTTACCTGAGTTAATTACGTTTTCTACTATTTGGGCTTAGTGTCTGCTTAGTGAGGATTGGCTCGTGTACGTTTCCCAAGCATAAACATTAGTACAAACTAACTATATAGAGGCGACCATGAACCTACTATATACGTCTACCACGTATAATTTTGAAGGTTCCACGGAAAGAACATGTCTAGTCACCTTTCTACAAGCTTTTATTTAACTTGACCTGTTTGTCTGTACGTTTGTTAGTGTGGAATAAATCTTGGAATAGAATTATGAACCAGTTAACCTCAACCGATTGAGCTGAAATTTTGGGCATAAATATGTATAGTTTGAATGACAATTCAATACAGATGACAATGAATACTATGTCACCATTGGGCTGATCTGATGATTGAGGTGGAAGGTGGCCATAGGAATTCAGTTAGTACCTAACTGACGTAACCTCGTTAAGTTTGGACTCGTTAGAATTGTCTCAATTATAAGTTATTAAAGGTATATAGAAAAATTAAATTGGTTATATTAGGATGTAACAAAATGCATTTTTGACAGAAACTTTATTATTACCTACAATATATGTCTTGTCACTGAAAACTTTTCACAGTTATAACTTTTATCCAACGTTAACGTTTTTCGAGCATAATCAAAATTATTGTTTTCTAATCCGGTGTCAACATTAACCAGGTACCGGAATTTGGTTCACTTAAATAATTCTCGAGGGATTGTGTTGGATAATCATCCACCCGAATAATAAAATAATACACCGTAGAAGAAAAAATAAGTCACGAGCCAATCCATAATGACCCGACTTAACCCTTCAGAATTCGTGTGGGAAATATCAGAAGTTGTCGCGATCTTAGCATAAAGCGGGGGTCGATTAGGGCCCAGACGTGTCAATTATCGAGTGTTACGAATTCATTACGCGACTTGGCGAGCACTTTGATAATAGTGGCCTCAAAATGTCATGAGGATTGCTGGATAATTGATGTTTATATAATTTCTATCAGTAAAATTGCATTACTTTAGAAAACAGCAGGTGTTTCCAGTTTTCATTTTGTTTCGTTAAGTATATTATAAAGAAAAACTTATTTTATGTGTGTCGGCTTGCCGCGGCATCATGCTGTGTGGGTCCCCTGTAACGTTGTTGTTTATATTTCTGTATTCAATTATAAGGTGAATACGTTAATAGCATTATCTTTATTATTTTTTTTTTATACAACGATGGTGGCAAACAAGCGTACGGCCCGCTGATGGCAAGCGGACACCGCAGCCTATAGACGCATACAACTCCAACGAAGTTACATGGGCGTTGCCGACCCTTGATATATTTGAGGATTTGCCGTGTTGACAGCTGAAGGAACAAATTCCCTCGCTTTCAACACAACGCATCCTCGGGAGCTCTGGATACCTTGCTCACCTCCAGGAACACAACACTACTACAGTAGTAGTGGTCTGTAACAGAGCAAGAGTAGGTAGTGTTATTATGGCTCTAGTCTTCTGCAAGGCTCCCTCCTCCGGTACTTCCCCAGTTTGGCTGCTCCGCATTCGAGTGGATGACATTTCGCTGTGCCCTCACCAAAAATTCTGTCTATCATGACCATAATAAGAATCAGAGCTCTCTGATCCCCTTATTAGATCTATTGAAATGTGATATGAAACACCTTCTGTAACAGAATTCCGGCCAGTAGGTACCTAAGAAGCAATTCCCCCGTTTAGGTGAATTAATAGGCAGTAGTGCTCTCATAATGAGGCCGATAAAACAATCTCGCTATAAGGCAGATATATGCGAGGCGCAGTAATGTATAGAGCGCCTTACAAAATATATGGAGGCGCGAAATTAAACTGCCTTATGAGGGTTGCGTAAGGTGCTAAAGGCAGCGTCTGGCCACGCATGGCAGAGTTTAAATAACATTTTTATTGAAAATAATGTAATAGCTAAAACGGTTATGCAGTTTTTTTTTCTTTATCGTATCGCACACGTCTCGAACGCACGCTTCGTAGCGTTCCGTTTTGAGCGTCCGAAACAAATGCAAAAACGATAAAATGAATACAGATGCTGTCCATGAAAAGGCATGTTCGCAGAGTAATTCATCAGAGGGTTGATCACGTAACTTTTCGAACGCACGTGAGGACAACTCAACTGTCATTCAACGCGTCATTTAGATCTACGGCGTAACGTGCACGTAGAATGCGTTACGTAATCGACTAGGGGACCGATTTTTGACTTTCGAGCGCTCGAATTCAAAGCGAGCGGCAGAAAATATTCGCACACGAAAATTTGTCACTATTATTTTCGCATGAACCCAATAATAGCTATTTTTGAAATGATCACTCGATGACTGTGTGTTGGCTGTCAATACTTTTGCGTTTCGTTGTATGCAAAAAGTAGCGAATTACCGGTTTTTAAATTTTTAATTTTCAGCATACCTACTATAGAGAATAGTAGGTACTCCATTGGAAGTTGTGTATATAATATATTATAATAAATGATTAATTTTAAATAAATTATGCGTTTCATAACAGAAAAAAAAACAAAGTAAGTATTGAGTAAAAGTAAACGAAACGCTTGTTTTCCCGCCAATAGACTAACAAATCTAACAATCTTCGTTTTCAACCACACAATTCGGCAAAAAATTAAATAAAATCGTACACCAGCCAATCACTTAGCATCGAATCAATTTATTTTATTTAATATATATATATGTGTTTTAAATTAATAGTCAATCTATAATTAAATAGGTACTGAAGTGTAAAAAAATCAACCAGTAAAATTGAACATCGAGTGGTCAATACCACTCGATGTTTAATTTTCAATCGCTCGTATTTCAAAAATAGCATTTCATCGTTTTTGACCGTTTTCGAGTGAAAGAGTCGAGCGTTCGAAAGTCAAAAATAGGTCCCCAGGTGCATGTTTTTTTTTTATGTTATCGGTGGCAAACGAGCAGACGGATCACCTGATGGTAAGCGATTACCGCCGCCCATGGACACCTGAAACACCAGAGGTGTTGTGCGTGCGTTGCCGGCCTTTAAGGATGGAGCTCTGGGAACCTTACTCACCATCAGGAACACAACACTACAATACCTACGGAATAGGCAGCAGTGCTATTATGGCTGTGGTCTTCTGTAAGGCGGAGGTACTCCCCCAGTCGGGCTGCTCCAGATTCAAGCGTGATGACATTACGCTGTGCCCTACCTCTCTCAAAATGTTTTTGGTTTGAATTACTATTTAACACTTTCGCAATTGGACTAAAAATGGGTACATTCACCAGAAACCGACAGAATTCGCTAGGCGTGTAAGTTCATACTACTGCCCGCCTAGCGGGCTCAGCCGGCATCTGAACAAACATTACGAGTGCCCGCTAGGCCAGTTCTTGGTTGCGAACGTGTTAATGGAGGATCAGATTTCTTTAATACTGTTAATTTTTGATTTTGTTTTTAGACTACATTCTGCTAATTATGAATATGTTTAATTTACTATAAGGTATTAAAAAGCGATTCTGGTAATTATGTTGTGAGATGAACCAGTAATAACTAAAAAAATATATCGTTGACTGTAGGTTCAATTATAGTACGGAATTACATAATTTCTTTGTATTTCGTAGTAGTACGTGCTAAGTCTCTTCCCATTTTTAAAACTATACTCAAGGATTACTATTCTTCTCTTCCATAACTAGTCTTTCCTACTTGGTGCTTAAATACAAAAATCTAAGTAAGAACCTTTTCCACTTTATAGGTGACCACAGCTCACAAATTTTAGATAATATACTAACCAATTTGTCAAAGACTGTCACGCCAACAGGCCGAGTGCGCGGCTTTTAGTCAAACCTGAATCCTTATGTACCTACCTACAAGCCTGTTTGGCGCATAAGATAATACAAAATACACTTTTTCGGTAAAACAAATTGCAATAACAGACGCTGGGAAGCAAGCATCCTGTTTAAAAGTAAATCTTAAGTTCGACCGAAACAGTAAAGAGCTATAAATTGGATGAAGGCGATGTAGCTCGGCCGAAAATAGGCAATTTTCCATTCAGCCTGCTACAATGTCTTTCTTATACTAAAAGGCTTATGATGGCAGGGATGTTACATCGGTTACGTAATTTAGCCACCACTGGAGAGTGAGGTTTTGTAAATTTAAATAAAGCCTTTTGATTCAGTCTACGGCTGTTTTAGAGTTGGTAAGATTGGGTCGTTATGAGAGTTTTATTTAAATTTGATTTGATTGGAACCAGGTTGCGTTGTGGCGTGTATACTAGGGGAAAATACTCTGGTTATGAGAAATGCAGTTATTTTGCACTGAGTAAAATCCCATATTATTTGTTAACACAATAAAAGGCAATATTATGTACAACCATCATAAACTTTACGTCTTTTTAAGACGGGCAAGGGAAGGTAAATGTTTATATTAATTTCATATTTAGTTTATCTAGGTGTACCCCCAGCCATTTAGTGCATTTTCGAATTAAAAATTAAATTACCTTACAAAAAAATGTTTATCAATATATTATGTGGAATGCCAGCTTTAATTCCGCAGTGAGGTCTCGTCTTGTTGCACCCCGCAAGCGCTATTGTCTGATATTAATTTTCCTGTTCCGGCCGATGCATCTTTTACGAGATAGTGGAACAGAAGTGGGAGGAAAAACCTTAGCTGTGAAGATGAAAATTTAATTTGTACCATTTGGCCTTTGCTGTGGATTTTATTAGTGTTATGGGTAATTGCTTTTTTGGTGGTAGGTGGTATTGTTGAGCCTTTTAAACTTTTGTGCAAAGTGGGCTCATTTTATTACAATGGGATCGTTGAAAGATTGTGTAGTTTAACTAACTTTTATTTTGGTCGATAGTTTAGTTTAAGTTGTTCTTGTTACTATACTTGTGTAAACAATAGGAATGTTGTTCCTAGCATATTGAAAAGTGTATTATGGATTTGCCCAATTATGTGGCTACTTTTGAAATTAGAAAGCAAAAGGAAGAGGAGGAAGAGAAAGGCTGAGACGAGCATTAATTGATTAAGCCAAAGAGATCTCTTTGTCTTGATCTATTGATTTTCTCAGCCTTCCTCTTTTTCAATGGTCAATGTCAAATCAAGAGGTCAAGGCATTGCCGGAGAAAATAATGGAACGGCAATTCCTCCACCGTGAAGAACTCGGCTATTAAATGTATACCTAATGATGATAAACGCGTAAACATGAATGTAAAATTTGTGTATGGGAAGAACCTCGTGTGTCGACCGCACACAGCAGGCGTCTTCTCACGCAAACGAATCGCTTGTCGCACTTGAACCTCTGAATTATTGATGGTGGACGTGTTTTACATCTCAGCTCGAGGTTGATATTCCAAGTGTCGCGAACTGGAACGCTTGAAGGGAACTGTCACCAAATAAATACGTAAAGGGATCGTTGGAAAGTTAGAATCAATACTATTATTATAATTGCGAAAGTGTGTCTGTCTGTTATCTTTTTCAAACCACTGAACCCATTTTAATGAAATGTAGAGATAGTTTGAGTCTCGGGGATAGTTTTTTCTCCGAAATTATCCCCTGAGGGTGTAAATTGGGCTGTGAAAGTTTGTACAGAGCTACGATATAAACGAGTTCCACGCGGATGGAGTCGCGGGCAGAAGCTAAGTCATCTATATTTTCCCCAATAATAATTCACAGGTACTCACATCTATTCAATTTCAAATAACTTAATCGAATACCTATCGTTTTTTGCAGGCAGCCTTCTACAAGACAAAACACTTAGAGGCGCTGCGGTTTGAGGTTAGGGTTTAAAACGAGCGCCCTCGGTACAATCTTGATTAAATTTTAAGGAGTCTTTAGCAAAATTAAATGCTGCACTCAACAGAACAGGGAGTATATTTTATGACGTGCCGTGCTAAGTAGGCAGATGAATAATTTATATCTAATTGTTTATGTATAACATTAAATAAATAATTACACAGAAGTTTTAAAATAGTCATATCATAATCATGTGCTCCTTCATTGCCCTCATTTATTATTTATTATTATTATCTCTTTATTTAATATTTCTCTTAAGTTAGGTTTTTACAATAATTATATAAAAAGTAAATTATTATTATTATTATTATTTTGTTTCTTGAAATTTCTCAGCATTTAGGTAAATACCGGTGTAATGGGAAGCACGGGCCGAAGCCAAGTGCATCTCATATACCTATTAAGTTCTAACTAAGACAGAAGATCTTGATGATGATGATCTGAGGGAACATCTTGATGATGATGATGATGATGATCGGAGAGTTGTTCTATGTTATGGTTCTCGGGTGGAAAAAGAGTATCTAATTGATGTGCTCGGGTTTGTACGTTACTGAGTGAATCATTCTGTAGGAATTTTCTGACTATTCTGCAAGTGTTTAGGATGACAGCTTTCTGCATTACAATATAAGAAAACGGTGGCAATGAGAAGGTTCTGATAGAGGTATGCAACTGTTGAGGGATGACTCCTGTAGTGGACATGATGGGTACTATGGTGACGTTTCTTAGTTTCCATATTCTGGTTATTTCATCCTTTAAATCTGTATATTTGGTTAGTTTACCAGCTATTGTACTTTGTAAGTTATGAGTGTTTGGGATTGCTACATCAATTAAAAGAGCTGTCTTGTTGATCTTGTCTATTACAGTGATATCCGGTCTATTGAAGTGTGTAGTTCCGTCTGTTAAAATGGCTCTATCGAAGTACATTCTGTGGGTTTGGTTTTCTAGCACGTTTTCGGGCGTATACTTGTAGTAAGGAATGGCTGGCTGAGGAATCAAGTCATATTTAATTGCAAGTTTCTGATGTACTATGTTGGCTACTTGGTCGTGTCTGTGCTTGTAGTCAGTTTGGACTATGGCTCTGCATGCGCCGGTAATGTGTTGAATGGTTTCTCCTGGGCTATTACATTTCCTGCATAAATCTAAAGTTCCATTTTTTATAATAAATTTTTGATAGTTTCGGGTCTCGATAACCTGATCCTGAATAGCCATCATGAAGCCCTCAGTCTCTGGAAAGAGCTCGCCGTGATTTAGCAATGCGTTCGACGCCTCTTTGTCGACATTGTGTTGGCTTAAATCTTGGCGGTGTCTTCCGTGTAGAGACTTCGCACTCCACTGGGCTATTTTGGTTGTATGGTCGGTAAGCTCTTCGTTTTTTTGGGTAGTTCGGTCTTTTAAGTTCAATGGTGTAAAATGGTAATCATTCTGTTCTATGGCTGCGTGGACTTGAGAGGAGTTTGATTTTTGATGAAAATATGTTCTCAAAGCTTTAATTTGTTTATTATGTAAGTTGGTCACATCTATGAGACCTCTGCCACCCTCCTTTCTTGGCAGGGTTAATCTTTGTATGCAGGATCTAGGATGGTGTTTTCGGAACTTAGTCATAGTGGTGTTTATGGTGCGTTGGAAAGATTGAAGATCGGTTTTACTCCATCTGATGATGCCAAAAGAGTATGTCAGGACAGGTATTGCATACGTATTTACTGCTTTTACGGTATTTCTTGAACTAAGTTGGGTTTTAAGAATGGAATTAAGTCTATGTTTGAACCGAACCTTCAATTTGTTTTTTGTGTCTTTATGATGGATCAGTTGCGACTGCATGTAGCTTAGGTACTTGTATCCTGCTTTTTCATCTAGGGCAATGAAAGAGTATGATTAAAGAACTCACAAAATTTCACGACAGTCGGTTGAGAAAATGGGATCTGTCGAGAAGAATAGCGGGAAAGCGGGATACCCGGACATACAAACGTGTTTTGACCCAAACTGAAGCATGAGACTTCGTTCTCTTTGCTCCCTCGTTCGGAAATTAGTTGCAATGGTACAAATTTAGACAAAAAATATTTGGCATAGGGAAAAGAACGGTAGCTTATAAATATTTTGAACTTATCTGAAAAAAATATCTGTATTGATTTATGCTTACTACCAGTTTTCAGTATTTGAAACGGACGTTCTTCAATAAAGATGTCAACTTTGTGAGTCTAACAGTAATTTGCTGAATATCGATTGGCGATACGGATTTCCTAATATTTTATAAGTACACTCACTTAATTCGCGTTCAACTGAATTATTTATTCATGAAATTAATTGCCAATATTTCTGTATATTCATGACAGTCAATATCCATACTAATCATTATTATGAATACGAAAGTGTGCCACTTACTGTCTGTTCCTTAATACTATAAAAACATTGCTTATTTTATTTAGCTTTAAAGGAACGAAGTTTGCTTCCGTGATGCTGTCTGGTAAATTGTTGTAAAAGATAGGACCCGCGACATAAATTGTCTTTGCTGTCTTAGCGAGCTTATGGGGAATCGTTATTAATTTGTGTGCGTTTTGAGTGACCCATGCAGATCTATCGACTTGCCTTTCATGTTTGTATGTTTGTATGTAATTAGTAATAATTTTAGTAGTATTTTTGAGTATTTATTAGTAAACTACTGAACCGCTTATCCGATTAAAAAAAAGAATGAACTTTCTGAATAAATACCTGAAACATAAAATAATATCTTAAACAAATAGAGTAAAAAAACAGTAGATAGCCCAGACATTTTTATAAATAGCCTTTTGACTTCTTCCAGATATGAACTTCAAGTCGCGTGACAAATGCTCTCCATACATCCCTTGCCTCCGTCTATTGAAACGTTATTTTTAAAATGCTAAAGGATTTTCCACCTGAAATTTATGACACCTAAGGGCGGTCGCACATGGCGACTTTTAGTAGCGATTCAGCCGCGGTGTTTTAATTCAATATTGACAGTATTGCTACCAACGTGCGGCTGTTTCCCGTGACATCGGGTATAGGAAGAGTGGGGGGAGGGGCCCACGACTCCATCGATGCTGCATCGCGTCTGAATGAATTCTGCATAACGACTGTATCGATTCTGTATCGCGACTGTGTAGCGATGCTTTATCGCGATAGTAGTGATGCAGAATCGTGTTGTACGTGTGCGAGAGTATATGATCAGCGACAGCATCGCGACTGTCTCGCGGTCTTTTTGCTACTGAAACGCTGCAAAAAGTCGCTAAATGTGAACCCCCTAAAACATAGAAAATTCTATTATCAAATTAAAACCTCTCCTAACGGCGCCGCAGTAAAGTTGTTCTTTTAACTTTCCGCATTTTATTTATTATCTAACAGTAAACCTTTGGACAAAGCAGACAAAACTTTTATGGTTGGACTTTTCGGATCATTAGATGTTCAAGTATTCGTTGACAGGATTGTAATGAAACCGAACAAGACGTTACATTTTGTGCAGTTTAGGAGGAGGGGCTACTTTTGATTTCTATCATAAGATCATCTGTGTGGTACGGAAATTTCATAATTATTCGACTGTGTTAAAATTCATTGAAACAATTTGTAAATAAAATACACTTTACTATACCAAAAACGTGAATTAAATGGAAATCTGATTATTATCTTGAATAGATGAAGTTATTTTTGTATTCAAAGATAATTTTAGTTACTTCAATGTAGGTACTATTGGTTATGCTATGAAAGAACATTTTGTCTGACTGTAATATTTTGTGATTTTATTTAAAATAAGCGAAGCGATGGCTGGATGTCGTGAAGGCCGACATGAGCGAAAACGGACTCACTAAAGAAGACGCTCAGGATCGTGCAAAGTGGAGGAAAGCGAGTAGGGAAGCGGGAAGAATCTTTAAAATAAGCGTGAGCGTGACTTTCGAATAATGCCCGCGGCTTTCTATTATCCAATCGAATAAGTTAATTCGTTAACGGACGACGGGAACCAATCAAACTACATTAACGAACTTAACCAATTTGCCAGAATTGGTTCGAATTATTTATTTGAATTCCGAACGGTTGAAATTGTAAGTTTGTTGAAATCACTGGCCGCGTTTTGGGTTGAGTTTTTAATTCCGCCGGCCCGTTTATGGTAGGTTATTGGTAGGTTTATTTATTGTTTTGTTGGTTTGGTGCTAGGCTAGTTTTTTATTCGTACAAGACTAAAATTAAGTATGAAGGATAACTTTCGCTCGAAACCCCACTGCCCACTAGCTTTTCCGGGGGCTTGGCGTTACCGCGGCCGAACGTTTAATATAGATTAATACGCGCATCACATGAGCAAGCCAAAATAATTTATTTAATCGACGTTAAATCAACTTATTAACTCTTTTAAAAGTATTAACTATTAAAATGCCAGTGAAATATCATATCAAAGTTAGCTAGAACATTTAATAAAACCAAATGACTTGATTTTTTCATGCATGTTCGATAGTGTTGAAAAACAATCTATAACCGAGCCTAAGACAACGCCCCGTTTTTTTGTTTGTGATGTAAACATTTTTACTGACAGAACTTTTATTGACAATCGTTATCATTGAGTCAATACCTAAATCGCCCTAACATTATTTGATTATCAGATGCAAATAGCTTAATAGGTATAAGGAATTCCTACGACCATCGTTCGCATTCATCATCGGACCAGCAAATAATTAACACTGCTAAAAATTTCCACATTGCAGCATTAACAGTATCATGTGAGATAATTATACTTACAAAAAAGGAAATAACTATTACACACAAACAAGAAAAAACTATTTTTTAGGGTTCTGTATCAAAAATGGTAAAAAAGGAACCCTTATGCTGCGACTCCGTCCGTCTGTCTGTCTGTCACAAAGTGAAATATCTCACGAACTACTTAAGCTATCAATTTGAAATTTGGAATGATTATAAATGAGAGTTATCCGCGTGCATGGAAAATGAAAAATTTAAATATAAATTTAAATTTACTATGAAAAATTACGAATTTGATGAGGAAGCAAAAAAATATATTCAACTATTAGGTCAAATGGGGGTATCATTTTAAAGGGCTTAAGTTGCACTTTTCGAAGCAGTTTTTATTTTTTTCTACATTGGTAAAATTCCGATTTATGAAGAAAAATGTAAAAGAAATACCATCCCCCCCCCCCCTTATCTCCGAAGTTACCCAAACGAAAAATTTGAAATTATTACTTGTGATTAAGATAAACGTAAATATCACTGGAAAAGTATAACTTTTTCTGTATCTAGCATATTTTTTGTTTTGTTTTGATTTTGAGGAGGGGACAAAAAAAGAAATTCAAGTATTAGGTCAAGTGGGGTATTATATATGAAAGGGCTTGAGTTGCACTTTTTTAACACTTTTTTTATATTGGTAAAATTTTGATCTATGAAGGAAAATGTATTAAAAAATACCATTCCCTCCCCTTATCAAAGCGAAAATTTTGAAATAATTACTTGTGATTAAGATAAACATTAATATTGCTGGAAAAGTTTTTTTTTCTGTATCTAGCATATTTTTTGTTTTATTCACAAAAATCATTTCCTAGTTAAGTTTGCAATTTAATCAACTTTATAAGTATTTTTCGTTTTGAAATTCCTATAAGACTATAATAGAAATACTATCTTTCAAATAAATTAAAAATAATAGAGATCGGTTCACGTGATAAACAATAATCGCTACAAGACCAACATGACATACTAAAACGATTGCCCTTGCACGTTAGTACCAAATGGGGCCGATAGGTGGCGCTGACCCTATTCGCGCTGTTAAGATTTTTCTAGAATTAATGGGGTTGGGATTGGGACGCGTATATTTATTTTCAATAGCAGGTCAAAAAAAGATCGCAATTCAATTGTCTTGGTGTAAAAGTTACTCGTTGTTTGAAATTGAATTCTATTGTGTTGGGTTAAAAAAAGTAATTTAACAAATATTGGGACATTTACTCCTGCTATACATTTCGCACTTATAACCATACTTTATCTGGTTATTCCCACCTGTTACAACCAATTTGTTACTACTGGTAACAGATAAATTATTTCCCCGTCTGTTACCAGTGGTAACAACGGGGGGGAAAACCTTGGGTTAATTGTTAGTTTGTACGGAACCCTCGGTGCGCGAGTCAGACTCGCACTTGACCGGTTTTTTTTCTAATAATTTAATAGGTTTATTCACTACTCTCGAATTAACACTTTCACTGCCAGGAACACGCATAGCGGTCGCCTACGCCGTAGTCACTTCCCGCTACATACGAAAAAACCACGGGATCGGTTACGAGCTTAGTGCGTAGCGATTCTTGGCAGTGAAAATGTTAAGTTCTAGAACATAAATCATGTAAACCTATACAAAGACCTAATTATAGCATCGATACAGTCTTAAGCAAACAACATCACATTGAAGTAAATACTACTAAATACAGAATTGACACATTTTGATGTACTAATTATTTAAGAAAAAGATTTATCATGTGGCATATCGCCGAAACGAATGGAGATGCAGTAACCGCGTTCTGAAACCCTCGCTCGAAGAGACAGGTCGGCAGGCCCCGCCAAGATGGTCGGACGGCATAAAAACGATCGCAGCGCCCGTGTGGTAGCTACGGCAAATCGGGCTCATTGGAAGAAAATTGGAAAGGAGTATGCCCAACGGTGGGCGCATAGGTACACGCTGAATAAGAAGAAGAGAGGATGTCAATAGGCAAAGGATTTCTCAACCGAATAGCGTGAATGGCAAAATATTTTACCTAAGTATACGTGAAGTGGCAAAAAGGGAAAGTGGTGGAAAACGCGTACCTGGTTCAAACGTAGCGCTGGCTGCAAGATGTTAAGGCTGCCGGTCTTACGCACTTCTCTTCTTAAAACTTCTGCGTTGATGTGCCGATTAAATTATAACGTCGATAGGTATAAAATGGTTAGTTCGAAGCCTTTGGCGAGTGACGGAATGGAGATAGTACTCGACATTGACCGACCCGAACCGTATCTAGAGCTGAACTGGTTGATTGACAGCGATGTCAGTTGATGTCTTCATTCTACCCGCGTTTTCCAGGGATAGGAATATGAAAGGTATTGGAGGGTGGGTGACATTAAAGCTGACATGAATTGTAGATAATCTATACTAAACATAACCGCCCCCCAAAGAGCTACTAAGCTCGTTAGATGATTTGCAATTGCTTGAAATTACTGAAAAGCAAGATGATTTTCTTATATATTTAAGTAAAAAATAATAATAGTAATGATAGTGAACCTTAAACTAAGTTAAATAGCGTTTTTTTTTCTCGTTTAGGAGTCTAAATTCGGTAAAGGGCAGACCTTAGCCACTGATCTCAGACAAGTTCCGGAACTAGTTTTAAGCTCTACCACGCGAACAACGCCATCTGCACCGGGGTGAAGCTTGGATACTCGCGCCTTTCGCCATTGAAGGGGTGGCAAATTGTCCTCCTTAATAAGGACGAGGTCTCCGATTTGGAGGTTGGGGACGTCCTTGCACCATTTTGTGCGTTGTTGAAGGGTGTGCAAGTATTCATGCTGCCACCGGCGCCAAAAGTGCTGAGAAACCTGTTGAACGAGTTGCCAACGATTGAGCCGGGACATCGGAGTATGGTCGAAATCGTATTCAGGCAAGCTTACAAGTGGATGCCCGATAATGAAATGACCAGGCGTCAGTGTTTCAAGGTCGTTTGGATCGTTCGACATTGGACACAGAGGCCTGGAGTTGAGTACTGCCTCGACCTTGGCGAAGATTGTGGTCAATTCTTCGAAGGTGAGTACTTGTTCCCCGATTGTACGTTTTAAGAGCTGCTTAGCAGACTTTACGGTGATTTCCCAAAGCCCTCCCATATGGGGCGCATAGGGCGGGTTCATGTGCCAGTTGACGCTGACTCTTGCGAGAGCGTCAGTCAAACCAGACTTATTTTGGTATAGGAAAGCGTCTACCTCGCTAAGATGTCGTTTGGCTCCTTGGAAATTCTTTCCACAGTCCGTATAGACGTCGGACACCATTCCTCTCCTAGAGACGAACCTATCAAAGGCGGCCATGAAGGAGTTGGTAGATAAATCGGAAGTAACTTCCAAGTGAACAGCCTTTACGGATAAGCATATGAAAACGCAGAGGTAGGCCTTGACGATTTTAGCCTTGCGCAGGTTGGACGTTTTAATGATGAATGGACCTGCGAAATCGATCCCAACCTTGATAAAGGGTCTTGCCTCTCGCACGCGACTCGGTGGGAGATTGCCCATAAAGGGCTCTAAGGGTCTTGCCTTTAAGCGTTGACACCTAAGACATAAGAAGACTCGATGTCGAACGACGCGCCGAGCAGATAAAATCCAGTATCGCTGGGTGAGTATGTTGATGAGGTGATTAGGTCCCACGTGGAGGTGGACCTGATGATAGTAATCGATGATTAAATCCGTGATATGATGCCGCTTCGGTAAAAGAAGTGGATGCTTTGCACAGTATGATAGATTGGAGTGTCTAAGTCGACCGCCAACGCGCAGAAGACCTGAAGAGTCCACAAATGGATGAAGACGTGCGAACGGAAGTTTTAGAGCACGTTTATCCCGAATGCACTTCAGTTGCTCGGCAAAGGACTCCTCTTGTGCCAATCTGATGGCTCTATGCAGTGCTGCGTTGAGCTCTGGAGCGCTAAGAGGACCTGAGACTTTGTTGGTGGGATTCCGGCTGTTGTGTACAAACCGTAATGACCACGCTATTACCCTCTGTACCTTCGAGAGCGAGCTATAAAGAACGATAAAGCACGAAGTAGAGGGTTCTGCGACGGCGTCGAAAACATTGAACGACGATGCTGCTGGAGGCTTGAGTCCAGGGAGATCATTACATGCGGGTTGAGGTTGAGAGGGCCAAGAGACAGGGTCCTGTTTTAACCATGGAGGTGACCACCATAGCACATGGTTAACGAGGTCCTGGGGTAGCAAGCCTCTACTCGCGCAATCTGCGGGATTGAGCGCGGAGGGCACGTAACGCCAGATGACGGAGGGGACAAGACCTTGAACCTGAGATACCCTGTTCGCCTCGAATGTCTGTAATTTGTGAGGCGGAGTGCTGAGCCACGCCAAGACGATGCTAGAGTCGCACCAAGCTAACGTGTCAGTGATGACAACCTTGCCTTCCAATACCTGCGTAACGTGACTGAGTAGGCGAGCGAGAAGCACGGCTCCTGAAAGCTCGAGCCGTGGAATGGTGAGTTTCTGTTTTATTGGCGCGACTCTAGATTTGGAAAGTAGCAAATGCACTCCAACTTCTCCAGTAGAGTCGACCACCCTTAAGTAAACAACGGCAGCGTAGCCACGTTCTGATGCGTCGCTGAAACCCACGAGATCACAGCGAGCCGGTTGACTACTCAAGATGAATCTGGGTATCTTGGGAATATTTAAAAGATGGAATCCATCCAGGAATGCATCCCAAGCTTGAGTTGCTTCCTCGGGAAGTGGATCATCCCACGATAGTTCCATTGGCCATAGACGCTGCATGATTACCTTGGCGTAGAAGGTAATAGGAGCCAGATATCCGCACGGGTCGTAGAGCCGAGCGATGTTGGAAAGAATGTCACGTTTGGTGTAGCATTTTCCGAGCTTCGATACGCGGTACACAAAGCTGTCCGTACTGGAACTCCATTCGACTCCTAAAATCTTGAAGATGTTGTCCCCTTCTTCGAACCGAAACGGCGTTTCGAGGTGATCAGAAGGATAGTCTTCCAAGATGGCCTTGCTGTTGCTTGCCCACTTCCTTAGTTGAAAACCTCCTTGGGCCAGCACATCAACGATCTGCCTTTGCAGCTCCTTAGGCGACTCTACGTCTTGGCTCCCGCTGATGACGTCGTCAACGAACGTGTCTTCCTGTAAAACGCGAGCCGCCGCGGGGTACGAGTCCTTGTTGATGATAGCTAGCTCGTGTATGACGCGCATGGCCAGATACGCTGCGCTTGAGACGCCGTATGTGACAGTGGTAAGCTCGAACTGCTGGAGTGGTTTATCAAGCGATTCTCTCCAGAATATAGTTTGGAATTTGCAGTCATCATTATGCATCCGAACCTGACGATACATCTGTTTGATGTCGCTCGTGAAGACGATGGCGTGAGTTCTGAAACGTAAGATAATATCCTCTATATTCTGCTGGAGTTTAGGACCTGGCATCAGAACCTGATTCAACGACACCCCAGTGCTACTGGTGGCAGAGGCGTCGAAGACAGCTCGAAGCTTCGTAGTGCTGCTGCTTTCCTTAAGAACGCCATGATGAGGGATCCAGTACCTACTCCTGGATGGGGTACCAGCAGTAGGTCGCATGTGACCCGATTCAAGATAGTCTGCCATGAATACCGCGTACATGCTCTTTAATTTTGGGTCCTTGAGAAGCTTGCGCTCCAAGTTGTGAAACCGCTTGAGTGCGTTGTTGCGTGTGTCACCCAAGGGCTTACACTCAGTCTTAAAAGGCAGCCGTACGATATATCGCCCAGTCTCGTCGCGGGTGTGGGTCTCTACAAAGTGCCTTTCACATTGAAGATCCTCTGGATCCTGTGCAATTTTTATGGGAGCCTCTTCCACCTCCCAAAATTTATTTAGGGTAGATTCCAAATTGGTTGAACAATGTAGAGCCACAATGTTGTTAGAAACAGCAAATTCGATGGGAGCTGCGCCCATCAAAACCCAACCAAATATTGACGCGTATGCAGTGGGTAGACCGGTACCCAGCTGTAATCTCCTCCCATCAAAAACTTTATCATAGAGGTCTACACCTATGAGAAGGTCAATGGGGCCTGGAATGGTACATTTTGAATCCGCTAGTGAAATGTCCTTACACATTCCCAGGACTGACGGAGATACCTGAATGCTAGGAAGGTTCCCTGTTATGCGCTTAAGAATAACCGCAGATGTCACCAAGGCAGGCTGAGATGAGTCGACCAAAGAACTTATTGAGCATTCTATGCTGCCACTGGTATGCTGAGCATTTGAACCTCCTAAACCATATAATAAGCCAGAAGTTGAGCGTGGAAGACGCAACTTCTGAGCTAAGTTTTCCGTGATGATTGATACTTGGGACCCGCAGTCTAGTAGAGCCCTTACAGTGTGCAGGTGCCCATTGATATCCTGTAGACCGACCAAAGCCGTGCACAACATCATGGTAGATTCACTGCGAATACCATGACTGTGAAAAGGTTGAACAGCAGAACTTAAGGTTGTATGTGCAGCCTCAGAGCAAGAAGGCTTTGGTGCCGGAGCAGGAGTTAGAGCAGGTGATGATGCAGATGGCTGTGCAGCCTCTTCCTTCAGGTGATCGATATGTAATTTAGAATGATGACGACCATTGCATATTTGACACCTACTTTTAGACTGACACTTGTTCACTGAATGTGTCCGCAGACAGCTATAACATAAATGTTGAATTGTGACAAATTCCCTACGCTTTGCTGGTGTCATATTATTAAATTTGTCACATGTATAAAGTACATGCTCACCATTACAGCATACACATTTCAGAGAATTAACGGTGAATGTCAGCTTAGGTTGATTATTTAGTGCTGCGGTAGCCGGGGTCTTTGACCCGCTGACAGTTTCCAACACCCGAAGATGAATGTCCAGGAAGCCGAGAAGGTTTTCAAATGTTGGAATGTCATTTGGAGTACTGCTGTGGTCCACTTCGAACTTACCACGCAGCTCCACCGGAAGCTTCCGCAGAACAATATGAAGCAATATAAAGCTCCATGCCTTAATGTCAAACCCTAGCGCTTGCAATGCCTGAGTGTTTTCTTTCAGTGCATTTACAAACTTGCGTACACTAGTTTGATTTTGTTGGTTACTCAAGGATAAAATGGCCTCCAAATGTTTATCAGCTATGAGCCTTTTGTTCTCATACCTTTCCTTCAAAAGCCTATATGCAATAGTGTAGTTTTCCCCGGAAAGCTCTAAATGTCTAACTAAACTCAATGGTTCCTTTTCTAAAACACTAAGCAGGTAGTGCATTTTCTGAACAGGTGATAGCTCTGCATTATTGTGAATAAGACTATCATACATAGCAATAAAATTTGGCCATTCTGTGTACATACCAGAAAAGTGTGACAATTGAATTTTAGGTAAACAAACCTGGTTTGACTGTGAACAACTTGGCGTTGTTGTTATGATAGATTCTTGTAACACTTGAACGGAATAGTAACATTTCGTAGAATTTATTGAACAATGCGTCAACATTAGAACGAACGCTTAAATCTTCGCAATTTGCCATGAACACATTGTAAGCCTCCTGAAACCGATCACGAATGTTGTCTATATCCCTATATCGAGCCTTGAAGCTCGCTACGCGCATCGGATCCTTACGAGACGAGCCGCTAATGTCTGCCGCTAAGTTATACAGTGTTGTCATGAAATTACCTTGAACATTCATAGCAATAAAACTAGTTTTCTGCTGTGAATCACCAAAGGAATCTATGGGGGCATTATACGCATCCAACTTATCTGCTTGTTTAAGTTTATCCGGCATTATTCCGTACGTAAACAAACAGAATAATATTAATCCCAGAGGTTATGTCCCTCAACTTGAAATTGAATATGACAATCACAACTGACGTTAAGAATGTCAGTGTTGCAAGCGTAATGATTTAAGGCCTATGCACACGCACCAGTCGTAAGTTGGATAGAATGTCATCCAGCAAGTCGGATGACTAGGGATGATAGTTTACCGGTTTTGTCTATGGTTGCAAAGTTAAGAATCTACCTACGGAAATTAATAAAATGTAACGATGAATTACCAAAAATGAGATGATTTGCAAATAATGAATTTAGAAATAAGAGATGATGTCACCTTGTAATTAATATTTGGGGCGAAGGACCAGGAATGAAGTGGCAAAAAGGGAAAGTGGTGGAAAACGCGTACCTGGTTCAAACGTAGCGCTGGCTGCAAGATGTTAAGGCTGCCGGTCTTACGCACTTCTCTTCTTAAAACTTCTGCGTTGATGTGCCGATTAAATTATAACGTCGATAGGTATAAAATGGTTAGTTCGAAGCCTTTGGCGAGTGACGGAATGGAGATAGTACTCGACATTGACCGACCCGAACCGTATCTAGAGCTGAACTGGTTGATTGACAGCGATGTCAGTTGATGTCTTCATTCTACCCGCGTTTTCCAGGGATAGGAATATGAAAGGTATTGGAGGGTGGGTGACATTAAAGCTGACATGAATTGTAGATAATCTATACTAAACAATACGTCTAAAATGTACAGTAATAACGGTTTACCTTTTGATCAAACTGAATTGAATAGCGTTGTTTATTTGTGAAGTCACTTTTTCATGTAAATCGTATTCACTAATACACCAGATGAGTAACATTGTATGAGGTCTGACGCCTACCGTACATTCGATGAATAGTGACAGAATTTTCTAAAAAAAACACAACGAACTGCGTAGTTTTAAAACTCTTTAGAAACCTCGTTGCGGTTGGACAAAGATGTCGGATGACAAAGAAATCTGCTTCACCGAGTCATTAAAATGAAATGTTATTTTACCTTGTGACAAAATTTTAACAAAATGAAAATTCATTACAAAAACGTTACAGACAGTTACTGTTATTTTTAAAAGCTTACTCGTATACATAGGTGCATCGCGATATTTATTTACCTTTCTTTTCGACGTTTCGACGCAGTTCGCCTATTATCTATTATATAATAAATATTAAAGTGTTCTATTAAGCCTGTAGTAGTTTCGCTTTCCAGTTTTGTAATTTAAAACCCAAAGTAAGTAGGTAGATAGTACTTTATTACGAATTTAAATATGTTGTTCCGGGGATATCTTTTAGGATTGGTGATGTCGTAATATTTAGAAGTAAAATTAGTTGTCCACTTTAAAACGCGAAGATTCACCATTTGGCCAACAAAATAATCTGATGTTGGTTCCCTACCCGAAAGTCAACTCAAAAGGGGAAGTAAAACACTACAATAAACTGTATATATGTTGCAGGGAAATGGTCAAAACAGAGATTTGATCAAATCTCTAAGGGATATGTTTTTTATACGGATTTTACTTTGATGGTAAATCCATTACCATTCCGGTGCAGGAAAATAGTCAATATATTGCAAGGGAACCTGTATATTACGTATTAGTCACCTGTTCCGGCTCGGAACGTAAATTTTCCGTAGCATACGTTACTGCTTAATACAAAAATAATTTGAGTATGAGGTGCCGCATCGTTACCGACGATTTTTCAATATAGTCATTTGAGATGTTGCTACCGTTAGGAAGCTTGAGTCTTCTAGGTACATGTTACTACACGCCTCCCTAATATTTTACGCAAATAAATTCAAAGGTGTGCGTAATATGCCCTGGGCCAGCATGGAGACCCCTGGTCATTCACTGACATATCTATAAGACGAGACGTCAGTCCAGCAGTGAGGTCTATGATACTGATAACGATGAATTGTGAGATAAAAAGGCCCAGATTCTTTACAGAGGGCAATGGCACCCTAAACAACAGCCCGGAATACCTGATAGTATAATAAGTGCTTTATTTTCGCTGTACGCGTAGCGACTATAGGCAGCGTATTGTCATGCAGGGCACGAAGAAGGAGATTTTTATTCGTAAGTGATTAAATAGGGGGTTTAAATTGAAATTCTTTGGTTGGTGCGTCGCGAATGGTAAGAGGAGTAAGGTGAGAGATGTTTAATTTAAATTACATTTTTAGTGTCCGTGTAGTGATTTATGTAATGTAGGGTAGATAGACTTCGTGCATGACAATAGCAAAAAACGCGGCATTAAGGGGAGGCATCGATTTTTCTAACCAGGGGCCCCGCGATATGCAGCATTCTTCGGGAATCGTTTTTTTTGGATAATTATCAGTAAATATATACATATAATAGAATATAAAAACTTCATTTTTTAACCATGTTACATAGATGGAAACAAATATCACAAGTACTGAATTCCGAAGGTTGACATTTCGGGTGTACAAAATTTTGACAAAATTATTAAAATTATGCATCTTAGACGAAAGTTTAAAGGAATCTTTTAAAGAATTCAGAACTCTTTAATTACATTTAAATGTTATGCCATCTACCACTTTTAATTCATTAGGAAGCTGATTTAAAACTCGAATGGATCTAAGAAATGTGCTTTTGCCATGAGTTTTCTTTTATAGTTATACGCAATGTTAAATTGTACCTATACTGAATGCGTTGCATTGGGAAGCTATTGTTGTGAATGTATCTGGAATAGAATAATTATAACTGTTTTTACAGTACATATGGTGCTACTTTCCCGCACTAGTGCGGAAAAGAGCACTTTTCGTGCATATGTCGAAACTTTAAAGAGCCATATGTACAGTAAAACGTTGTACGATACACGTGCGAATAGGTAATTCGGCACTTGTATCGTAAATAACTATTTTTTGAAACAATTTTGCGCGATCAGATGTGGAGTGGATCTTCGCACATCAATACTAAATTATTATAAATGCGGAAGTGTGTCTGTCTCTAATAAGTCTGTCTTTTACTTCTTCACGTTTAAACGATTTGAATAGATGTCGATGAAATTTGGTATATATAAAGATCGTTTGAGTCCCAGGGAAGGTTTGTATGGAACTGCGATATAAAGTTTCTAATAAACTACGAAGTAGAGATAAATTTTTGTTTTTTATCTCATTCGCATTTTGTGTGCTGATCTCATCATCCTCCTAGCGTCATTACCGGCTATACCCTAAAGGCGCCCTACGTCCGTTTTGACATCAAATCCCAAGATTTGGCATAGGCACTAGTTTTACGAAGCGACTGCCATCTGAACTTCCAACCCAGAGAGAAAACTATAGACCTTACTGGGATTAGCCCGGTTTTCTCGCGATGTTTTCCTTCACGTAAAAGCTAATGGTAAATAATCCGTACGCAAGTTCCGAAAAACTCATTGGTACGAGCCGGGATTCGAACCCACGAACAGGTTACCTCTATTTCGAATTTCATTTAAATTCGTTCAGCTGTTTCTGCGTGATAACATTGATAACAAACATTCACATACAATTAGGTAACAAAATGTGTCAATTATGGTACAAGCCTTGGCCCGGTAACGAGCCCAAACTCAACGGCGTTACGTCGGTTAAGTACTGAATTCCCATAGCCACGTTCTGTCTTCATCATCAGATCAGCTCGATGGTACCATAATATTTAATTGTCATCCAAACTATTCAGAATTTCAGCTCAATCGGTCACCGGGAAGTGGGTCAAATTTAACTTTCAAGGTTTCATTACAGACCCCGACCGCCACTTGACAGCCTCATGCTTGAACCACTAGACTTCCGTATCTTCGTGTGCTGATCTAATGTGTCTAAATAAGCATGCAAAATATATTGCGCGAGGTACATTGAAATGAGATTAGAATGCGAAAGAGACAAACTTGATTAAGTGCCGTATCTGTGAATCAATCGAGAATTTATCTCAATAATCGTAAAGTCGTATCGAGCCTCGGGTCGTCTTGTAATCGTATCGTAATCTGTGTTCAAAACATAAACAAACAAATGGAGACTTCTGATCTGTTACAGTGGAGTTATTACATGCAGTATTTCGACTGCATACATAAAACAAACAAACTTTTTACACTAGCAGTCTATGGACTAGTTATACCCAAAAAGCCAACAGTGCCCTGCGTGTAGGTACTGTACAACAACCTGTTCCGGGCGATGGTGGGGCTTCCTCGACATTGCAGTGCCTCTGGCATGTTTGCTGACGCACACACAGACGACTTTTATGCGCTCATGCGCAAGAAAGTCGCTGCCTTAATACGCCGAGTGAGGGGAAGGCCCAACAGCCTCCTGCAGGTCGTGGCGGGCAGGCAGGACATTCGTCTCTGTTACATCGACAAGCGCTTGACATACTATGACGCACTGTGACAGCTGAAGACTATGGGACGGTGCCCGTAATTGCCTGTGTTGGGCCACCTCATTGAACGAATTACTCATGCGCGTTGGGCCTATCTTTACAAAGTAATATATATGTCGCAGTATGATAGATAAAGCCGTTATATAGTTATAACCCTAGGGATATAATTATATGTCGTAACATAGTCATAAGAAAGTGATTCATTACTATCTTACTGGGAATATAACTATAATACGTCTTTAGTTTAGTGAAATAATTGTAGGTAGGAGTGCGGCGGTGCGGCGGTTTATAATTTTATTTTTCACACACACGTTAATTATTTTAACCTAACCTAAACCTAGCCTAATCGACAGCGTCTCGACGTCACCCCGCTACGCGGGGTGCCTACTTCCGCTCTAAGGGACACTAGTGAACCCTAACCTAACCTACAATGGTATTCCTAGTAAGATAACTATCTTACTAGGAATATGATTATAATACGTACTGTACGGCATATTACTATATCTCTAGGGATATAACTATTACCTCCGCCGCACCGCCGCACTCCAACCTACAATTATTATTTCACTAAACTTAATCCAGTAATATAACTATATCACTAAACTTGATCCAGTAATATAACTATATCACTAATCATATCATAATCATAATCGTATTATAGTTACATTCCCAGTAAGATAGTAATGAATCGCTTTTGTATGACTATGTTACGACATATAATTATATCCCTAGGGTTATAACTATATAACGGCTTTATCTAACGTACTGCGACATATTATATACCTATGGACGTAGGTATTAAAATGTTTTGCACTACTTAGACTTCTATGTTTTTTTTTGTTCGCTGCTTCGAAACATATCGACCTCAAAGAAAGAAATAGAGAAAGAAAATACGATATCAATGACGTGAGTGACCCATTTCATTATATTGTAATATGTCTGAGACTCACGATTTTTCTCAAAATGAAATGTGACGTAGTTATAATACTGTGGTATTGAATACTGCATGTGTATTGTGTAGGTCTAAGGTCGAGCCTAGAGCCAGCTGACCTGGGGTTACGGCTTCATTTAGGTTTAGGATCGCTTGATAGGGTTTTGATGCGGATAGAGTTCATCGAGATTGTCGGGCTACATTATAATGATGAGGGGTTAAAGTGCTGCATAAACATAAAAAGGTGGAATAAGAAATAATATGTACACGCGGCATGAAAAAAAAAAACACACGGCATTTAGTAATTAATAACTAAGAAAAGTGGAATAACCCCAGACATTATCATTTCGAAGTACAATATCTCAAAAGCGGCTCAACCAATTTTGTTGAAACGTCGTTAAGAACCATTTTGATGACCTTACCTGAAATTGGTCCCTTTAGGAGCTACGATGCCACAGACAGACATAGACATACACGTGTCGATACAAAACACGCACTCACAACACAACGAATTTGCTTGGAATATGCACACCGATATATATGTATATGGTAATGCAAGTACCTAATACCGTTATTGTCACAATGACTTTCATATCTCCGCAGTATTTTATTTCTAGATTACGAGAATATAGGTATGTCTTCTATTAACATTTTCGCAAACATAAACTACGAACACTCTACAGCGTAGTTTAGCAACTCGTACATGTACTAAACTACTCGCCAGGAGAGGCTCGAGTCGATCGCGGTAATTATATAGTCTGGTGAACCTTCGAGTTTGGCGCGGGATTTCTGAATTTCCGATTCTATTATGGTATTTAATAAAAGTTAAAGCGGTAATTATTGTTCGATAACTTTTGCATGGTGTATAATCATCAATGTCGAATTTGTAAAGCATGGAATTCGATCATAGTAAGAATGACATACAAACCAACAAACAAACTCACGCTCTATAATATCTCAAAAGAACTAGGACTCAGTTTTATTTCCCATTCAATTTTCTCGGATAAAGTATAATAACAATCGTGAAATATATAATATATTGAACCTTATCTACTAGAGACGACCGCCACATACTCTCAATTTTTCTTGCACTATACCTCTTGCTAAGTGTTTTAATAAGAGAGAGACGGATAGTGCGAGAAAAATCGAGAGAGCCAGCGCGCGATAGCCGTGCTGTATAGTTAACGATTTCATCGTTTGGAAATGAAACTAATGCGAATAAAAAATACATGAGAACATTCATACATACATATAATAGGCTACATGTTTCGAACTCTTGGAAAAAAATACTCACCTTGAAGAAGAACACCCGAAGAGTTCGAAACATGTCGCCTGTCGTGTTACTTAATAAGTGAGGTTAACCGTAGATTAATAGGAGTATTTTAGACATGTCTCACAAAAGTTTAAATTCAATAATGCGAACAAATGTTCGTCTTACCTATACATCTATGCTATTTACGAGTAAGTCGCCCAATCTACTCGCTCGCACTCAACAGCCTATAATAAATACCACAATGGCGGGCGCGATAACACCACACAGATTAACTCGATCCTTCCATACTAGGATTAATTGCCTCACGTTCTTTCATTCCCGCTTTATACGTTAAAGGCTTGCACCAGAGCGGAGAAATTAAGTTTTAAAAATCGGCCAAGTGCGTGTCGTGCCACGCGCAATGTAGGGTTCCCTAGTTGCCTGTTAGTTACATCGACACGCGCGCGCCAACTAAATGGTTGCGTCGGCCGAATTTGTACGAAAGTTGGCCTTTCTAAGTACATTTTAAGTTAGTCGACTATTACTCGGTAACTAGTACTCATGTTTATTGAACGAGTGAGCGAGGCGAATGAAGCTTTCCGTTTCATCTTCGGCCAGAAAAAAACGTATGCTCGGATGTCCCGCTCTCCGGCTCTCCAGCTATTCTCCTACAGATTGCATTTTTCAACTAATTCTCGTTAAATGTTGTTAGCAGGTTTGTAGAATAATTTTTAATCGATTCAGTTTTTAAAAAACATACTGTCGAGTTCGAGAGCTCCCAGATCCACCAGTTTCTAATGTTTTTTTGTTAACAGCGTAATATACGAACACCCTGAAAATGTGTTTCGCTCGATACTTTCTTTTATTGACGACCAGTGCTAATTTAATATTTAGACAGTTAGAGACCCTGCCTACGAAGAGTACGAAGCTGACGGTCCTGAGGGGATACCGCAAAACGAAAATGAACTTCGTTCGTGTATCTCCCTCTCTATCGCCCGAACTAGCAAGTCCGACAGAGACGGAGATATAGAAACGAAGTTCGTTTTCATTTCGCGGTAGCCCCTCTGGGTTCAAACAGCGGGAATTGCAAATATGTAACGTCCCTGGAGTCGCAAGCGTTCATAGGTTACGGTAATCACTTACCATCATAAAAAAAAACGGGACATCAGTAAGCTCACGTCAGACTACAAAATATCGCATTACCGATTTTTGCTTCTGTTCATCATCATCATCATCATCATCAGCCTATATACGTCCCACTGCTGGGCACAGGCCTCCTCTCACGTATGAGAGGGAATTTGCTTCTGTTGCAGGGCCCATATTGTACATTACAAGTTCGATTTCAATTGTTACAGCGAAAGATGAATTGCTGACAGATAACGATTTATTTATTTATTTATATATCGTATGACAAATCAGTATTTAGAACCGTGAGATCTTGAAAAAGACAGTACGGTTGCCAGGTTGTTGCACTTCTAGCACCGCCCAGGAGTCACGTGTAGGGTAGCGATGGGTAATTCCTACGGACGTGGTGCAACTTCGACCCCCGATAACGATTACTTGATGTGTTTTCAGGGTAAATATATTTAATTACTTAAGTAATTTATTCTGCACGGTTTCGATTTTCTTTTTTTCATTTAGTTCGCCAAACACAAGTGTTTAATGGAGAGTTCACTTTCTTTATAAAAAAGGGTACCTTCCTACCTTATGACTAAAAATATCAATAAACCTACCTGTTAACCTACAATAATAAAAACTATTCGGACGGTTTTAACATATGTGAGGCCTTCAATGATTTTTTCCATTCTGTATTTATCGATGGCTCTGTTCCCGATAAACACACTTTTAGACCCGAGTTTTTAGATAACGGTGCTGCCTCAATTTCAAACCTACAGGTCAGCGTATCCACTGTAGTAAGATCGTTAAGTATACTATCTGTTGACAAAGGACCTGGTTCTGACGGCATCCCTCCTATATTTTGGAAAAACTGTGCGAAATCACTGGCTCTGCCTATCAGCATAATGTTTAATCGTTCTCTTAGCTTAGGCATTTTCCCTCTCATATGGAAAAAGGCAAACATTGTTCCCATACATAAGAAGGGCTCACGAACAAATATTGAAAACTATAGGGGTATTTCTGTGCTTAATACGGTTGGTAAGATATTTGAGAAAATTATATATAACGCGATTTATCCGTGCATCCTAGCAGGTATATCTGATAAACAGCATGGGTTCCTGAGAAAACCTTCTACCATCTCTAATCTGGCATGTTTCTCTAATTACGTTCTTAAAAATATGGATAAAGGTGGACAGGTTGACGTGATCTACACCGATTTTGAAAAAGCCTTCGATCGTGTGGATCACGTCATCCTACTAGAGAAATTATTCAGACTGGGAATACGAGGAGACCTTCTTCGCTGGATAAAATCTTATCTGACCAAAAGATCACAGGCGGTAGTTCTTGGAGGTTACCGTTCAAACTTCTGTGAGATTCCTAGTGGCGTACCACAGGGATCTCATTTAGGGCCTCTCTTTTATTGCGCTTACTTGTATGACATCACTGACTCCTTTACAAATGCTAAACATTTATTGTATGCCGATGACAAAAAAATATTTTACGTTATCAAAAGTCCTGACGATTGTATGGCATTACAGGCAGACCTTAATCAATTACAAAACTACTATACTAAAAATGTTAATGTCAAAAAATGTCAATGTATAAGTTATACACGTAAAAAACGTCCTGTCAGTTTTTCATACAATTTTGAAGGTACCACAAATTTAGGTGTTACGTTCGACAGTAAATAAATGTTTTCAGAACACGTTGATTATATTAGTAATAAGGGTTTTAGAAATCTAGGTTTTATCCTACGGTCTTGTAAAGTCTTCAAAAACATAGAAGTAATCAAACTGCTATATTTTGCGTATGTACGCAGTACTCTCGAATATGCCGGCCCTATTTGGTCTCCGAATTATTCTAAATACATTCATCAACTTGAGCGTATTCAAAAAAAAATTATTAACCACCTTAACTTTCGTCTACACCTACCTCCGTCATCCTATGAGAACAACTGTCGCAAACATAATCTGCTGCCGCTTGTCGATAGGCGCAAAGTCATGGACATGTGTTTGTTATATGACATACTGAACTATCGCTTGGACTGTCCCGAATTGGTCTCTCAAATAATGTTTAATGCTCGTCTTCGTCGCACTCGTCATACCCCAATGTTACACGTGCCAATGCATGGCACCAATTACGCTAAGAATAACGTGCTCACACGAATTGCTCGAACTTATAATGCGGATTTCAGTAGCGTAGATATATTTAGATATTCAAAGGCATCTTTTAAAATGCAAGTAATTAATAGTGTTAAGAATAAGCAGCATAAATAGTTTTAGAAATAGGTAACTCACCTCTTATCATGTTTAAAAATGTTTAGTATTGTACTTAAGTTACTAAATCTATTTGTTTAGAGTAAATTTGGATTAATACAATAATATTGTCATTAGGATAAAATATAGCAATATATTCTCATTTGCGGTAACCTATATAGATTGACATCCTTGGTTATGCTTTCATCTTCAAAAAAAAATCAATTATTTAAACTTTTTTTTTTTTTAAACATCTCTCTTTCACACATGTTATGATGGTTCGTTCAACTGTCAACTTTACATATCAAGTTATCTAGGTAAACCTGTAATTGGCCATACTACTGTGTATTATAGTATAAGTTACATACCTTGTATCGCTGTTGGTTTTCTGAATAAATAAATAAATAAATAAATAAATAAAAACTTATTTCCGGTAAGAAATGATTTTTTTTTTAAACTACTTCAGTGCAATAAAATAATAGAAGTATGAAAATCGAAACAAAAAACATAAATCTATTTCCTACTTAGTAATAAAACAATTGAGCAACCCTCGCTACAACTGAATTGCTTCCGAAATCAAATACATCGTTTACTTCAGTCCACTGAACACACCAACCAACGAAAATACCAACTTTTTTTATTATTCCTAACACTATTGACATGACAATTTCAAATGTGTGCCTTATTTCGCAAAACTCAAGTTTGTTTTTCGAACAAAGTAGAAGGCTATGGCTAGACGCTATCATCATAATGTCTTTACTTATTTTTCACCTATCTTCCTCTAATGTCATATTTCAGAAGAAGACGTAAACTATCACGCGTCTGCTTTAAACCCCCTCGCCTACGTCTATTTTATTGGTTTGCCCGCCGGTCAGAAAACCCCTAATTTTCTGGTTCATTTAACAGACTTATGGTCTATGGAAGACTTCGCGGCGCCTTCATAGATTCGCCATTAGATTGCTTTTCCCCTAATAAATATACTCAACGTCAAAAGGGAGAAATAAAAAAGTCGAGGAAAATACAGTTGTAGTTTTATTCATAGAATTTATTTGTTTAGTTGCGATCTACAATAGTTTACACGTTACTACCTTACTTTAATATTTAAATTAAGTTCCTGCCTTGAGTACATTCTATGTACTACTTGGTTTCATTACAGAAACAGGAAGACACAAATATTCTTAGTTTTATTCTTACACATCCAGATTAACATTTTAAAGCGATCGTAACATTTGAAGAAGTTTGTCTGAAAATTACGGTATGTGCTAAACTTATTTGGCTTTGGTTGAAAAAGCAAGAATAGGACTGCATTCATAATTTGTATGTATTGATAACATAATAAGTATAATAACCTACAAAAAGATGTAAGCTTCCATAAAAAAGAGGCCAAGTCTCGAAAATCTTCCACCTTTCCATCACACAACTTTACTGCATTTATGGATTTTTGCATACCTATAACTATGCAGTATTGTGTCAAGTCACAAATATTTATTTAGCAAGCGAATAAAGATTAATAAGAATGCCTAAGACTTGGCTCTACGAAATATCACACAACTTTTTACGGTGGAGGAGTTTCGAGTTTCGAGACTTGGCCTTTTTTACATGGAAAGTTTTTATGGGACTAAGTACTGTATTATTTTCAAAGCGACACGAAATTTAACCGGTTCAGCTTGTAATGTCCACATGCCGGGATGTTCTCTTTTACAGGTCCCATATCTCAACCGATTCTCGTGATATTTTGTGAGCACGTAACTTTTCTAACGCACGTTAGGACAGCTGGACTATCATTCTCCCATACAAACAGTTACATTTAGATCTGCAGGTCGGTCACGTAACGCATTGTACGTGCGTTAGGTAGATCTAAATGTCAAATTTTATATAGAAAAATGACAGTTCGACGTCCTAACGCGCGTTGATAACGTTACGTGATTACCCCTATGAAGCACGTACAATGTGTTACATAATAATCGACCCAACCAGCTGGTTGAATATTTTTTCAAAAAAAACTATTCTTGTAAGGTACGAAGCGCCACACAAAGCCAGAATAATCCAATGAGGAAAAGATGGCGATTCCTGATAGTTTCCATAGTGTCTCCGTGATAACGGTGGGCGTATTGGATTAAGTAATTGACCAGATAATTGAGCGGGAATCAAAAGATTTCCGGCCATTGTTAAGGCTTTATCCATTAACGGAAGGACAGATAAGGTTAATGGAATTTCGGAAATAAAAACTGAGATGTACTTCAATAACTATAAGTAGGTAGTTATTCTGAAAAACATTATTAACTAATAATTATTTGCTTGGACAAGTCATTCACATTGTGTTAATTTTTGTCTGTGACATTTATACTAAAACACCGCTCTGTTAGAAAATAATATGTAAATTATCATCTCGTTTATACTTTAGAAAATGTAGTTCTCTATTTTGTAGTTAGTTAGTAGCTGTGGATTATAATTCCATAAATATTTATTCTCTCCTCATTTTAGTATTTATTTAATCTCAACTTACTTATTACTATTTCAGGTATAATTAACGAGAAAAGCTTACAAAGTTAACTATTGTCCCAGCAAATTTCAATCAAAACCCCGGCAATTACCAAAAACACTTGCAAGTTGAAGACGCTTTTTCATTAATTACCGCCAAGGAACAATATAGGGGGCTCCAGCAATCGCGCACTCCTGCAAAATTAATATTGACGCTCCTTGTTATACAGCCTTTATAATAATACTGCTTAAATTTCGTTAACTCTCCGTTGATGACTCTGTGGTGAATTTTATATGTTGCTTAGTTGGAATGCGGTATTGGTTTTTTATGTATGGAATAGTTTGATGTAATGGATATTTCATATTATTTATAATACCTTATACATTTTACAGTCTTTAAAAGTACCTACTTGTTATATTACTTTTTCATTTGAAACTTAAGATAATGCTTCTTTTGTTATGCTTTAAACCAAGTTTTTTTAAGTTCATTTTTATTTTGATAATAGCATAATTATTATTCACATGTGTCTTACCAACTAAGGAAGAGCTGTGCCTCTTAGCACAGGTATTTACGACTTAAAAACGAAATATTAGCAAATAAAGATTCTATAATAATTCTTGACAGTCGTTTTGTGATCGTTGAATTGATCACCGACAGAACGTTTCATATACGAGCATTGTGTTTAAAGGACTTACCAACGAATAACCATTCACCGACACCCGTTTCTACGATATAATCATTCATAACAGAAACCAGTCGCTGAAGAAGAAGAGAAACTTACCTCAATCTAAAAGACAATATCCTCTCAAACACTAAAAGCGGCACGTGCTCAGACATTACTCACACACGCATCATAAAAGAAAGTAAAAGAAAAAAATAATTTAACACAGAAACACTTTCGAAGAGATAAAAGGAAGCGTGAAAGTGGGAAAGTTCTAACAATTCCAAATTCGAACTGAACTGGGCTCAAGGTACCTCCCTGTGGCACCCCCCTTTGTCTAAGTTGGTATTTGAGCACGAACTAGCGGACCATTGTAAATATCGGAGTAAAAAGGTAAAAGATACAAGTTCCGGTGGTTCAAAGACAGACTCGTGAGATTAAAATTGTTTCAAGGAGTTTTGTCATGGCTGGGCAGTTGAATGCATTGTATTCTTCTACGCTTTGTTAGATTCGAATCACGTTAGCATAGGTACGGTATAAAAGGTGCTCACGTGGCAAAATTGTTGATAAACTATTGATTGTAATATATAGAAGAGAAATATTTCAGTTGCAGCCTGAATATGACTACCGTAATTGTTTGAGCATAAAGAATTCTGTTATATGAAATTAATTTGACCTACCACATTTTTATTATCAGTATTTATGTCAGTATTTAGTATATTACATTTAATTTTGTTTTTATGAATGAATTTCAATTCAAAAGTTTACGTGTTATGAATGTAAAGAAAGATCAGAGACTCGTTACAGTGATGGGACATGATGGATCTTGAGTATATCGGTAGGTACTTATTAAGAGTCCGCAGTAAGCTCGATTCTCCATACAAACGTAGTTACGCTCTCATTTTAAAACTACGTGTTGAATTGTAACGAAACTTTGCATGTTCAATGAAATGAGGTATACCTATGTCTGAAATTAGTTTACGTAGCTTCAGATACCATAATAAAACAGATACAGCGAATTTAAGTTTTTCATACAAAACTAGTTTTTGCTGTATTTACTTTGTTTTATAAATTGGAACCATATAAACTAATAACAGACATAGATATAACTCATGTCATTGTATATGCAAAGTTTCGTCACAATCCAAACACGTAGTTTTAAAAGGAGAGCGTAACTACGTTTGTATGGGAAGGTGAAATTCGGCCGAGCTTACTGTGGCCTCTTAATTGGTAAGTATAACGAACATTCTTGTGAACTTCATTACTTACCAGACAGGAACCGCACAAGTAAAAATAAATTAAATGAAACCGTATAAATACAACTAATCAAGACTGTAAATAAAAACAATGATTTCTAATTTGTTACTTTGGATTGATTTATTAAGCCAAAAAAGTCAATTTTAATGTGAATTAGTGATATTTTAGGCTGAGGAAAGAAAACGTGTCGCATACAAGGTACTAGCACTCGTACTGAGAATTTGGCGTCTACCTAAATAAAACAGAAAAAGGCAGATAGGCCCTAATTAATTGAACAAACATCAAAATATCAGATCACATTCGAACTTACTACGAGTAAGATAGGGATGGAATCATGTTATCTATCGGCACGGCTATCACGCGACGGCGCGCGAGCTCTCTCGATTTTTCTCGCACTATCCGTCTCTCTCTTATTAGAACACTTCGAACAAGAGGTGTAGTGCGAGAAAAATCGAGAGTATGTCGCGGCTGTCGCATGATAGACGTGCAGATCTTCACACGTCATTGTATCCGCTTACTTGCTCGCACGATGTATATTGCTGTCCCAGGCATAAATGTCTCTAGCTTAGTCTAATAAACGGATTCATGATGACCAGGCCCGTACTTTTTCCTACCGATGACGTAAACGGGTATATTCATTATTTTATGGCCCTTAAACGGATCGTTACGGATACTAACAAAACCGACAGTCAATGTCAATTGCATACATTTAGTAACAAAACCGATAGTTTTTTTTTTCTTTATTTAATAAAAAGAAGGCCTTCGTCGCTGAGCGATGATGCCGGCCTTATAGGTACATTCATATAGGTACTTACTATCTGCACTTAACTAATTTAATACTTAAGTTGTACACCGACAGGTTAGATGTGACTTTAGTATCACTTTAGTTAAAAACCTTAATCGGCCATTTTTTTTAAACTCCCCAAGGGATCCTGCCGTTTTCTCAAAAAGATTTTGGTCAAATTTCATTACCCAAACAAATTTTAGCAAATGTTTTATTTGTCAATGCTATCTTTGGCAAACTTACAATACGCATATTTTCATTTGGTCAAATTTTCTTTAAGCAGAATATTAGTACGAAAAATAGCATTTAAGCATTTGGTCATTTGCTAAATGTTTTATTAAGGCAAAAAAACTTTACACAATAAACATTTAGTCAAATTACTTGTTATGACAAAATATTATAAGGACAAAAATTGGAGTTTTTGTGTAAAGTAACTTTAACTGCCACCAGAACTATAGGTTAATAAAGAACTCGTATATGGCGGAGTACAGTTAGGTGCGACGACGAGCGCAGCGAGGAGGAGCGTGTTAGGTAGACCGCGACCGCGTCATTTATCCTAAGTGGTGTTGTCCTAATGGGCATTAGCCCTAACGATCTATAGCCATAACAATATTTATTCAATGAATAGGGTAATTATATAGGTCTAAGGCAGAGCCCAGTTAGGTACGACGACGAGCGAAGCGAGGAGGAGTGTTAGGTTGAACTGCGACCCTACAGCGCGCGAGCAGAGCGAGCGAAGCGAGCGTGCCGCGGTAGCGGCCGGCGACGCGCCAGAACCGAATTTTATGGCGTTTAGGTTACGTTAGGTTACAACTACGGCCCCTATAAAAGAAAGATATGAAATTTATTATGCAATATGACTTGTATATGAAATAAGCATTATATCGTAAAATCGCATTATATCGTCGATATAAATCATTTGCCTTAATTTTATTTGCGTAAAATATGTTTTGCCAACTAAAACATTTGACTTAATGAAAATTGGTCAAAACACCAGTTGGTAAGCGATTCATTGCCTTAACATTCTTAAACTAAATAAAACGTTTGCGTAACATTTTTTTGGGAAAAATAATATTGGCAAATCTTTATTTGGCAAATGAAATTTTGGGAAACATTTTTTGGGAACTGAAATTTTGGCAATTTCTTTTTGGTAAATCATTAGTAACCCACTCCCCAAACATGACGAAATTTCGTTCACAGCATGTTATGATAAATAAAATAAGTTTAATAAAGCTTATTGCTGAATCTCCAAAACCGAAAAATCGTAACAATATTCTTGTAAAGATGACATTGTTTATAAAGTTGTTATACAGAAGTAAAACATATACATATAATTGTGAAAATTACGTCAGCTAATGTTCATCTGAATGACAATGTCAGTCAAGTCCATTTTTGAAGAGCTAATTTTACTGACCAATGTTTTTTAATAAAAGTGGTTGTTGATAAGTCGTAACTGTTTGCGAAAAGACTATTAGATATCATTGTATGTGTGGTTTGACATCATCGGCACGAAAAATACAGGCTCTGACGATGACATACGTACATACATACATTCACGCTTTTATCGCTAATAGGGGTAGGCAGATCAAATGAAAGTTGTGTTCCAGTACCACTTTTAGCATAAATGTGAGTATAAAAGATCGTCATAATGTGATATCGCAGTGATAGGTTGCTAGCCCATCGCCCACAACACACTTCTACCCTGTTCCCTTAGTCGACTCTTACGACACCCACAGGAAGAAAGGGGGTGGTGCTATTCTAATCCGACACCACACAAGTAACTTACTTACTTGAGTCACTTTCATCGACTCAAGTTTCGATTGTTTCTTTCACCTCTCTAGTCTAAGATTTTCACAGCTGTCACCCGAACCAAGCTATTTTGAAAGCACTGTAAGTGACAGCAACCACTAACTAAATTCATCCTTTTTTGGAAAAATAATCGTTACTATTTTATTATTGGGGATAATTTTCATAAAGAAACGGTACCTAGTTATGCACATTTTGATATATATGTATACCTATATATTTTTACTAATGATTTATTTAAAACTTTTTACTCCTAATGACCCCAGGAATGCGTGGTTAAAATCTTTTAGATTCGTTGGGGGCACCGTGTATATACAAAACTGCGAATAATAGACCGAATCAAATGATGGATCTTTTTTTATAACTATCCAGATTAAACTACCTGTACTCCACAAAACGCTTTACGCACACATTTACATAAATCATATAAATATTTTTGGATACTTATAAGTAGCAGTCTCAGGGGCATTACTAAAATATATATCAAGCAAAAGACAGCAAAATCCTTTAAAAATGAACTGACGGTTGCATCCCGATTGTAGAATTAAATTTACCTCAAATTCCAGAAATGCAACGCTACGGAACCCGCAGAAGCAAAATGTCAAAGCATTGCATTCTTGGAATTCCGTCGCGCCATTTGTTTTCTGAGTCTTACTTACTGCGAATTTGGAATTCAAGAAAGTCGTTCCACAGTCGGATCGCGTATGGCCCGACTTAGCAATCTTTGTGTCAAAGGATCTTTTTGATTTATGCGTGACTGAGTGGTGAACTGGCGTTCGGCTGGCGTTTTTATTGTGAATTTTATTTGCATGTGGAATCGGTTTTGGCTGAGCGAGTGTGTATTATACGTGTGATCAAAGGACATTTATTCAATATATATTCCTAATAAATCTTTGACTCGCATCGCACAAGATTTCATTAAAAATGTTTCATATAAGTGGCAAATCCACGGCAAATAAAATTAAAAAAACGGCCAAGTGCAAGGCAGACTCGCGCACGAAGGGTTTCGTACCATTATCTTTAAAAACGGTAGAAAAATGACGTTTGTTGTATAGTAGTCTCCTTACATATTTATTTTATTCTGTTTTTCGTATTTCTTGTTATAGCGGCAACTTAAATACATCATCTGGGAAAATTTCAATTTTCTAAGTATCATTGTTCATGAGATACAGCCTGGTGACAGACGGACAGACAGACAGACGGAAGGACGGCAGAGTCTTGGTAATAGGATACCGTTTTAGCCTTTGGTTACGGTACCCTAACAATTTACACTGGCTTCACTTTTAAAAAGGAATAAAATAATACGTTGATTTGGAGTACAACAATGCAATTTGTAATATAATTCAAATATCAACTTATTAGTAATTAATCATTTCAAATCCGAGGATTCATTAAAAATATGAAGTTTAGTTATTTAATGAAATCAGTTAGCTTTTCAGTGACAGAAAACATCGCGAAGAAAGAAATCGGTCTTATCCTAATAAGACCTAGTTTTCCCTGTGGGTTGGAAGGCCAGATGGCAGTCACTTTCGTTAAAACTAGTGCCTATTCCAAATGTTGGAGTAAGGTATCAAAGCGGACTCCAGGCTCCTTTAGGGTACAACCGGGAATAACGCTAGGAGGATGATTCATACGGTATGAATCAATAAAATAACGTTAGGAGGATGATTCATACGGTATGAATCAATAAAATAACGCTAGGAGGATGATTCATACGGTCTGAATCAATGACTTGGTGCACTCACTAAATTTAATGCAGGAATTTACAAGACAATTAGAATTTTGCTTACCTACAGAAGTCTGGTTTAAAACTTAATTTATTGTTCCAGGTTCGCTGTTGTCGCGTCGGGGTAAGTCTACTTTAGTATGAATTGTCTATGTAGAATACGGTTCCCTTAAACGGGCATAAACAGCTCCTTGTTAGAGCCCTTTAATGTGCATTGCTCGAATCGCTCTTAGCCGATTTTTTCTGAAGCCCATTATTCAAAGATTGCAAGTTTTATGAAATCGTTAAATAGAGATCAGTTTTGTTAGGATGTTTTAGAAGTTTAACAAAGAAACATACGAGTACCTGCAACTACTACTATTGTTTCATAATTTAATGATAACTTGAAATGAACACCTAAATTCCTATTATAAGTTTGGTGCCTATTCACAAAATACGACGATTGAAAGTAATGTTCTTCCAAATGCATATATACGACTTCTTAAGTTAAGAAAAATTATATTTATCATGATTCATGTGATACAGACCTAGACGGAGAAAATTAATGAAGTTTTCAGCTCAAGTGTCAGACTTGAGTAAATATTTATCCAGGAGTAGCGAGTAGCAATTAGTACCGCCTATGGAATTTACATTTATTGCCTTTTGCGAGTGCAGCGTTAATATTAGCCCGCTCACTTGAAATTCATTAGCACATTTTACATTTAGGGCGAAAGCAAATTTGCTACCTACCCTATCTATGAACTCTGCGACGGAATTCGCAAAGTATAGTTATAGAGCCAGGCTAAATCCCTTATTTATATTTATTTTACAATTTTACTTGCTAAACATAGAAGTTTAGCAAAAAAGCCGAAAAAATTTGTTTTTTTTATCAGGTTAACATTAATGTACGTAAAAAATTGTGTTTTCTCATTTTAATTTTGTTCTATATTTGTCATAAATCACATTATCTCTTTTCTATTTCCTGTTTTGATTTGTATTTTATTTTATTTAGTCTTGTTCTCATTATCGCAAAGTATGACTTTGTTTTTAATATTGACATTTTATTTTTATTTATAGGACAGTAAAATTCAATGATAGCTTCTAAACCGCACTATTTCAACCAATATAACTACAGAAATTGGGTTAAGTTGTGAAATGCATCATATTTCATTCAAATACAATTTATATTTCCTAATCAGTGTTTAATGCTTGAGGTTAAAGGGCAAACAGATGCGATGGAAAGTCGTTTGTATTTACCATTTTGGCCAAGCGCTCAAAAAAATACTTAAGTACTAAATGTATTCGCATTTGTATGCACGCGGTTCTAATTCTAAATACTGATTTGCCATACGATGAATAAATAAATTTGATCAAGGAAGTCTTTCTTATCTCTTGATGTTTTCATTAAATGTATAAAAAACGTTTGAGATAAAAAAAACACAAAATACATTACGTCGTTCCTAAATTTTTATACTTCTTTGACAGACCGAAACCATTAAGAAAAGCATATGGCAAAGGCTTTGTTCCGCAAAAAAGAATCGTCAAAACGTTGTCTTTCCGCAAGGCAGAAATATTGATGGTAATGAATGATGTATTAGTGGTTACGTGCGGGGACATCAAATTAAGGGGGTTTACGTTGACGTTTTGTGCGTGCGTACCACCAGGGTTCCGTTTAAAAAGCAGAATAAAGTCTCAAATTGGCATACTGACGTCATGCTCTTTAAATTATACGCTGTGAAATATCACGTTTCGGGAGAAGCGAGACGAAATGACCATATCATATCTATTCGTTTGGTAGTTTGTTAGTGAATGAATAATCATAATATGAACATTGGAACTGAGTTTTGAACCAGAGGGGTAATCACGTTCCACCGTGCAAAAACATGTCATTTTTCCATATAAAATGCGTTACATGATTGACTTGCAATTGACCTTAACCTGTTGAGCTGAAATTTTGGGTACAAGTCAAATCAAATCAAATCAAAACAAAACAAACACAACACAGATAATAAAAGAACAAAATAAAATAATAAATAACACATTTTCTTTGCAACGAAATGGACCCAGCTCAGCATGTTGCTAGCTTTGCAGCCAGCGCTGGTCTTCCGCAGGGTCCATTTGGTGAGGACACGGAAAAAAAAAAAGTAAATACACACAACTAAAATTCAAACACAAGACTTACAAAAAAGGAATAAACAGCCTTTTTATATTAAATAGTAGTAATTGTTTGTTGGCCTGCAAAAAGTTGCATCCCAACAAACCACTACCTATAAGCGAACATTACTACCAACAGAAAATAAACTAAACACCATAGAAGAAGGTGAGGGAGTGTTAAATGCAGCTAGTTTCAAGGCACAGATTCTCCTGTTAATGCTGATGTTCTTGCATTAATTTTTTGAGATCTATTCTAAATCTATTAACGTCCGGCAGGCTTCTAAGCGGCGGCGGGACATTGTTCCAGCACTTCATGGCTGCATAGTGGAAACTTCCTCGGAAAGTATAGTTTGGATAACAATTCAATATTATAGTACCATCAAGCTGATTTGATGATGGAGACAGAACGTGGCGACGGGAATTCAGTAGTAAACCGACGTAAACCCGTTGATAGTTCAGGCTCGTTAGACTCGTTATATTTACTAAACGGGACTTAATCGCGTATAATTAACGTATTTATTTACCTTTTCGAGGCTTCCCGACGTTTCGGATGTGTCACAACATCTTTGGTCGCGTGACGAACTGGCTTAAGCGGGTATCAATTATCTTCTTGCTCCGCGGGTTTACCGAACTACCCGCACTTAAGCATTGTTAAGTAAATATAATGTGAGATAATCGTGAAAGTCTAATTCGTAGAATCATCTCAATGAGTTATTGGCAACAAAAGCTTGTACCATAAGAAACGTCGTGATTAGCCGCCGAAGATTGAGACTTATTGACGTAAAGAAGTTCTTCTTTTACGGAACCCACTTCCGCTTCGAGCCTCAGCCTTTACCGTTATATTTTCGCTAAACCTTCGACTAGACAATTGATTTGTGTATTGTGCTTGTTTATTCGGCCAATAAGGGGGATTTCGGCAACCGCTGAGCTCCCCCAGTAATTTGGCTGTCGACGTTCTTCCCTGTCTTGTGTCACGAGTATTTTTTGGTAGGAAAGCTCTTGTTGCTTGCCATTCAATTTGTAGTTACAGCATAATTACGTGAATTTTCAAAAGCATAACTATGCGTGGATAACAGTATCAACGAGCATCCATAGCCTAGCAACGTCCGTGCTCAGATGACCACCACGAGGTTTAATAAGTAATGATTGTAACATGGCAGAATTTCGATTGACACTTCTTGTTTTAGATAGTGTACTACAATTTCGGCGTTAAAGTCATTGGCTGAAATGATTCCTTGCTTAGATGTATTTTCTAGGTACAACATTCATAGTGCTGGCACTAATTAGGTAATTAGCAAATATATTAAAAAGAATCATTACACAATATGATTAGTTAATCATTATTCAGAGTTGCAGGCAAGATGAGAGATGTTGAAATTTCGGGGAAATAAAGTAGGGTTTTTAAGGGATAACAAATAATGAAACAATTAATTTAAATTGTTAATTGTATAAAAAGAAGAATAATAAATTATTTCAATAATAACGACATAATATCTGTATTCAGAATCTAATGTTATTCCTTAAAAAATACATAAGTGGTTAGTTGATATCTTCTGCGCTGGTAATTCCAATATCAGGTCTTGAAGACAGAGAGGTTAACTGGATTGCTGTTGAGAACTGAAATGGAGGTTCTGAGGAGATATTCATTTTAATCCGGTCTCAGCACCGACTGCGCGGATGACTGAGCGGAGATTTTGTGAGCCTTTTCTGGTGGCAGTGCAAGTAGAGATGGTGTTATAGATTATTATTTTCAACATCGGCTAAATGTAAGTAGTTATTCTTCAAAATTTGCATAACCAGCCAGGTACATTTTGTTATCCTGAGTTTTTGACCATATGGTGCAGCAAGATGCAGCCTCAGATACATGTGGAAGGGCGGGTTCGGCAGCCTGAACTAAAGTAATCCATTTTTTGGAGCGTTTAGCTGGTAAGATAGAATTTCTAAACATTTCATCCAGTGTTGGTTATTGTTCCACATAGATCCATACTAATGAAACCAATTTGTTTCTTTTCAGTCGATAAGGGAATGTATTAGAATGAATTTAAAAGATTAGTATTGAATTTGAAAAGAAAAGAATAGGATTAGGAAATTCATTTGCTATGATTTAGATCAGTTCTTAGCACTGATTATGAAGGGAGTTTTTGTTCAGAAACGATTTCCTTTCCTACATAATTTGCTTGCCCATAAGGGATTAGTTTAACCATTTAATTGAGGCTTCGATGGAGCTCAATTTTCTTCGATTCAACATCGGGTCCATGTTCCTTCTGATGTAATCACCGGGGAGAGAAAGGACGCTCGGTCGCTGACAACATCTGCAAGGTTACAGAGCAGTATGACTTCAGTGTGAAGGTCGGTGTTAAGCATTTATTACCAATAGGGAATTAGGATCTCAGTAAATATTTACTTAAGGATGGCATACACACATAGAGACTAACATTTACTTCAGTATGCATACGGAATTGTAAATCACTCTCGAACAATAATCACACGACAGCTCTACCATTGTAGCAATTATTTATACTTAAGGTGTATTAAGGATATTTGTACCTGAAACCCAGTGATTTTGTATTCCGATTGCTGTATGCTGTACGATCCAAATAAACCAGTTGTAAGAAAACTAACCATTTTCTTAATTTCACTCCCAATTCTTGCAACCCATAACTGCAGATGAGCAAGTTTTCCATACACCATTTTTTTTTTGTTTAATTTATTTTAATTGTCACGGAGACTACTGAATTTCAGTTGAGCCAGTAGGGCTCCGTCGCATGATAATAACCAACTATTTCAGGCACCGAATCGCTAAACTTAAGTGGCAGTGGGCGGGGCACATATCACGAAGAACTGATGACCGTTGGGGCGGAAAGGTTCTCGAGTGGCGACCACTTACCGGAAGGCGCGGCGTAGGTAGGGCCCCCCACCAGGTGGACTGATGGCCTGGTAAATGCCAGCTGAAGCAAGGCTGGTTGCTGGAGTCCGCTGGATGCAGGACCGGTCACTTTGGCACTATTTGTTGGAGGCCTATGTCCAGCAGTGGACGTCTTTCATCTAAGGCCCATACCTTAAATATTAACACACATACAATATAATTATAAAATTAAACCACTATTATTATTTAGGCGACTAAACAGTGTGGCTCCGTTGCGTCGACAAGTCCGGTGTAGCATTCGGTAGGTTGCCCCGGAACTGCCGAAACACAACACCCTCCGGACAGAAATTTGCGGCACGCGCACCACAAACGAACTGAACTGCACGTAGTGGCGCAAACGCAGCTATAAAACCCTCAGCGAGTAGCCAGTCTTCAGCACGTATATCATGAGACGGCCGCGACATACTCTCGATTTTTCTCGCACTATACCACTTGTTCTAAGTGAAGGAAAGAGTCGGACTCGCTCGCCGTCGCGTGATAGCCGTGCTGGTGAATATACTCCACCATGTTATCAGCCGTGGCACGCTCAGTCCTACAATCACTACGACACCCTGTCTTCCACTAGTATTGGCATCCACCTTTTGTGACCTAAGCTTTTTTTAGTATGGCATTCGAACTAGTTTTTGGAAAGGAACAAATGTTTCTATGGGAGCAACTACGATTCAACTAGTCGCAATTGACATAAATGTATGACGTCACAGTTTGTTATTTGTACTAAAAATCATTGTATGGAAAATCAGATAAAGGTTAGGTTCAAAGTTGTCATACAATTTTCTTACAATAAACGCGTTAAGGAATCTTATTGTTGTTTTAAATTTACACTTGGAAAATAAAAATAAAATATTTTCATTTCTTATTTCTTTTATGATTAATAATGTTTTGTATTGTATAGTTTATTACACTAATTTGATGATTAACTGTAACTGTAGCATTACTTCTTTCAATTTTAACATGAGGCCACTACCCTATTCTACTCACGATCTGAATCAGATTTACTTCTCTAAAGAAGCATTTAGATTTTTCCCCGTCCCATTTTTTCCTCACTCATCAAAAACAGTATCAATAGTGACAAAACAAACAATTACGTTGATTTTGTGTTGACGTTAACAATTTATGAGCATGTCGTTAATTTTTATCCAATTGACTTGATTGCCGGGTGCCCGGTGGATCAACAAGGGTGTTGGGCAAGCGTCGAGACTGATGCTGGGAATTACAATGACTTTGTGTTTGACAACGTGATCTGTCTATAGATCTGACTGTCCAAGACGATAATGTAATATAGAAAAGAGGTAGATAGGTTATAAGCGCTCCAAAAGTGGCATACTAAAACTGAGTCTGCACCAGCTTGCCTCAGTTTCGCGTCGTCAATACGTATGCTGTCAGATTTGGTGGCCATTTTTAAACACGGAATCTTGAGGATATTGAAAACCGTTTAAGAAACATTTTCAATGCTTATTTTATAAAAATTGTTTTTGTAGAGGCATTAGCATTTAGCATACGTGACCCTATTAAACTAGGAAAAATCTTAACAGCGCGAAGTAGGAATGTGAAAAGCGCCATCTATTGCAACAACATGTAACTTTACTAAATAATTGTCTTCGCAGAACTACATCTAAAATTGGAATTGTATCTCAGTAAATGGTAGCATGGCTTAAACGTAAATAGTAAATGATTACAAATATAATAAAACTACAATACGTACGTCAGGTATGGCCATTAAACCAAACGGCAAGTACTTCTACCTGACTGCATATTTTCAATTTTAAAGGTTTAACTGTTTGGATTGCTGGATTGCTGATTGTATTATAGTTAACCTTACCTGGATAGACCCCGTAATGCAGTGAACGTGGTTAATCAATTGAAATAATTGAAGGCAATTCGTATAAAGATCTAATTAGGAAGTAAATTTAGCGCCATCTAGTGACTAATGTATGTTTACATTTGACAACGCTCATTTCACGCTGGTTGTTGGTCTCCATACAAAGTTTTATCCCCCTTACCGTCCCTAAAAGGAATGAAATTTGATATTAATTATAGACAATGTCCTATTCTGATATATAGAAGGTAAGTACATAACTGCAAAGTTTCATAAAAAATTGTCCAGTACCTAATTAGTTTTTGAGATTAATTGAAGTGTACATCCATCCATCCACACAACCATGCTTTCGCGTTTATAATATTAGTAGGATTTATGTAAATGTATGAGCGTTCTTAGTTACGTACTACCTTTATACATACTTGTTTTTTTCTCCAATATTGTTGTGTTTCACCTACTTGTTCGTTGCTTGCAAACTTTCAGCTAATATGGTGATTTGTCGATAAATTGTTGTGACAAAAGAATATGTTTGATAAGTAATGTTGTAGCTAACGCCTTTCAGGGTAGTCCAACAGCCAAACTTAATTAAAAAATTTAAAACAAAGGAAAAAATTGAAAAATGTAATGCTCCGAGCCGGATTCGAACCGGCGACCACAGGCATTCATGGCCCGTCGCTACTAACCAACTGAGCTATCGGAACAATCCGGATCTTAATAAGTTGCATGTAAGGTAAAGGTTGCTGGAGTCCGCTGGTCACTTTGGCACTCTTTGGGGGAGGCCTATGTCCAGCAGTGGACGTCTTTCGGCTGATATGATGATGATTATGTAGGTACCATTAGCAATAAGGTTTTTTCAGTAATTTATCCGTTTTCGTATTCTTATTTCAATGTAATAATAAATATGGTATTGTTGACTTTTCATAATACTGATGTCTTCTGTGTCTGTCTATTTAAATATATACATTGACTGTGTTTATGTTAAGCGCAAAGAAATGGTTACTTTCCGTGACTTTTCCAAAGAGAACAAAAATGAATATTTCCTCCCTCGTTCTTCCGTATCGTGAGCTTTTATAGTAGGTATTATAAAAGTAGGTTTTAGAAGCTGGATAGTGAATTCTTGGAAGTTTTAAATAGGATCCGGTTGCTCGCAAGACACTGATGGTGTTTCGATGTAATCCGCACTATTTAGAGGATCAGTCGCCATGTCGCACGGGATTTGAATGAGGGTGGGCGCGCGTGTGCGTTTGTCGCGGTCACGATTGTCGCGTTTATGGTCGGATTGTGTAGTAAAGTAACAAATACCACTTGAGATAGAGTAGTGCTTCGAAAACGTACGTTGGATAAATATTAGCCATTTCAAAACCCTGGTAAAATAGGATTAGGATTGGCCAAGGAAATCCCGTTTTTCGTAAAAACACTATAAGTATAGCTTATTCAAACAGTCCGCAATTGGATGCAATAAGGCCCTTACTTAAGTTTTACTTAAGTGTCTCTGTCTCACTAGACACTAAAGCTGTCTCTGTGTAACTTTAGTGGCGAAAGAGTTAAGTAAGTAGGTACCTAATATTATATAATAAATAAGAGTACATCAACTTTAACGAAACCAAATTAAATTGTACGTATATACATGTGGACCTGGATGTGTCTCTTACAGTGTTCGAGATTTGGAACTGGTCTTTTGACACATCGCGACACCCATATAACGTAAATTGGCACTGCTTATCGAAATAATAAAAAGAGTTTCAATAGCTTCAGAGTTACAAAACAAAGTTCAATCTCCATGCACGCTCTTTTTAGCACTTATAAAATGATTGTAATATTTTTTTGCGGCTTATTTGTATGGAAATTAGCATTGAAAACTCGGTATGCAAACCATTACGACCTACGACTTTTTGTTTTTAAAATTAGTGATACACTGCTTTAATCGATTGGAGTCTGTCAATTTAGAAATGAATCAATATGAATCAAATAATTGTGAATAGGAAAATAACCATGTATTATTTAATTACTGTCACGATAATACGAAATAAAATCACATCGATCGAAACCGACATATTTGATTGTGCAAAATGTTGCGTTTGAAAATATGGCATTGATTTCTGCACGGCGCGCGAGCTCTCTCAATTTTTCTCGCACTGTCAGCCTCTCTCTTTACTAACAGGACACTTGTGTTAGCAGACGACAGTGTATAGGCTCTCTAATTGATTTCCTAAAAATAATGATTACACAGTAATCAATCGATACCTTTTATTAGCCATCATCAATTGTAATCGGTTATTATGACAATCGATTTACTCTAGCCACATCACTCTTTACATCACATTGGAACTGTCATAAGACCAGTCTCAAATCTGTAGACTGTAACATATTTATTTACTTAATAAATACAATAAATAAAGACTGCTAAAAACATATCCATTTATTTCGAATCTACGAGTGCAATATAATGGTACTCACCTGGTACTGAATACAATATACATAACAACAGTTTACAAAAATACATTACAGAACACTGAAACGACGATCAGTAATTTCCCGTGAAACTCACAATAGTTTCAACACACATGCTGTTAACATAAACCCATCGTCCGACACCGTAGAAAAATGACGCGTCAAACGTGAAACATAAATCTCGATAGTTAGATGCACTAGGAAATTGTTTCCATTTGCCAACCCTTGCCGTTGGAGCGTGACGTCACGAGTACTGTCGGTGACAAAAGTGTCTGAGCTGAAACACTCAAGTTGCCCGTCACTTTTTTATCACTAATTTAGAGGTATTGTTGAAGACGAAGAAGTGTTCTTGTGCAAGATTTTAGTTTTCAGAATAGTATCTTTTTTAGATTATATTTTTACGTTAGATTGCTTTAAGCTAAACTTCCTCACTAGCAACGACGGACATCATATGTTATGCTAATGTTGTTGCTGAATAATAAATTATGTTTCTAAAGATACAAACAAATGTATTTTTGATATAGTAAAATACTTCAAAAAAAGTCCCTCTGGCTATATACCTACCTTCTTATAATTAAGAAGACTAGCAGGTCGACCACGTAACGAATTGTACGCACGTCAGGTAGACCTAAATGTCATTGTAACGGAAAAATTACAGTTAAATAGTTCTAACGCGCGTTCGGAACGTTACGTGATTACCTCCAAACTACAGCTTCATCTGCATACGATCTAATATTATTGGTTTTCTTCAACATGTTAACTAACAGTGCAAATTGCTGATATTTTATATTGTACCAGCTTTCACCCGCTACTTCGTCTGCGTGGTGCCGGGATAAAAACAATCCTATATTTTAATTAACTATCTTTTTACAAAATTTCATCCAAATCGGTTGAGCCGTTTCACTGTGATTGAGTAACAAACATCCTAACATCTGTACATCCAAACGTCCAGACGTTTGCATTTACAATATAAGTAGGATTACGTGCTCAACTTTTGTGCATAACTGTACGGAGTAACCACCATCGTTGATAGGAAGATGCAAAAAATATAATAAATGATGGGATTCACCGATTTTGACTATCATCAATAACTACACCCTACGAGGAACTAAGGGCTGGATAGTTTACTTAAAGTTTTTTGTGTGTTCAGTGTGTTGAGGGACGAAGGCATTGTCAAAATGGCCTTGTCGCTCATGATAAAGAGATTATCCGTGTATACAATGATCTAAAACATGATTGTTAGCATTTTTTTGATAACGATTTTTTTTAGAATCAGTAATAAATTATGTCTTTTTTTTCTACAGAAATGCATTAGAGAGATTAATTTTAGCTTATTGCATTTAGTATGATGATGACAGCTTTGTATCAGTTTTGATGAATTTTTAAGTACCTATTGACGTAATTGATGGTTTAATCAAATCTAGTTTTAACCCCCGCCGCGAAAAGAGGGGTGTTATAAGTTTGAAGTGTCCGTGTGTTTGTGTTTTTGTCTGTGACATCGTAGCTCCTAAACAAATGGACCCAATTGCGGTTTTATTGTCTGAAACTTAACGTGATCCAAATGGTTCTTAGCAGCATTTCAACATGGTTTCAGCAGGTTTTGAGATATTGAACTTCGAAATGAAAATATCGGGAGATTTTTAACTTTTCTAAGTTCTAAATTTAACTTATCCCCTGGAATAAAAACCTAAACCATTCTTTATAAATTAAATCAACAATACAGACCATCAATGTCTATATTACTATTGTATCATGATCGATAGCCGGCTATTAGTGCGGATTGCACCCGGGCTGTCTTTTGAGAGGCGGTCGTGCGCAGCCAATCGGGACGCGTCGTTAAGATCCCAGTCACGTGGGGTAAGTGCTCCTTTGTGTGGATAATGTTATTCAAGTCATTTGACCAAGGGTAAGTAGAAAGTGCATGTAACATCCTGCCACTGGTCAATCCACGAGAAAAACAGCAGAAGCTTTTTGAATGTAAAAATTTGAATCGATTGGCCAGGGAGCTTTCTGAATGTGTTCTACGTTTCTACGGAATTCGGTATGCCTTGATGATGAACTGCAAAACCATGGTTGAAATCGTAATCATTCATAAATAATTATTTTGGGGACAATCTTACACGAATCGACTTAGTCCCAAACTAAGAAAAGCTTGTAGTATGGGTACTAGACGACGCCGACGATATGCATAGTTCATCATCCTCCTAGCGTTATTCTCAGTAATGCCCCTAAAGGAGTCCGGGGTCCGCTTTGTCACCTAATCCCAGGATTTGGCATAGGCACTAGTTTTACGAAAGCGACTGCCATCTGACCTTCCAACCCACAGGGAAAACTAGATAGACCTTATTGGGATTAGACCGGTTTCCTCACGATGTTTTCCTTCACCGAAAAGCTAACGGTAAATATTCCGTACATAAGTTCCGAAAAACTCATTGGTACGAGCCGGGATTCGAACCCACGACCGCCGCTTGACAGCCGCATGCCTGAACCACTAGGCTACCGTAGCTCTTTGTAGCGATATGCATAGTTATAAAGATAAATAAATACTTAATACATAGAAAATATCCATGATTCAGAAACAAATATTAGTGTTCATCACACAAATAAATGCCCTTACAGCACTCTCTTTTTAAATATTTCTGATCAAATCAAAGGCGCATCGAAATTTACAAAGAAACCATACTATAGATTCACGGTAAAAAATCATTCGCAAGAATTTCGTGCTTATTTCAATGCCTTAACGTGAAGTTTCATTTTTCGGAACCGGTGGTAGTTTATTGGCATTCATTGGACCATAAAAAACTACGACATTGACTTTATTGCAGCTAGTACGAGTTTCAGGAAAGGATATCCAGGATACTTTTCATCCCAGAAATTATCTACTTACTTAACTAGAATTGCGAATTGAGAGGTGAAGCATTCTATGGGAATGCGTTAATTAATGCGTAGCAGATAAGTTGAATCTGTTTAAGGGATGTCTTGATTCGAGTCGACCATGCCCCTTTAACAGAGACACGCTTACGCCTTCCGCGCACGATAAAAAGAGATGTAACACTCTTCGTGAATGGCTTTTTTGGACAAATTTCGATCAATACCTAACGTAGTAAAGTTTTATTTGATCAAATGAGATAAAAGATGAGACAAAATACTATAATATTAACGTGATTGTGTCGTAAAATAATGTTTCGTTTGATTAGACAGAGGAAAATACAGACCCCACTTTGGATTTTTTTTCTTTCGAGGAAATTTTAACCAATTATCGATTAAATCAGATAAACAATCATACAGTCAAGAATCATTTATCGTGTGTTGATTATCTAGTCAGTACGCATTTCCAATGCACCCCCTTAACAAGGCTCTCGAGAATAAGTACTAATTAACTAAAGTAAATTAGAACGCTCTTTAGCGATAAGACCGCCTGTTGTTTGCCTGCTGCTCTTATAATTCGTTGTTTTTTGAGCTACTATTCTGTATTATAGTTAAAGCAATGACGCGTAGTTTCATTGTTTCAGTGTCCGCAACCGGATGCTGCCGAAACTTTTATTTGTTTTACATATTTTGTTATTTCACGTCACATAAAATTGAGGCAACTGTACAACCATAGTAGTCTCTCATCCCGTGTATACGACCTACAGTCTACCAACAATGTAGCTTCATTAGATATGGAGTGCTAAGCAAATATGGGGGTTTGGCCGCGCCGAGAGCGTACGCAAACATTCATTAGACGATTAATTGTAACTGTTAATGGGTTCTCCAGAAGGGCACGGATTATCCTGCGTGTGACACCACAAGTGTGTGCATAGGCCATCGATAGTGCTTCAAGATTGTAGCACGCGGTATGTGTTAACGTCCACTTCCGCAGTTGGCAGTGCGGCTTCGGTGCGGTTTCAGTTAGCCGTCAGTCTAATCTAACTGTCAGTAAAGTATCAATTTACCTGCTCGCCGTCCCATTGCTCCGCGGACTGTGCAAGACCGATCACAGTGGCACTCTGAGGAGGCCTATGTCCAGCAGTGGACATCTTGCGGCTGATTTAACGACGATGACTGCCCTCCGTCTTCATTTAAATCCAAATTAAATATGTATTGTTTCGGTAAAGTATTAAATACTTCATACTAATTCCGCCTCGCGATATGCAGAAGAGGCCTTAAGGCCTCCACCCACCGGACGCGTGTGCTGCGCGGCGCGTGTGCTGCGCGGCACATGCGCAAGTTGTAAAGCATTGAAACTACACTTCAAACACACATCGAACGCGGCACACGCGCAGCACCCGCGCAGCTGCAGCGCAGCACACGCCCAAGTTGTAAAGCATTGAAACTACACTTCAAACACACATCGAACGCGGCACACGCGCAGCACCCGCGCAGCTGCAGCGCAGCACACGCCCAAGTTGTAAAGCATTGAAACTACACTTCAAACACACATCGAACGCGGCACACGCGCAGCACCCGCGCAATGTTACATTCCGTGCCCAATGTTACATTCCGTGAGTTCTTTGTAACATACAGTCTTTGGATTTGGGTGAAATCACTAATTTTGCAATGAGGGAGCGAGAAAGAAGTAATTGATTTAACACTTTTAGTGCCAGGTACACACTAGATGGGCGCTCTAAGCTTACATTATAGTTATCAAAATGTATAACCAATTACCAGATACAATAAAACATTAGGAATGTGACAAAAAACTATTAAAAGTTTATCAAAAATATTAATTTCTAAATGCTATCATACTGTAAATGAGAAATAAAAAGAGTAAAATAGGCTTAGGCTAGGATTTACAATTACAAAATTGGGTTAGTAATAAATTATTAGCTTAGTCAAAAAGCCCGCCCCGCGTCACCCCCGGCGAAAAGGTGCCCATCACGCTCGCCGCGTTGCCGCGCTGAATCACGATGGACAGCCGTTGCACCAGCACGTCTAGCACAACTTGCTAACAAACCGCTGGTCGCGCGACTGAGCGTCCCCTGTCACTCTCGCACCGTGCAAATTAGAACGAGGACGGTAGATCCTTCTCGACTCGCGTCGCGGCGCGGCGTCAGTTGTGCTAGCCCCCCTGGACGTACAATAATACGTAATCAAATATACTAATTATTATTATTAACATATCAAATCATTAGGTTCATTTTATTTACAACTAGCGACCCGCCCGACTTCGCACGGGTACTATATGTGGGTACTATATTATATTGTGTAAACCTTCCTCTTGAATCACTCTATTTATTAAAAAAAAAACCTCATCAAAATCCGTTTCGTAGTTTTAAAGGTTGTTTTATACTCGTACTATGTAATGGTGTAAAATTCCACGTTAAAAACACTAATTGAGTATGTAGAATAGTCAAATTATTTATTTATTTATTTATTTAATCTTTATTGCACAAAAGAATATCTTATGGTACAAAAGGCGGACTTAATGCTATAAAGCATTCTCTACCAGTCAACCTTAAGGCAAAGCAGATAAAATGTGGGCAGTGCAACTTAATTTAAAACAAAAACTTTTTAACATGTTTAAAGATGTGATAAATACTATAGTAGAATACGATACAATATAATATAACAATATGATATGATATAACAATATATACCTATTAATACATACATACACATACATATAGATGAAACTTACAAATCAGATAGATTATTTTTAATTCTGCCAGCAAAGAAATTTTGTAAGGACTTTTTGAAGACAAGCCTGTTTGGAGATTGCCGAATTTTGACAGGGAGACTGTTCCATAGGCGAGCTACTTGGACGGAGAAGGAATTGGACATAAAACCATTATTGTTGTTGAATCTACAATTTTAATATAGTTACCTAGAAAGTACCTAATTTTAGAATGTAAGAAAATTCGGTGCCCTATGAGGGTACCATGTACCTAATTATAATAAAATTTTGTCATCTATTGTATTGCAGATTGCAATAAATGAATTAAATTTTAAATTTAATGTTTGTCACTGAATGTGTTAAGTGATCACGGACTGTATTAACATACTGGGGTTGACAGACGTGTATGAAACGCCGATGCATCAACGTAATCAAGGCATTAGACACAATCGCCGGTATCAGTCGGCAGGTCAGCCATGTTTGTGTTGCTCTTATCTCGGGCCCTGCGCAAACAGCGAGGCTGCTCAAACAATGGATACGGTACTTCAACCTGGCTATTATAGGTAATACACTAGGAAAATTGCTCAACTTATGTTGTAGTGGGTGGGGCACATCGCAGAAACGATGGCCGTTGGGGCAAAAAGGTTCTCGAGTTGCGACCACGTACCGGAAGGCGCAGCGATGGGTCTGATGACCTGGTAGAGGTTGCGGGAGTCCGCTGGATCTGGTTGGCGCAGGACCGATCACAGTGGGGAGGTCTATCATATGTCTGAATAATGATAATGATGACTAGGAAAATAGGAGATATAATTATGTTGGTACCTATCCCTCTGATTATAGGGCGCCCATTGGATGCTAGAGACACCTATAGGTGTTGCGTTTTGTTGTGCCCACGGCGCCAATGGGCATTATGGCGTCTGCTGTCAAAGTCACCTTATTTTTTTGCAGTAAGATTCACTATCAGATTTTTAACAGTTAGGCTGGCATGTAGGACTTTCTTTCGTGCTGGAAATATGGCATCCAAAGGGGTAAAAATCATAAACAAATAAGAGAAAAAATACTTAAAATCATTTTCTTGAAATGCATCGATATAGCCTCGTTACCTGCCTGTTTAACTTTTTTAATGTTTTTTCGCTGGAATTCTGCAGACTACACTAATTAGTTATGTTTTAAGCAGCTGGTAGATTAAGTAACGCATTGTACGCGCGTCCAGTAGATCGAAATATCCTTTTTCGTATAGGAAAGTTAAGTTGTCCTAACGTTTGTTTGAAAAGTTACGTGCTTACCACCCAGGACTATGTTCATATCCACGAAAACAAAAAAAAACATCGACAAGAAAGACAATGTAGGATTAGCAATTAAATAGCAATAAATAATGAATAATAATTTACAATAAATATCGGTTAAAATAAATAACGGACCCCGGCTCGAAGCCGACCTGAGGGTGCAATACCTGAGGGACTCGCCTATCTGACTTAGGCTAATAGCCTGTTAAACATACTGTAAAAAAAAACTATTCTTTCTTTTACCCATCCCGCCTGGATGGGGAACCAAGACGGGTATGACGCCCCCCCCGGGAACCGCCCGCAATACCGTCTAAAACCACACGGTGTTCTACGCGGTTTTATCGCGGAGCCACGGAAACGCTCACGCACACTTCTGCGGCTCCGCCGGCAGCGCTGAATATTTGTCTAAAATAGTTATTTTTACCTATTACATACAGTTGTAACGAGCGAACGAATTTAAGACAAAAGTCTACGAACGTACCTACACAGAATGGGTGCCATTGCCATTATGCGGGGACGGAGCAGGGTATCAAAACGATGCCAGCCAGCTGTTTAGTTCGAACACGCACATACCGGATTTTGGGCACGTGTAAGGGTAGAAATTGGTAAGGAACTATTTATTTATTTATTTAAACTTTATTGCACAAAACAAAAATGATTTACAAATGGCGGACTTAATGCCAAATGGCATTCTCTACCAGTCAACCATAAGGCCAAACAGAGACACTTAAAATTGGTGCAGAGTAAATGATCAATATTTAGAAAGAAGAAAGAAAGAAAGATACATTTATTCACAAACACACAGGACACACATAGTAAACAATAGAATTTTAAAAAAACCGATAAGACATGAAACCAGTGTGTCTCTGCGGCAGTGAACCGGACACTGGCTCAGCATTATGCTGAGGTGTCAGACACCTGCAGCGCTGATTTTCAGCCAGCACCGTCGGTGATTTAGAGCTTAGTACAGACTTATAAAAGCATAATCCTACTTATATTCAATTACATATTATTACTTATATACAAAGATATGATACACTAACTAATAACATATAACTGATATGATAACTATGGATTCAATGGTTTTTTTGTTCGCTCACTGTAACCTGTTTTGTTGCGTGCAAGGCTATTTCCACTGGTTTTGTACGATGTACTAAAAAGCCTATGATTGTAACTAGTCAAATCCTCAGTTTGTACTCAGCCGGCGAAAGATAAAACACACTCATGAGCAATACACACACAAGTTGTTTGCCAGCCAAATTTCGAAAGGTTTGAATACACACCGTAACCGCTTATTCTCTGGACTATTAATCTTTTAAATTACCACATCCACTCGTCCTTTCGCTGGAGGTAGACACAGCGCAAACAAAACAGTCCGACCTCTGATTAATAGCATCGACATTCACGATCAAATGAATACAGTAGCGCCGGATCTCGCCGTTTAGACTCTGATTAATGACTCCTCTGATCTTTGCACTGTTGTGGACTTAAGCTTAAGACTAGTTTTAGTTTAACTTAAGAGCTTGGCGATCGAGTGTTAGCTCGAGTGAGTTTGCAACTTTGTAAAAATACGAGACTTATAAGAGGTGGCAAGCAGGAAGTTGAGTAATTCGTCAAGCATCTGAATTCTATTCACGCAAAATTTTCACTGTCATAGTAATTATTTTACCTATTACAATACAATGCAGTACAATACAAATACTCTTTATTGCACACCTTAAAACATGAATCAATTATGAATCCTATTATGAAATTAGCTAAAATTAAACCTTCTATACTATTTTTTTTCTGAGTTTTATGCTATTTTTAAACTCTGAGCAGACCCGACCTACGACCTAAATAAATAAGATAGGTTCGTTAGTTGCCTTTTGTCCCTCAGAGCAGAAATAGGGGCCCGCGAAGCGGGGCTCCGTCGACATGAGGGCGAGTCATAGGTTATTCAAGTATTAGGCAATTCTCAGCCGAGACAACCTTCATTTAGATCAATTAGATAGGTTCGTTATTTGCCTTTTGTCCCTCAGAACAGAAATAGGGGCCCTGCGAAGCGGAGCTCCGTCGACATGAGGGCGGGTCATAAGTAATTTAAGTAATAGGCAATTTTGACCAGATCCAATCTGCATTTAGATTAATTAGATAAATTCGTCAGGGACCAATAAATATTTAGGACAATCGATATATACACATTTTTTTTTTTTTTTTTATCCAAGGTACTTAAAAAATATTACATATGGTTTCAAACAGTGAGCGAAAACCGCTTACGGTTTATCTGTCGCTATATACCTATATGCGTAACAAAATGTATGCACAACATTTTTAGAACATTAAATATTAGTAACATCAAAGTTATGACCATCAATCATTCTAAAAAAAAAACTTCGACACAATAAACATTCGGACAATAAATATTTAGGACAATCGATATTAGGAACAACAATTTCGGCAAATAAAAAATATGCACAACAATGTTTATGCCATACGTTATTCGGCATAAAGTTGGTATGTGACAAAATAGTAGGACCAACAATTTTATGCCACCCGATATAGACCTCATATACATAACTACATGTCGTTATCCAAGCTCATGGGACATCTAAGATCACCGAAGGATGTTATCCCCTTTCAATCACCTGGAGTTTATAAGATTGACTGCAGTTGTAGAAGTTCCTACATATTGGCGAGACCAAGCGAACCGTCGCGGACAGGGTCAAGGAACATATCGTGGCTGTCAAAAATCTGCAGGTGAATAAGTCTTCGATAGCCGAGCAATTGTTGGATTCGGGACCAAACGACTGGATTGATACGTGAAGTTGTTGAAATCAGAAAACATCGTAATTTCAACCGAGATGACGGATTTAAGATTTCATCTTCGTGGAATCCGATCAAAAAACATCGTCAGTTATATCACCGGACATTATACTGTTGTGTGTATTTCGATTTTTATAAGCCTGTAGTTGTCCCTTGAACATCGATGTTGCGACACATCCGAAACGAATGTAATGGAACACCTACAAGTATATAAAAGAAATTAACCGTCCTTAATAAATAAATGAGTTGAATCCTGTCAACAACTGGTCAATTGAGTGCGATTAAGCAGTTTCATTATTTAATATTGAACTGTGCCATAAATTACAAGCCACAAAGGCAACGAGTGCAATAGTTTTATAAACGCTAAACCATATTTTAGGTATTTTGTCATCTCATCCTATCATACTAGGACTATATACTTACTAGGTTTCATCTTAGCCATTTTCACATATATAATATATATTATGATATATACTCACGTATATTGATACTTGTATGATGTTTACAGATTTTTTTTTTGAAACCAACGAACCTCTGCCACGATTAACTCACAAGGTATATGTAGATACGCAAGACTAAACATTTACATACTGTGCTATCGTTACACAAATCGAACTAACAAATGTGTTCATTAACTCAAAGTTAAATAATAAGCAATATTGAAAACTCAATTTGACGTAATTTTTTTGATTTATTACTTTTTTTTATATTGATATGTAGAAAACAGTTCTCTAAATTTATATAGCGCTTATATAGCCTTACATCCATAATTATATAAGTACCAAATGCACAACTTCTGTAACACAACAGCCGAATCTGACGAAGCTAAAAGTACGATAAATCGCGCCATAACTCGGCCCAGTTAAGGGCGACATAATGAAACCCATCTGTCTACCTAATGTCTGCAGGATACGTCTAATGTCTGCCGGGATACATGTAATGTCTGGAGGATACAGTCTAATATGAAATAACATCGAGGCTGTGTTGGGCGAAAACCACGTATATGAATCTGTTATTTGTTGTCAAGTTACGAGAGCAATGTTCCTTTGATATTCCTCTAAAAGGGCGGGTCTATTAGCGATGATGAGATGCACCTATTTGCGAATTTTTGCATGCTGTTAATGCGCCCTCTTTCTACAATTACAGAAAACTTACCACCAATAATGACAAAACCTCGACACGTGTTTTGGCCTCTCCACGAAGCGTCAGTCGATGTTGCTTGCGCCACGTTCAATGAGCGCTAATAGACCTGAACATTTTTAACAGAATAGCAAAGGAATAGTGCTCTCGTAACTTATTATGAACTTCCACAAAGACACCTAGAAGGTCAATTTTCGGCGTCCAGAGGGAAAAAGTACCCGAGAAAATAAAATAATTGACCTTACACATTTTTTTTGTGTAGTTCAACACTTAATCTAATTGGGGCACGATTTACTTTTTGTGTAAGGTAAGTAGAATTAGCCATAAAAAATGTCAAACACCTAAAACATCATTCCCCTGGCGCGTCCATCAGCCATTTTGTGAACACTCTGTAAAGAACTAGTTATGGATTGAAATCAAATATTGTATCGAGTTATATCGTTAGAATATAAGTTAGTGATTTTTAAAATAAAAATATGTATATGATATATTTATCGTAGTTTTTATAGGAATACATATCAAAGGTTTGTCCAGAGCTACGCTATCATTCCCCTGATGCCTGGCTAAACAACGCGCACATCCCTACTGCAAATTCTGGTGACGCGTAATCTCTGTCGTGCCTCAATCTCGTCAGTAACGCTACCAACGCCGCGGAGAGAGGACGCGTCTCGTCTCTGGGGCTGTGAGCAATGAAGGTTGATATATCATTCCCCTGACTTTGGTTCACTATGACTATCATTACCCTGTACTTTCATATAAAATCTATTTCCTGCAATTGGCATACAATGTTTAGTGTAAAGAATATCACATGAATGAGTGCATGTGTTGATTTAAAATTGACTCTTATATTAACAGCAGTTTCGGCATAATTGACAAGAAACATACTTTTTCTTCTTCCCCTGGCTCTCATTCCCCCGATTTTCTGAACAGGGTAATGATACTAATGGCAGTATTATGTTTTTTTATTGGAATTTATAATATTTCATCATATAACGCAAAATATAATGTTTGAATGGTTTATTCAACAATCGATTTAATTAACTACCAAAGATTATCATTCCCTTGTCAGTTATATCATTCCCTTGTAATTGTTGTCATTCCCCTAGTCATTTTTTCATTCCCTTGTACTTTTTATCATTCCCCTGTTATTTTTTCTCATTTCCCTGGCAGCTTAACTTTGAATTAGTATATTTCTGTACCTAATTGACCCAAAGTGATGCCTATTCGATAAATATGTTTATTATTAAATATTTAATTGGATTTTATTGTGACAGTAAAAATTTCTAAAATAAAAAACGCCAAGGGAATCAGATAAATAATGCAATTCTCAAGAATGACCCTAATGCAATTTTTTTATTATTATTATATTTTTCTTTCCTTTTTGTGGGTTGTATTTTATGTAACTTCACAGGTCTTAAGTTAACCTGACCCCCTAGCACACTAATTTTTATGTCGGACTTAAAGCATTCGTCCCATTCTGGCAAATATGCGAGTGCAAGAGGGATAAATGCTTTATGTCCGACATAAAACTTAGTGTGCTAGGGTCTGTAGTACGCACAAAAATGAATATGGCCCAGCATTTGTTGATGACATGCTTCTGATGTTCAGCATTTGGATAGTAAAATATGTAAGTAGGTACACCACTTAATACCGGCCCATTAAATTATTAGTATGCCATATGGCACTGAAATGTGGTCGCTTACCATGGGCCTAATAAGAAGGCGAAAAGTCTTCCAAAGGGCTATGGAGAGTCTCTCTGCGTGATCGCATCAGAAATGAGGTTATCCGCAGCAGAACCAAGGTCACCGATATAGCCCTCCGAATCGCTAAACTTAAGTGGCAGTGGGCGGGGCAAATAGCACGTGGAACCGATGGCCGTTGGGGCGGAAAGGTTTTCGAGTGGCGACCTCGTACCGGTGGCGCGGCGTGGGTAGGTCCCCCACAAGGTGGACTGATGAACTGGTAAAGGTTGCGGGAGTCCGCTGGATGCGGGTGGCGCAAGAACGGTCACTTTGGCACTCTTTGGGGGATGCCTATGTCCAGCAGTGGACGTCATTCAGCTGATATTATGATGATGATGATGATTAAGATAATCTACGGATTATTTCAAGAAGAGTTTGCCGGCCGATTGTGCTATGAATCTGGCAATGTTGTATGAAAATCTACTACCGACGTCTTAATTAATGACGCTCTATACGTGATACTTTATTGTATGTTCCATACAATTAGTATAAATACAACAAAATAGTTTATTTCACCAAAAACAAATATTACATGAAATCGAGGCTGTCCGTCAGTGGCCAAACTAGGCTGAGCCTGTATCTTGGCCTACTGCGAGTGCGGTTAACAGATCGTTCTTCAATTACACTATGAAAAGGATTTTAAATGAACAAAATAATAGTATAAGCATAATGAGTATTAATTAAGTACCTACATCTAGCGTATCTACAATTAACATTGTGTACCTAATCTAGGGAAAAGGAAAACACTACATATTTAGATATATGGGAGACGACTAATTACAGTACAGGTGTGTGTGTGTGTGTGTGTGTATGTGTGTGTGTTTATGTCAGTGTGAATGTGTGTGTGTTTATGTCAGTGTGTGTTGGTGTGTGGTTGTGTGCTGTGCGTGAGCCCGCATTTATAAATCAGTTGTGGGTTAGGTTAAGTTAGGTTACTATAAGGAACGATATTTCCGTCCATGTTAAAAAAATACATATTTGTGGCGCTTTCAGGTCTTGTCTCTTACCCAGGTAATTTCAATTTTATAGTGATAAATTGTTACGGTACCCTAGCGGTTCAAGCGGTCAAAAGGCGATCTTGGGTTTGAATTCCGGCTCGTACCAAAGAGTATTTCGGAACTCATGTCCTCATGTCATTCGATATTTACCGTTAGCTTTTCCTGACAACGGCCAACCAAAACATCGTGAGAAAACCTGCATACAATGTATCATCTGCGAAGAAATTCAAAGGTGTATGTGAAGTTCTCAATCCGCACTGGGCCAGCGTGGGGACTACTGCTCGTTCCCATTCATATATGAGCTCTGCAGTGGGACGTTTTCAGGCTGATTTATTGTATTGTATTAAGATTGTTAATTTGCTGTTAATTGTAAAATTAAAGACTAAACTTGTGGAATCACAACAATGTGATCTATGTCGTTTACCCGGTTCTGAATGAGCGCAGTAGATCGTCTGGGCCGGGCCGGTCATTATATGCGCTATGCGTCTTTATTTGGTAGATCGGAAGATACGGCCGCTGGTGAGTTAACTGTTACTATTATCGTTACCTACTATGGAAAATAGACTTGTATCCTAATTTTTTTACGATGCCCTTCGAACCAGTTTTTGTAGTGCAACATTATGTTTGTGTGGGAGCAACTACAATTAAAAAACATAAAATACGCAAAAAAAATAGTTAAAGAAGGGCCTACTTAATTTGAATTGATTATTAATACTAATTGACATAAAAGTATGACGTCACAGTATTCTATTTGTAGGTACTAATTGTTGCATGGAAAATTAGCGTTTAGGAGCATAGTTGCCATACAATTTTGTTTCTATAAATCGTAACAAAAAGTTCAAATTGAATCTGGGACAAAAAAATGCACATTTGTTCAAAACTATCAAAGTCGATACTTTTGTAATTTATACTTTATTACAATAATTTGATGGTTTACAATCCATTTAGCAACACTACGTTATCAATTTTAACATGATGAAAGGGTAGTTGCCCTATTCGTGGCGATGCAACTTGTGATTCAAGAGGAAAAAAATAACAAAAAATTATCTAAGCCTCAGTTTTCGGATTACATGCCAACAGACCTATTGATCGTCATCGCCGACTTACTAATAACAATTAAGTTTACCCAACTAATTATCAGTGTTTTGCGCTGTCAATCACTTGGTTTAGCACATTATTATCGTCATAATCATCACAAGTTCCCTCTTATGGAATGAAAACACACACATACTTAAACGCGCATGACACGCACAAATCAGGGCTATTTACATTTTAATTCAATACGTTGGAACGCATAAGTAAGCAAACCATAAAGATTTTCCCACAAATTCAATTTAAGAAATTCGTTTGTGTACAAAAAAAATTACAAGTTTTTACTGCCTCATCCACTACAATTTGCCCGAATATCGTATTACCCATACATTTTACATGGGTAATTGTCGTTACTCACATGTGAAAAGTTAAAGCGTAGATTAGGTTAAGGCCCTTAACTAGGTACATTTTTTTTTATTATAACCCATGACTGGTTTATCTTGTGTACTTTGGTAGTTGCTATGGATACCCTCTGGCTCCGTCATTAATCAGCTCAGTAGTGCCCTAATTTTGCGTTGTCACCGCATACAAGTATGCCAAACAGCTCAATCGGATACCAACAAGTGTCTGAACATTACATACACACAAACAGTGCAAGTTAGTTAACATACAGTTTGAAAAAGGTCGGCAAGAATGAAACGTCACTATGCTGCAGAAAGTTTAAATCCTTTTCATTTGTTCAAAAAAGGATGTTTCTCAAAAGCATTCGAATTCACTGGTCAAACTTAACTTATTTCTATAATGTCCCCGCAAAGTGGAGCAAATACCTACAGTGCACTTGCCACAAATTGAGTTACAAAACGATTCTTTTCACAACGAGTGCACAAAAGCCCGCAGTGCTGCGGGGAGAAACATGTAGCAGGCGTTGGACACTGCGAGGCGAGCGCGACCTGCTGATCGATTGCGAAGCGTTTTGCACACAAAAGATATAAATTGTCAAACGTCAAAAAAATATAAACAATATTCATAATCATATTCGTACCTCGAACAATTCAAGCGCATGACGTCAAACCAGTCATAGGATGATTTCAAATAGTTTTTTTTTAAACAATGTCCACTTATCATTAATCAACCTCTTTAATTAAAACGTTATCGTTATTTGAAATGAGCCGAGTACAATAGTTAACATAAATTTGTCTATTATTGATTTTTTATAAAATATTTACTTTTATCATAAATAATTGTACTTACGATACCAAATTTTTACATTTATTTTATTCACGACATCGTCCTTTCACCTGTATATATTTCACGGATTTACTCACGATTATTTTGTTACTTCGTGCGATATGTCACACGGAAGTTTAAATACAAACATCATCCTGTGTGCAAAATTACGTAATGTTTACGTCGTCCGCATGAATTGCTCGAACCCTGTTTATAATAAAATAATACGTCGTGATATCGTTTTTAATTGTGGCTCGTACATCGACGGGCCTACTATGCGCGGGCTCTTGTCAAGCAGCGCGAGTCTCCGCGACACAGGCAGTAATCGGCCCGTCTGACCGGTGATTCTGCTAGGCATATTCACTCGCTATAGGCAACTGAATTAAGTTATAAAGGTTTAAAAAATGCGGCAAATGCTGCGGTGCGAGTGTAATATACAATTTAAAATCGTTCAAATCTTAATTCGAAAAGAGTTCGTTCAATCTACAAAACAGCGTCACTTCTAACTTCGCTATCGACAAGACAGACTTAGAAAATAATATATAGAAATAAGATCTCAACTAGAAAGGATGACGCTTCCTCATAGACGAATGATTTTCATTTTAGGGGCATAGGAAATCCCCAATCCGAATCCCGGTAAGGGCAAAAATTTGTGTGGTGAGCATGAATATTTGTGTCTGAGTCATGGACATTTTCTATGTATTTAAGTATTTATATCTATTATATATGTCGTCGTCTAGTACCCATAAGTCATAACACAAGCCTTACTGAGCTTTCTATGGGACTAGGTCGATTTGTGTAAGATAGTCCCCTTATATATATAATTTTTTTTTTAGGAAATACGATCAATTTATATATCAGAAACTATTATTTTTTCATATCTCCTCGCACATACCTACAACGAATTTCCCGCCGTACCTGCGCCGTATTTTCTAACTTTCAACTTTGAAGATATATCGCTTTTGTTTTCAAAGTCGATTCGATTCGAGCCTTCATTTTCCGACGGGATAATGAAACTGTGAAAATTTCGGAAAGTTGGAGAAATCTTTCGCAACTCACTTCAGCCGATAACTTTATTGGAGTCACACTGCGGGGAGGGAAATGAGATACTGTTTTGAACTACATAAAATTACATTTTCTGTGTTCAAGTTTAAGTCAGAATAACATTTTTGATGTTCCGAAGTTGATTGTAGGTTTTTGGATATGGTGGCAACTTATTGATAAAACTATTTAGTAAAAACAAAATACATGGGCCTTAATTTAATCTACGCTAAAGGCCTCCACCCACCTACAGCTAACAAATCACGTGCGCGATTTTCTACTCAGGTACGTCAGCGTATAGCCAAATATGCATGAACGAGACACATATATTATATACTCGAATGGGATCGGAATTAAATTAAATTTAAATGTTAGTTGCTAAATGGCAACTGTGCCAGTGCCTAGGGCAGCTCAAAGTGGAAGTTTTAATAGAGAAATTATCTGACTGTGTCGGTGCGTAGCGTAGCGCCCTCTGGTGTTAACTTTGTGAAGATAAGTGTTGGGCAGTACTCGAATGTTGTTTTGTTCACATTAGAAGTCTGGTGGTTTTATGTAATTTAAAGATATATCTGAAAGCTTATACTCGTATGATCTATACTAATATTCATACGTGTGCACATTCTAGGGGGTAACTCGGGGCACATTCTAGGGTTTTGATATCGAAAAAAATACGATGTCGATACAATAATATTACTTACATTTGATTATTGAAAACACTATAATCTGAGTCTGAAAAATAAATAGTATTGTAGAAGGTGAAGAAAACACACTATCCTGCATGAATCAGAAAACCGCTTCGTATCATTTTAAATATTTAAAGAATACCGCGTTGATCACAGTGGAGGCTGGGAGAACATATTAAAATGGATATTTTAATGTAGACAACCCGAATTATTATCGCCAAATATGAAAAAAAATGACTGTTTCCTACGAAAACCATTACAAAATGAATAAATAATCATTTGTTCTTTTTTATTATTTAAAAATAAAGAGAGCTTAAATAATTATTAATAATGATGAAATTTTGATCTTGACAGTAACATCAATATATTTTATTTTAATTACTCAGAGAAAAAGGGTCTAGACAAGACAAAGTGAGTGTTTAAGGGTTTATTGTCTTTTAAGGTACGGAACCTTACAAACGTATTATTTAAGGTATTACACAAAAACGTAAACTTAAATTATTTTTCAACACAATTGCTCGTAACGTACCTCTTATTGTGTCGCTTTTAGGCTCATAATCCTGGGTATTAAACACGCGTGTTTTATAACATTACAACACTTATTATTTTATTTTGTATTCGCTGTTTAGAGATTTCTGTGCCCACACTGCGCAAACTTCACGAAAAAAAAACTGTTGCTCGCCATTATAGGTTATTTCACAAATATTTGTAAAATTTGATTATGCGTGTTTGGTTATTATCAAAAATGTTGACTCGTGGTGACTAGAATAGTGATAAATAGAATGGACGCTACTGGAAATTCTTGGCGATGTGCAATTGTGAGTAAAAACCTCATCTCAATGATTTACTCAATATAAAGAAAATAATTTGGCAGGGCTATAACATTTTCATCTTATGAAAATGATTTTTTCCTCGCAAAATGTGCTGAAAAACGTCGTATGATACGCGTGAGCTTTGATAATTACATCCTCGGCTTCCTTATCAATGAACAATTTCGCCTCTGATGTAATTATCAACATACCTCACTTGTATCAATGTATTATTGTTAGATTTCTGTGGAAAGTTCGTTTAGTTATTGAGAATAAAGATTCCTCTCAATGCGGACAAGCCTCAGATTGTAATGAAGGGTGAGTAACGAGCACGCTCTGACGTCTCTTGGGCTTCACCACCATACGATATCTCACGGATAGGTATCCCAGTAGTATGGTACGTACCCCACAAAATGAATCCGACTGATTCGACGTATTTACCGTGAGCGCAGTCACTATTACAATCAAGAGTTACGTAGCAGTTGGTCCAAATTTATAGATTTTTCAGGGCACCTAACTGTCCTGTATAACCCCACATTATAATGACCTGCTGATGTACTTATACACCGTCTGCGTAGTCAGTGTGCTAACAGAAGCGAGACGGAAAACAAAGGTCGAATCTAAATTAATATAAGCAGCTTGATTTCAGTTTGGATGGCTGTTTGATGTACAATCGACGTCAAAGAGATGTATACATTTTACGTCGTATAACAATGGAATGGAATGGAATGGAAGTGCAGACATATATTTAAACTTGACTGTACAAAGACTCAAGAAATGTTACGCTACGCTGTCGAAATTCTTGAGTACCGAACTGTTAGAAATTAAAAGGAAAAACCTGAGTCCATTTTATCTGAATAACTTCAATGAATTAAGAACTCATCAATGACCCTAGACAACAGTGACATGACCTGGTTAGTGATTTATGTGTCATGCATGTTAAAACTAAAATGAAAATGTAAAGGTCAATAAGCACATAATTATCAATATTCTTGTTTTGGTATTTGCAGTACCTGTCTGCATGAATACAATCATTAAAATACCCAAGATTTTGACCACAAAAAAAAAGGATTATAACGAGAAGTTCAATTATCAATAGAGTAAACAAAATAATAGAATCACTGTAGCTGAACTAGCAGTTAGTTTTAAACACTACAAATAAAATCACCCTAGAAAACATTAAAGAAAATAAAAGCGAATCTCCTAACGAGTAACCATCACATTAGTGTCGCGCGCAATTGCCGAGGCGTCCCCCTAATGAGTCGCCAAGACGCTGCCTGGCCCCCTGCTGACCAGCGCTATTCCTCATCGCTCACCGACCGTACGCCAACAAACCAGTGTTAACCTGATCCCCAATCACGCACAGAAGCTACGGATCTCAGGATCAAGTTATACTCTGAGCAGAGAGGGTTAGATTATGAATCGCAGCTCACGCCTCCAGACTAGGGGACCAGGGGACAATATCGATAATTTCTTTTGACTATTTCCCCATCGAATATTGACAAGACTTTAAGGATTCTGCGGGCGACAGCTGACAGGCGTAGAAATAATGAGCTGGTTACGGAGTTTGAAGTTTATTTACCTCAATATTGAACAAGTCTGTCACTGAAATCGAAAGTTTGTAAGTAGTTAACGAACTCCTTAGCTACCAAATGAAAATAAATAAAACAAATCGCACCATTCGTTCTGGTAGACGCCATCATTTGAGACAGTTACCATGTTCGAGCCTATCACCTCGTCTTCCATCACTAAGTTTGATAAGAGTTTTAGTTAGTTAAATAATTCCAAATTATTATGTAACTAATTTTTGAAATAATTCTGGACTCAATTAAATAAGTTTAATTAAGTAATTTGACATTAATAATTCTACTAAAAGAAATAATAACTATTATGCTATCAATATTTTCGTTAATACCTATTGTTACGACGGCGGGGTCAATAACAGTTTTGTTGCCATAGTGACACGCCGTCAAAGTTTTCCAAAATTCACCGTGTTGTCCGGTATAGACCGCGCAATAGAGTCGATATACCCGGGTTCGAGATCTGCGACACACGAACGGACAACACCGGCAAGAAAACCAAATCTCGTCAGTATGTTGACAAATGGCATTCAAAGGAAATTGAGACAAACTTTGCGAAATTACTCCTAAAGTGACTAAGTATGTGATTTTAAGGGTAAGTAGTGGTTTTTTTACCCGGTGTATTATCATACGATAAGATTATGTTTTTGATGCAAGTGACATGTATTATATTGGGTGTACCCTTGTTTTGTCGACAACCTTTTCATCGAATATTATTTCATCGACAACGATTCATCGAAACTTTAGTACTAGCAATATTGTTTGGCGTTATTTTATTTCAAGTACTGTTTCGTTAAATATATCTAACTACGTAGAAATACTATTCAACGAATATTACTTGATCGCTGATTTGTTTCAAATTATCTTATTTGGCACAACTACAAAACATTGCAATTCGTTTCTTTGACTTATTACTTTAATACAATTTTATATATCCTACTGCACAATTATACATTATTCAAATTATGTAGTTAATTGTGTGACATACATATATGCATAATATGTATGTATAATAAAAATAAGAATCGTTAATTACAAAAAAATATCAGGGACAAAAATGGCTTGTCATAAGCGAACTATGTTTTAGGTCGGTTAGGTTAGGGTTCACTTGTGCCCCTCAGACCAGAAATAGACACCCCGCGCAGCGGGGTGGCGTCGACTCGCTGCACGGCAAAAATAGGTTAAAAAACGTTAGGGATTTTGATATATATCCGAAATAATTTTATGCGGAATAAAATATTATTATATGTAAAAAAAATTGAATTAAAAAAACCCGAAATGAAAAGCCATGACATGAATTTTATTGAAATAAGTCAACTACCAATGAAAAGACCTCGATTCAAATTACCTAGTATCGAGTCCTCGACGCAATGACTTGTCGATGAAATAAAAATACTTGAACCGTTGTCTTTGAAACAATATTCGATTAAATGTTTGTCGGCAATTCAATGGTAAACCATTATATTGAAAAGGTCATTATTATACCGTGATAACCGACTTATTTTCAAAAATCGTTACACGATCGTTACGATTACGTGTCATTTCTGCAAAATGCAACGTATTATTAAATAACGTAACGATAATATAAAGTAAAGGTAAATAGACAGAAAAATAGTTATTACACTATCAATGATAAAACACAGTGGGTATTTTTATGACAAAAGTTTGTATAATTATTAGTTTAAATAATTAAAATAAACGTTTTGCGAATTGGAAATACTTGAAACTGAACTCGAATCGAATACCACTTATTCTATTGTTACGTTAATACTTTTTTGAATGTTTTTAGACGATGAAAACTGAATTTTATTTTATGACATGCATTTTTTTCTCATCTGCATTTGATTATCTAATGAAAATATTTACCAATATGATCTAAGCTTTATCATGACAACTTATGTTACGTTTTATGGTTACGTCACGTATACTTTTTTATGTTAAATCTATGTCACTTTGGCCGAATTCGCGGCCTAACCCATCTAAAGAAATCTCTGAACAGCTATACAAAATAAAGTAAATTTAGCCGTGTACATTACAAAGTCCCAACGGCCGTAAATAAATAATAAAATAATTTAAATTACATGAATTATAGTCGCTCATAGATAAAGGTTTCACAATAATAGTTCCAAAAAAAGATATCTGATTCTTCTAAAATTCTATTCTATGTTGAAATATGGCAGCCCGAACTCACAGAAAAATGAATCGCCCAATAAATTCAGTTGTTGAGAACACTTTCTTTCAAGAGCCAAAGGGCGAAGATACGAGCGTACTTTCAAACTCAATCTACCCACATTTACATAGGCGGCCGGGTGATGGACTGCAGAACTAACAAAATTATTCAAAAGAGCCTTTTTATGGGCCCCAAAAAGAGGAGGTCACAGCCAACACTTGGCAGTTTTAAAAGATTACCGAAGTATCCCGAATGTATGAATAACGAGTGTTTTCGTTCCGACTTCGGGCCCGATGAAAATGTATTTCGGATTATTGGTAGAGTTTTCGCGTTCGTCTCGATTTTCGATGACAAGTCTGGTGGGTTGTTAGGGTTCCGTACCCAAAGGCTAAAACGGGACACTATTACTAAGACTTCGCTGTCCGTTCGTCTAGCTTTCTGTCTGTCTGTCCGTCTATCACCAGGCTGTATCTCATGAACCGTGATAGTTAGACAGTTTATATTTTCACAGATTATGTATTTCTGTTGCTGCTGTAACGACAAATACTAAAAAAAACACAACAAAATAAATATCGAAGGGGCTCCCATACAACAAACATAATTTTTGTTTTTGTTAATAATAATAAGGAACACATCATGCGCGAGTCCGACTCACAGTTGGCTTTTTTTATTTATCTTAGTTAGGTTTAAAGACTGTACGAGTATTATATTGTATTATTGTCACTACTTCGTATGAGCATTGAATAAAAAAAATATTATAGTAATTAAAATTACGAAATTCGTTACAATAATTATTGTGGTTATTTATATACGTTTATCAATACAAATCCCTTAAACAATATTTATAAATGTTATAATGTGGTGCTTTTGATTGATAGATATGGAGATATTCATTTCTAAATTTGGATTATAAATTTAACGATACTCAATTTACATGGCGTCGTTAAAATCTTCAAGATATACATAATTAGATAATAAACCGCTGTGGAAAGTGCCTAAAATTACCCGAGGTGAATTATTAAAGTTACTGAGTTTGACCTAAAAATGTGCTTAACTCCAACCTCAAGGGCCCAACGTAAAAACGCAAAACCCTTTCGAGCCTTTTTGAACCAATCAATTCCGCTGAACAGTTAGACAAATAACTTGATAAGTATTAAAGTGGCTACTGTAATGGGGTAATACTTTAATGAGTTTGCCGTGTCCCTGATAGCCCGGATTAAGGATATCTAGTCGAGCGGAACGATTTCACGGTTCTGTTATCCATCCTCGTCCAAAGTAAAAAAGGAGTTAGGAATTTTTAATGATAAAAATCAGGGCATTGTGGTTTTGGGTTAGCTAGCATCAACTCTTTATTTTCGCGGGTGCCGTAAGAGTTGACTATGAGTATAATAAATAAAGTTAAAGCATTGTAGACGATGCGCTAGCAACCTATCATTATATTCTTCATCTTTCGGAAGCCTACAATAGGCTGAAAAAGTACCTCAAATTATTTTCATACGATCTGGTATCACTGGGTATACTCGTAATAATAAATAATGATTTTAAACCAGCCTAATATATGTTCGTCCCACTGCTGGGCACAGGCCTCCTCTCATGAATGAGAGTGAACGGGCAGTAGTCTCCACGTTGGCCCAGTGCGGTTGGGGACTTCACATACACCTTTGAATTTCGCTTTCACGGGTTTCGTTTCTACGCGCGTCGCGCCGATGTAACCTATAAAGGCATCCACGCACCGAATGCGGGTTGTGCGCGGGGCGGGTCGGACGCGGCGCGGGTCGGGCGTGGCGCGGGTTGGGGGCAGCGCGGGTCGTGCGTGGCGCGGGTCGGTATATCTCTCTCACTTACCAACGCATTTAATAATCGTATCTCTCTCACTATCTCTATCACACAGTTGCGCAGGCCCGCGGCGGGCGATAAAGACGCCGCGCTACTGTGCAAAAGAGATACCGCCCGATCCGCGCCGCGCACGATCCGCGTTCGGTGTGTGGAGGTCTTTACAATGCGCGAAACACATTTAATCACAATGGGTGTAATTGCGAAACTTTTTGATCGAGAGATTAGACATAACTCAGTTCTGCATGCATTCTACACAATACTCATTGACTCTGCTGGTCCCAAAATGAGATCTAGCAAATTTACAGCATGACTATTACAAAGACTGAAATATTCGGGAATCAAGAACAATTAAAAGTTAGAAAGCCTGTTAATTTCAAACATGTGTAATCTAATTTATAAAGCAAAATAATAAAATATATACTAAGTATATAATTACTACCCATTTTGACTATCATATCTCACCTTATAAAAAAAATCCCCTAGGAGGGATGAAATCTTGAACCCAATGTTATACTTATTGTTGTAGCGAGCCTGTATAAAATTATTGGTATTTGACATTTTGTTATAAAATTGTTATTAAAAAAAACAATAATATCAAGCAACACTACTCCAACCCTTAGTACAATAGAATCATTATGCATATTCATTATTTTAATCTACAAAATTAATTGAATTCGTTAATCACAGTTCTTTTGTTTCACAGTTTGAAAGCTCAAAAACTATTTTTTACACCTTTCATTCGGAAAAGTAAGTTTTGCTCCACGACGAGAGGGACCAAAACGCTACTTTTCTGTTCAAGCTACTTTTTTAATTTATACATTGGCATTGGAACATTTGTACGCAATGTGCCAATTGAACACAGATGTTAATAAAATAATCGATTGTAATTTCATCGTAGTCGATTCAAAACGAACATATTTCAAGTTTTAACTATAACAACGTTGTATAAAAATTTATAAATATTTCGTAATATTTAAAAATTAGTAATAAAGATTAAAATAATTTAGATAAATTTTAACAATAGGTAGCTTTTTTTAAATTTCCTCATAGTCGGTGTGGAAAATAGTATGTGTCACTCGGTAGCAAAATTATTTTCGTCTCGGGCGTAAACACTTGTATCCCTCACTACGCTCAGGATCCTACGTCTACTATCCCTCGCTGCATTCAGGATACAATACACCGCCCTCGCCGTAAATATACTATTTTGCTCCCTTGTGACACAAATAACTATTTTCTACTCGTCGACTTTAATCTGCGTATTAGGACTTCATAGATCAAACTATAATCGTGCACCTTTCAGTGTGGGATAGTCTATGGCACTTCCGACTCGACTAATATTTTCATAAGACAACAGTTCAGTCAACTATAAAAAATTTGAAAATCGAACTTCATGTTCCGATAAAGTATGACCTTGTTTAAGGAGACTCGATTAAATGCAAATTTGCCAATGATGGCGTTTTGGAATGTAACACTGTCGCGGTACCTGGCAAATTTATCTCTACTTAAACACGCTTTTGCGTCGCTTCTGCCTTGTGATAAGCCAAACATTTTAAAAATATATATTGTATTGGCCAATGAGAAACCGGACGTCTCAGAGATTTTTCTTTGCTTTAAAATTTTAGTACAAATGTTTTGTGTGCATGCATGTTCGATTGTGTTACCTACTAAACAAATTATTAATTAAACACCTAATAAAAATAGTCATGAGTGACAGTGATTAAGAGGAGAATGCTTTGGCCGGTACTCCAGAAGAAATTACAACATGTAAGTTGAAAGAATCGTACAATAGATTACAATTACATACATTGACTTTTCTTTGGCGTGGCAGGGGTAGCCACAAGGTGGACTGATGACCTGGTAAAGGTCGCGGGAGTCCGCTGGATGCGGATGGCGCAGGACCAGTCACTTTGGCACTCTTTGGGCCTAGTTCCTAGGACATAATTAGCTCTTAAAATCTCCTACCTTACTTAGGTCAGTCGGCAAGCCTCGTGACCTAAACACGGCACTCGACTTTAAGAGCTGTCATTATGGAACGATTGTATAAAATACTATTAATTTCCAGTTTCAACGTAATTATGCAAATCCAATAATCACAGTAACTTCTAGGTACAGTTAGCCAAAAAAGTGGTCAACCCATTTTTAGGGTTCCGTACCCAAAGGGTAAAAACGGAACCCTATTACCAAGACTTCGCTGTCCGTCTGTCTGTCTGTCACCAGGCTGTAACTCAAGAACCGTGATAGTACCTAGACAGTTTAAATTTTCACAGATTATGTATTTCTGTTGCCGCTATAAGAACAAATAATAAAAACAATATAAAATAAATATTTAAGGGGGGCTCCCATACAACAAACTTTTTTTTTACTGTTTTTATAGATAATGGTACGGAACCCTTCGTGCGCGAGTCCGACTCGCACTTGGCCGGTTGTTTTCCTACCTGAAGATCCAAATGATATAGGTGAAACGTGATACTCTACTTTCTTGTCTCGTCGTACAAATTAGACTATACTAAAAGAAAAAAGGTATATACAATAAATCAAATACTACGTGCTATTCTGGTAGATTCCCTTTTTAAAGTAGATAAAGGGCTTATAATACATCACTGGAATTCGTAAATCAACGTCGTTTCGGTTGCATACCAGTACAGAATGCTTAGAAAGAAAACCAGCAAAAATCTTCAAGCCCGCCCCCAATCATTAATTACTAAAACCTTTCAGCGTAACGCAGGAAACCCATCACGGACTGTCAACACCTGAAAGGTGCACCGAAAAACAAAGTAAACAGTACCCTCCCCAAACGGAGGCACGTGGTCGAACGTGACCACAATTAATGAGAAGGTAAGGAAATTACGCGGTTGGAGCTACGAAGCTCACATGAGGGCAAAGATGGCGATGTTCGCAGATGGGCGGTTTATTTTATGTTTTATTATAATTAAATAAATAAATAAATATGAGGGGACAATCTTACCCAAAACGACCTAGTCCTATAGTAAGCTCAGTAAGGCTTGTGTTATGGGTACTAGAAGGCGATGTATATAATAAATATAAATACTTAAATACATAGAAAATATCCATGACTCTGAAACAAATATTCATGCTCATCACATAAATTTTTGCCCTTACCGGGGTTCGAACCCAGGACCTCTTGCTTCGTAGGCAGGGTCACTACCAACTAGGCTAAAGCGGTCGTCAAATATTATTATTTATTTATTCAGACAACAAGATCCATAGTTTGTTAGTAGTTTTCTTAATCCTATGTTATCCTATGTTAGTAAGTACCTATATGTAGCTAAAGATATAGTATTTTTAATTAAGTGTTGCATTATTGAGCACACTCCTAATGGCTACAGTTCTAAGGAGGCTGTTTGAGCTGCCACGTATTTATTCTAGATAAAAGTGATGCCATCTTTTTCCGCAACACAGCCCCAAAACTGTCCACTCGCGCTTCAGCGAACATGGTGGACGCGCAACAGATTCGTGGCAACCCCAACAGCGCCCTGAAGGCGTTGTTGTACTGGACCTGCAGAGAGCTGAGCGACCGCTGCGAACAATTCGCCCACAGGGCACCAGAGTAGGTACAAAGTGCAGTAGGTACGCTCTAAAAAGTGTTATTTTAACTGCACCTGTACCTACACCTAGCGAACTTGCGAGCCAACATGTTCGCCCGAACTGCCAGCGCTCTGCGTTCCCGTTCTACGTCGCCGTCGTCCTTCAAGTTGTCAGTTAGACAGTGGCCTAGATAACAACAAACGGGTTTAAATTCAAATGTAGACTTCATTTTTTGTAGTAGTAGACTTCACTTCACATATGTGAAAATATACATCTAATACGCTCTCACTTTCATATTTATTTTAGGACTGGCATTAAATTAGATCTTATCTATTGACTAATATTCAATAGGTACATAATCTCCTTTTCCTTTGTACTTTTTTGATTCTTTTCTTCCCGTGTAATTGGTTGGGTAGCGGTCGAAAATTGGCAACTGACGGTGCGTGTAAAAAGGTTGGTTGATCCTTTAATTGATTCGTCATTCGTTTAGTTTTAGTTTTAATTATATTATAGTAGTTTTTAGCCAGGGCCCCGCTAAAAATCAGCGCCACGGCTTGTTGTGGCAATATGCTGAGTGGTGCGGGGCTCCTTTTAGCGTCGCTTGTTGTTATATTGATATGTTCTGTATAAAGGTTTACTGTGGCGTTAATAAATAATTATCTTATCTTATCTTATCTAGATATTTAAACTGACTAACTCTGGTCACTGGAACTCCATTTAATAAAACAGACAATGACATATCTGGTGCTCTTACGCCCAGAGCTTTAAATACCATGTACACTGTCTTCTTTATGTTGTACACGAGTCCGTGAGAAGCCGCGTACTTTTCACAGATGCTAATCAACTCATTGAGTGCCCCGACCGATAGGGCCAGTAGCGCCATGTCGTCGGCGTAGCTAATATTGTTAAGGCTTACTCCGTCTATAAAACAACCCGCATGGGCGCCACTTAGCTCCTCGATCAGGGCATTCATGTATAAATTAAATAGCTTAGGTGATGTCAGCCCTCCCTGCCTTACTACGCACTCTAGTACATAAGGTGAAGACAGTGCATTCGCCCATTTCACAACATTAGTCTGATTACCATACCATACCAATGCTGAAAAATGGACAAAAGGTCAGATGGCGTCCCGGCCGATTTTAATTTACGCCACAAGATATCGTAAGAGACCCAGTGCAACGCCTTCGAAAGATCTAGGAAGCAATCATATACTGACGTCATTATGCCTTCGCTAATAAAGCTTCATAGAGGTCAACGCGGTTGTCAGAGAAAAAGTTCAGTTCGCTGCTGACCAAAGGCCTCCCCAAAAAATGTCATAATGAGCGGCCTGCTCCACCCGCATCCAGCGGACTCCCGCGATTTTAAACAGATCATCAGTTTACCTTGCAACCTCCTCATCATGAGTGCAAGTTAATTGCACTATTTATGATTTGGGTGACATTTTTCATAAGATTTACCAATATCAACTAGTTGTCAGTGTGACATGACTGTCTCTTCATCATTACAGGCTTATATTTATTATTACGTTAAATTCCCCAAGCTTCTCAGAACTACGAGATCCCAACTTATGAAAATCAAACATGTTCCAACTCGCAACTCACATTCGTCAGTCTCTTACACACAGAATTCACTACATAGAAAAAGGAAGTTTTTCAGTCGGTTAGTTGTGCTAGCTCAAAGCGGACCCCGGGCTTCTTTAGGGACACAACCGGGAATAACGCTAGGAGGATGATGAGGATGATGAGCTGTGCTAGCTGATGTTGTTGAGGTAAAGTATGCTTCTAAGCATCGTATTGATTTTGACAACTATAGCCTAGAGCTTCGTTAGCCCCCGGTTCTTCGTCCTGGGTTGGCATCCCGGTAAGAGCAAGTATTTATGTGATGAACATGAAGTCTTGGATGTTTTCTTTGTTTTTAAGTAGGTTTGTATATCTATTTAGGACAGACGATCCAGTTAGGTAGGTCCAACTTCGAGAAAGAGGTCAATCGTCGAATCCGACTCGGCTGGGCAGCGTTCGGGAAGCTACGGCAAATCTTTTCGTTCAATATTCCGCAGTGTCTCAAGACGAAAGTCTTTGACCAGTGTGTGTTGCCAGTGATGACATATGGCACTGAAACATGGTCGCTTACTATGGGCCTCATAAGAAGGTTCAAAGTCACCCAAAGGGCAATGGAGAGGGCCATGTTGGGAGTTTCTCTGCGTGATCGCATCAGAAATGAGGCTATCCGCAGCAGAACCAAGGTAACCGATATAGCCCTCCGAATCGCCAAACTTAAGTGGCAGTGGCCGTTGGGGCGGAATCGATCACGTACCGGAAGGCGAGGCGTGGGTAGGCAAGGTGGACTGTTGACCTGGTAAAGGTCGCAGGAGTCCACTGGATGCGGGTGGCGCAGGACCGGAGATATTGGCACTCTTTGGGGAAGGCCATCGCCCAGCATTGGACGTCTTTCGGCATGATAAAACTTTCAAAACAGTAATAATTTACATTAGTCGCAAGCTAATTAATAAGTTCAGGTTCCAAACTGCCATTATTGTTTTATGTAGGTATTCTTGTAACGGAACAGGTAATAAATATTGTAGGTACCTTGTAATCAACGTGCCGTATCTTTGGGCGCGATCTTTGGCATTCAGAATTAGCCGGGTTCGCGCGCATGTTTGAGCTCCTACTTGTTAGCCGAAACGTGCGGGTCTTTACAGCCTGAGCCGCATCCGAATCGGCTCCGTTCCGTCTTATTCTTAGATATTTTCACATTAAATAAACCTTGTTGATAGGAGGAAAAGGTGGTGTGTCTATTAAATGGGAAATTCTCTTTTATTGCGATCTAAATATTTTTATATAAAAGCGAACACGAAAAGCCAAAACTTACCAGGAAAACAGGAATGGTCTATGTAATTGTTTACAGATAAGAAAATTAAAGTTCTATAAATTGTTATAGTCTAAAATATAGCGTTGTCTCAGATTTGTTACTGAGCCTTAAACTTGTTCGAGTTTTTTAAGGCAACCTTATATCATTTATTGGTAATAAGGTATTACAGATTTCAATCATAGGGGAAAATCCCTTCCACTATTGTATTGTATTGTACAATAGTGGAAGGGATTGAAAGATTCGTCGCCATTGGCGGCCCTAGGGTAGCTCAATTGGGAGAGCGATGGACGGATTCCAGAGGTTGTGGGTTCAAATCCCGCTCGTGGCGAAAAATTTTTAAATTTTCCACTATGATCGAAATTTGGAATGTCGTTAGGGGACGTTTCTGCTTCATAAACATTTGAGGTATTACAGGTTAACCATTATACATTTATTTGTAGATATTACACTAATAAGACTGTGACATTCCATTACCGTTGGTATATATTACTAGCTTTTGCCCGCGACTTCGTCCGCGAAGAACTTGAGAAAAAATATTTCAATTTTTTTTTAGGCGTGACCTTTATTACTTATCGCTGTCCTAAACAAACTACTACCATTTTCAGGGATGATTTTCGAGATAAAAACTATCCTAAATCCTTCCAAGGGTCTCAAATTATCTCTATGCCTATGTTCATGTAATTCCGTTCTGGGTTTAGGCGTAAAAGGTTTAAATTGCTAAAATGCTTAATTTAAATGTCAGTTTTTTTTTAAATATACACTCATTTGTAACTACTTAAATTGTTTGTTTTTCATAATGTATTGAAGGTTTTTTCTTATGTCTACTAAGCTACATTACCTACTGTTTTTTTTGCCAAAATCCGTTGAGTAGTTTCAATTACGTTTGTCCGGGGTGCCTGTAAAGTTTTGAAAGTAAAATTATCATACGGCAAAAGACGTAGAGATTTCCATCTCTATCCCGTCCCGTTTTAACGGTGATATAGAAAATATATTATTTTGATTAGCCAAAATAAACTTCTCAAAATAAATAAAATAATCCGCAGTTTTAATCTAACATAACCTTTTTTTCGGTTTGTGAGCAAAACCTAACCTAACCTAACCTACTTTTCTGGTAGCTGTTCGGTTCTGTAAGGGTCGCAGTTCTAACTAAACCTACTTTTCTGCTAGCAGTAGGATTATGTATTCTGAATTAATGGCTTACCAATACCAATTAATATATATGTCTGACGGAAGTACTCCCTTACTTCAAAAAATACTTGTTCACCATACTTTCAACCCCTTGAACCTCCAACCTTAAAGGAAGAGTATAAAAACGCAGTACTTAATTTGTTTTCTAGTCCTTGACCGAACTGACAATACCCTTATTTTAAAATTGTCTTGCTCCCCGTATAAATTTCCAACTCTTTTCTGCCCCTTTTGGGGGTGAATCTCTTTTAACTCTCTTTAAGACAAGAAAATATTGGTATTTTCTTGTCTTCAAGGAAACAGTCTAAAACCGAAGTAACAAATCTCTTACTTTAAAAATGTCTTGCTCATCATAAAGACTTATTATAACCCCTTAAGGAATTTATTTAAAAAAAACACTGAAATCAGTTTTCCAGTTTTCAAACAAACAGTCTAAAACCGATGTGGCAAATCTCTTACTTTAAAAATGTCTTGGTCTCTATACAAACTATGAACCCCCTTTTAATTATCTTAGGAGATAAATAAATAAATACCGGGCAAGTGCGAGTCCGACTCGCGCACTAAGTGTTCCGTACCATTATCTATAAAAACAGCACAAAAAAAACATTTTTTGTATGGGAGCCCGCCTTAAGTACTTATTTTATTTTGTTTTTAGTATTATTTGTCATAGCGACAACAGAAATACATAAATTGTGAAAATTTCAACTGTCTAGCTATCGCGATTCTTGAGATACAGCCTGAAAAAAACGTTTGTTGTATGGGAGCCTCCCTTCAGTATTTATTTTATTTTGTGGGTGGTGGCGTCTGGTGACAGACAGACGGACAGACAGCGAAGTCTTAGTAATAGGGTCCCGTTTTTAATCTTTGGGTACGGAACCCTAGAAAATGCTGAAATTGGTTTTGCAGTCTTTTAACATACAGGCTACAAATCCCTTGCTTAAAATTTTTCTTGCTCTCAATACAAACTTTTCACCCTTTGGGGTGAATTTTTCCAACACGCTTAAAGCTCTTTTTTGTATTCAAATAAGTAATCTGTCCACAAAGTTTCAAGTTTCAAGCTAAAGGAAAAGTTTCCCTCATACAAACTTTGCACCCCTATTTAAGCCCTTAAGGGTAGAATTTTCTAAAACACTGACAGTCCTTTTTTGTATTCTAATGAGTAATCTTCTTACAAAGTTTCAAGTCTCTAGTTCGAAAAATAACGTTTCCCCCATACAAACATTGCACCCCTACTTAACCTCCTTAGGGGTAGAATTTTCTAAAACGCTGAAAGTGCTTTTTTGTAATTTAATAAGTAATCTTTCTACAAAGTTTCAAGTCTCTAGTTCAAAAAATAATGTTTCCCCCATACAAACATTGCACCCCTGGTTATCCCGCTTAGGGGTGGGTTTTTTCGATACCCTGAAATTACTTCTCTCGTATTGTTATAAGCAGTCCATACACAGAGTTTCAAGACTCTCACTTTAAATAGGTAATAACAGGTTTGTACGGAATCCTCGGTGCGCGAGTCCGTCTCGCACTTTGACGGTTTTTTTGTATTCTAATGAGTAATCTTCTTACAAAGTTTCAAGTCTCTAGTTCGAAAAATAACGTTTCCCCCATACAAACATTGCACCCCTACTTAACTTCCTTAGAGGTAGAATTTTCTAAAACGCTGAAAGTGCTTTTTTATAATTTAATAAGTAATCTTTCTACAAAGTTTGAAGTCTCTAGTTCAAAAAATAATGTTTCCCCCATACAAACATTGCACCCCTGGTTATCCCGCTTAGGGGTGGGTTTTTTCGATACCCTGAAATTACTTCTCTCGTATTGTCATAAGCAGTCCATACACAGAGTTTCAAGACTCTCACTTTAAATAGGTAATAACAGGTTTGTACGGAATCCTCGGTGCGCGAGTCCGTCTCGCACTTTGACGGTTTTTTTGTATTCAAATAAGTAATCTGTCTATACAGTTTCAAGTCTCTAGCTCAAAAGGAAAAGTTTCCAATAAGTGTATTCCAATAAGTAATCTTTCTACAAAGTTTCAAGTTCATAGCTCAAAAAAGAAAGTTCCCTTCATACAAACTTTGCACCCCTATTTAACCCCTCTAGGGGTAGAATTTTCGCAAACGCTGAAAGTGCTTTTTTTGTATCTTAATGAGTAACCTTTCTACACAGTTTCAAGTCTCTAGTTCCTAAAATAATATTTCTCCCATACAAACATTGCACCCCTAGTTAACCCACTTAGGGGTGGGTTTTTTCAAAACCCTTAAATCACTTTTCTTGTATTGTAATAAGGAGTCTATACACAAAGTTTCAAGTCTCTCAATTTCACTCCATCCCCATTCAAACTTTCAAACCTTCTTTTTACCCCCTTAAGGGTAAAATTTTCAAAAATCCCTTCTTAGTGGGTACTTTCGTTATATAACCTACCTGTTGTGAAAAAATCAGCTTTCTAGGTTCAACGGTTTGGGCTGGGCGTTGATTTAAGTGAGTGAGTGAGTGAGTCAGTCAGTCAGGACTTTCACGTTTATATATTTAGATTATTATTTCATTTTTTTATGAATTTTCTATGCATATCAATGATGAATAAATTAAGAAGCAACTTTGCCTTTTCGTGCCATGTGCTAACACTGCTAACCCGTTAGCTCATTCACTGCTGAGCTACGCTCGTAGTACTAAGCCGTAGCCCGTAGCAGCGTAATGCCCATATGTAGCAAAAAATCTACGTAGCGCGTGATTATAGCGCTGAATGCGTAAAATTTTCATCTTACTAATCTAAATATATAAACGTGAAAGTCCTGACTGACTGACTCACTCACTCACTCACTTAAATCAACGCCCAGCCCAAACCGTTGAACCTAGAAAGCTGTTTTTTTCACAACAGGTAGGTTATATAACGAAAGTACCCACTAAGAACGGATTTTTGAAAATTCTACCCTTAAGGGGGTAAAAAGGGGGTTTGAAAGTTTGTATGGGGATGGAGTAAAATTTTAAGTGAGAGACTTGAAACTTTGTGTATAGACTCCTTATTACAATACAAGAAAAGTGATTTAAGGGTTTTGAAAAAACCCACCCCTAAGCGGGTAAACTAGGGGTGCAATGTTTGTATGGGAGAAACATTATTTTTCGAACTAGAGACTTGAAACTTTGTAGAAAGATTACTTATTGGAATACAAAAAAATCAATTTCAGCGTTTTAGAAAATTCCACCCCTAGAGGGGTTAAATAGGGGTGCAAAGTTTGTATGAAGGGAACTTTTCCTTTTGAGCTAGAGACTTGAAACTGTATAGACAGATTACTTATTTGAATACAAAAAACCGTCAAAGTGCGAGACTGACTCGCGCACCGAGGGTTCCGTACAAACCTGTTACCTATTACCTATTTTAAGTGAGAGACTTGAAACTCTGTGTATTGACTGCTTAAATAACAATACGAGAGAAGTAATTTCAGGGTATTGAAAAAACCCACCTCTAAGCGGGTTAACCAGGGGTGCAATGTTTGTATGGGGAAAACATTATTTTTTGTACTAGAGACTTGTAGAAACTTTGTAGAAAGATTACTTATTAGAATACAAAAAAGCACTTACTGCGTTATAGATAATTCCACCCCTAAGGGGGAACAATAAGGGGTGCAAAATTTGTATGAAGGGAACTTTATTTCTTGAGCTAGAAACTTGATACTTTGTAAAAAATCTACTTATTAGGATACAAAAAAAGGACTGTCAGCGTTTAACAAAATTCTACCCCTAGGGGGGTTAAGTAGGAAACTTTTCCTTTTGAGGTTAACATTTGAAACGTTGTAGACATATTAGTGCTGTAACTTCGGTCCCGACTAGAAAACAAATTACTGTGTTTTTTTTATATTCTTCCTCGAAGGTTGGAGGTTAAAAGGGGTTGGGCAACAAGTACTTTTTGAAGAAAGGGAATTCTTCGGTCAGACATATATACTATTTGGTGAGCCATTAATTCAGAATACATAATCCTACCGCTCGCAGAAAAGTAGGTTAGGTTAAGTTAGAACTGCGATCCTTACAGAACCGAACAGCTACCAGAGTAGGTTAGGTTAGAACTACGATGCTCACAAACCGAGAAAAAGAAAATGTTAGATTGTGACGTCATGGAAAACGCCACAGCCGCCGCCGCGACATGACGGCGCCGGCCCGGGGGACAGCCGAGCGGGGAGAGCAGCACACCACGACGCACCCCACCGCACCACGACGCGCCCCACCACACCGCCGCCCCGCCGACCGCATATAAGCGCCTGCGCGACCGCTGGACGGCCAGAGTTTAGCTAGCGGCTCGCCGTGTGCTCAACTCTCTCCCCGTCGCCCTCCCTACCTCCCCGCCTCAGGCCGCTTGGTTACCGAGTGTTGCCATGGCATCCCGACTTTCAGGCCGCTTGGCTCCCGAGTGTTGCCGAAGTCCTCCGCTCCCCTCACCCCTACCAGGCCGCTTGGTTCCCGAGTGTTGCCGGAGGAGTGAGTTGATAGGATTCCCGTTGTCTCAGGCCGCTTGGTTACCGAGTGCACTGCCGTGATAACGAACCCGAGTCCGTGATACTACCAGGCCGCTTGGATACCGAGGGCACTGCCGGAGTATCACTCTCCCGCCGTTCCCGCCTCTTACCGCCCCGAATCGTATCTGTTCGGCAACCGTGCCCCGTACCGTTAGTATATAGAGCCCCGGGTAGAGCATAAGTGTTATTCATTTAATAAAAGGGCGACAAGACCCAGTTTTAACTATTAATTCGACCGCTGTTCTCATTCGCCCCTGCTCCTGCTAGGCTCCTTACCGTCTGAGTTAACTAGGAAACCCTCGATAGCACTTCAGGCTGAGGGATATGTGTGTCGGGCTAAACCCGCACATCACAAGATAAAATTGCGGATCATTTTGTTAATTTAAGAAGTTAATTTTGGGGAAAAAAATTATTTATTCTCTCACACCTTTAAATGGTGACTGGAGATGGAGATGGAAACTTCTACGTCTTTTGGCATATGATAATTTTACTTTCAAAACTATACAGGCAGCTCGGACTAACGTAATTAAATTAAAACAACTAAACGGATGTAGCTTAGTAGACGTAAAAAAATCCTTTAATACATTATGAAAAGAAAAACCAATTTAAGTAGTTAGAAACGTGAAATAACTGATACTTGTATATTGGTATTTTTAAAAACGGACATTTCAATGAAAGTTTTGCAATTTAAGCCTTGTACGCCTAAACCCAGAATGCAATTACATGAACATAGGCATAGAGATAATTTGAGACCCTTGGAAGGATTAAGGATAGTTTTTATCTCGAAATTCATCCCTTAAGATGCTAGAAGTTTGTTTGGGACAGCGTTAATTAAGGTTACGCCTAAAATAATTTAAAAGCATTTTTTTCTCAAGTTCTGCGCGGACGAAGTCGCGGGTAACAGCTAGTACTTATTATAAATGCGAAACGTTGGATGTTTGTTACTTGAACGAAATTTTGCACGATGGTGGTTTGGATTAAATATATGATTGTTTTTTATCCACGCAGACAAAATCGTAGGCGGAAGCTAGTGTTCGATAAAACTCAATTAGTGTATGTGTGTTTGTGGGAGACGCCTCACATATTAAATGACATAGTTTTCTTTAGTACCTATTAGGTATTTATAAAGCCTATTAAACTCATTTTTTATTAAAATTTACACGCGTGTTTAAGAAAGAGATAATACCCATTTTGACCTCAGTGAAGTTTGTAAACTTTATATATGACGGCCAAATAAATTTTGCTACTTATTACATATATTATACACATTTGACAGACCCTAACATGTACAAGTATAACCTCAAACAAGTGCTTAATTACTAAAAAAAAACATCCAAATTCAGTGTCTACAGAGCAGTTAGTTCATAATTCACGAGGGCTGCCGCGTTCGATAGGCGGCTTAGTTTGACACTTGACAGATTTATTGCCTTTCAAAACGGCGCCCAACCGTTCCAAATTTGCCAGCCCTGGCGAATTTAAAGAACTTGGAGCTTGTTATATGGACAGTGGAAAAACGCTTATGTTTATTGATTTGTTACGTACTATCGACAACAACTGACCATCCTTGTACTTTATGTGCATTGTAATAAGGTTCTGTATAAACACAGGATGGCCAGTTAACTGCGTTGGCGTTTGACGGCAAAAAGTTTATCAAATATATTTTCAAAATGAAATTATATACCGATTTATTTATTTCATCTTTAATGCACAAAAGAACCCGACACCGACATCGTGAGGAAACCTGCATACATCTGCGAAGAAATTCAAAGGTGTATGTGAAGTCCCCAATCCGCACTGGGCCAGCGTGGGGACTACTGCCCATTCCCTCTCATACATGAGAGGAGGCCTGTACCCAGCAGTGGGACGTATATAGGCTGATGATGTGTGTGATGTGTGCACAAAAGAACAACTTATCGTACAACAGGCGGACTTAATGCCGTTAGCGTTTTCTACCAGTCAAGCAAAAATAAAAAAAAAAAAAAGTTTTTAACTTTGTAGTGTTAATCTCAAAAACTAGGTACTAATCAAATGTACCTACCAATATCTGTGGAAAACGAAGGTCAGCTAGGGAATGTACCCAGTTACCTATCCTTAATGATTTACAATCTGATGTACTTACAGATAACATATGTGACATACCGCGAACTATAAATGTAAAGAAATCTGCAACCCAAACCAGATAATGCTAATATTTATTACCGCTACCGTCGTAGACGTGTATGTAGTTTTGGACCTTAAGCCGTAGCAATAGGATAAGAAATGATAAGCACGTCTCCAACCTGCTCCCAAGTGCTGCACAAAATATTAATATAATATAATATTTGCGGACAATCTTATGTTTACAAATCTACCTAGTCCCAAAGTAAGCAAAGCTTGTATTATGTTATGATAAAAATACTTAAATACATAAAAAAAATCCATGACTCAGTAACTGCTCGTCACACAAATGAATGCCCTTACCAGGATTCGAACCCAGTACCTCCAGCTACGTAGGCAGGGTCATTACCATAAGGCTAAGGCGGTCGTCGTATTTAATTACACATCTACCTATTCTACCTAATGACGCATATTGTGTAGGCGATCGCGGAGTTTTTCATATGAAGCGATGCCATTTACTTTTCTCTCTAGTCTCTAACACGCAATATTAAAACGGTATTAGCTTCCTAATTCTTTGAGACATCTGAATGAGATTTTCACCACTAGGCTAGGCTTATTTGCTTTCTTTCTTTTATAGTAAGTATTAATACATTTTGAGTCTACACCCGTATTGAGTGAATACAGAGGCCGTTAAACTCTGATGGGTTTTGTCCGCTGTCTGGCCGTGTATTGTAAAATAATTATTAATATAAATAAATAAAACAAAATAAACAAACCTTGCCACTTTGTTTTTATAAACAGTTCTAACAACACAAGTTAGTAATACAAGAAAACGTTATTTCGTTACGTCACTTAAATCCTTACTTTGAGCATGCAAAAATTAAAAAGGTCTATCATCATCATCATCGTCATCATCATCCTAGCATTATTCCCGGTAAGTCCCTAAAGGAGCCCGGGGTCCACTTTGACACCTAATCCCAAGATTTGGCATAGGCACTATTAGTTTTACGAAAGCGACTGCCATCTGACCTTCCAACCCAGCGGGAAACACTAGATCTTATTGGGATAGACCGATTTCCTCACGATGTTTTCCTTCACCGAAAAGCTAACGGTAAATATTCCGTCCATAAGTTCCGAAAAACTCACTGGTACGAGCCGGGATTCGAAGTTTCGAACCCAGGACCGCCGCTTGACAGCCGCATGCCTGAAACACTAGGCTACCGTAGCTCTCAAAAAGGCCCACCAAAATACTTTTTAACTTGGGTGGTACAAACTATACTTTATGAGGTAATGTGTCACAAAAAACCAAACCGGTTGATAAGCATAACTATAATAAACAATCTAGGATCAATCAAACTTTACAGCAAAAGCTAAAACATTTCAACCTTAACTCCAACTTAACGGTATCACTCAAGTACTCAATAAAATGCCTGATAACCGAACTCAGCATAAAAGTTATGAAATTGAACCATAAAAAATCCACTCGATTAAGCAGAGCAGCGAAAACACATTAATCCCAATTCTACTTTAAGTTTCTTTACCTTCCCGTAAAAGGTAAATCCCCGAAATGTACCAAGCGGGAGAAACAGGTAAAACGTCTTTATAGCTTAATAAAAATTCACCAAAAATCAACAATTCAATTCTATGCGAGTCATAAAGTCGAAAGATGGCTTGGAATCGACAGCCCTAACGCTGGAACTCGATCAAGGATTGTAAATGTTACTTAATATGCTTTGGTTAATTTAGTAGTGGTTACGCAGATACAGATGATGGGCATAATATTGTTCAGGATTTGCAACTACTAGTTATAAATCCCTGAAGCAACAATTTGTAAAAACTTAAATTAGAAAAGCAACAAATGAATAGGAATTTATTTGAAATTAACACATTTTCAAATGCTTTTATTTTCTAAATATAGATACCCAATCATTTAACACCCACAGAAAAAAAGAGTACATATTTTAGATTTGTACAAAAACAAACATTTACTGTAGTAGTTATAATTATTTGCTAGATTAGATGGAGGAACTTCTTTATTATGTTTAAAACACTTTAAAATATTTATTCATAAAACGAGCTTTTAAGGAACGAAAAATGATGAACGGAGCTTTGAGGATTATCGTTTTACATTACGTAAGTAGTTAACTAAATTAATTTTTGTTTTTAAGCTGTAACGCTGCAAACAAAATTATAAATTTTAAATGAAAGGAAAAATTGAAATTTTTTATGCTCCGAGCCGGATTCAAACCGGCGACCACAGGCATTCATGGCCCGTCGCTACCTAACCAACTGAGCTATCGGAACAATCTGGTTCGGGCACCAAATCCTTCAATCAGTTCCTTCATACAACGCCTTAGGGAGGCGTGTAGCGACATCTACCAGAAGACTTACGCTTCTTAATGGCACCAACGTCTCAAATTATATTGAGAAATCGTCAGTAACGACGCGCTACCCCATACTAAATTAATTTATGTTTTTAAGCAGTAACGCTGCCAACGCAAGATATAAATTTTTAATGAAAAGAAAAATTGAAAAAAATTAATGCTCCGAGCCGGATTCGTACCGGCGACCACAGGCATTCATGGCCCTTCGCTACTTACCAACTGAGCTATCGGAACAATCTGGTTCGGCCACCAAATTCTTCAATCAGTTCCTTCATACAACGCCTTAGGGAGGCGTGTAGCGACATCTATCAGAAGACTTAGGCTTCTTAACGGCACCAACGAGATAATTTATTTCTAACCAATGGTAACACCGTTGTCTAAACAACCATGAAAAGCCAATATCCGATCAAAAGAATATTAAGTATGAAAAGACTGCAGTGCAAAAAGCTAAAAGTGGGCTTTTTTTCTACCACTGGGAATACCAGCGATAATGTTAAATTAATTGTTAATGAATATCAGTACAGTATTTAGACCTAACTAATTTGCTCCTTAGACATTTATGTGTTCAATGATTTTTATTGAACAATTGAGCATTATTCACACGGTGAGCAACTGGATTTTATTAATCATGTACCAATGATCGTAACATTGGAAGCATTTTTGGTAAACACTGTAATGTTAACGGAATTGGTATACATAATTTCAATCCTAATGCTTAATTAGTTTTAATAACGTTAAAATTAACCTTAATAAACCATTTTGATTGATATTGTATACTAATGCTACACAAGATACGATTACTGATCATGATTAATTAATAGTAGTTTATGCGACTGATCCATAATGAGAGGCCTTAAAATAGGAGTGTGGTTTTATGAAACGAGCGTCAGCGAGTTTCATAATAGGATCACACGAGTGTTTGAAGGCCTAATTATGTACAGTTGCATACACTTCTTTATCTATACACATATCATATAGCCTTACTGAGCTTACTATGGGACTAGCTCGATTTGTGTAAGATTTTCCCCTTGTATTTATTTATTATTTATTTATTTATTTATTTATCATAAGTAGTAGTAAGTAACAGCAAAAAACCAACAGTAAAATGACAACAGTAATGGCGGCAATTCGATCATCCGTCTTGACGAATGGTTTTTTTTTCAAATCATAGACAAACGAATGAAGTCCCTATACTCATATCACTCGAGATCAAAATGTCGTACGGTTTGTATTAAAAAACGTACTGAATTGACGGTTCGTATCGATAACTGTTTTATCTCATAGTGACCACTTAGCAAATGATTTTTTTCTGACGAGCAGAAAGATTATAGAAGCCACTAAATGTCATTGACGTATAGTCTATAAACTGACAGATTTCGGAACGCACCCAAAATTGATTGTGTCAAAACAATTTTTTTTGACGTTTCACTTGTCAAATTCAAATTACGAAAAAGTGACCGGGTTTGTGTATTGCTCGAAGTAAATAATAGTATTGCGCCGAAAAAAATTACGGTAAGTGCTATTTGATGCTTTATTTTGGCAGTATATAAGATAATGTATGTGTAGTATGCCGTTAATAGTTACAGTAATAGTTTTTTATGTAAAATTTTTGCTCCTAAAGTTTGTGGTCCCTATATGACCTCTGCCCGTTTCGGTTCAGTACAAGTGGTTTATATGTAACCACTGCCCGGCAGGGTATATAAGAGAAATTTAAGGGTAAGTTCATTACTTACTGTAGTTGAACTATTAAAAAAAAATAGTGAAAAACCTAAAAATTACCTTAAATTAATACGCTTGGTTTAAAAATATATATTAAACGGATTATTTAGCATGGAAAGTGACATGCGAGCCGAGCAGGTGCCGGCAATTTGTGCATTCTGTGACATGAGTGAATATATATATCAACATCATCTGCAGCCTATATACGTCCCACTGCTGGGCACAGGCCTCCTCTCATGTAGGAGAGGGATTGGGCTATAGTCTCCACGCTGGCCCAATGTCCTACTAATATTATAAATGCGAAAGTTTAGATGTTTGGATGTTTTGATGTTTAGATGTTGGGATGTTTACCAGACCATGACCAGAAAACGGTGCCGGTTCAGCAGTACCAAGGTAAAACCAAAAAAGTCAGCAATAGCTTGTACGGTTTGCAAAGTATGCGGTACCTTGTTTTGCTGACTTTCATTTCAAGAACCAATCAAATAATTGTTGACTTATTTTGATCACCTTGTGCTATTTTCAAACTTTTACGGAGAAATGTTTTGTTTTTAGATGTTGTGTTTTTGTTTTTGAAACTTTATGTTGTAGATTCTATACACTGTACTGTGTTGTATTAATCACTTTGGAAAAAGTATTTTTATTTATTTTGAAACAAGGTTTTTTATTTTTGACGCTCTTTTTGCTAAATGGCGCTTACATATAATAATAAATATCCTTTACTTTTACTTTTATTGTGATTGTGCGGATAGGGGGGGGTCAGGTTCGAAGGGAGAACACGTCCTTTTTACTCAAGCGTTTTATTCCGACTGTCTTAACCTAGATTACAATTATCTGCCCACTACATGATCTTATTTTGCCGATAATTACATGTAAACATTATGACTTACCCTTAAAACTTCAATTTATAGCCAGCAGGGCAGTGGCCACATACGGACCACGTGGGACTATTAGTTTTTTTTTTAGGAAATCATGACACTAAAAAAAACAAGAAATTAGTTTTTTATTGACGCGATTATCTACCAAAATCAGGATTCAAAAGTAAAAGAATCGTTAGGCCTGTTTAAGGGTTAATATCTATGGATACTAGAATAGAGACCCACTTGAGTTTTGACAGCTGTTCCAAATTTGAACTCATAACGATACAAATTTATCAAAAATTTGTACTGTAATGACATTACAGTACAGATTTTACCTACTACCACAGACAAGAAAGTTCTCATAGTAAAATCGGTTGTAGTAATTCTGGTCATTTCCTACGGTTTCTGAACGCATTTTAGAGCAATTATGATATGTGCGTAGATAAAAGAATATCACAGCTCAACCGACAAAAATACGAAAATATTGCTAAAAGCATTTTTTTTATTTTTGTCGAATACTTACACAGTGTTCTAATAAAAATAACAATACCTACTGGTCACCTGTGTCAAACAAAGGACATTTAATAAAAATAAACAAAACATAGTCTTTCTCAAGGAACAATATAAGGTAAATTTAAAAAAGCACCTAGTCCTTGAATAAACAGAGCATTGAAGTATTTCGGGTAAACTCTGAGAAAGTGCAGTGTTCAAATACACACGATCACGGACCGAATTGAAAGATCTCGGGCACCTCATCGGTACGGTGCGACTGGGGTGATGCTCTGCCTAAAAATATTGGAAATAAATGGATGCCATCTTGATGTCTACACTCCCCAAAAAGCCCAGAAAAAGACTCCAACGACGACTTAAAAAAAAACGACCCGCGGCCGGTGGCTGATACGAGTACATACTGTATGGCGTGACAGATGGTACATACTTTTTGGTTAACATTTAAGGCAGCACGTCTATCACGCGACGGCCGCGACATACTGTCAATTTATCTCGCACTAAATCTCTTGTTCTAAGTGTTCTACAAGAAAGAGACGGATAGTGCGGGAAAAATAGAGAAACCCGCGCGCCGTCGCATGATAGCCGTGCAGAGCGCCTCTATGGTCGGCTAGGGCGCAAAACCCAATCAACGTTAATGACGTGCTGCTCGCGCCCATATACAGGTGGGGACACCTCTAGTCTCCTGGCAACGCCTATAGCGCATCCATACTACTGGTGGCTGCTGACATTCACGGTCGCTGCAGCTTATTCCCGAAAGTGGAAGGCGAAGCACATGGAACCTATGTTCCAGTGCCACTTTTAGCATAAATGTGGGTATCAAATACAGACAAAAATGTGGTATCGTAGTGAAAGTTTGCTAGTCCAAAACACACCTCAAGCCTGGCGTCGTATGTACTCTGGATATAAACTAGAGCCATGTTTCTTGCAAATTTGCACCGCGGAGTGCATTTCGGCGACGTTTCGGCCACGTCCCGTCGCTGTTCACTTTTCAATCAGCTGTCTGAACCCGAACGTTGCGATCATTATCAGATATCTATTGTCGTTTTGGAGATTTAAGTGATTTTCGCTAACTGAAAAGTCCTCGCGAGGCTTAGTTTGATTCTCATTAAAACGGCTTTCTGGAATACAAGAAACTTTCTGTGGCCGACGCGTCGCCTTGCGTCGCGTCACGAGCAACCCTTGTCGCAGTGGGGTGACCCTTGTCGCGGGGCGACGGGCGACTTTTATCGCGTCGGCTGAGTGGGTTCGTACGCCTAGAGACTTCGAGCGTACGCCACTCGCCAGACACCTAACTAGTGATGTGCCGTTCTCGAAATTTCCCGAGAACAGAGAAATCGATCGAGAACGTTCTCGGAAACGTTCTCCCAATCGGAAATTATCGAGAAAGTATCAGAAATTCAACTTTTTCTTCTATTATTTTTCTTTTACTGGGTTTTAGAGGCTTTTATTAGGCACTGATTAATTGATTATTAATATTCGAATACCAAAAGCTACGGTAGCCCAGTGGTTCAGGCATGCGGCTGTCAAACGGCGGTCGTGGGTTCGAATCCCGGCTCGTACCAATGAGTTTTTCGGAACTTATGTACGGAATATGATTTCATATTTACCGTTAGCTTTTCGGTGAAGGAAAAACATCGTGAGGAAACCTGCATACATCTGCGAAGAAATTCAAAGGTTTATGTGAAGTCCCCAATCCGCACTGGGCCAGCGTGGGGACTACTGCCCGTTCTCTCTCATACATGAGAGGAGGCCTGTGCCCAGCAGTGGGACGTATATAGGCTGATGATGTGATGTGATTCGAATACCATATCACAGAAATTCTCTCTCTTCCCGGGAATTTCTCGAGAACGTTCTCGGAAATATTCTCTCGAGATCGGTGTCACGCACGGTAACTTCCCTGTAGATATTTTGCTTGTAAGGATAAAATAAAACGTAATCAATATGGAACTATATTATTTATTGTAAATATTTCTCATGTAACTATGAAAAGAGGTACTATTAATGTTTAAAAAAGTATACAAAGAATTTTTAAAACGTGCATATGCAATTACCAATTACTAAACAATTCACAATTAAAAGCTATTAATTAAAAAGAAATTACTTCAACTGGGGATAGTGTACAGTTCTTAACGATGTGTTTGGCAAAGCTTTTATCGTTTTCGTTCACGGTTCTAAAATAGTCTAAAACTATATTTCTTGGTTTCATTTTTACTTTCTGTCAGATATATCATAGTCTGTAACTGCTTTAACAGATACTGATACATCGTCAATCTAGGTGCTTACCTGCTTCTCCCACCACCATGTTAATAAGTGACCGTTATCGTATACGGTGCATGCCCTATTGTCTTTGTCTACTCTATACTTAGACCGAACTAATCGAAAAATACCACGCTAAACGTGAATACATTGATGTCTCACCCTTTAAATAAAAAATTAAGATGTTAGCATACAATGTAATTGCAGAAATCTCTGTGAATGTTGCACCGCAGATAAAGATCTTTTTAGATTTAAAAACTCATTTGTTATCATTGTATAAGTAAGTATAAATGTAATAACCTAAAAACAAATCTACTTTTAAACCTTCTAATTTTTTCCGCGGAGAAACGTTCTCGAGAACGATTGTTTCCCGGAAATTTCTCTGGAAAGGAATTCTCGAGGATGAGAACGTTCTCGCTGGCACATCACTACACCTAACAGACCGTGCATATATGGGGCGACCCCGCAACGGCCTTCGATAGCCCGTAGGCTAAGGCTCCCTAACCAAGGGTAAAAGGAAAGAAAACAAGAATTCTGATTAATAAAATGAATATATATTATTGAATGACTTATTATTAAGACTTGCCCTACCACTGCCCTATGTGACTTGTATTCAAGTCCCTGCTTGCCCCATCACTTTCCCTACTGATTGCTGATTACTTAACTGTTGTTTTCTCGAGAGAGAGCCGACTGAACACAATTTGCAATGAAAACTGACTCGTTCTTATACCAAGATTAGGTTCCCAACTCATCACGATATCTTCGAGCATAATTAGGGGCTTCAAATTTTATTATTGACCCAAATCTTACATAATTGATTGGCTATTACGTAATGCCACGCCTATTTTAACTATAATTTTTCGTTGTCACAAAATGTTTTTAACAAGATTATTTTTAATGCACTGATTTTCGTTTACCTATGATATCGTGACTCTAACATATGTTTACAAACAATAATCAACCTCGCAAGGTGATTTTTAGGAAAGTTACAGCAAGTGGAAAATGGAAATATTTACTTTCAAATCCTTTTTTACTATGTTTTCTTGATTTCTACAATATAAAACGTTAATAATACTGATATAAAGTCTCCTTAACAGTTGGAGCTTTTTATGACCTACCTAACGACATAGAAATCTAGATTCTACTATAACAGGTTGCAAAATGGTCGCTTTGATTAACCAGAATGATAAGCCGAAATTACGTAATAAAGTTCTTAATCAAGAATTAGTATGGGATAATAACGACCAATCAGCGCCCGGCGGGCGGAGCTTGACGTGTGCTCTCTCTATGGTCAGACACTCGGATATACACGATTTCCTAGCGGCTTTCATTATGGTAATGCTTTCTTAATACAGTCTCAAAATATGATCTTTAAAGCATGTTATGGCTTATATGCCTTAGGTATACACTTATTATATTCTTTGGGGTAGTAACTAAGACCTTTATTTATTCAATTACATTATATGTATTTATTTTTACCTATTAATTTCTTTATTATTGGTTAACATGTTATTATGTACTCAAAGCTATGTAAAATGGGGTAAATAGTGGGATTCCTTTATTTACTTATGCAATCTAGGTCATTACAGTCTAGACATTGATTCTGTTACCTCTAAACGTGATCTTACGGTTCCATCGTTCACACTTTCTATACATACTATAATCCGCCATATCTAAGCTTTAGTTTCTGGTGCAAGAAACCTTACTTCGTGACATTTTAAACGGCAGCTCGCATTGTTTAAAGAGAAAATGAGCACCTGATATATAATAATAATAAAACATTTATTTCAGGCAACTAAGGCCCATAGTTACAAATACCTTACAGACTAACATACATACAATATAATTTATATAATATTTCACTAATTATTATTATATGGTTAAGCCCAACCGAAACAAACACGAACTGGTATCTCCAAAAGCAAGTTCTTAGTGTCTTTAATAAAATGTACCGCGGATTTGCATAAAAAAATATAAAACTCTATTTCACCTGTGAAAAACCTAAATATCAACCAATTAGATAATGTTATTAAACACTAATGATATTAGAAAACTGATTTTACTCATTAAGGGAATACTTTAATCATGAATTTGACAAACTTTAATGTGTCATCAATTCATCACCGTTATTCCCGGTTGTGCCCAAGAAGTCAAAGCTTAATGTGTATAAATATTAATGAATACTTACATATAAGGTGTCGAGCGACACTGGCATTTTCGAGTCCATGATCCATTTTTTAAGTATTTATGCACCACGCTGGAGAAGAACACCGTATTTATTAATTGGATATTAGTTCCTTTCAATGTATATTTTTCAAATTTTCAGAAAAAGTTTATACCAAATAAATGAAATGAATGACGTCGAACCTTCTAAGTAGTATTTAATCAACTATTTAAGATTTTTTGGTGTTTGCTTGGAAAACTATCACTGGACGATTAAAAAAACCTACGTGAAACCAGTAACCGTCACATTCTTCCAAATTAGGTGAATCCTTTAAACATCTTTTGCAGAGCTGAGTAAAAAGAAGCACACCGTGTTACTTACATTCAAGAAGGCATAAAGGATTAACATTTTCTTATAAAGATACGACGTTTCGGTTAACCGAGTGCATCGCCTTAGCGATCTCACCGTCGATTGCACCCGCGCGGGTATTCAAAGCGATCTGTGCATCCAGGGATCACGTCCGTGCGCATTTAGGGTACAAGGTTGAAGAAAAAGCGGAGGAAAATTATTTGTAAAAATTGGTTTTTTGGTGTCAAAAAATGTCACGAGGCAGCCGATTGAAACAGCATATCATTATAGAGGTATAAACCGTCAGTCATCTGGCTCAGGTTGTCATCTGGCTAATGTAGCTTTTATTGAGAAGCCCCAGTTTTACCCATTAGGCTCGATGACCCTGTAGCTTGATGATCGGAGACTGTTTATTCAATAACTACACAGATACACATCATATTTGATGGCCGGTCATTATCCATCATGCTCTATTTGAGTATTGGTAGCCTGTAGGTCAGCCCCAATAATGTAATCTAATGTAAAGAATAAAGATTTCTAAATGTGTATTAAATATAAATGCTATTTATTAGTAGAGAGGATGAATGGAAGAAGATTAACAAAGAGAGTGTATGAGGGAAAAGTGGATGGTACAGTTGGAAAGGAACGACCTCGTCGAACTTTTTCCGACCAAATCGGAATAATCGTAAAGAAAGGTCAGGTCAAGAGTACCCTTAACTAACGAGCATGTATGAAGCATGTAGGTGGTGCACTCGAGCCACCTCACATACCGGGTGCCGGGTGCCGTTCGGCGCCCAATATCATGAAAGTTAAGAAAAAAAGAAAGATTTGTCATATGGAAATCCGTGATCTCTGCTTACCCCTTCTGGAAAATGCATGACGTGTGTACGTATTAGTTATTATATAATTTTGTATTTTTTTAATAATATGAACTAGCCGACTATGGCAACACTAAGTTATAAAAAAATATGCTCTTTTTTTACCAAGGTTGTCTTTCTTGTAAAGTACATAATATGCTGTAAGTGTTGAAACGTCCAAGCATGGAAGAAATTTTGGAAGAGAAAAGACATTTGTGTTTTATTAACGCTAGGTTCTTAATAAGGACGTCAGTGAAAACCTTTTGCCTTGCACCTAATATCAGAATGAAAGCGACGACAGGAAAAAAGACCTGTCTACGAGGTAACAATGGCTCAGCCAGTAGGAGATGGTTCAAAGATTTTTTACACTTTTATCTGATACTGTGTACTTTAAAAATTGTTACAATTCACTCGTACTTCTTTGAAAAGTCTTGCCAATAGATTGTGAAAGTTGAAAGAATTTAAAATGCATTTTCTTGGGAGGTATTTTAAAGAAATTGTTTTGGATAGGCGAGAACGGTTGGTGTAATAGTTTCAAGTATCTGAAAGGTTATACAATCCAAGGGCATTATTGCGACGATGACGTTTTTAGTTTTTAGCGAACCGCAATGGAATAGGAAGTGATACTACAGATTCTTTGAAAATATTGTTTGTTGAATCCTGCGCTGTTGCTAAAAGTTTTGTTCAATTTTGTAGTAAGCAGATACAAGTAGCCTATGGAACCTCTCTTATTGACAAGGTGTTGCTATCTGTCATGTATACAGGCTTTAGCTCAAATACAATGCCACCGATAAAAAGTCGTCGAAAACTCTATGCATCGTTTAGCTTACGTATATGGTTCATATATTATTCATAAAATAACTGTTTACTACGACAATGTAATTCATCAAACTTTTTTTTAATCGGCCGCTATTTAGCAGTACTTTGAAAGCAAATGTTTTGAAATAAAAAGTTTTTAGTAACGATTTTAAATTTGTACCTAATAACTTATTAACTAAAATAACAATAAATCAACAATGTGTGTTCATTTACATGCTTTATAAATTCTTGGTATTATTTTTAAAAATAAACATTTTGGATTCGGTTCGGGTCAGGATTTGGTTTTGGTTCGGATGGCAAGGCAATCAAATTAAAAACAAAACAAACCATAACCAAAATATAATTCAAAATTAAATGACGAAAGATGATAATATGATAAACTATAACTCCTAAACTATTAACATTTTATTCGTGTTTGCGAAGACAAAAGTGTGGAACGTACACTTTTGTCTTCGCAAACACGATTTTAAAGAAATTGCGAGCAAAAGAACGAATAGAAAAAGTGCTGCTTGAAAAGTCTAAACAATGCGTCTGGCAACACTTGCCGCGAGCGCAAGGCGCCGAAGTGGTGACCTGCATATTATTCGCGTTTCTGTAAATTTGTGTACTTTTTAAGTAGTGTGACGATATAAACACTGTAAAAACACTTATTACAATATAAATCTCAGTGCTAGCACCTACTTGGACAATAACTTATAATCGCAGTGCATCGAACGCTTGACACCTAACCTAACGGGACTTTCAACTGCTCAACTTTTGTTATTACGCTCGCTAGCCGGCGGCTGCAATTTCGGACTATAATATCACCAATAAATTATCAACTTACTTATAATCTCCAAATTGTTGCGCGGCTTGCCGTGTGATGTGTGAAAAACAACTCGGTGCTTAATGTCATTGACCCACCGGGACTATTGGGAGGGAAAATGAGATGTGCGGAGTGCTCCGTAAACATTGACAGTACTAACTTTCTCAACTGCAACGCCTGCAAATCATCATTTTGCTACAAGTGCTTAAATATTACGACTGAACTTGCTTCAACTTTGGGCAAAAAATCTTTGGCGGCCCTTAAGTGTCCATCCTGCTCTAACGTCACAAGACGAGGTCCAGGAGATAACTCGTTAATGCGGACTAAAACGAGTGTTTCGGCGGATTCAAACACCTTCAATATGTCACAAGATAATCTCCTGGTTACTCCTCCAAACAGTGGACTTAAAAATGACAAAGCCACTCAAGCTGTCACTCTTGACAGCATAAGCCGCCTTCTAGACCAAAAACTGTCACCCTCGTCTGCAATTATGGTTAGCTTCCGCGAAACCTTTAGAGAAGACTTCAAACAAATGATGACATCTGAAATCAACAAAACTGTGGAAACATTGAAGAGCGAGTTTTCTCGCACAACTGACTTTATAATAGACTGCCAAAAAGAGATGCAAACTAAACTCGCTTCAAGTGAAAACAACATCAGTAGGCTCGAAAATACAAACCAAATACTACAAACCAATATATCAGTACTTCAATATCGCCTAAGAACAGTTGAACAAATGTCAAGGAATCTTAATGTGGAAGTACAAGCTGTTCCTGAGAGCCGCAGTGAAAATGTTGTGTCTCTTTTCAAAACATTATGTGATAATCTCGGTCTACAAATAGCAGACAGCGACATCAGAGCCTGCCGTCGTGTTGCAAAAATGAATGCTGCATCACCCCGACCACGCAATATACTTGTGACACTATCTTCTCCACGGCTACGTGACACATTACTGTCTGCTGCTCACCGCTACAACAAGGCCCACCCCGCGGATAGACTGGGCACTACCCAAATGGGTTTTCTCGGTGAACACACTAGAATATTTGTCACAGAGCATCTCTCTCCAGAATGCAAACAATTACATGCTGCTGCTAGGAGTTATGCTCGAGAAAAAGGTTACAAATATGTATGGGTGAAAAATAGTCTGGTGTACATTAGAAAAGAAGACAATTGTAACGCCATTCGTATCAAGGACATGGAGTCATTCAATACCATTAAGTAGTGCCACACATGTACCAAGGTATGGTTGTTAATTGATAAACATATAAACACCTATGAGTCTCTATACTTTGCATAGTCCCAATGTTTGGTCTCAGTATTGAACTTTATGTACTTGTATTTGTCGGTGAAACTTAAACTTGCTAACTGGAGTGTGTCATTAATTATATAACTTTGTACCCGCTTTTCAGACTTTTTACTTGAGACTAAATATTTAAATTTACATGCATCTATAGGTGGCACATACATTTGCACTAATGTTCATGATAGGTGTAATGGACTGAACTCTATTCAATTATTTTATACCCACCATCCATACTTGTCCTATATACCTTAATGTAAAGTACATATTAAGTACAAATGTGGCATCAGATTGATGGTACCTGTTCTTCACTAAGATTAGTTTTTGTACTTTCCTTACAAGGTGCTAGGTACCTAGTATTCAAGTTTAAGTTTTATAGCTAGATATATTATTGAATAAGATTAAGAATAATAACAACAATCTAGTTGAATGTGCCTTGTCGACTTACTGTAGTCTTTAAATGCTATGCTTATATTTGGATGTACCGGGTGGATGATATAAAATAAAGATATACCTAAAATAAAAATTGCATCCAGATGAAAATATCCTACATTGTCTCAGTATACTAACCTTCACTGTTTTTGTATAGATATTAATTTGTAAGCACTTATTTTGCATTTTCAAACATTTTAATTGTAGAGTGATATGTAGTAACCTATATCGCTTACATTCCCAATAGTTTCAGGTGGGTTAGGTATGTACCTAGTCCAGTTTAATTAATTTTTTGTCCTCTTTTTTAAGTTTTTATTTCTGTTCACGTGTCTGTTTTTATTTACTGATCTGAGATGCCTTTCTTTTATTATCAGAATGTTAACAGAATAAGGTCGAAATTAGCTGAGTTCTATTGTTGTATGTTAAATTCTAGTTATGATTTTATTTGCTTAACTGAAACGAACTTAAATAAAAGTATATATGATGCCGAAGTGGCTGATTTACAGCGTTATTACCTGATTCGCAGAGACCGTGATAGTACTTATTCGAATAAAAAAGAAGGTGGAGGAGTATTAATGGCTATCAGAAAACATCTCAACGTAATACGTCAGGTTTCCTGGGAGATCGGAGTCGAGGACATCTGGGTGAGCGTCTTGCCAGCGGAACCAAGCGGGCCGACCTTGCATGTGTGTTTATGTTATTTACCTCCTGACTTGCCCATTACAGAACTGCAGCAGTTTTACTCTAATGTTCAAAATATTGTTTTAAATACCAAGGTTGGCGATAAAGTAATTTTAATAGGTGACTTTAACACTCCTAATATCACTTGGTTCCGCTCAGCCAGCTCAAGTCATCTTGTAGCACGTGACCCTCTGGACAGCAAATCCAGATTGCTTTTTGATACTATATCCTTATGTGGTCTCTCGCAACATAATAACATACCTAATCACAATAATCGTTTCTTGGATTTAGTGTTATCCAACGTCGATTGCATAACCGTCTACGGCGCCGAGCCGATGAGCAAACTAGATGCGCATCATCCGTCAGTAGTTATAGATGTCCCCCTCTTAAAGCCGGGCAAGGATATGAACACCTGTAGTGGAAAACGCCTTAACTTCAATAAATGCAAGTTTGATGAGATCAGGTCGGAATTGAGCTCTATTGACTGGTCATTATTGCTGTGCTCATCGGACATCGATGTCTGTGTTTCAGTATTCTACGATACATTGAATGGGATCATAAAAAAACATACGCCTACCCAAAAGTTCAGCAATACGAACAAATATCCATTGTGGTATAGTGAGCCTCTTAAGCGTAGTCTTAAAGAAAAATATAAATATCATAAACTATATAAGAAGTACGGAAACCCTAGGGACTACGACACCCTTTCTCTGTTGCGTACTAGGTGTAAGACCTTAACTGAACAAAGCTACAAACTGTTTTTGTTGTCGGTTGAGGATGCTCTCAAAAATGACATTAAGCCATTCTGGCGTTATGTCAAGTCTAAAAAGATATCTTCTTCAATTCCTCAGACCGTGACCTACGGCCAACGCTCATCATCGAATAGTCAAGGAGTGTGTAACCTTTTCTCAGAGTATTTTGGGTCTGTCTTCGAACAACATAGTTCACCTGAAATAACTGACCAGGTTGAAGAGCTATACGGTGGGCCTTCGATATCTAGTGTGATGGTCAGTCGGTTAGATATATTAGCCAAAATTAAGTCTCTAGACTCTAATAAGGGGCCAGGTCCGGATAGGATCCCTGCCTCGTTTGTCAAGGAATGTGGTGAGGAACTCAGTATCCCGCTTTGTCTTCTTTTCAATAAGTCTCTTTGTACTGGTGTATTTCCACTCAGATGGAAAATAGCACATATTGTTCCAATACACAAATCTGGCGACAAATCGTGTGTCGAAAACTACAGACCTATAAGCATTCTTTCCTGCATTGCGAAGCTTTTCGAATCAATGGTGTATACCTTCCTTTATAATCACGTGAAACCATACATATCTGATAAACAGCATGGCTTTGTCAGTAATAGGTCCACTGTTTCCAATCTCCTAGAATATAAACATTATTTATGTAACGTTTTCGCTTCGCGGGGTCAGGTTGACGCCGTGTATACTGATTTCTCTAAGGCGTTTGATAAGGTTAACCATTTTATCCTATGTCACAAAATTGAAGCACATTTCGGTATACACGGCAGTCTTCTTCGCTGGGTCCAATCCTACCTTCAAAATAGAAGCCAGCTGGTAGCCATTAATGGATTCACTTCCTCTGAACTTTTAATAACGTCAGGTGTTCCTCAGGGATCCCACCTTGGTCCTTTGTTCTTCGTGTTATTTATCAATGACCTGGTAGATCGCTTGTCTTGTCAATGCTTGTTGTACGCCGACGATCTAAAGGTTTTTAACTCCGTCACCGATGCTAAAGACTGTTTATTGTTACAGAACGATCTTGGACAAATATCTGAATGGTGTTCCCTTAATCATATGTATCTAAACGTTGCGAAATGTCATGTTATATCGTTCTCGAACAAAAAGAATAAACTTATATGTAACTACGAATTACAAGGTCAGGCTCTCGATAGAAAATACATCGTTAAGGAACTTGGGATCCTTTTCGATGATCAACTTAACTTCCGTTGTCACTATGAATCCATAATTAGTAGGGGAAGGCAGTTATTGGGTTTCATTTTTAGATTGACCAAGGGTTTCAAAAGGCCGGGTAGTTTGCTAACGCTTTTCTTTAGTTTAGTCAGAAGTGTCCTTGAGTACGGTTCGCCGATTTGGTCTCCGAACTACTCGGTACACACCAACAGCATAGAACGAGTACAAAAATATTTCTTGAAGATTCTAGTACTCAGGTATAACCTCGGGCGAACATATAAGTCATACTTTAGTAGGCTGAAAAAATTTAGTATTCCTACACTGGAAGCCCGCCGCAAAATGTACGACTTTTTATACTTGCACAAAATTTTGCATTCTAACATCGATTCAACTAGTCTGCTCTCAGCCCTAACCTTTAAGACGCCCCGTTTCAGAGGTCGCGCCTGCAAAGTATTTTCCCTAAGAGTATACAGAAACAATACATCTTTCTATAATCCAGTCATAAGGATGTGTCGTCAGTACAATGACTTGGCTGCTAATAATAATAATAATGTCCTAGTTGATATATTTGATCCACGCATTGCTAAATTCAAAAAGACCTTAACGGACGTCCTCTTCTCTACTCACCCTGAATCTAAGTTGTAACTTTAATTCTTGTTTAAGATTTGCTTAAGTTCGTTTCAGACGTTTTTAACACTCTGAACTTGTGGACATTCTTTTTATGACTTATGCTTACTCACTGGTTAAACGTGTGATATTATCATATTAATATTCAATGCAGATTCGTCGCAGTTGCTTGCATATGCGCTAACCTGTTGATCACGCTGTGTGCACTTGCCTTGGATGTCATGCTAGTCTATAAGCTATTCATAATGAATCATTGTATCTTATAATGTATGATGTCTGTAAAGTGTACCTAATAAATAAATAAAAAATAAAAAAATAAAAATGCAATTTATTTAAAATTTGTCGTATAAAAAGAATTGAATGCAACTCGCGGCGTCTTTAATTGCGATGTTCGCCAAGGCTCGCATCGTAAGCCACGACACTTGCGTTTTAATACCCTTCTTATACAACAGTCGCAAAAAATACTATATTGAAATGTATGATGTAAAAGTTGACACAGATTTATAAAAAAAATTCTTACCTATGTATACTTAATCCTATTACCGTACGAAAAATACAATTGTCTTGAAATTGAATGAATGAATAAAAATATTATAAAAGAAGGATCGACACCGATATCGTTCATTACCTTTTGAAAAATTGTTAAAATACACATATAAAGTACCTACTTACAGATAAAAAAATCAAAATGCATTATTTACAAATCAATTTCGTTCAGTGCCAATTTCGATTTGTTTTAGCGATATAATAATGTGGCATTCTATCAATATTATTATAAAATTTGACGTCAATTGAGTTGAGTTTAGATGTTCGAACTATCGTGGGATTGCTCTGCTACCAACTGCGTACAAGGTCCTATCTTATGTGCTGCTGAAAAGACTGGTACCGTACGCGGAACAAATCCTAAGTGATTATCAGTGCGGGTTCCGTCGCAACCGCAGCACCATAGATCAGATATTCCGTCTTAAACAACTTATGGCAAAAAGATGGGAATACGCTCAGAGCATCCACGTTCTGTTTGTGGATTTCAAGAAAGCTTACGACAGCATTGACCGTTGCGCTCTGTATACAATTCTCAGGAACTTTAACATCCCCAAAAAACTAGTAGACCTTGATCGAGGTGGCCACCAAAGAGAGTCAAATGAGGGTAAAGGTTGATAACGAGCTAACGGACGAGTTTGCAGTAGTCACGGGACTGAAGCAGGGCGACGCCCTGTCGCCCATGCTTTTTAATTTGGTGCTAGAATATGCCCTTAGGAAAGTGCTTGCGCTAGAAGTTGGGCTGCAACTGAACGGAAAGCATAAGGTGATAGGGTACGCCGACGATCTAGCCCTTCTCGGGGAAACCAAGAAAGAGGTGGCAGTATCCGCAGCACTCCTGGAGAACGAAGCAAAGAGGGTGGGTCTAAGTATTAGCCATGAAAAATCCGAATATCTCCACATGAAACGCTACAAAAACATTAAAAGAAAAGACCTTCATGTTGGGGATATCACTAACAAAGGCGTGTCCAAATTTAAGTACTTAGGCTGCACAGTCACCGACACTAATACACGGGAGGAGGATATAAACATCCGCATCCAAAGCACCTTGCGGTGCAGTGCCGCCCTTCATAAAATGTTATCGTCCAAGCTCCTCAGTAGAAACACCAAACTTCGCATATATAAAACGGTTATAAGGCCAATACTCATGTATGGATGTGAGACTTGGACGCTAACATTTAAAGAAGAAAATAAGCTCCTTGTGGCGGAGAGAAAAATTCTCCGATAAATTTTAGGTCCTGTGAGGAGAGATGACGGAAGCTTCAGAGTCCGGAAGAACCTCGCAATTGAGCATCTTGTGGCTACACCCGATATTATTGGAGAAACAAAAGCTCACCGTCTCCGCTGGCTGGGTCATGTTGAAAGGATGGAGGAAGATCGGGGTGCCAAACGGGCATATTTGGGACATCCAGTAGGGCGACCACCCGTCGGACGTCCCAGGTATCGCTGGAACGACGTCGTCGAATTAGACCTTCACGACCTTAAAGCCATGAACTGGAAGGAGACGGCGCAGGATCGGGTCAAGTGGCGACAACTTGTGTCGGAGGCCAAGACCCACTTTGGGTCGGTGAGCCATTGAAGATAGATAGATTGAGTAGGTACCTCCTGAGATAGTGTCTGTGTTTGTTTCACTTCTGCAATGATCTCGTTACACTTCAAGATGACCATACTCAACTCAATCATACACTGGATCTTTGAAAGCTTTTGTTACTAATGGTACCTATATGGTATAATCCGATCGCTGTGCACTATAATATTTCTCTTTGTCAGATGATATTAATCAACAGTTCCAACACCTGAAGGATCACGTGTCGGCGCCGACCATGCCGACAATCAGTCTGAGTGTGGCGCCAGTGCTAGCGGGTAGCGGACCGACAAACTGAGCGGATATGTTATTTTTGCCACCGAAGCTTGGTGTGGCTTACGAAAATTCTATCCTCCTCTTCCCATTCATCTATTAACAGTATTTGATTTTAAATGGATTTCTTCCGTAGTGCACACTTAAGTGAGTAGGCAGTACAGTTAGTAAGTAGAAAAATGTCCAAAGGGGGATTCAAACCCAGCAACTCCAGCTTTATAACGTAGGTAACATACTATCTAGGCCAATCAGTCGCCAACATGTACCCCGTGGTGCTATCCGTCGCTTCACAAAATCGCTAAGCTGTGCGCTTTGCATCCACTCAGCATGTTTGCTCGCTAGTAATTGGTAGATGATGATAATTGCTGTACCTATTTACACGCTTTGTAATATTAAACGTTGAACGTCGACGGAGTTGGAAAGAAGAGCAGTGTAGATTACGCTCCAGGTACTTGTAGGCTTATGGAAAGTTCACGCATATTTTCCCGCCAAATCACACATACTATTTTTGGTAAAACGTTTGATTTAAGATGTCAATATAAAAAAAATGATGAATTTTGTGCCGTATTTTCTAACGTATTATGTCCTTTTTCAACCGTAAGGTAATTATATATTTTCTTGCAAGTGAGTCAAGAAAATACGAACTTATGATATGATATGATATGATTTATTTATCTCACAATATACAATCTCACTTAAAACTATACTTAGTTACTTAGTTTTGCATACCAGAACCTCATTTAACGCTGTAACTAGGCCGCACAACACACGCCAGAGCTTCATTAAACGTTGTCACCTGGTCGCGACTCAGAGGCCAGAGCTGGGCTAAACGCCGTCACTAGCCAACAACCCAGAAGCCAGAGCCTCACTAAACGCCGTCACTAGCCCACAACCCAGAAGCCAGAGCCTCACTAAACGCTGTCACTAGCCCACAACCCAGAAGCCAGAGCCTCACTAAACGCTGTCACTAGCCCACAACCCAGAAGCTAGAGCCTCACTAAACGCCGTCACTAGCCCACAACCCAGAAGCCAGAGCCTCACTAAACGCTGTCACTAGCCCACAACCCAGAAGCTAGAGCCTCACTAAACGCCGTCACTAGCCCACAACCCAGAAGCCAGAGCCTCACTAAACGCTGTCACTAGCCCACAACCCAGAAGCCAGAGCCTCACTAAACGCCGTCACTAGCCCACAACCCAGAAGCCAGAGCCTCACTAAACGCCGTCACTAGCCCACAACCCAGAAGCCAGAGCCTCACTAAACGCCGTCACTAGCCCACAACCCAGAAGCCAGAGCCTCACTAAACGCCGTCACTACGCCGCACCCGGCCGGCCCGCGCTCAACGCATGTTAATCAGGCAGATCACGGGTAATTGCCGAGTGGAGTGTGAAATGCGGGCTTAGCGGAATTATCTGCCGTTTAGCCTGATTTATATTCGATTAAACGATTCCTTTCCGTCACGGGGAATTGTTCTCGGACAACACTATGGACGATTGGAATTGAGGTGAAGTTAAGTTTTCACTAAATGCCCGACATCCGCAGAAATTAGGTCAACGTTTTTCAAGTCTGCATATCAACTGCTATTACAAGCTCTGTAGCCCAGGTTAGTTAGGTTCCGCGTAAGTTACAAGCCTAAGTTCGGAATTGTCAAACGAGCTGATAATACCACAAAACGACCTAGTATATATAGAAAGAGCATGGCTAAACTTACGTTTATATTTTGAGAACAACTTCTAGGGTAATATAAACGTTGTACCTATTTTCAGAACGTCAAGAAATGAAATGAAATGAAATGTTTTTGATAACAATTGTTATAAGTCATTTCAAGTCAGTCAAGATGAATAAATATCTCCGCAATTGTAAATAAATCCTTTGAGTACAAATATTTAAAAACACCTTGAAAGTCAATACATGTAAAATCATATTCTTAAATGATATTAATAGCCTTTATCAGACAAGTATAAATTTAAATAATAGGCTTGAATTTTTTGTAATAACAGAGAGAGTTGATGCTACGGTATTGATAAAATATAAATCAAATCTCAACTATTTAGACGTCATGTCTTAATGAAATCGTTGAAAAGTGTTGAATGGGATGCCAGCGATCGGGGCCGGACCCCAGACTCAATTAGTAGCGGGACAAAGCCGAATGACGCTGCTAGTGGAGTTGCCTAAGTACGGTCAGAAGGAAAATTCAGTGATATCAAATATGGCGAGTATAAATAAAGGAAATTATTATGCATGTAATGCAAAAACAACAGTAGGTATGTGTGAAGACAAAATTAAATAAAAGCATTTTTTAATTATACCCTTTAAAGTTTTTGCAAGAGGATATTACTACCGTTTTATCAGGTAAGTTGTTGTAAAACAAATGATACATTTGTTATGTACTGCAAGTTTTATTTTGTTCTAATATGATTCGGGACAGGTATGTCACCAAGTTCACTCTCCAGTATATTGATTGCTAATAGAACGCTTAGCAATAGCCAAATTCTTCAGTAAAAATATCATTTTCATTTTTTCTAAAAGTGGTTTATAAAAACCTTTTGAAGTATGTATCAGGTTACATGGATTGACTTGTTATGTTTTAATGTAAGTTTATTGGGGCAAACAACTGTAATACAATACTAATTTATACTGTGGCGATAGTGCAATGAAGCCCTACTGGCTCGACTGAAATTCAGTAGTCTCCGTGACAGTTAAAATAAATTAAAACAAGATATTAAAAAAATGGTGTATGGAAAACTTGCTCATCTGCAGTTATTGGTTACAAGAATTGGGAGTGAAATTAAAAATGGTTAATTCTCTTACAACTGGTTTATTTGGATTATACAGCATACAGCAAATCGGAATACGAAATCACAGGGTTTCAGGTACAAAATCCTTAATACACCTTAACTATAATTAATTGCTACAATCGGTAGAGCTGTCGTGTAATTATTGTTCGAGAGTGATTTACAATTCCGTGTGCCTACTGAAATAAATATTAGTCCCCATGTGTTTATGCCGTCATTAAGTAAATACTGAAATCCTAATTCCCTACTGGTAACAAACGCTTAACACCAACCTTCACACTGAAGTCAAACTCAAACTCAAACTCAAAATTATATTTATTCAGGTAGGCCCAGTAACAAGCACTTTCAAATCGTCAGGTAGAAACATAATCTTAAGCTAATTACTTCGAGTAATTTATTAAACATAAAAAGTAACATTTATATGAAATATTTAAAATTTTATATAAAAAAATACTAGTCTATGTTTCTAGAAAGACAATCTAATGTCAAAAAATAACTAAAACGAGATTAATTAATTAAAAACACAATGTCAAATTTTTCCAAACGGAATAAATAAATTATAAATCCAGTCAAAATTAGTCCCAAGAAGTTTTATCATTCATGTAGTCTTGTGCGCTATAATAAGCTTTCGAAATAAGTTTACGTTTCACGTAGTTTTTGAATTTATTAATAGATAACTCAGTTACGTTTCCAGCAAGTTTGTTATAAAACCTTACACAATTACCCATGAATGATTTTTTTATTTTTTGGAGCCGAGTGGTGGGCACCGCGAGCTTATGCTTATTTCTAGTATTAATATTATGTATGTCACAGTTTCTCCTAAAACAACGTTTTTATGTACATACACAATATTTTCATAGATATATTGACAATGCAATGTCATGATATTAATATTTTTAAACTTATCCCTAAGTGAGTCTCTCTGTTTCAATCTATATATCGCCCGTATAGCCCGTTTCTGCAGAACAAAAATCGAATGAATGTCCGAGGCATTGCCCCACAATAAAATACCATATGACATAATGCTATGGAATTAGCTAAAATATACTAATCGAGCTGTTTTCACGTCTGTTAATTGACGGATCTTACTCACTGCAAATGCTGCAGAACTCAGTCTATTCGAGAGATTAGCAATATGGGGACCCCATTGAAGCTTAGAATCTAACGTTAAACCAAGAAAAACTGTGCTATCAACTAGTTCCAATTCCTCATCTTTCACAAAGACACTCCCTTGCTCGTGTTCAACGTGATTCGTGACAAATTTAATACATTTAGTCTTCTTCTCATTTAACAATAAATTATTAATATTAAACCAATTTACTACTTTAGAAATAGCATTGTTTACGTCATTGCAAGCTTTTTGCTGTCTTATAAGTTTGAAAATAAGTGAGGTGTCATCAGCAAATAATACTATATCATGGTGGGTCTTTACGAGATATGGCAAGTCATTTATGTAGATAAGGAACAGGAAAGGTCCCAATATTGATCCCTGCGGTACACCCATCGAGACCAATGACCCCGGGGATCGCTGTCCATTCACTTCGACCCTTTGTATTCTACCATGTAAGTATGACTTTAGTAAATTGAGTGCTGATCCTCTGACTCCATAGTAGTCGAGTTTCCTGATCAATGTTTCATGACAAACGCAGTCGAAGGCCTTGGATAAATCACAGAAGATACCTAAAGCATCTTGTGATTCCTCCCAGGCATCGAAAATGTGTTTAATCAGCTCGACACCAGCGTCGGTTGTCGAGCGACCCCGGGTAAATCCAAATTGCATGTTATGCATCAAATTGTTTATATTAAAATGCTTTATTAATTGCGACAAGACTAATTTTTCAAAAATTTTGCTAAATGTTGGGAGCACAGATATTGGTCTGAAGTTAGTGGGGTCAGTAGTGCTACCCGATTTGAATAACGGAGTGATTTTACTATGTTTCATTAGATCAGGAAACTCGCCGCAATCGACACTGTTGTTAAATATAACTGCCAACTCAGGCGCTATGATTTCTATGATGGATTTGAGTGCATGAACAGAAACTCCCCAGAGGTCACTAGTTTTTTTGACAATAATCGATTTAAACGCCTTTACTACATCTGAGAAACTAACGTGTTCAAAATGGAGGTTTGTATTACATTCTGGGGCGTTTTCTTTCAACAATGTAACGGCAGAGGAAGGTGATGAATTTAAATACTTAGTTGTGGAGACTGGTATCTCAGTAAAGAAATATTCAAATTCAGTAGCTACTTCCAAACTAGAATCTACAATTCTGCCATCAATTTTTATTTTAAGATCAGTCGGTGTGTTTTTCGATCTGCCAGTCTCCATGTTAATTACTTTCCAGGTTGTTTTAATAATGTCAGAGCTATTTTTTATTTTCTGAGATAAATAATTACGCTTGGCTACATGACAATCTATTTTAAATTTCTTCGAATATTGCTTGACATGTTCTTTAAATTCATCACTCGTATTAAACCGCCGTTCCTCATATAAGGCATACAGTACTTGTCTACGTTTATGTAAGTCCGCAGTAGCCCACTCACTAAAAACTGGTGCACTACTAACCACGGCCGATTTGCGAGTAAATACCGCATTATAAAGTGCCATAAAAGTATGGAAGAATGAATTGTACATGTTATTAGGGCTCATATCGGAAGACAGAAAGGGTAGCGCCTGAGCTAGACTTTGTTTCATTCTTTCCACACGATCTGTGGTTACTGGTACAAAAGTTATTTGTTTTTTCACGATATTTTTCCTTAATGTCTCAAATACCATGAGTTGGCCTAAGTGATCTGATTCTAATTTGCTGATTATACTTTTGTTACTAGGAAAAATATTAGTGAAAATGTTATCTATACATGTTGAGCTAGTAGCAGTCACTCTAGTAGGCTCCATAAATACGTGGTTGAGATTACCAGATTTGAAAAGACTCAACAATCTGACACTTATTGTTGAATTTTCCAAAATATTTACATTGTAGTCGCCGCATATAAGTAATTTCTTTCTAGAACGCGATATTTTAAGAAGCACAGATTCCATTATGTTTTCAAATAGTTCAAAATTACTTACTGGCGGCCTATATACACAAACAACGATAAATTGCTCTAATTCTACTGCACTCAGTTCTATGGTCCGTTCAACAGACAAGGATACAATGTCCTTGCGTTCCTTAAATTTTAATTATATAAGTCTGGTGAACGAACTACCCACCTGGTGATTATTAAATTGAGGCATTAATTCATTACTGGTTAACCAATGTTCAGTTATACATAGAATATCAATATTGCAATCATTCAAAAAAAGTTCAATTTGTAAATCTTTCCCTCTAATACACTGAATGTTTTGATGTACCAGGTGGATATAATTTTTATACTTATTTAAAACTAAATTGCCAGAGACAGAGTACTCTTTTGTCTTAAGGTTTAATTTAAATTATTAGTTAAGATTGGAACCAATTCCAAGTTAACATTGGGCTGCTCAATAGGAGCTGAGTTATGTGCCAAATTCTTGGCATAAATGTCAAGTAAATAGGATAGCGACAGAGCTATTTGTCTCTTACAATAATTGGAAAGGTAAAACTTACCTACAGTCAAAAAAAACATAGGCAAATGTTTTTTATTAACATATTTGTTCATGTCAATTATAATAAACTTACTACTATATGTACAACAGTTATATAGAGATATATTTAATTTATATCTAGTGTCATTCTCCACTTTTGACATTTGACTACTATATGGGAATGTGAACAAAATAACCTTTTTCACTATAAGAGTGTTTAACTTTTCCAAGAATTCAATTAAATCAGTTTTGTTCACATTACCCCTGTTTCCCATAAGAACTAGCAGTGTTGTTTCTGAATGAATATTCTTGTCGTTAAGAATTTGATTTAACATGTTATCTAGGCTACTATATGGCAGACAATTGCTAATTGTGCTAAGTCCCTTTAGGTGATGGTTCAGAAATGTGCCCATATTACTTCCAATTTCATCACAGTACATAATTGCATTAGAGCTAGGTGTGCACTTAGGTGTAGTGTGGAGGGAGCTTTTATTATTAATTTCCGGTGGTGGTAAACTGGCACACAGGCTCGAGTTTGAATCACCAGTGGACGAATGACAACTCACTAGTTTACATAAACAAGACTGGCCATTAGTCAGTGACTCAAACCGCTCTGAATTATAATTAATTTGGGATATTAAATCATCCATGGCTAATGAATATTCACTTATCACTTTTTTTGAACTCTCATTCATTTTATTTAATGATTCTATTGAATCCTCTAAGCTCTGAATTTTTAAATTTAATTCCTGTGTGTCAATTTCATATTTTGATCTACTGTTTTGTAACTGAGCAGAATACATATCCAACTTGTCCACTAAATTAACATTTATTTTGCATAATCTCAATTTCTTGAAAAACAATTTATTTTGTTTTGTCAACTTTTGAGTTTTTCTTATTATTCTGTTCAGTTTGAAATATTTCTTTAGTTTTTTACCACTGCAATTTACTAACCTTGGTAAGGCAGAATCATTGGTTAAATCTATAGTAACCACAGGGTTTTCAATTGGAGGGGTAACCAACTGTGAGCCGGGCCCAACCAGTTCCTCGAATAAGCTCTGAGTGTGAGCCTCTGCAGCATTGTTCTTGGCCTCCTGTAGCTTGTAGATTTGCTCATGTGCGTCATGTAGCGCTCTCTCCATTGAGCCGATGTCCTTCAAAGCCTCCTCATAAGCGGCTCCACACTCAGAAAATCTGTCTACCGTTTCCTGAAGCCGGGCTCGCTCAGAATTTACATCATTGTAAGAACTTTCTAATGAACATAGCTCTTTTTTTAACTTATCTCTGCTATCAAGTACTAATAATAGTTCCCTCTCACTGTCCTCTCTCTCACTAAGCAGCTGAGCACACAATTCCTTGGATGTTTTTAGTTCAAGCAAGGTAAGTTGGAGTTTGTCAGCCACCTGCTGGCGAGCTGCGGCGGCTGCTCTGCGAGTTAGCATTATTTATGTTTCTTTTAAGAAATAAAACATAAAAACAGATCAAGGAACTGCTTACTTAAGCTAAGCGACTTACATAGGTACTTACATGCAATAGTGACGTCTCAATATGCCTAAACTGTGTGTTTTTAAATCTGTACAATGTTTTACTGTTTCTTGCAAACACAATTGGCATTTATTAGTGTGTAAAACAAGCAGATAGGATTGCGAGACGAACACATAATTCAAATTTATAACCTACGACGGTTACAAATTTCAGATACTACAAAACACTTGTAAACGTCACTAAAACACTTCACTTATTATATATACATTAAAATTGAGACTAAAACTATTTATTTTACACCTAATGGGCTTTATATTACGTGAAATAGCATTAAATTTATAATAAATAAAGGGACCTAGCAAATAACAGCTGCTCGTTCTTTGACAGCCGGGGTTGACAGTCATACTGCTCTGAACCTTGCAGATGTTGTCAGCGGCTGAACATCCTTTCTCTCCTCGGTGATTACATCAGAAGGAATATGAACCCGATGTTGAATCGAAGAAAATTGAGCTCCGGCGGAGCCTCAATTAAATGGTTAAATTAAACCCTTATGGGCAAGCAAATGATGTGGGAAAGGAAATCATTTCTGAACAAAGACTCCCTTCATAATCAGTGCTAAGAACTGATCTAAATCATAGCAAATGAATTTTCTAATCCTATTCTTTTCTTTTCAAATAAAATACTAATCTTTTAATTTCATTCTAATACATTCCCTTATCGACTAAAAAGAAACAAATTGGTTTCATTAGTATGGATCCATGTGAAACAATAACCAACACTGGATGAAATGTTTAGAAATTCTATCTTACCAGCTAAACGCTCCAAAAAATAGATAACTTTAGTTCAGGCTGCCGAACCCACCCTTCCACATGTATCTGAGGCTGCATCTTGCTGGAAAGAGCACCATATGGTCAAAAACTCAGGATAACAAAATGTACTTTGCTGGTTATGCAAATTTTGAAGAATAACTACATACATTTGGCCGATGTTGAAAATACAATCTATAACACCATCTACCATCATCTACTTGCACTGCCACCAGAAAAGGCTCACAAAATCTCCATTAGTCGTTGCTGAGACCGGATTAAAATGAATATCTCCTCAGAGCCTCCATTTCAGTTCTAAACAGCAATCCAGTTAACCTCTCTCCCTTCAAGACATGCTATTGGAATTACCAGCCCAGAAGATATCAACCAACCACTTTTGTTTTTTTAAGGAATAATATTAGATTTTGAATACAGATATTATGTCATTATTATTGAAATAATTTATTATTTTTCTTTTTATACAATTAACAATTTAAATTAATTGTTTCATTATTTGTTATTCCTTAAAAACCCTACTTTATTTCCCTCAAATTTCAACATCTCTCATCTTGCTGGCAACTCTGAATAATGATTAACTATTCCTATTGGCTAATGAGTCTTTTTGATATATTTGCCAATTACTTAATTATTGCCAGCACTATGAATTAATGTTGTAACTAGAAAATATATCAAAGCAAGGAATTATTTCAGCCAATGACTTTAACGCCGAAATTGTAGTACACTATCTAAAACAAGAAGTGTCAATCAAAATTCTGCCATGTACAATAGGCTATTTCAACACAATACATGTTATGACCAATATATTTGTATGCCGTCAAGCATCACATAGTGATACGAAATCCAATGTAACACCTTGTACATACCTATGTTGAACAGATAAATTCTTTGAATCTTTGAAAAAAAAAAGGCAATACATATTATTTTTGAACGATAGTAACCAAAACCAACACTGTGAAAACCAGTTTAAAAAATAACAAAGCAAGGAAACAAATATTAACTTAATACTACGGCTATCGATGAACCAGCAAAGTAGCCACCACGTAATAAAGTGACGAGGATCATTAAAAACCAGCAGTTTTCCCACGTCTGCCAACGGTACGGCAATGGCATGCGCTCACAAGTCGGAATGAGTCGCAGGTGCAGTATTCTGATGCGGTATGTGCGCTTACAGACTTAATAGACGTGTGACGTATTAGCGAGTCCCGAGAATGAAAATCTGTCATTGCAGTCGTACTGCCAGGTGGGATGTTAATATTTAACGTTGGAGACATTTATAAAATAGTAAATAACAGCCTTTACGCAGGGTGTAAGATGTTTACTATTTACCGCAGTCATTATCGCACTTTGTACTACTACTCGCCGATGACACATCACGGGTCTGCTAAGTATGTTAACTGCAAGACTGAAGGATGTCACTCACAATAATAAGTTGTAAAATGGGAGCGCTCATACGCTCGCAAAACATCTTATCCACGGCGATACGTGATTAAGTGGCAACGATCATTATTTGTCCAGAGCTAACTAAGTGTTCTGTGCCATGTCTTGCAATTGTAGGGTTCCTGAAGCGGGAAATATGACAATACAGTAAAGGTTTTATTTATGTCTTGGCTTAACACTAGCATCGAAAGCCTTCTAGTGATTTCGCTACGATATAATTTATCGGTCTCATTTGTTTGCTATCTTGTAATAATTTTCCTTGCTAACTCACCTCAGCGTACCCTCATCAGAAGAGAGGTCGTTCTGAATCTCATTAATTTTATTTAAGCCATAATTCAAGCGGCACTTAGGCGCCAATAAACGAGCCTTAACTCCCGCTCTCGTTACAAATAGTTACTCTCGTTGAAGAAGAGCGAACTGTATATATGACAGTATTATTTTATAAATGCGAAAGTTTGGACGTTTGTTACTCAATCACGCTTAAACGGCTCCACCGATTTGAATGAAGTCTAGCACGAAGATAGTTTATAGCCTGGATTACAATATACGATTCGAAGTCGCAGGCGGAAGTTAGTACGAATATAAGACTAAATTATTTCAGCGATTTGTGAAAAAAGTTTGTAAAACTTTGATTTTTTTCTCTACATCTATAATAGATAATTAAGTGCCCTGTTAGCAAACTGTTACACTTGGGTTGCAAGCCCTTGACAATAAAGTTTTGTTTACGGGCGACTTTGACTTTTTTAACGAACAAGAAGAAACAAAAAATCTAAATTCTGAGAAAAAATTTAAAAGTCACACATTTGATTAAAAACGTCCTCCACTATGTCCGAGCACATATTTTTGAATTTGACTGTACAGGCACACATTTACCAAATACATCATGAAATCAAACCATTTAGCTTATTTTTACATGGAGAAGGTGTCTCGAATCTTGTTAGCCACGCCCAGTGTATGAAAACAGGGATGATATTTAGCTGTTATGGGTTATGGGCATGAGCCGCCGTACGTATACGCCGTACGTAGGTATACGTACAGACACTCACTTGATTTCGGATTTTAAAAAAGATAGATGATTAAGCTGCTTCTAACTTTTCAACCACAGTTACCACCATCAGTTTAGGTGTCTGCAAAATAGGCATTTATGAATTATGATATTCCACAAGCAAGTAATTTGATAGACACTGGATATTACATTTGCTAATAGTAAACAGTCCTGAACATTTTAACACAAATTGTAGACGCTGCATTTAATCTTGTTGGCTTACGCGTTAACATTAATTCTTAACTCAATCCTCCTTCAATGAAACTCCAAATGAAAAATTCCTTTGCACCTCACACTCACATTTCCTAATGAACCCGTCGTATTCACGGCGTTCAAAGAAATGAGTCAATAATGAGCTCATGCTCAAAGCGTGCGAGTCTAGAAATTTCTTTTTAAATAAGGAACTGAATGGAGGAATGACGAGTGAATGAAATGAATGGAGTTTCTTGGATTCGGTTTAAGTTTTGAATTCGGTTTTGCACCGTCTGTTTAGATTTATTGGCAAAGTTAAGTGAAGTGAGTTTTGGCTAAGCTTTTTTTATAATATGTACCTTGGCCAATTAACCACGGGTATTGTGTCTGGGAACTTCGAAAGAATCAATACCTATTGTAGTGAAAAATAAAATAAAAGATCAAAAGCAAGATCACGATAGCAATTTATTTATTTATATTAACTTTCCGAACACTTGATAAAACACGAGATCCGCACTTCGAACAGGAAGTCCAAGCCGGTAAATTAATGTATTACTATAGGTCACTATTTTACAGTCTAAGATGACAGATCCACCAGGTCCGCGTACAGAAAAATGAGGCAAAGCCACACGGATGTTTTAAATATGCCTGGTTTTCACATACAGCTACCGCCGGGTTGACTTAAACAGAACTAAATTGTCCACACGCTAACCAAATGCCGTCAGTTTGGACCACAAAAGTTGAGCTCGTTAGTAAGGCAGATCTACTATAAAAAAGGAGGGGTCATGCTAACCAAATGTACAATAGGAAGTGATGGTGATGATGGCACGATATGAAAGTAACGCGATAGATGGATGAATGTAGGCCTAGGAGGTAACCAAATAAATATAAGACGTTGGCGGTAAATTGCCTTTCTAAATTTAGGGAATTATTTAACGAAAATCGCAATCCCGAGCAAAACTTGAGCTATACCAATCGCAAAATGACGCCTGGTAGCACGTTAATTAACGGGAGTCTAACTACTACATAAACCGCATAGCATGGGCCTACCACATAAGAAAACTTAGCTACAGACGTTAGGCGGGAACTTGAGCTGCGGTTTCCAGGAAAAAGGATCCACTTCCACTGCGAGGGTCACCGTTCGAATGCTTCCACAGTACTCGTTCTACCGAACGCGGGAGCTGACGTTCCACTTCACGTGACTCTGCTTTCACGCCCCGAACCCGGGAGCTACGAAATAAATATAGAATACGTGAGGACTACTACCACCACTGGTTTGACAAAAAGCTAATAGATCGTGATATTAAGAAACCCAGCTTACCCAGATCGCTAAAACGACGTCCGGCTTTTCGTTGGTTTTCAAGAACAACTACTTCAGGCTGCGTCCCATTATTAAACTTAGTCGCAGCAACAGCATCGACAATCGAACCCCCCAGCGACAACCTTGGCTGGGAAATTAACTGGCCACTTGTGGCACAGAGAGGCACTCAAAAGCACAACAACAAAACTGCCTGCAAACTGCAAAATGAGGACTTTTAATGGATGTCTACTCTTCAGCTTCTCAATCATGAATGATTCATCCATAATTTGTTTTTGTCATTCTGACAGACTAGGAAAAGAATCTTGGAATAATCAAATTCAAATTTTAAATAATTAAAACATAAATTTCATTCTTAAAAACTTCTAACCGGACAGAATCAGACCCGGTAGAGCCATATGCGAGGTTGTGTATAAAGGGAGACACATACGTTCGACACGACGATTACGCCCTCTATGAGCAACTCTTGAAACCATAACAAACGCGGAAAGACTGCGGCCCGTCAAAAGTACGACTTGAGCTGTAATCTAACTTTCGAGCTTCCGTATTAGTTTACTAGATGGCGCGGAATTAAACCAACTGCCGTAACCTTAAACAGGAGACGTTAAAGCGACTTCTGCACGTTCACGCTGCAGATTATCCCCTAAAAAGTACAAAACAGAAAAGAGAAAAGATATCCTACATAATACATAATGCGGAAATAAATTACAAGAAATCCCCTGCCCAGATACTTAACACATTCAAAAGCCAACAAGCTACTGCTGGAGTAAACCTTACTAAAGGAAAGATTGACTACAACCGCGACAGACAAAAATAAGTACCGTACCAACTTCTTGACCCAAGGTAAAACTAACAACTACGAACCCATTAACGGCGAAAGTCGAATAACAAACCCTCTAAAGTTTATTACCCGAAAACCCCCTGAGCTAAATGACTGTACACGAGACCAAACCCCACGAAGGTTACCGAACTTATCCCTAGCTTAAACTATCCTCAACCTAGAGGTAAAAAAAAATCTCCATTCTAACTGACAACCGAGGTTGGCAGCTAAGTATCCAACTCCGATTAACACCTATAGTCCGGATATATATCTTTCCCCGACGGGGCGATACGAAGTTTCATCGACCTAAGTCGACGAACGGAGTCATAACCAGGTCTCGGGGAAAGATATATATCCGGACAATGGAATTTTGTAGCGGTCTTGTGAGACTCGAGAAAGCCGTGAGGCATTGGACTATAGGTGTTAATCGGAGTTGGATACTTAGCTGCCAACCTCGGTTGTCAGTTAGAATGGAGATTTTTTTTGACCTCTAGGTTGAGGATAGTTTAAGCTAGGGATAAGTTCGGTAACCTTCGTGGGGTTTGGTCTCGTGTACAGTCATTTAGCTCAGGGGGTCTTCGGGTAATAAACTTTAGAGGGTTTGTTATTCGACTTTCGCCGTTAATGGGTTCGTAGTTGTTAGTTTTACCTTGGGTCAAGAAGTTGGTACGGTACTTATTTTTGTCTGTCGCGGTTGTAGTCAATCTTTCCTTTAGTAAGGTTTACTCCAGCAGTAGCTTGTTGGCTTTTGAATGTGTTAAGTATCTGGGCAGGGGATTTCTTGTAATTTATTTCCGCATTATGTATTATGTAGGATATCTTTTCTCTTTTCTGTTTTGTACTTTTTAGGGTATAATCTGCAGCGTGAACGTGCAGAAGTCGCTTTAACGTCTCCTGTTTAAGGTTACGGCAGTTGGTTTAATTCCGCGCCATCTAGTAAACTAATACTGAAGCTCGAAAGTTAGATTACAGCTCAAGTCGTACTTTTGACGGGCCGCAGTCTTTCCGCGTTTGTTATGGTTTCAAGAGTTGCTCATAGAGGGCGTAATCGTCGTGTCGAACGTATGTGTCTCCCTTTATACACAACCTCGCATATGGCTCTACCGGGTCTGATTCTGTCTGGTTAGAAGTTTTTAAGAATGAAATTTATGTTTTAATTATTTAAAATTTGAATTTGATTATTCCAAGATTCTTTTCCTAGTCTGTCAGAATGACAAAAACAAATTATGGATGAATCATTCATGATTGAGAAGCTGAAGAGTAGACATCCATTAAAAGTCCTCATTTTGCAGTTTGCAGGCAGTTTTGTTGTTGTGCTTTTGAGTGCCTCTCTGTGCCACAAGTGGCCAGTTAATTTCCCAGCCAAGGTTGTCGCTGGGGGGTTCGATTGTCGATGCTGTTGCTGCGACTAAGTTTAATAATGGGACGCAGCCTGAAGTAGTTGTTCTTGAAAACCAACGAAAAGCCGGACGTCGTTTTAGCGATCTGGGTAAGCTGGGTTTCTTAATATCACGATCTATTAGCTTTTTGTCAAACCAGTGGTGGTAGTAGTCCTCACGTATTCTATATTTATTTCGTAGCTCCCGGGTTCGGGGCGTGAAAGCAGAGTCACGTGAAGCGGAACGTCAGCTCCCGCGTTCGGTAGAACGAGTACTGTGAAAGCATTCGAACGGTGACCCTCGCAGTGGAAGTGGATCCTTTTTCCTGGAAACCGCAGCTCAAGTTCCCGCCTAACGTCTGTAGCTAAGTTTTCTTATGTGGTAGGCCCATGCTATGCGGTTTATGTAGTAGTTAGACTCCCGTTAATTAACGTGCTACCAGGCGTCATTTTGCGAATGGTATAGCTCAAGTTTTGCTCGGGATTGCGATTTTCGTTAAATAATTCCCTAAATTTAGAAAGGCAATTAACCGCCAACGTCTTATATTTATTTGGTTACCTCCTAGGCCTACATTCATCCATCTGTCGCATCACTTTCATTTCATGCCATCATCACCATCACTTCCTATTGTTCCTTTGGTTAGCATGACCCCGCCTTTTTTTTATAGTAGATCTGCCTTACTTACGAGCTCAACTTTTGCGGTCCAAACTGACGGCATTTGGTTAGCGTGTGGACAATTAGTTCTGTTTAAGTCAACCCGGCGGTAGCTGTATGTGAAAACCTGGCAATTTTAAAACATCCGTGTGGCTTTGCCTCATTTTTCTGTTCGCGGACCTGGTTAATCTGTAATCTTAGACTGTGAAATAGTGACCTATAGTAATACATTAATTTACCGGTTTGGACTTCCTGTTCGAAGTGCGGATCTCGTGTTTTATCAAGTGTTCGGAAAGTTAATATAAATAAATAAATTGCTATCGTGATCTTGCTAGTGATCTTTTATTTTATTTTTCACTACACTATGTTGTGATATCACCGTGTTATGGTGCTGCTGTCATATTGACAGGTTAGTTAATTACCAGCAATATGCCAATGTCATCTACACTCATAATTAATAAAAAATTTAACGAAAAAAGTAGTTTGTTCATGTCCTTGGTTACTGCAATACTTAGTTCTTAAAAAAGCAAATCATCCTACTAATATTATCCTACTAATATTATAAATGCGAAAGTTTAGATGTTTGGATGTTTAGATGTTTGGATGTTTGGATGTTTGTTACTCAATCACGCTTAAACGGCTGAACCGATTTGAATGAAATTTTGCACCAATATAGTTTATGGCCTGGTTTAAAATATAGGATAGTTTTTACCTCGAAATCATCCCTCAAAGGGATGAAATCGGGGGTAAAATTATGGTTTAAAAACCTGAGTGATACAAATGCAGGCATGCCATTCTAGGCTTAAAGATACAGTCAATAAGGAGTGTAATGGCGTGAATCCAACGAACATGTCACTTAAACGTTTAACCGAGTGGGTACATTGAATACTAAATACCCTTCTTTACTCTTAACTAAAACTAAAATTATATGACATCTTTCTTAATGTGCCCTCGCATGATGTTGTTTTGTTAATTGTTTCTCGCTATGTTTTTTAATCTCAGAGACATAAAAAACGATACAGTTTAAAAATCAACAATCTACTAACTAAAAGTTGGTACTTACAATTGAGGTGAAATCAAATTGATTTGTTTCTCACAGATGATATGTTCAAATTTTGAATGTAATCAAAAAGAACCATCCATATCCATACTATAATATTATAAATGTGAAGTTGTATGTCTTTGTTTGTTTGTTTGTCCGTCTTTCACGGCAAAACGGAGCGACGAATAAAAGTACTTTTTTAAGTGGAGATAGTTGAAAGGATGGAGAGTGACATAGGTTACTTTTTATCTCTTTCTAACCCCCTACTTCCCTAAAATGGGGGGTGGAAGTTTATATGGAGCTTTCCGCAATTTTCAAGGCAGAAAGCTTAAAATAGCTATGCGGATTATTTGTGACTAACAAAAAAATCGTGCATCATTTTTTTTGAAATCTGCACCCAACTCTTTAAAAGAGGGGGTGAAATTTTATATGGGACTTTTCGCAGTTTTCAAGGTAGGAAGCTAAAAATTGGTACACAGTCTCTCTGTTAACCAACGAAAAATACCTGCCTTATTTTATCTTGGAAATCTTCCCCCAGCCCCTAAAATAGTGCATGGAAATTTGTGTGAGGCTCTCCGCAAAATTAGTAGAGGTTCTATGATACACACGACTAATAAGGTAATTTAATTAAAACAATCTGTAATTTTAGTAAAAATAGCGCTCGGGGTGCTATGCTACGTCAGTGCAAACTCTTAAGTGTGGGCCGAAAGTACTATGGCGCACAAAAAAGCGGCAGAAGCACTAAATTGAACGCTCCAGGATTTGCGCAACAGTACTGATGTTATGGGAGGGATGGTGGTTTTATTGGCTGGTGATTTCCGCCAAACGTTACCAGTCATTCAGAAGGGGACACCTGCAGACGAAATTAAAGCATGTCTCAAGTCGTCCACTCTATGGGCCACCGTAAGAAAATTTAGTTTGACTACAAATATGAGAGTGCAACCATATGATGACACAAATGCTGGCAACTATGCCGAAACACTATTGAAAATAGGAGATGGTCGGTTAGAAACTGATGCCGAGGGCTATGTGACACCGACGGGAGATTTTTGTCAATTAGTATACAGTGATCCAGAATTAGTCGCAAGTGTTTTTACCCAGATTTACAAAACAATATAGGTACACGAAAATCAATATTTATGTGAAAGAGCAATTTTAGCACCAAAAAAGGATGTTGTCAACAAAATAAACTCAGACATATTGAGTAAAGTACCAGGAGATACAACAGAATAATTATTAGTACACACAGTTATGGATACAGAACAGAGCACATCATATCCCGTAGAGTTTCTGAATTCGCTTGACAGGTGTACCCTCACACAAGCTTCAATTAAAACTAGGCGTCCCAGTCATGCTTATGCGAAATTTGGATGCCCCGAGATTATGTAATGGGACGAGACTTCGTGTCACACAACTTGGCCGCAATATCATTAGCGCCACTATCTTAACCGGTGAAGGAAAGGGTGAAAATGTAATGATCCCTCGAATCCAAATAATTCCCACAGATCTCCCGTTCCAGTTTAAAAGGCTACAATTTCCTCTTAAGCTTACTTTCGCTGTGACCATTAACAAAGCGTAAGGACAGACATTAAAGGTGGCTGGGGTGAACTTAGAATGTTCGCGTGTGTCCAATGCCCAGAATCTTTACATTCTATCCCCAAATGGCAAGACATATAATATCGTCTACAACTAAGCGTATTAAAATAATATTCTGTTCCGAGTTCTCTTCTGTGTTCTAAATCAGGAAAGGGGAACCGTGTACCCCGAATTTTACGCGAGCGAAGCCGCGGGCAAAAGCTAGTATTATATACTTCAAATGTATGCAGCTAGTTCTAGACATTATTAAATGATTATTTTATTTGTTTCAGTAGGAGACTATTGCTGACTAAAAGGTAAGCATCCATTTTTATTACTTGACTGGCGACCCCAGCTTTGCACGGTTTCTTATATTATACATATAAACCTTCCTCTTGAATCACTCTATCAATTAAAAAAACTGCATCAAATTCCGTTCCATAGTTTTAAAGATCTAAGCATACATAGTCGATACTCGATCAGCGACCACGCACCAAAAGGTGCAGTGTGCGTAGGCCCCCGACAAGGTGGACTGATGACCTGTTAAAGGTTGCGGGTTCCACTGGATGCGGGTGCCGAGGGATCGGTCACTTTGGCACTCTTTGGGTGAGGCCTAAGTCCAGCAGTGGACGTCTTTCGGCTGATATGATGATGATGATGATGTACACCCTTTTCCTATTCCGACAGGACAGGGAGGGACAGACAGCGTGAAGCGACTTTGTTTTATGCTATGTAGTGATAGAAAAATAGACAAAAGATCACAGACATCCACAAAATGCCTAGTATAATTAACGAACATTAAAATTACCTCGAATACTCGTCTCGTCGACACCTTTCCTATTTAAATAAATTTCAGGATCGTAAATAAACTACAAAATCGAACAAAAAAAAAACGAAAATATATTTAATGAAAAACTAACTAACGAGGCGCAAATTTATCGGCATTCCATCGCCGACTGGGTAATTATCCCCCTGTTTATTGTTCGCGCCGGGCCCTTAATTTAGAATTAATTTTCTTGATTAAAGCGAGATTGGTTGATAAATCTTGGATGGTATCCGGCTAAAACCAAGAGTGGTACCTGCGTAGGATATAATATAAAGAGATGTTAGAAATTGTTTATGAAATTATAAATAATGCAGATAATTATATGCTTTTTATTGGCAACGGCAGTGGAGCGGCTTGAGTTTTATTATTCTATCGAAATAAGAAATTTTAATCCTAAAAAAAAAAAAATCGCCAGTAACTGGCCCCCTTATACAAAAAAATATCGGTACCTAACTGGCGATTTACCTTATTCACTTATTAGATATCAGTACACACAAAAAACTATGACGACACGGGACGTGACGTAATCCTACATTACGTACTTAGGGCGGTGAATTCATGAATGCGCCTGATCGCAGGTGTTAACATGCGATCTGGGTCTTTACGAATTACCACCACACACACACACAATTTTACGTCTTCTTCTAGGTGTGAAGCGAGATTTGCCGATACGCCCGTGGGCGGTGATTTATTTGTCTTCGTTGATATTTTGATATCGAAGTATATCTATACAGTAATAATCATAATTATATCGTTTATTGCTTTATATACATTGTTACAAAATGGTCTTAAAATATGTCCTAATGTAAGCCGCCCTGTAAGGGCACTGCATATTATTATTTTATGTACCGGTTTAAATTTGTTACGAGGTGAACCATTATTGTTCAAAATAGGAAGAAAACATTCGCTTCACACATTCCTTTGGCACCAAAATTAATAAACGTTTCACACTCGAGAGCGCAAAGCGATTTAGGGAAAAACACGAGTTTTCGGCCCGAGCCAGGAACGAACCTAAATTGGTTTACAGCTGAGCATTAATTAGCGAACCGATGAAAGCGCTGAGTTTCCACTCGGGAGGCTCGTGATGAAAGAATCGTTTGTACTGTGTTTGAGAAATGTGAATTTAGTGAGATTGTTTGAAACATAAATTGGCAAGAAAAAAAACTATAAAAACCGGCCAAGTGCGAGAGGGACTCGCGGACGAAGGGTTCCGTACCACTATCTATAAAACCGGCGAAGAAATCACGTTTTTCGTATGGGAGAGCCGAAGGAAGAAAAATGAGATTTTTTCTTTTTAAGTGCCTAGGGCACCCGAGACTACATTAAGCGCCCCATTTTGTTAACTTTTAGGTTGCCGTACCCAAATGGAATAACGGGATCCTATTACTGAGACTCAGCGGTCCGTCCATCTGACACCAGGCCAGGTATCTCATGAACCGTCATAGATTTTTTACAAATGATGCAATTCTGTTGCCGTTATAACAGCAAATACTAAAAACAGAATAAAACAAATATTTAAGGGGAATCCCATAAAACAAACACGTGCTTTTTTGCCGTGTTTATAGATAATGGTACGGAAACCTTCATTGTTAAGTGTAACAGCTCGTTCACACAGGGTCTCCGTTTTACTGTTCCGTTTTATCGTACATACGTTTTTTTTCATTGATGGCGTATGGAGTTGTATGAGCGACTTCACATATGACACAGTATTCAGTATACAGTAATTGTATTTAATTGTATCCGTTAAAACGGGTACCGTAAATACGGAGACTCTGTGTGAACGGGCGGTAACCACTAACTGATACTCTAAAAACGTAGTAAACAGCAACACTTTTGCAGCCAAGCGGCTTTCTACATTTAAAATGATACTAAGCAATCTTGACCATTTTGTATGTATTTAAATTTATATACTACTTTAACAATAGTCGCTATTCGAGTATAGTATTATTGTGAGCGGCATGTCGCTGTTGTGGCTTTGGTGGACCGATAGCTCTTAAGATAAGACCGAATCTGTAGTAAAATAATCATATCATAATCATAATAATCGCACTAAACACAATAAAGCGATAAAACCGCCTGTTGTTACCATTAATCGTTAAGCATTTTTTTTGCACCACTTTCTACTCTCTTGTCGTGGTGCAATAAAAAGTATTTATTTTATTTATTATTATTTATTAATGGACCCACTTGCTCTATACCATAATAATCCTAATCTGTGACCCTATAAAATGTTCCAAAGTACCTTAGCGAAGTATTCTACAAGTTCCTGGTTCTTATTTCATGCTCGCCCGGTCCCGGCAGCCGGGAACTATGCGACGTCGTAAAATTAATTTTACACTTGATAAGTTTTTGGATATTTAAACTTTCGCATTTTAAAGAACTGGATCGTAGAGCCAAAATGTGTGTGAGAAAATTTTGACGGAAATTAGTCTATCACCTTAGGGTCTAGTATAAGTTTTACCGAAACAAAACTTTACGATCGTGTTTGCGTTTGACCCTCAATTTGTATGGGATTTGACAGGTAAACGCGAACGCGGTCGTAACGTTTTGTTTCGGTAAAACTTATACTAGAGCCTCTTGTATCAATTAGCTCAGAAGAATCACGAATGACTGTAACGGCCAAGCTTTTTCTGTTCATAGCGCGGTCGAGACGCACAATGCACTGTGGTTGTAGGATCACACGCAATGAATTGGAAAAAATCGGCCTAGTGCGCGTCGGGCAACGCACAGTGTAGGATTCCGTAGTTGCCTGTTTGTCTTGGTTGCATCTACACGCGTGCTCCAATTGTAACTGAATGGTGCAGTTGCGTTGGCCGATTTTGTACGATAGTTGGCCTTCATGAATACATTTTATGTTGGTCGACTATTACTAGTGATAATTTCCCTTTTAAAAAAAATGTAGATCCTACTGCTACGAATTTTATCACATCCCCAGCAGTAGCCATTTAGCCGGCAGAGGGGAGGCACTTGAGGTCGTAACAGGAATGAGGTCATGGTCACAGATGAACCGGTGCCACCCGTGTCGAAATGTCACACATGAAGGTAAATAAATGCATTAAGTGTATAAATCGCGAGAGTTTAAAGTTTCTTAGTAGAACATTTACTCTTAAGTTACATATTTTTCTGTACACTCCAATAAGCTTTTAAAAATATGTTGCTAACAACGTACACGAACAGCACGGGCGCTTGGTTCCATGTTACGTCACCGGCATCTCATAGGTATATCGCCAATTTTATTGACTGTGCCTTTACACCTTTAAAGGCTGTGAGCCTTCCAGGAAAATATAAAGAGGTCGCTAGTGGCAGCGGCGAATGTGATGGAAATATACGCTTCATCAGTTAATGTCTGGGTAGCTCAAAGGTACACCGGCAATACACAGGAAACAAGTTCGTATCTTGTCTAGGGCTTCAGGCGATGATGGTTTATTATTCCACTAGTTTCTGCCCGTGACTCCGTCCGCGTGGAACTCGTTAATATCACAGCTCCATACAAACATTCAACCCCCCATTTCACCCCCTTAGGGCATGATTTCGGGGATAAAAACTATTATATGTCCTTCCCCGAGACTCAAAATATCTCTATACCAAATTTCACCCAATTCAATTCAGCGGTTTAAGCGTGAAGAGGTAACAGACAGACAGACAGACAGAGAGACACACTTTCGCATTTATAATATTAGTATGGATTATATTTGTTCTCCGTATCATATCGTTTAACTCTGCCGTTAATAATAAGAAAGACAAGGAATCTTTGGTACATGTGTATGACTCTGTGTACTGTGTTGAAGCTAGATATTTTCATCTAATTGTGTACTCTTAACGAATGGTTACAAGCTGGTTACAAGGTGGTAAACGGCATAATTTGTATGGCAGAATGACGTTAGTTGAGGCAACCTTTTAACGCTAACGCATGCAATTACCCCTTAGGTCTTCAGTAAACTGATGGTCAAATATCAAACGCTAACGTTTACAAACTGATAGGTTACACAAATAAACATGACTTTAATATAACCCAAGTTAAGCCGTCATAAGCTGGCGCAGCGTGCGGTGGCGGTCAATAGTCAATTCTACAATAAGTGACAAGTTTACAATTGAACGCCACCGCAGGCCGCATCAGTGTGATTCAGGCTTTAGGCTTACCGTACGAGAAAATGTTAATATGGAACTGCTTACGCAATATGTTGTTACATAGTTTGGTTACCTACCCAATACCAAAGACAAGTTTATCGCTTGCCTGCGGCAGCATGCAAACTCTCTACTCCCAAATCAAATATCCAAGCTAATAAATAAATAAAGCCACTGATCGCCGCATCGCAATCTTCGGCTTATGAAATTGGTTCAGAACACAATAAAATACATAATTTACCATCTGTCGGGGACACCCTGTGCTAGATAGGATAGCCTGTTCAGTAACAAGGTTACTGTTTTACATTGACCAAGTTATGTTATATAAAATCATATAAATATTTTCCGAAACGTTTGTTTTCTCTTTACTACATTGCCCTAGAAGAAGGGTTATGTTTTTCGAGCGTAAGTATGTATATCGTATGCACATACGAGTATGTATGTATGTATCTTGAAAAGAAAATTCTATTTCGCTGCATTCCAAACGGCTTGATGGATGGCATATGAGTGTTGTTGGTTTCTTCATATACAAGTAAATAATAATAAAAAAAACTAGGTTCATAGGAGTTTATTTTATTTTACTTTTGGTTTCACGACTAAGTTACCTATATCTATCTATAAAAACGAAGTTAGGTGTCATATAAATACTATATTACATAACTGAAAGTCACTCGCGTACGATTATCGCAGTCATGATAATTACGTCACAGTGAATAAATTAACAACTTATAACAATTGAAAAACCCCCGACATTTTCATTTCGAAGTTCAATGTCTCAAAACTTGCTACACCAATTTTATTGAAACGTTGCTGAGAACCACCTCGTTTTTAACAGCTTTTGGCAGAAAAATACAGCATTAAAATCCAATCATTTGTTATTATTGTCACAGACAGACACCCAGACAAGTCAAACTTATAACACCCCTCATGTTGCGTCGGGGTTTAATAAATAGATTGAATTCCCAAGCCACCTCAGGTTTCGAACTGGAATATCTATATATAATAAAGAGTTTCTATAACACAAAAATGATTATATAATGTGTATATTTACGATGAACGAGCAGAGACTCACGTGACGCAAAATCGGCTGTTCTTCTTTCACTGCTATTTCTGTTCTCCCTGGCATTTGAGGACACCTTACTGTATAAGACATAGTAAATTTGCAACGCACGTGCTCCCAACGATTGTTAGGAGCGTATATGTATTGAATAATTCCGAGCTTGAGTGAAAACTGGGACTTTATGTAGGTGCAGGTTAACACTGGGTTAAATATATCTTGAGACAAAAGGGATAGTTTTGGAAAAGAACAGAGAGTATTTTTGTCACGAGAATCGTTGCAGAGGTAAAATACTGCTTGTTTCGCATATTTCTATGGAAATACAAGTAACAATCTGGTTGTGCGGTGCGGACGAAGCCAGTCTCTTGTCTGTAATAATGTACAAAAAAAGCTGAACGTATATTTCTCTTATTGGCGCTGTCTCACTAATTTCAAGTGTGCAATAAAGAGTATTTTGTATTGTAGGTATTGTGTACCTATGTGGAATGTTAGTTTGTAGGTATGCAGAGTTGAAAATTGTTTAATAAAGGTAAGGTCAGCATTCGTATTTTTTTTCTACGGCAAACATAGCAGTGCCTGACACTGGTCTAATTATGACACTCTTAGGACAAAACAATATAGGTGAACAATAGGTGCCAACTATTAGGTATTAAGGTGTCGAGCATTGGGACATCTACCTTATATGTTAAGTTAACAATATGTTTTCGCTTTGCCCTGATAGCGTTCATGCTCTACTCTAAACCCTTGTAACTTGTAATACTATGGCTTGTAATAAATAAAATATGATTTTGATTATTATGGAGTAATCTCCGAAACTTTGCGTACAAACTTACGAACTTTTCCTATTTATAATATTTTTTTATTTAATTATTGCACAAAACACAAAAATGTGCAATTAGCGAGCTTAATGCCAAATTGCATTATTTACCACCTAACTGGGCTAACCAAAGATTTATAAAAGGTGCAATGAAAACAGTTAGATTAGTCCAAATAAGAACACGAGATGAAAAAAAATGTATAAAACACTACAAGTGCATAGATATAGATGATATGTAAGATCCATATAAATACATATTCAATACATACTAAAGCGGGTGCAGAGGCGGAAAATGCCGAAAATCTGAAACGCATTAAATATAGAGGCCTCGGCAGAGAGTACAACTTTGTACCTTTTGGCGTCGAGACCCTCGGTCCATGGGGTCCCAGTGCGCAAAAGCTATTTGCGGAAATCGCGAAACGTCTGGTTGACGTAACTGGTGACCGAAGAGCTGATTCAGCGAGGAAATGCCGCCAGCATCCTCGGTACAATGCCTCGAGGGCCTTTTTTAGTTTTATATTAGCTTTAATTTAATTTAGTTAATGTTATAGTTTTCATCTTGTATATACCTACTTTATAAAATAAATATTATTATATTATACATAGGTACAATTATTATGAGGATAGATTATTGTCAAATTCTTGTTTTGATGGATTTGTAAATAATTTTACCAAGTTATTTAGAAAAATTAAATGTAATTGCTTTCTGTCAAATATTACTAGTAAGCCGATTAAAAACTGTAAAGACAAATCTGAATAACGAGAAAGTAAAATTGCAAGTAAGTACCTACTTTTGGGGTAAGAACCTACAATCTACATTTAAACGTATGTATACAATTTATCATAATTATTTAAATCAACATCTGTTTTTACGTTTGAAAGATTCACCGGTTAGGCTTGGACAAGTTTAGTTTTTAGTTAGTTAGTTCCATTGCTTTGCTTTGTTTTCAAGCGCAATTTTAAAGTTAGCAAAGTCAAAGTAATTTATTTTCATAATACCCTCGCCGCCCTCTCCTGAAAGTTGCAGAAAAGTTCAAATAGAACTCAGATAAATACTATTTTCTAGTACCTTAACATTTATTTTCATACTACAACAGTAGCGAACAACGGCATGCCTAAGTAGACACTGTAGTTCAGGGACGCTCGCGTCAACAGAGGGGTCATAGTGAGAGAGCAAGTGCTTTGTCAACTTTTTATCGATTTGAGGATTAGTTATGTCACAATGTCGAGGTCAGTAGCTGACGACGCGTTAATCCATTAAATCAACAAAAGCTCGACGCGTCCACAGTCTACGGTGTCTGTGCTGTTCGCCCACATCCAGACCTACTTGCAACATTTTATACGGTCGACAACGTGCATATGAAAGCCCTTGAGTTGCACGCGGCCATAGGCTAGGGTAACTGCTTCCCAGCCGTATCCTTGTTTGCTATCGGAAATATATAAAAAAGAAGTATGCAAAAAAGTAAACGTCTGAAATGAAGTCAAAAAGTCGAGGCACTCAAGTTTTTCAATAGAAAAGTGAATTGTTAACCAGCTAATTAGCGAAGAAACTTTGTAACGAGGTTAGTTACACTGATTAGTGTTGATTGTGATTAATAGCCGGTTAATGTGGCTTTCAGTTAATCCATCATCACAGCGACAGTTTGCGATTATGGTTTTTTAAGCGTTCTATTATGCTACGGTCTACGGTTGCCTAGTGGTTCAGGGATGCGGCTATCAAGTGGCGGTCGTGGGTTCGAATCCCAATGATTTTTTCGGAACTTATTCATGGAATATTTACCGTTAGCACAAAGAAAAACATTTTGAGGAAACCGGTCCAATCCTAATAAGGTCTAGTTTTCCCTCTGGGTTGGAAGGTCGGATGCTTTCGTAAAAAAAGCCTAATGCCAAATCATGCGATTAGGTGTCAAAGCGGACCTCGAGCTCATTTAAGGTCATAGCTCACTAGAGCCACCCGTCGCCCACTCCTCACCGCCTCGCCTCGAGCAGTTAGGTATTCTTTATATGGATTTGTACGGGCATGCGCTTACTACATCAACTCCGTAGTTTGTACATTTACGAGGCGAGGCGGTGAGGAGCGGGCGACGGGTGGCTGTAGTGAGCTGTGACCTTTAGGGCACTACCTACAATAACGCAAAGATAATGATGAGAGGTTATATATTAAGGGGTTTTGTAACAACTTACCAAAGTAGTCAAGGGTCACCTAGCTTAACTCACAGACAAAGGTACCGAAGTTTCCATCTTGAATAGACAAAATCAAGTATTCGATCCGTTATAGGGTAAAATAAGTCTAGACTAAAGAGGAGACGTAGGCATCGATTGATTCAAATGTTCTGGTTGCTTTGAATGTATTTAATAATGTACAACCGAACTAGCGAATCATCCGTCTCAACTTTACAGCAATAACCTACCAAATAATTGCCTACTTTCCTCTCAATTGCTCAAAGGTTAGCTGGAAGAGTTCCCTTATAGGGATAAGTTCGCCTTTGTACTTTGATCTATTGTGTGACATGTTTATTCTTTAACCTGTTATTGTGTACAATAAAGTGCTGACATACATACATACATACATACATAATTCGCTTGACCTATTCTGACAGGGACACTGATATTTCCTTTAGACTCTATGGGAACAAGTTTCTGTCAAAACTTTCATTTTTTGTACAAGCTTTTATTGCCGACTGTAATTTTCTTTGTACCATCATCAACTACTCATTGAGACGATTCTAACGAGCCCAAACTCAACGGGGTAACGTCGGTTAAGTACTGAATTCCCATGGCCACCTTCTGTCTCCATCATCAGATCAGCTCGATCGTACCATAATATTAAATTATCATCCGAAATATACTTAAGTTTTTAAATTTAACTTGTTATAGATTTGATTACAGACAACCGGACAGGTGCAACTAAATAAAACCTTGTAAAAATCAATGACCCTTTCAGATGGGTCAAGCTGCCTCGAAGTAAGCCAGTTTTGTCAAGCGGGTCTAAGTTGCAGACATTTAGATATAGAGCTCTATGAGTAAAGGTAAGGGACCAAAAATACGAAAAATGACTTGAGTATACAGTTTTGTTCAGAATTTTTCGCTCTTTCGAATGGTGTTTATAAAAAAATCTAGCTAAAAAATAATGTCCCTTACCCTACTGTTTTTTTTTGGGTTCCAAGTCAAATCAGCTCCATCATAACAATGTATCGGGTTATTTAAAAAAAATTTTTAACTTCAAATGGTGTAATTACCACCGCCAACCCACTTTGAAGAAGGTAAGGGGCACAGAGATTGCAATGTAAACGTTACGCTAATTTGATTCGAATTATATTTGGGTACAATGTCCGTTACACCAATATGTTCGAGAGAACTGAATATATATCCCTGTTACCTTTAATTGCAAACATTTCTAATTTCATAACACGTGCTTACACTATTGCCGTCCTTTTCTATGCGGCAACGTATTTCTGTGAGCGAAAGAGATAATGATAGTACCTAATGCTGCGCCCGGGCATCAACAAAGTCTTTAAAGTCTTATCAATGTGCGTTCACCTTTTCACTAACACACATCACATCATCAGCCTATATACGTCCCACTGCTGAGCACAGGCCTCCTCTCATGTATGAGAGGGAACGGGCAGGTTTTCACTAACACCTGGCATTAAAAAAAATTAATTTAACTTATAAAATGTAAATATCGTGGAACACTATTACTTTAAAACAATTTATTTTTCTAAAATAGTGTTATAGGTGCCGCGCTTACCAACCTCTTCGGTGCCCGCGCGCTGGCAGCCTGGCTTGCGTGGCCGACGTTGGCAGCGCGCGTCTTTTGTTTTTACTCGCGTGATCGCTGGACTCTGGAGTGTCGATAAGAGTTGTTTATTTTATGTTAATGTGCAAATTATTCCGTGTTTTTCTCCGGTGTTTTGTAAATAGTGTCTTGTTTGTGATATTTTGTGCTTATATGTATCGTGTAGGTAAAATAACCATCGAGCAAGTCCATCCAGGACGTTGATTTACGTATTTCGGCTGAGACTATGATGTTGATCGTGGTATGCTTTTACTGGCAGCGGCAAGCTGCTTACAGGTATGAAAAAACGTATCTTATTTAATCAACCTGCATTTAAATATGATTTTCGAATAGCGACAACCTGATCTATTTCAGTAGGTATTTCTATTGTTAAAGATTTTTGATATTATATGTTTATCCTAATACGTAGACAGCAATGACATTTTCGACTCATTTACTTTTTTGAAGACCCACATTACATCAAACATATCGCAATGCTTATATCCTGTTATTATTTTTGTATGTTATTTCATACTGACGATGACAAATCTTAAAATTATATTCATCACTGGGCAAATGTGACTAGGTACCTAAACTTGTGTTAGCACCTACAGAAATTACCAAAACGTTGTACTATTTACAAAACTATATTTCCAATCATTCTTATAACTATGGCTGGTTGTACAACTTAATCAAGACCAAGCACGTCCGTTCGATATCACTGCCCGACCGAGAATGCCCCCTGGCGCCAAATCACCTCGCTAACGTCGACAACGGTTGGTTGCCATGACGTCACGAGAATGGTCAGTGGTGCTACTTTTAAACTATTATTTATACCATAAAATAATAAAACCTTACATTTGACAGTTACTTAATGTCAAGTACACTATTGACCGCTACATTGTGTTGATTATGTGGACTCTTGTGACCTCTACCAGGACAGGGTGTAGGAAGTAGTACTATGAGGAACCTCGTAAAACTAAATTTCGGGCCAAATCAATAGGTATATAGTTTTTTATCGACACTGTATCATCTCCCTGCGGCGGTTTTCCAACGCCACTATAAACCATCTTAGACAATCGAGTGTATACACTAAAAAAATGAGTACTGCCCAAGCGGCTCCGTACACGAGACATATTACAATGAATTACAGATGGAGCCCCAAAATAAAACATAATCTAAATCTAAACTGAAGAATTCTTGTGACAGATGCTTTTTTTAATCGGATACGTGTATTTAGAAGCTTAACCAACCATTATTTATAACTAATTTGCAAACTTACAAACTTTTCCATTTTATATTATTATAAGTTATATTAGTATGTTAATCCATCCATCCAGGCTATTATTAGAACAAAGCAATTATCATAAGTACCTACTCATCTACTCATCAGATTATCCTCTAAGTAGACTTCAATCCAAGTAAAATGCGTTAGGGCAATGCTACTGTCATTTTGCCGTATAAAAAATACATTTAGATCTATCCAACGTACGTACAGTACGCACCATGATCCACCTGCGAGTATAATGTATACATGTAGGTCGATCAATTAACGCATTGTCAGATCGTACTTTCGTACGTACGTACGTTCTTGCAATAACTACAACTTAGAAAAGTTGAAAAACCCTTGACATTTTCATTTCAAAGTGCAATATCTCGTAAACGGCTGCACAGATTTTGATAAAACATGGCTTAGACCACTCGGAATAAAATTATCTATGACACAAAAAAACCGCATTCAAATCGGTCCATCTGTTTGGGAGCTACGATACCACAGATACACAGACACACACGTTAAACATATGACACCCCTCTTTTTTCGTCGGCGGTTAAAAATTAGTTAACTCTCTATATTATTAGTACCAATGGTGTTGCTTGACAGGTCCACATCTACTTTAGGGTGTTATTCCACTCGTGTATGAACTTCGTCCAATGTCCATTGCGTCTCACTCACTCTTTTAGCAGAATGTGAAACGCAAATACACATTTATTTATTAGGAGAACCAACAATCACAGAATAATCATTGACAGTGGATACAAAGAACCAATTAAAGGAGCTCACAGGGTAGTGACATTGTAATTAACTTTTAGGTTCTATAATACTACACACTAGCGCAACCTTACGAGAACGGGAAATAATCAAAATATAAATTATAATATTTATAATCAATTGTGAGGCTAAGCCTACGGCTAGACACATATTGGACAAGAATCTCACGAGACCACCCTTAGCACCACGAAGGAAGATATATTTTTCTCCACCTTGCTATGGCACATTTAGCACGGGGTCACACTTAAAGAAATCGCCTGTCTATCGGAATCCAGTGCTATGAGTATTTGTACAGCCAAAGTCGAATCTATGTAAACATTTTCCTCTTTCATACAATGGAATAAACAACAAAAGTGCAATTATATATTTCATGACGATTGTATTCCTACCTATCACTGGCTTGACTGTGAAGCTCAGCAATTCTAACTAGTAAGCATTTCGCAAATTAAAAATCAAAAATTGCCGATATAACGAAAATGAACCCGTCAATTTAACCCCTTCTAAAACATCACAGAAGAAAGGGGAAGTTTCAATTTAAAATAACCGTACAATTTTAATTTCCACTCTTAGCAATTACTCCAATGATTTGCGTCGGAACTTTCTCCCTGATAGCAATTCTATTAATTCTTTCAATGATTCATCATCAAAATTTATTGTTTGTTTCTTTGAAAACTTTTTGGCGTTTGTATCGTATCTAAAGCAAGAGCGGTAGCGATTTCTTAGCATGCAAAAAGCAAGGAATACAATATATATATTTTTTTATACGACACAGTATGTCTATTTATTTGATTTAATAGTTAGTATTTTTATGAATATAAACTGAATTAATATAATTTTATGAATATACAAAATAAAAATAATTAATGTGAAAATAATAATTTTTATTTCATATTACATACATATAAAATAGAAATTATTATTTGCACTAGCTTCCGCCAGCGACTTCGTCTGCATATACACGGGATAAAAACTATTCTTTATTTTAATCCCGGCTATAAACTATCTTCTTGCTAAATTTCATCCAAATCGGTTAAGCCGTTTAAGAGTGATTAAGTTATAAACATCCAAACATACCAACGTTCGCATTTACGTGTAGAACATTCAAGATATCACTGTGTGTACTATGACATACATAATTATTTTATTTTACATTGAAAATAGTTAAATGAATATTTCATGTGAAATTATTAAACAATACAATATGTTACAAATATGTCTATGATACTACTAAAATCTACCTGGACCTATATAACAGGGGCCTACACTATATTTACATAAACATATATCCTATCCATATGGTATCGTAAAAAATAAAAAAACTCCTTTAATATTTTTTATTATTACCGCTCCAAAGTAATGACTTGATACCACAATTGTCTGTCAGTTACCCTTTCGCATTTGTCGGCATTTTGCAGACATCATTGTTAAAGACGAAATTCTAATAAAGCCCGGATTGTAGATCCTTAGCAAGAAATGGTTCTTTGTTTCCTAATTAAGTCGGCACGGGCCGTTAGGAGTTGTTTTATTTTAATGAACACTCAATAAATAAAGGTTACTGAATATCGCTTAAGATCCGTGTAAAATGATGTTAAAAATATATTATGTCGATTTGCCAGTTGTAGTGAATGACGATAAATCATTTATATAATGTGCATGTAAACGTGAATAAACCTACACCTAGAATAATTCTACTATTATACTCATACTATTATATTCATATTAACCTATTATGTGGGTATTACATTGTTTGTACGTATGGTCAAGTTTAATACTCACATACAGACAACATACGCCCGTGTACCATTAGGGTAGGCAGAGACCAAATAACGCCAAATACTACGGTTCTTTTACAGTACCCACATTTATGCTAACAATGACACTGGACACAAGTTTCATGTGCTCAGCGTACCCCTTTTAGGGATAAAGGCGTGTATGTATGTATATGTTCTACAGTATACTCGTACTTATTTCACTTCGATCACATCTATACATCTCCTCGTTCAAGCTCATCGATTTGAGGTACTTTTTAACTGGTCTTCGGACCCTTCCATATATATATTCTGATGGTAAAACCTCGATAATCAGTCTATTTTAACACATCTTTTTAACATCGCTAAACCACCAAAGCAATTTTTTTTCAAACCTGGTCCACTAATAATAAAAATATTTGTCATGAATTCATGGTCGAAGGCGCGGCAGTGTTTCGGCTTTTTTACTCGTCGAAAGTCAAGTAACTAAATTAATAAAGACGGTAAGATTATTACGTTCAAATAACAAAGAAAAGGCGTGCGAGACCCGGTTTACGCATTAGCAAAAGGTACGCAAAATTAGGCAATGTCAAAAGTCCATGTTTTCCCTGCCGTCAAAGCTAGGGCAAATTTAATTCAATTTGACAACAAGGAATTCCCTTCAAATTGGCGAAACGCACTTGTTAGCGAGATATTTCATTCCGGCGGATATCCGGTAGAATTACCGTACCAAAGACAAAACATTAATTTAGAAATAATTAAAGAAACGATTAAAGCGTCTGAACCCTGCGCTCCCGAAAATTGTTAGCTAGGGCTGTCGCGAGCAATAAACTTTGCTCAGGAATTTCATTAGTTTCGTTCTATAAATTAAGAGGTTATGCTCGCGTGTGTCGGCCCTGCTATAACCTCGTCTGGGAGGTAATGAAGAACCTTTTGCTAAGAGGACTGGTGTTAAGCTGTGTGATACTGGATACGGTATTTGTCATTTAAACTAGCACTCACTTTTTGTTGCGGTGTATGTTAATTTGTAAAGGTCAATCTTGCAAGTCAAAGATCTACCTTCCGAAGTCCAATCAAGTCGAAATGTTGTGCACTTGTATAAGTCAGTTGACAATGCAATATAATGGAACCATATTATGTTGGTGTAGACAGAAGGCGGTCATAGCTTCTTCAAAATTAAACAGACAAACCCGTCGAATCGCGTCATTGCATGTCCTCTATATAATACCCGAGTAAGGTAATTCATTATATTTAAGATTCAAAATCTTGTCGGTGGAGCAATTTCCATTCCTCTCTGTTCTCAGCTATTGTTTTGACCTCTTGATACGACGCGCCGTTTACTTTTTCTTTTATTTGGTCCATAAAAGATCTTCTTGGTCTCCCTCTCTTCCTCTTTCCCTCTATCTTCCCTTCTACTATGGTTTTCATAAAATCATCGTGTCGTAACAAGTGGCCCAACATCCTGCCTCTCCTGTTCTCAATGGTCTTCAACAACGTTCTTTTCTCTTTCACTCTCTCAAGCACCTCCTCATTCGTCTTCTTATCCTTCCAACTAATCCTCTCCATTCGCCTCGAATGGAGAGTAAGGTAATATGTATTTTTAATTCAGAAACCAAACTCCTTAAAAACATAACCCGCCTCTCCCAAGTCATACGGGTAAAAAGGCAATTGTTTTTCACGAGATGTTCATTAACTTAGCGCGCCATATGTGGCTTTAGGCTACATTCCAAAACCAACCAACCAGATGTTTAACAACTTGACTACAATACATATAGAGAGAGGCACTTATACAGAGTGGAATTTCATCTCGCTCACATTTAAACAGCCAAACGGTAGAAATACATCCGACTCAGAATATCGTAGTAATAATAATACCACTACTACACTACACTACTTTCACCCCGTGTTTCAATCTCTTAGGGGATGATTACCGGGATAAAACCTACCCTGTCTCCTTTCCCGATGAAATTTGGTACCTATAGAGATAGTTTCAACTATATAAATGAAATCTAGTATAGAGATAGTTTCAACTATCTCTATACCAGATTTCATTTCAATCGGTTCAGCGGCTTAGCGTGAAGATGTAACATACAGACAGACACATTTTCGCGGTTATAAAATTACCTAGTACTAACTGCCTGGCCCGGCTTCGCACGGTTTCCGTTTCCGTAGGAATGAAGCATTCAACCGAGGTAAAAAGTAACCTATGTTGATCAGGGATAACGTCGGCTACTAATGGTAAATTATTTTTTCAAATCGGTCCGGAAGGTTCGGAGCCTATTCAATACAAACAAACAAACAATCAAATCTTTCCTCTTTATAATATTAAAGTAGATTAGTTTAGATAATATCAGTGTACTTAGATTAATAGTATGGATACTAGCTCCATGACTAGAAGTTAGTCACTTGTTGTGTTATTACGTCGTCAGGCTGTAGCCGTAGATGAAACGAGTATTAGTAGATGTGTACACCCACTGTGGGGTTTTTACAAGCGTCCTGTTAGCTCCAACGGGTTATGGCGGACTTAAAACACAACCTGTACTGCTAGCTAAGAAGTAGCTTTAACACAAACTATATATATTTATAAATACGAATAACTCCATCTTGGAAACGTAAACGTTATTTATTTATTTTGGTTTTAGTTTGCTATTATTGTAACACAGATGACATAGTAATTGATTCAGCTAGAAGGTAGATAGAACTCTGATGGCGAATAGTAAATTACGGGTCGCTTCCAAAAATATCGTAGACATAAAACTTTCCATTTTTTTATTTTTGATAGGGAAAAGGTAATCTCACCAAAACATATAAATGTAAAAAAGGAGAGCCAAGTTCAACACAAAAACTATACTTGGCTGTGGGCTTCGCCGCAAAAAGAATGGAGATTTAAATGAGTGCCAAGTTCTATGCAAAATCCAAATATGTATTTATAGGAACAAAATAACATTATGGAAAAGTATTAAATTATATTTCTTTGCTTTATTGGCTACCTATAGCAATTGCTGTCATTTAAAAATGTGAGATCTTAAAGTAGGTTAGATTTTTTCCTATACGCTTACACACAATTACCGAGCTGGATTCCAAATTTCATCCTTCTAGGTCATCTGGAAGTAGGTTAGGTTTAGGTACTATATGTCAAGTCAGTCAGTACTAAAATTTACGACTTTTTGACCTTCATATCTTTATAACCGTTTGAGCTAGCTTCATAAAATTTGGGCTTCGAGATGTTCTTATGGATATAATTAAACACACGTAGTTTTTTGTGTTTACGTATAAGAGGTTTTGACCTATAGAAGGGTCAAAAGTGGCACCAAGTGGTTCGTGTAATATTACACTCGCCGCTGGCTTGCCAATTTCTTTGCTTGAACCTGGCTTGACACGCTGCTGCGTGTCTAGATTTTGACAGTTGATACCTATGGTATGTCTCTATTGTTTTGACATAAGATTGAAAGTACCTATCGTGTATGAGGGCAGTGGCGGGCACTGAGATATTTACCTTACTTTTAATGCGATTCTCATAACTATTTTAGTCCCCCATAAGGTAGACTGATCACCTGATGAAGGTCGTGTGAATCCGCTGGACCGGACATTTTGGCGCTCTTTAGGAAGGCCGGGTCATACTCAAATTTAGGTATGCGTCTTTCCTGTGGACACTATAAAATGTAAGGGCTACGAAGCCTAATTTTGGTTTGGACTCTTAATACGCATAAACAGCGACGTCTGTCCGCTGATATGATGATGATGAATCATTTTAGAAAGTTCTATGTTTTTACATTCAAAAACATAATAATATAAATATATTTATAGAAGTACCAAGTTCTCTCGACTTTGAATATTTTTCAGATTTACAGTTAACTCATTTATTAATAACCCTGTATTTATTGTTATAATATAACAATAGGAAGCTATATTGCGCCTGCAATGGTATACCCCCTTACCCTTATGAGCAATGGGGAGTTAGTAGTACTATGAGTTAATGTTATTGCGGTGCGAATATTATGGGTACACATACGTTATTGCGGCACCTTGTTACATGTTTGTTACTTTCCCGTGATTTACAGCCACATGGGGTTTTACTGTCTTAACTAAAGCCTTTGGTTTAGGCTTTGAGGTAATCCGAGCATTGAGTAGCCTCTAGCTACCCAGCACGCAAAAACGAATAATGAAATTAGAGTCGCTTTTGAATGGAATGTATTTGAATCTTTAACAACGGACACGGCCTTTCAAAAGGCCTCTGGGCGGCTAGCGGGTAGACGTCATAATCTCAAAAGATACATCCTGAAATGTGTTTATGAAGTAATGAGTATAAATTCTGTTCATACATTTTTAGGGCTCCGTAGTAAAAATGGTTAAAAAAATACCCTTATATACAGTTTTGTTATGTTATGACCGTCTAACTGTCTGTATGGTCATTACCTTATATAATTATGAGGTCTACTGTATGTTTTTTTTTATTCCAGTGATGTACTAAGGTCTCAGGGCGTCCTTATATAATTTATAATAATTATTCAAATTGAGATGTGTACGGTCTCTAAGGATCGAACACAAAACTAAAACAGAAAGTAACATTAATGTTATAAAGCATTATCAGAGATGTATGTGTCACCCTTAGATTGTGAATACTGTCAGTTTATAATCTTGCTCGCGATATTAAAATCTGTCGAAAAATTGTGAACTGTCTAATATGTTCACAATTTCACACATTATTTTTAATCTATCAATGTCAATCGTCAAAGCGAGTACTAAACTAAAATGCAATTGGCAATTGTTCACAATTTTATTTTATTTTATTTTATTTTATTTTATTTTATTTCGACACATCTCTTTTTAAAATATCACGAGTAAGTTTATTCATACAATCAAGGTGTTCATAATCTGACAGTAACATATACGATGAAACCAGTCGATAAAGGGACGATGGCTCACATCAATACAAAAAAACACGAGTATTTACTATTTAGGTATTAGGGGTTTGACGACCTCTGTGGCCTAGTTGGTAGTGACCCTGCCTACGAAGCCGGAGGACCCGGGTTCGAATCCCGGTACGGGCATTTATTTGTGTGATGAGCATGAATATTTGTTCCTGAGTCATGGATGTTTTCTATGTATTTAAGTATTTATTTATCTATTTAAGTATGTATATCGTCGTCTAGTACCCATAGTAGGTACAAGCTTTTCTTAGTTTGGGACTAGATCGATTTGTGTAAGATTGTCCCCAAATATTTATTTATTTATTTATTTATAGGTACTTAGCTACTAACAACCTTACAATCATGAACACACCAGCACGGCTGTCCCAGGTCGGCCCTCGGGCTGTATCGCGACGAGATAGACTATGCGTCTCATTCTATTTAGAACGCTTAGAAAGAGACGGATAATCTATGTCGCCGCGACACAGCTCGCGGTCCATCTTGACTCAATGGAACAGTACCCGGTCGCGTGGTATCACTCATCTACTTTAATATCTAATCCTCACATCACTTTAACTTCATATTGCAAATAGCCACACCTCTTGTCGAAGCTACGCGACTCCCCAGGGAGTCACGATCCAGGTTGAAAACACAGGTCTTTAGATTTCGTGCACGGCAGGGGGCAGCGGAATGGAAAGCGAAATTCGCACACCACACAAGTAAATCTTTTTTTTTTTTTTATTGTTCAGAACACATACAGTCATGCATAAAAATATAGAGGTAATTATAAATTTATATAAAAACAGACCTGGAGGTTCATAAATACAAACATTAAGAAAAAATATACAAAAGCGTCTTAACGAGTAGGAAAATAAGTGGTAGAACACTAAGTATTTTTTATCGATAACAACTTAGATCTCGTACGTTCTTTTAAAACATCAAGAGAGTGCATAAACGGATCGATGTCACAGAAATAGTCATTGTAGTTTTTCAAAACTCGTTTGGAAAAGGTATGTTTTGAGTAATTAGTGCGTGCGGAACTCACATAGAACAAATTACGTGGACGTAAGGAGCGATGCGGTACATGAAACATTATATTTTGCAGCAAATTTGGGCAATTAATTTCATTTTTTAGAATCTTAAAGAAGAAAATTGTGTCCAGAAACAGTCTTCCATTACAGAGGGAATCCATGCTAAAATGTTTGGCTGACTTAGCCGACGATTGCAGAGGTGTACCGGTCCTGTAACACAGTGACCTCAAGAAAACATTTTGTATTCTTTCAAGGCGGTTAATAGGCTCTGTTACAAATTTTGTCGTAAGATTATTGAAATTAAGCTGCGAGTCCATAATAATACCTAGGTCTCTAATAGAACTAACGCGAGTTATCTGCTTCCCAGCAATACGATAGGTAAAATTGATTATATTTTGTTTACGGGAAAAACTTATCACGAAACATTTGTCAAAATTTAGGTACAGATAATTTTTTGAACAATATTCGTAAAAACTATCGAGATCTTGTTGTAGACTATGACAATCAGCTTCCGAATATATAGCTTTGTAAATTTTTGTGTCATCTGCATAAACAAGATGTTCTGAATTTCTGAAGCAGGTTGCCATGTCATTTACATATAAGATGAAAAAGAGAGGACCAAGGTGCGAACCTTGCGGCACCCCTGACGGTACTGGGAGATAACGGGAAGTACAACCCTTCAGCGCCACAGCCTGGCTTCGGTTTCTGAGATATGACTCAATCCACCTCAGGAGATCACCGTGAATACCGAGCTTCTCGAGCTTTGAAATTAACTTAAAATGATTGATTTTGTCGAAACATTCAGAGAAGTCGGTATACACGGCGTCCACCTGCCAGCCGGAAGAAATTTTGTTTAATATAAAGTCAGAAAAATTGAGGAGATTTGTGTCGATACTGCGACCACGGCAAAAACCATGCTGACGTTCTGATATATGCTGATAAACCGTGGCAGTTATTTCATTAGAGACAATTTTTTCGAAAACCTTACCAAAGATATTTAATTTGCTAATTGGTCTATAATAAGTGACTAATTGAGAATCACCACCCTTGTGAATCGGAGTTATTAAAGCTTTCTTCCATATTTCGGGAAAAGTTCCCGATGATAGATTTTTTGAATATTTTCGTTATGGGGATGGTTAATTCTTTAGCACATGTCTTAATGAAAAGGGGATGGATACAATCAGCACCACTACCCTTCTTAACACTCTAATCTTGCATTACATAAGTATATAAACCCACTACGGTACCCAAAAAAGGTAGGCAGAGACATGCAATAAAATGTAAAGTGCCTCTTCTAATTGTTGTTTAGTAATACTAGCTTCCGCCCACGACTTCTGTGTGGATCAGGGATAAATACCTAGAACAACAACATTCGTGAAAAATTTCATACAAATCTGTTAAGCCGTAGCGTGATTGAGTAACAAACATCTAAACTATCGCATTTAAATTAATATTTGTAGGTTTAGAAGGACAAGGAAAATGTTATTTGCGGTAATAGGTTGCTAGCCCATCGCCTAGAACGATTTTCAACTCTATTCCATAACGTTGATCAAGATTGGAAGCGCTGGACGATAGTATCCGATTTCATATGTGGTGTGTATTGTCATTTACGACATCGTCAAAGTATTATCCGTACGTGACTGCCCAGCAAGTCCCGTTGGTGCAGGCACCGTTTCGCTCGGAGTCCGGCGACGAATTGGCATGCATTGCGACCGGGCTTTTTACGCGCCTATTCTGGACCGGTCGGCCTACCCGAGTCATGAGCGACGAGCGATTCCTTTAGACTTCCGGTTTATATCCATCAAAACCCAGCGAGGTAGCGAAGCGGTGAGGGAAGAAATAATTTTACCAATATATTTGAATGCCTCGCTCGTGCATCGATCCTATTCGTCAAGATTTTTCCCGCACAGCATTTAGGAATCCATACTATCTATACTATTAACTATTATAATATTATAAATGCGAAAGTGTATCTGTCTGTATGTCTGTCTGTCTGTCTGTTACCTCTTTACGCTTAAATCGCTGAACCGATTTAGATGAAATTAAGTATAGAGATAGTTTTAGTCCCGGGTAATTGACCTTTGATAGTTTTTATCCTGGAAATTATACCCTTAGGAGGTGAAATAGGAGTGAACATTTGTATGGAACCACGATATATACGAGTTCCACGACGTCGCGGGCAGAAGCTAGCATGAGTATAAAATCGAATGTGGACTGAAAACCAGCGCTGGGACATCAAATCGGTACCACAGCAGACGCTGAGTCCATCAATGTCTATAGCCACATTGTGTCGTTTTTTTTGCTGTATATCGACGTTTGTATTAAAAAAAAAACATTTTTTATTCATGTACATATATGTGTTTTAATATGTAGCCACATTTTGTTTTTCTTTCTTACTATTAAGTATGGTAAGCTTAGTATATTTCTTTAAGTTTACCAACGCCATGGTGTAAGCTATATGTTGATTAATTGTTTCAACTCAACCGTGGCTGTCACATGACTGCCTGGCTACCCACATCCGTGTGCTCGAGATAGCGTTATAGCTGTGAAGTATAGACATATTATATATACTTAGACAAACACCATAATGGGTGAGCCCTTAATGTTTTTTTGCGATTTTGCTCATTCCCAGATTTTGTGGCAGTGCTACAAAATGAGATGGCACTAGAGTATTCATTTACTTCTTAAAATAGAATGAAACTGGTCACTCATATCGGGTTTTTATTGTACTCAATATGTTTCGAACGTGATAAATCGTAATCGTGAGAATTTGTTTTTTAATATGTCTGAGACCCACAGGAGTTATGAATTTAAAATTCATTTACTTATACAAAAAATCATCGGTCGAAATATTTCTGGTTTTGCGTCTTTAAATCGTGGTCGTGGACCGAGCATTCTTTTAAAATCTGTAAAATACAAATAAAGCTCAAAACTCTTTCAACGTAATATTTTCTTTTTATTCGCTTCGTCATATAGCTTGCACCACAGCCTATCAAAACGGTTACTCCTAGTAAGCACGTCGCCCAAAAACGATATGACTGGCTCATCTGTGTATATTCCATTGTTTGTTATCGGACCCCATTGGCCGTTCGTACCGTCCAAGTCCTAAATATCATATGTGAGTATCGAATGCGTATGGAACTATACACTTCTTAGAGTGCGGCTGTTTCCATTTCGTTCAATTTTATTTGCCCTAAGATTCTATTTCCATTAGTTTTTGGCAATAGTAATATTTTGCTCATATTGTTTATGTATTTGGAAACGATCGGGCTCTACAGTGTTTTCTAGCGGAGGATGGTTTAGTTGTTTTTTTATCGCTGATAAAGTCTTTATTCTATGATTAAATTAAGGTGGAAAATTTAACAATTATTTTGGATTATAGGGATTTGAACCCGCGATCTCTGGAATCTGTCCATTGCTCTATTCTCCGACTTCACGAATATTTAAATCCCTTCCACTCTTCTAATTAAATAAATAAATAAATAAATATAAGGGGACAATCTTACACAAATCGACCTAGTCCCATAGTAAGCTCAGTAAAGGCTTGTGTTATGGGTACTAGACGACGATATATATAATAGATATAAATACTTAAATACATAGAAAATATCCATGACTCAGAAACAAATATTCATGCTCATCACATAAATGTTTGCCCTTACCGGGATTCGAACCCAGGACCTCTTGCTTCGTAGGCAGGGTCACTATTACCAATTAGGCTAAAGCGGTCGTCAAATTACATCTAGGCTTGGTAATACGGACATCTACCGCGGAGTTTTTACAACTTCTTTAACGGCACTAATGTCTCAAGGTGCACCTCTGGTCGTGGGTTTAAATTCCGCTTGTGGCGGGATTTTAAAATTTTCCATTTTGATTAAAATTTGAATTTTGTTTATGTTTCTGCTTAGGTAAACTTCTAAAGTCTATATTTTTAATGATGGTATTGATAACAATAATTACCTAAATAACAGCGTACAGCGCTCTGGCAAAAGGCTTTGTAAATAAAATGTATATAATTCTACCTGAATTGTCAAAACGTGATACGTATTCTGAATTCTCCTCAACTTACCAAGTTCTCAAAGATAACTCCGCAATTAATCATCGTGACATTTGCTTTTTAGCTACAACGCCCTCTCTCGGCTGTAAATCAACGGTATCTAATAACTCAAGATAACATTTTTTTATAGTAACTGAGATAAGGACGTTCGTTAAGTTTTATTTTATTTCAGAAAGTTTTTTGTTTCAGTGAAATGTGATTGTTTTTTGTTTCGTTGTGACTAGGTAAAAGGGAAATGCTGAAGGTTTTGTACCTGATTTTAAGTAAGTACTAAGGTAGATAGGTACTGCTTATTGCAACGTTGTCTCTCTGTGTGTTTGCTACGTTTTCACACTTGACGTACTGAATGATCGTACCGGAAGACGCAGCGTGGTAGACGAGTTGGACTTATATCAGGCCCCCCTACAAGGTGGACTAATGACCTGGTAAAGGTCCCGGGAGTCCACTGGATGCGGGTGACGCAGGACCGGTCATACTTAGTCGCAATCCTTGGGGGAGGCCTATGTCCAGCAGTGGACGTCTTTCGCATCATCTTAAGAGGTAAAAACAGTTTGTTTAAGTTTGAAAGACTATGCGGTCGGAGTCGCGCGCAGCTGCCATAGGTATTGCTTTAGCTCGATTTGTCCACACTTTTGAATAAATGAAAAATCTGATTTTACACAATATTTCACACGCTGTTTTCCACGGCTTGCACGACAAAGTTGCTTACTTATCTGACGCCTACATTCTATATTTGATATTAATCATATTTTCTGTTTTTGTTTTCCTGTTTCGTTTTTTATTTTATTTTGTGTTCTCATGATCATATAGCATGACATTGATATTTATTTTATTATTATTAAATAAGTCATAATCTTATTATTTACATTGCATATTTTACTTTTATTTTTAGGATAATCAATTTCATGACATGCTTAAAGAATATATTTAAATATTTTAAGCCATAAATGTAACGGCTGATTGTCATGAACCATGGAACCACTATCAACTTTATAATTATTTACTTTCAGACAATATATTATTAGTATTGTATTTTTATATGCATGACAGTTTTTAAAAATGCATCATGCATATACTGTATTTGTAAGATTAGTTCTTGTTTTTTTTTTTAAGATGTTGGTCTCATTTAATAGTCAAGCCGTGAAATATTCATATTGCTGGGCAATATCCGGGCCTATGTATGTATGTAACTGGCATTGGCATTACGTTGCATGTGCTTGTATTGCTGTGAATATTTATAAATACATTGAAACGGTAAATGACAAAACAACGCTTTTCCCGCATTTTCCGACGGATTACATAAGCGAAAAATGCGTCAAATAATCAACGTGTATTGCCCCGCTCACGTGTTGACCTTTACCTCACATGTTGACCTTAATTTCAAGTTTGAGGTCGCAACACACGCTGATTGAGCCACACGTAAATTTAAAATTGAGTTGTCTGGTACAAATGAAGCAATTTGTAAAAATATTATTTACTCCTAAGGAGAACAAATTCAAAAAAAAAAATTGTGCGTTATACATTATCTTTCGACGTATCTTTGATAAGTACATATAATCGACATTTCTTTTGTTATATGTCTGTAAATTCCAATTTAAATGACATATCATATTCATAATAATTCTGCTAGTTCAACTTTAAGTTACTTAATAACTTAATACGTGTACACCGAGCATGCGATTCATTTGAAGAAATATTTTGGTGCTTAAAATAAATGATATTTTACATGGGTGTTGACAATATTTCTGGAAATAGTAAATATATTACCATCATCCTCCTAGCGTTATTCCCGGTAATGCCCCTAAAGGAGCCCGGGGTCCGCTTTGACACCTAATCCCAAGATTTGGCATAGGCACTAGTTTTAAGAAAGCGACTGCCATCTGACCTTCCAACCCAAAGGGAAAACAAGACCTTATTCCGGATTAGACCGGTTTCCTCACGATGTTTTCCTTCACCGAAAAGCTAACGGTAAATATGAAATCATATTCCGTAGGTACATAAGTTCCGAAAAACTCATTGGTACGAGCCGGGATTCGAACCCACGACCGCCGCTTGACAGCCGCATGCCTGAACCACTAGGCTACCGTAGCTTTATATTACCATATATATATATATATTACCATTACATTTAAATGAAATGCTTATTCTACCGAGAGTAATTTAACAGTACCTAGATTAGAAGTTAGATAGGTATTTGTAGAATAACATAAAATCATTCAAATGATAGAAAGAAAAATAAAAGGTTATTTCTAGACTTAGGACTATTGGATGCTCGCCGTGGTTCGAGAATCCAGGGAGTCGCCATTATGTTAACATATTTTTTTCGAAGTCAAAGTGTAAAAATAGAACATTATATTAGATGTCATGATACCGAACCTGTAATAACCAGATGGGGCATTTGGCTAACTGCAGCTTTCTATTACAGTACGTATTTTGAAGAAATAAAAAATATAGGTGCAAACTTAAAGACGAAAGATGCCATATCGATTAAAAATGCTAAAGAGGTTTTTTCAAACATCAATCTCAGAAGTGATCTTAATTTTATAAAAAACGCCTACGAAATAATACCGAAAACAATAACTCGATTAGAGTGTACCAATATTTCTCTCGCTGACTCTTTACAAGTTCTTGACGAAGCACGTATTGTTTTACAATGGTGTGCTACCGATACTGTTCTAGATAAACTAGAAAAAGTATTAGAGAAAGATCGGAATCCAGACTACGATACTACACGGAATTTTAGCGCTACGCACCACAAATATGACGAATCGGAAAAGTTTCTGGAGAATACAACTTTTAAAATGTACCCCAGCTAAACAGCTGTTCTTTAACTAGTACCCAGATACCATTTTAATTTACTCATGTAACGATCGAAGTTAAAAAGTTAATTTCTAGGTTTATTTCAATAGTGCGCTGCGCCACTTCAATTCAACGCGTTTAATATGAAGTGGGGCAGTTTCAGGTGACAATGTGGACACGCTGGACAAAATCACATTTTTTTAAAAGTATTAAGTTAGCTTTAAGTTTTTGGTAGGTATGAACTCCTTCGTCGGGCATTTTTTGATGGCGTTCATTGTGGATTATAGGTACACTAGCATCCGCCCGCGACTTCGTCTGCGTGGACTCGGGGATAAAAACTATTCAAACATATTTAATCCAGGTTATAAACTTACCTCACTGCAAAATTTCATCCAAATCGGTTGAGGCATTTAAACTTCCAAATATCCAAACATTTATAATATTAGTAGGATTATTAATATCTCTGGTTCTTAATAACTTTGATACAAAAACGTAGTGTCTAAGTATACATATTTGTGGTCAGAAAATAATATACCGATAATTCGAAATGACCGCCATAAAAAAAATATGGCAGCCGGAGGAGTTGGTTCCTATCATAGACTTAAAGCTCTGTTACCTAACTAGACCTTGAAAAAAAAAATCTGTGCTTATGACCGGCGTGTCCACATTTACGACAATTTGTTCCAGCAATTTGCCCCATTATGTTTAGGTAACTATCAATTAGTAGTTACTTACTCCACACAGACGAATGAGCATGATTGGCAATGTTGCTCGACAAACGCTGCAGAAATCCACTCCCCACATTCTACCAGTGCGCATTTACGCGTGTGCGTAAACAGGCCAGAGTTGTAAGAAACAGAGTTTGTGACCAACACAGAACCCTTCACGAAGCATTCGTCATTTCGTATGATGCAAGTCGCTTACCTATTACGAAGCAAATAATCGTGGCCACTGCGAAGGAAATTGAAATTGAAATTAAAAACATTTATTTCAGAACAAGTTCCATATCGGTTAGTAACAGTTTCACTTAAGCTATTGTTAATATACAATTCTTATTTTGCAATGCAACCAAGTATATAAGGTTTAAGTATTCTTCTGATCAAGAGAACTTATAAAAACTGACCCACATAGAATATTCTTGAACATTTTGATATTTTCAATATCCAACTCCGGGAAATATTTCCGATTTTATCGAATGTAAATCCACATTTACCGGTCGCTTCGCGTCTCGTTCCCCAAATTGTCATCGCGTCACAAAATTCACAAATATGTTTTCAAGAAACGTGTGTACGATTGAATATTTTGATATATTTCATGTCTAACATCCGTAAAACATGCCTAAAATCCAAATGACGAAATATGTTTTCGAAATTTGACATTTGTCATGCTATGTGTTGCTCGGCATATTGTGGAATAAGTATTAAATAAATTCTTGTCCAAATCCTCGGATATGACATACTATGTGTGTATGTTTTTCATATAAGTACCTATAAGTAGTTAACATATCTAAAACCCCTTAACCCCATTTTAAAACGAAGGAACTGGAAGTACTTATATTATGTTTGTTGTAGTTGTTTTGTTGTAGATTGGCGGTTAGATCGGTCGGGTATACTACCGAACACTAATTACCTGTAGTCCATCGTCAAGATTAAATACTGGTCGTGTCTTATCCAAACTCGACAATGGCGGAATCATCATCATCAAAAGAAGTCCAGGATTGCAGTGTTCCAAGTGTAACAAGTGGTTTCATGGTGACTGTACAGAGATTTCAACGGATCAATTGAAAACATTATTCGCCATGAGTGATGTGGATTGGAAATGTCGCGTTTGTTCCGGCACTAAGAAGCCTAAACGCTTGTCATGCATACTGCCAGAACCAGAATGCGAAGATGACGAACCAGCATTCAGTGAAAAACCTAATTCCGATGTAGTAAAGGGAATGTTAGACGAGATTCGTCAGAAAGTTCAAGAAATAATAACGAGCGAGCTTCAATCTACCCTCCATTTCTACTCAGAAAAAATTGACGAGTACGAAGAAAAAATGAAAAGCTACGAAAATAACGTTAAATCTCTTCAAAATCAACACAACGACTTGCAAAATAAGTACAAAAACCTAGACCTAAAAAATTAAATGTTAGAAATGAAAATCAACTCCTTAGAGCAATCACAGCTTGTGAACCAAATTGAAGTCTGTGGTTTGGAGGTGAAGGACAACGAGAACGCCATGGATATTGCAAACACCATCTGCGTAAAACTAGATCAAAGCAGCGATAACATCCTCAAAGCATACCGAAAAAAGCGAGCTAACAACCAAGGCCAATCGACAAATAAATCGCCTCCACCCCTCACCATCTGTTTACGCGACGGGTGCCAAGAAAAATGGTTGTCTTCTGCTAAATCGACAACTCTAACCAGCTCAGACGCCGGTGGCCAAGGAGACCGCGGTATATACATCCGCGAGGCACTCACACCGTCCATGTCATACCTACTGTGGAAGACAAAAACGGACCTAAGAAGTACTCAGTTATGCAAGTATGTGTGGTACAAAAATGGCAATATAATGGTACGTAAATCTGAAGGTGGCAAATTGTACATGGTAAGGTCCACAAAGGACGTGGAAAGGCTGATAACAACTTTCAGTAAGTAATCAATTTCACTTCCACTAGGTATATATTTGGCCTGTACGACCTTCTTGTTTCCGGAACTCATTTTCAAACAATTAACGAAGACATCTGACTGCATTATAAAACTTCTTACTTCAAATAATGAATAATAACACAAATCCGTTCATATATGAAACCGAAGAAAACAGCTGGAATGATTTTGCAAGCCAAATACCTAAACAGTGCAGCGAACTGCTTATATTAAATGTCAACTTGAGATCTTTGATAAAAAATCACACCCAACTCGAATACCTAATATCGGCCAGTCCGGCCCTTATACACGTCATAATCGTCTGTGAAGCGAATATAAGCGATGATATGAAATCGTTATTTGAGATTAAAGACTACAACATGAACTGTGAACTTAGGAAAAGGCGGAGAGGTGGTGGTATAGTAATATATACACACAAATCTATCGTATTTGAAGGAATACCAGTTTCTACGATTAACTTTGAGTGCATCGTATGTGAAGTTACGTCCGGTAATTATAAATCGATATTATGTGCAGTGTATCGGCCTCCTAACTTAAACAAGAATGAGTTTATAGGGGAGCTAAAGCGTCTCCTCTCAACATTCTCCCTGAGTAAAAACTGTATGCTTATTGGGGACATTAACTTAGACATAACTTGTAAAAATAATAATGTAAATACCTATCTAAATAATCTGTGTGAACTGGGCTTTGAGTGTTGCATCAGCAAACATACAAGAATATGTAAAACCGCAGTAGGTATTTCAAAGTCATGTATAGACCACATTTTCATTCGTGATTCCAACCTACAGTGTTGTAAATATAATAATAATAATTCATACTCCTTAAGATCAGCCGTGATTCACCATGAACTGGCCGACCATTTTATAACGGGCTTATCAGTCTACAGCAACCATATGTTGAAAAAAAAGTACCAAATAACAACAAGAATGGATAATGACAAATTAAAACGCGAACTTTGTAATATTAACTGGTCGCCTACTTATTTAATGTCTAACCCAAATGATATAATGAAGTATATGCATATAATAAATGTAAGGTGAATTGTAAAATAGGGCTTAGCAAAAGACAACAATGTAAGTGGATCTCGAACAAACTAAACTACATGTCAAATAAAAAAAAAGAGTTGTTCGAAATTTGGAAGAATGATATGAGTAACAGTAGAAATAGATTAATCTATAATAGGTATAGAAATAAAACAAATAGGCTAATGAACAAAGCAAAAAATAGATCAATCAAATCAGAAATTTGTAGTAACTTTAGAAACCCAAAAAAAATGTGGGAAATTGTAAATAGGCTAACCGGCAGGATCATAAGATCGGTAGACGAAGTGATCACTAAGGCTTTTAAATTAAGCCCGAAAATATTGTGTAATAAATTTGCTAGTGACTTCGACTCTAATGTGAAGAATGTATTAAGTAGATGTGACACAAAGCTACTCGACGAGAAGTCATATATCAATACACCATCCGTATCGATTAATCTAAGGTATATAAATCAAGACAGAATGTACAAAATTATTATGAACTTAAACGACAAAAAAAGTCCTGGATTTGACAAAATCAGGGCTAGAGATATAAAATATATAGCAAAAAATATTACGCCTGTATTAACAAACTTACTTAACTCATGTGTCTCTAACTCAATATATCCTGACCTACTAAAAATAGGAATTGTACGCCCCATACATAAAAAGGGCAGTTATAGGGATTCTAATAACTACAGACCAATTACCATACTTTCTTGTATTGATAAAATAATAGAAAAATACTACGGAACACTGATAAATGACTTCCTATCGAGTAATGCTATAATCCACGAGAGACAGTTTGGCTTCCAAAGAAATAAAAGCACCACGCAATTGCTATCAGATTTTAGTGATGAGATAAATCATCACCTTAATGAAAAAAAACACATTTTGAATATTATGATTGATTTTAGCAAAGCATTTGATAGCCTGGATTTTAATATATTGTACAGTAAACTTGAACAGAATGGCATACAGGGACCTCTACTAAACTGGTTTAGAAATTATCATGAAAACAGATATAATACTGTATGCATAAATGGAGAGCAAAGTGAGATGGTGCCAACCCTTTGCGGAACAGCTCAGGGCTCAATAATTGGCCCAACCGAATATCTTTTATATGTTAATGATATGTGTAATATATTTCGGTGCGGCTCTGTATATCAGTTTGCTGATGACACCTGTATTTTGGTAGCGCACAAAGATCTTAGAATTGCAGAAATGAGTATACAAAATGAATTCAATACAATGTGTAAATGGGCACACGATATCGGCCTGTCAATTAATTACAAGAAAACTAAAATTATGCATATTCATTCACCATATATGAGAACAAACCATAAGCCAAGGGTTGTGGCCCATGAGCACCATTGTATGCACAAGAACTATGTAAGCTGCGCCTGCCAGCCGCTTGAAGTTGTCACCCAACATACTTACCTGGGACTTACGATTGATCATAAATTCAACTGGGGTCCGCATATAGACGTCGTTTGCAATAAACTGAGATCAACCCTAGCTAAATTAAGTATTTTGAAACACAAGTTGCCCTACAAAACTATTAGACTACTGTATCTGGCGCTGGCAGACTCAGTAATTAACTATGGCTTATCAAGTTATGGGAGAACCTATAAAACGTTCCTACAAAAGATACATGACATCCAACTAAGACTTCTTAAAGTCATAGTGCCATATAAGATCAAATGTAAATTTAAAGATAACTATAACCAATTGTTTGAGTATTGTAAAGTCATGAATATATTTGATAAAGTTAGTGCAATTATAATAAAGGAACAATTTGATAAAATACCTAGCCTACCAAAAACAGAGAGACCTAAACAGTTACGCCATCTACAGTATTTACCTTTGTACTCCATGCCTAAGTCAAACAATGTATATGGCAAAAGAACTTGTAGGTGTATTCTCCCAGACATATTAAATAAACTACCCAAGGAACTTGTTAAATTACTGGAAACAAAAAATCGTTCACAAATTAACAAGATAGTAAAAGAATATTTTACAAAGGGGAAATATGCTAGGGAATATACTTGCAAACTAGCCAAATAAAAAAAAACTGCGCATAATAACGTTCATTAAGTTCTTAATAATAATAAATAACAACATAAAATAAGATTTATAAAGCGAGTCGAGTGACCGCGCACATAATCTCACAAAGAGATTTGCAAAAATTGTAATTTAGTTAAGTACTTCATCTGAAATAAATAGATTTTTTTTTTTTTTTTTTATCAAGGCTTTGATGTTTGTACTACACAGTCCAAACATTGATTTATTGAAAAGCAGTGCACTGCAAATGCAACTTTTACGTATTTCTCCAATTTGTTTTTATTAAACCCCGACGCAAAAAGAGGAGTGTTATAACTTACAAGTTTGAAGTGCCTATGCGTCAGTCTGTGGCATCGTAGCTCCGTGTTATTTATTGTCCGAAAGCAGACGTGATTCTGAGCTATGTTTCATCAAAACCGGTTTAGCCAGTTTTGATATATTGAACTTTGAAATTAAAATGTCGGGGGTTTCTAAACTTTTCTAAGTTGTTAATTTTTTTTCTTATATTTTGGCTGTAGGAAAGGTGGGAAGTAAAGTTATTCATTTTAAAGTCTTGCTCATGTTAGATTAGGATAACTATGTATAGTCGTGAGGGTCAAGGTGCACTGCCTTTACAACTATACACCTTGACATCTAACCAAATCAAACGTCACGCTCTCAACTCTGAGTCATGTATCAGCAATGCGCTTAGCCATCCATTGCTCACGCGCTAGGCAGCCGTCAGCCGTCCGCGTCAACTCGGCTGGCAATGAACACGATGTCGCTCGTAAATCTCATCCTGCTTTGATGAAGATTGATCATGTTTAAACCGTTCAATCTACGAAGGCGAGCCCCGCCCTAGTCTCTCACCTACGTTATGTTACGCAAAAAATACAAACTACAAGATTTAATTCATTGTGTCCTTTGCTAAATCCGTTTAGACGCTATAATAAGTAACCCTGATGATGTGTCTTTGGTTCCTTGGAGTTTAGGACGGACTCGTGTGGGACGCTAACAGTGTAGACACACCTCCGACCGAAGGGTCGGAGGCTTTCTCGCGCAACGCATCAGCATTGCAATTCAGCGGGGAAATGCCGCCAGCATCCTCGAGGATCTTTAGAGATTTAACTTAGTTTTAATTTTATTTAGTTAATATTAGTTATCATCTTGTATATAAGTACTTTAGAAAATAACTATAATATATATTATTTTAATTGTTGTTATATTGATATCATATAAGAATTTTATCGGTTCGAAATGTAAATTACCATATTTCTTATGATTGCTAGGATATTTCAATCAACAAATGTTTGGTGAAATGCATTGGCATGACTATACGAAATGATATTTATGTTATGTTATAACTATGCGAAACATACTTAACCAAGCGAGGTCAATATTGATAGCCAAGCGGATGCAAAACATTCCCCAACAATGCCTAATCCCACTGCTCCATAATTATAGTGATTATAGATATTATGACCATAAGCATAATCATTGGACAGATTATGGGGTGATGCATAATGACGGGTTAGGGAGCTTCAAGCTCACGGGCATTATTGGACCTAGAGTTTAATGTCGTCAGGTTTTAATAATTTATGCTAATCAGATCAGAACTTGTGGATAGTGTAAAAATGAAAAAAAAAAAGATCTTAAAGAGACCGCGGTTGCGCGTTGTCTATACTGAGAATAATATATATATATGTATATAATTATATATAGTTAAAGTAGGTATGTGTATACCTACTATTTATTTATTTTCATTTTGTACTTGCATGTAGTATATTATCTATATGTATTACATATGTCTGTACACGTGTTAGTTTGTCTATATCTTTCTGTTCCTGATCTCAACTCAATTGCTCAAAGGTTAACTGGAAGAGATCCCTTACAGGGATAAGTTCTCCTTTGTAATGATTAAACTTTTATGTCTGTATTTTTACCTGTGTCTTGTGTACAATAAAGTATTTACATACATACATACATACAATATGAAATATAAGTTTGTACTTTTTAAATTTGTTTGTATGTTGTCGTCTCAGTTGGTTGCGTTTGCGCATACTTGATGATCATGCTGTCATGACCGATTTCGGCCACACCGACTGTGTGATCTGGACTTGATATCATCGATTAGCTAGATGACTGGAGTGTTGTTGTGCTACTCTCTGGTGCGCTCTCATGTGGCTTGCATATCCTATCTTTTTTGCAAAGGTACGAGCGCAAATTGGGCAGGTTAATACCCCGCCGACGAAGTTGTACAGGATGGTTGCCGGTAGGCGAGCATTCAGCTCGTCTCGATTTTTATCAAGCTCGTTACGACGCTCAATTTCGAAGGCATTTACTCGTTGACGGGTTAGACGACGCCATTCTGGCCGCCGTGCTACCTTCTCCTCCCGCTCAGAGAGCTCGAACTTGCATTTCTTCATGTGTCTTTTCAGAACTTTCTTATAGCGAAGGTATTGGCCACCACATTTACGCTCACCCTTTTGGAGTTCTAAAAAGAAAATGCGCTTAGCCACTCTGTCCACACCACCGCAGCTGCCACCTCGTCAGACACCATACAGAATGCGCATACTTATTATCTGTGTGAATCAACTATTTTCTGACACTAGTTGCCATGGTTACATCTCCTGAGACACTTTTTTATACTGCGTTTTCGTGGGTTTAAATTCACCAAATGTGGGTTTCATGGCATGCTCAATCCCTTTTTGTATGGACCATCTTCTAAGCACCTTCAATTCCATACTGTAAGGTATTACTATAGGAAACTCTGCCAAATTGTCTCTTGGCAAATAGGGCAGACTAACAACAAAAAAAAGTTGATATACCTATCTACTTGTACAAGTTCTTGGTGTTTAACTTGTTAATTTTTGTATCAGAAGGAAAGTCACTGATGTGGTTAAAAATAATGTTTATTAAAAGTTTCACAAGTTGTTCTATGAATTTACACTTAAATTCTGAAGGTCACACTTCCTTACTCAAGAGTGAATTTACTTATTTACTATGTGGAATAATGGACTAAACCGGACAAGTCGAGAGGCGGGGAACAACTAGTGCGAGCCGCGCACTCCGCGCCTGGCGGCTTGTACGTTTTGTGCCACATAGGCAAAACGTGATATAAACATGTGCCCTACAATATTCCTCCCCAATTTTTGGGACAAAAATTTTACACAATAATAAAACTTCATATCAAACAGTATGAATAGCTTAGTATCGCATCGCTGCCGGGGTGAGACCTGCTTTATAGTTGTAACTCAATATCTTACTCAGGCTGTTTTGCGTTCACCGCGCTCGGACGGCAATACTACGAATTCATACCGATGGAATGTAACACTGCAAAAATGAACCTTAATGACAATGTTTCTTCGGTAAAATAGAAATGTTAAAAAAAACTGAATGACAACATTTAAATACCTGTTGCTGCATTATGTAAATACGCTTTTTTTATAATAAACATATGGGAAATAAAAACACTGTGTTTACCTTAACGTACCTACAATAACTTTCACACAATACACAAAATACCTAAGGTCACTTGCACAAGGGAAATTATGAAACTCTATCTGCAGACTACGTTAACAAACTGTTGTTGGTTGCCCTGCTTGGGGCGGCAGGGTCTGGACTCGGACCACTGGTGTCGACCACCCTGCGGCTCCTGCTTCCTTCCGTAACCAGTTCCTGGTTTTCTTCACACAATGTCGTCGCATCGCGAGTAAAATGCTTATTGTTATCAAACTTGCAACAACAATTAAAATAATTGACATGGTGTTCAATCGCGTTTCAACTTGGGTAACATTAGATACCACTTGAGCCTGGGCTATAACTTCGTTATCGTCGTGTTTACTTTGACCGTAGCCCATAATGAACTTTAGCAATGAAATGTTTCTGTGGAATGAAATTATGGTTGAAAACATTTCCTTAAATATCACGAATATATTCTAAATTGGTTAATAAGCAACATACTTTTTCTTGTGCAATGACTTACAAAGCAAATCTATGTACCTATACATAATTGTTAAACGTGCGCTTTTAATGGCCTGATTGCATTTAAACAATAATGTGTAACATAAGAAATATATTTGGACAAATTGACTTATGTTGACCTTTTGGTCGGTAATCGTACTGTACTAAATCTAACATTTATAATACACAAGTAAATAATATGAACCATCTTTTTGTATTCCTAAAACTATATACCTAGGCTGAGTACGTCATAACCTACGAGAATTCCTCATCAAAACGAATCGGTCGCCGAACGACTCGACCGCGCCTCGTCGTTCGGGGAATCGACTCTAAGTTCATGTCACTAGAATGCAAATTCGTCTGAGAGTCGGTAGTCGGTTGGTCCGTCACTGTGTCGCTTGTGTCATTTAATAGATATGCAGGTTTCAAGCGATCTATTGAGATATTAGCTGTGCGCTCTGGGAGTTTGATTCTATAAACTTTATCAAAACGTTTAATCACACGGTAAGGGCCATCATATGGTGATTTTAACGGACGCCTAACAGTGTCGTCTCTAACGAAAACATGACTGCAAGTTTTCAAATCGGGATGTACAAAGAATGTTCTAGAACTACTATGTGATTTTAAAGCTGGCTTGAACTTACTTATCGTGTGACGAATTCTTTCGACCAGACTGCTGCCGTCACTTACCTGAGTTTCTGTGACGTCGTAAAAATCGCCGGGCAAACGTAGGCTTTTCCCGAAAGTCATCTCGGCAGCGCTGACGCCATTGTCGCTTCTCAATGCTGCGCGAATACCTAACATGACTGATGGCAACTGATCTACCCATGATGCATCTTCTAAACTAGCTTTTAAAGATGCTTTCATTGATCGATGGTGACGTTCAATTAAACCATTACTTTGAGCGTGGTAAGGTGTTGTCCTAAATTTCCTAATTCCCAAAATCTTCAATAAACTAGCAAACAAACTACTTTCAAACTGCCTGCCCTGATCGCTGGTGAGTTTGAGTGGACACCCGTTCCTAGTTATCCAACCATCGTAGATGCTCTTTGCTACCGTTTCCGCGGTAATGAATTGAAAAATTGTTTATTCAGTTAAGAGCTTACAGTGTTTCTTATATCCAATACTTCTGCCAAACCACATAGTGGTTTGTTGGCAGACGATGCTCCAATTTGTACAAATTGTTTAGTAAGCTGTTTGAATATATCAAAACTTAATTAATAAAATGAAAAAAAAATGAAATGAAATCACTGACCGGCCATTGGCAGACTTCACTTCAATGTAATGAAGTCTACATATGGTCGATCAGGTACTCTTACTTATCTAGGCATGGTTCATCGTCATCTCTTACTTCAATACTGAACAATAAACATACTTAGGTTGGAATATTGAGCTGTCCGATTCTCTCGTGAATTTGTACTTGAAATTTGAGTCTTCAGGATATAATAGGGTATATAATATTTTGAAAGAAATAGGGCAGCTTTAAATTTCATGTGTTACATTTATATTTTTAGTGGTTGTATTACATTTTTTAATTTATCTAATAATATGTTGCTTACTTTCTTTCTAAATGATTGTTTTGTTGTACATGTGTTTTTTAATTCTGACGGTAAATCGTTGTATATTAAGGGAATTAGGTATTTTCTACTTCTTTGTCCGTAATAATTTGTAAAACTAGGCAGAGCTAACCTGTCACTGTTTCTATTTCTTATAAGCCTTTGATTGGCAATAGGTTTTTTAAATTCATCGTTACAAAATTGATCTAAGGCTAGTAGTAACACTACTTTTTCGTGAACTGGTAATATTTTACATTCTAAGAAGAGATTTTCATAGGTACTATTCTTACATATTTGTTTAGTCTTATTATCGACCATTAATTTCATGAATCATCATGATGTCCTTTACCGGAAATGCCTCGGGCCATCGCGTCTTCCTGTCTATAACTGTTACGCAATACCTATACCCGTCAACTGTGGTAGGAAGAGGCCCGACAATGTCAACGTTGATATGCTCAAATCTGTCCGCTGATGGATACTCACTAAACTCTGACAGAGTGTGCCTAGTTACCTTAGCGCGTTGACACTGTATACAACATTTTGCCCATAAACCTACATCGCGGTTCATTCCTGGCCAAAAAAATCTATTGGCAATCATCTTCCTAGAGGTATTGACCCCCGGATGACTTAGATTATGCACGGAATCAAAAGCTATTTTCCTGAACTCAACAGGTAGATAAGGTCGAATATGGCTAGTTGATATTTCGCAATAGATCGACTTATCGCTTGTAGGCAAAAACACTTTCTTGAAAGTCAAGCTGTTGTTTGTGTTCGCTGTTTCGCTTGCAACATAGTTGTCACGTTCCTGTGCCTCAGCTAATTCTTTGTAATCTATACATATAGGACAGGAAATGGTCTCGACTCGGGACAAACAATCAGCGACGATGTTATTCTTACCTTCTACGTATCGAATGTCCGTAGTGAATTCGCTTATGAATAACAACTGCCTAGCTCGTCGTGGCGTTTCTTTGTTGCTATCTATGTTTTTAAATGCATAAGTTAAAGGCTTATGATCTGTGAATATAATTAAAGGTTGCCCTTCGAACATTTTTCGGAAGTATCTAACAGCTAGGAAAATACCGAGAAGTTCTCTATCGTAAGCACTATATTTTTGCTGAGCGCTAGTCATCTTTTTCGAAAAGTATCCTAAAGGTTTCCATGAATTACCTACCCTCATTTGAAGTACTCCCCCTACGCAATAGTCTGAAGCATCGGTCATTAACGCTAAAGGCGCATCTACACGGGGATGAAACAACGTAGCCGCGTTTTTCAAGCTAAGCTTACATTGCTCAAAAGCTTCAGTTGCCTCCGGGGTCCACTGAATTGGAGTCTTATCCCTCTTCTTGCTATTATGCAAGTATTTGTTGAGCTCCTTCTGGTATGTTACTGCGTGTGGTAAATGCGCACGATAAAAATTTACCATACCTAAAAAACGTCGTAGGTCCTGGATGGTCTGTGGTTTCGCGAAGTCTGTGATCGCCTGTACTTTCTCTGGTAACGGTCTGATGCCTTCTGTAGAGACCTGGAAACCTAAGAAATCCAGCTTCGACTTACCGAAACAGCATTTCGACACGTTAATGGTGATTCCAAACTGGTTTAGCCTCTCGAAAACCGTCTGGAGGTGACGCTCGTGCTCTTGTTCTGTGTCCCTAGCTATTAAGACGTCATCGATATAACAAAATAGGAAGTCTAAATTTGGAAAAACGGTCGAATTCATAAATCTCTGGAAAGACTGTGCAGCATTTTTTAATCCAAAGCTCATTTTTGGGAATTCCCATAAGCCGAAAGGAGTGATTATGGCTGACTTTTCCACGTCTTCATCAGCTATAGGTATAAAATGATACGCTCTATTTATATCTAATCTCGAAAAGTACTTTTTTCCCGATAAAATTTATGTAAAATCCTGTAATCTAGGGATTGGATATCTGTCTGGTTTCGTAACTTCATTTAATCGTCTATAATCTCCACATGGGCGAAGTTCGCCGTTCTTTTTTGGAACAACGTGCAACGGACTTGCCCACGGGCTCTTAGAAGGTCTACATATACCTAAATCCTGCATGATTCTAAATTCCTCCTTAACTTTCTTGTAACGATCGGGAGGGAGTGGGCGTGCTCTTGCAAAAATTGGAGGACCTCTAGTCTCTATATGATGTCTTACACTATGGCTAGGCGGTTCTCTAAAGGAAACTGGCTTGGTAATTTCCGGGTACTTACTTAACAATGCATGAAAAGGATGGTTCTCATCTACAGTTTTAATTGATGGGTTCTCACAATCTACTATTGAGGCAATTACATTTAAATTAGTCACATTATCTATCAATTTTTTTGACTTAAGGTCTACAAGAAGGCCATATCGTGTCAGAAAATCTGCACCCAGAATTGGTTGTTTTACATCAGCTATAATAAACGACCACCGATATGCTCTCCTTAAACCGAGGTTAAGTTCTAACGTCTTGGTACCGTAAGTTTTAATTTCCGAACCATTAGTTGCGTACAATTTGTAATCTGAACTTTCACCAATTGAAAACTTATTCCTTACCGGAAGTACAGAGACATTAGCGCCAGTGTCAATCAGGAAACGCATACCTGACCTTGAGTCTGTCACTGATAGGCGGTGCGACGGCGTGACAGTACAAGCTTCCGCCACTTCTTGTACTCCTTCTAGTTTTCCGAAGACCTGTTCTTCCACGCGCATGGTGGTACACAACGTTGCGCCTTCTCTCTATATCTGTAATGGTATGAACAGAGCCAATCAGCGCTTTCAGGCGTTCTCCCGGTGTTGGTCCTTCCTCGCGATCGTGATGTGGAACGATACCGGTTGCCTCTCGAACTTGATCTTCCTCGTTGCTGACACCGATGACAGTCGGTCTGCTTTTCCCGCTGTTCCAATCCTGTCACTCTGGTATTCATCTTCTCGATACTGGCTAATATGGCTGCAATATCTCCTGGTGATGTACTCCTGCCGCGCGAAGATGTGGCCTGCACTTCCGCCACGTGAGGTGTTGGGCGTACTGCCTCCAGTACCTTGTCGGCAATGGCCGCCAAACTGTCCAAATTCTGGCTATCTGCGACAGCCACTGCAGCTCTCGCCGCCTGTGGTAAATGGTTCTGCCACAATATGCAAAGCGTCTGATCGGGCACCTTGCCCCTGGCGAGGTCACGCATTTTCCTCAACAGATGTGATGGTTTCTGTTCACCGAGCTCCATGTCACTGAGGAGCTTTTGTAACTGGGCCTTCGCAGAATCTTCGTAAATCACTAGCAATTTCTCTTTGAGCGCCTCATACTTGCCCGTACTCGGTGGTTGCAGCAATAGATCGGTAATTTGCCCAATTGCGCTCTTCGTCAATTTACCTAATACAAGGTCGTATTTAGCTTGATCTCTTAAGTGTTGTGGGTTTAAAATGGCTTCCACTTGTATAAACCAATGCCTTGGCTGGTCCGCCCAGAACTCTGGTAATCTGGATGCTACCGATACTGCTGCCAGGTCCAGCTGCTCGTCCGATCTCCTTTGATCCAATGACGCCGGCGCGCCCCCCGGTGCCTGCGGCTGTGGTATCCCATCAACGGTGGACGGTCCGGCTCCATCGTTTGGCATCTTTATTCTAATGCCTTTAAAATTGACTTGTCCGGTTAATCCCTTTGAGTTGCCCCCGCTGCGCAGAATAATGAAACACGGTCAAAGTTTCTTTGTAGCTAAAAATTGTTCGCACACACCACTGGTATTTATAAGTCACTGCGTTCTTCGGTCGGGGTCACCACTGTACAAGTTCTTGGTGTTTAACTTGTTAATTTTTGTATCAGAAGGAAAGTCACTGATGTGGTTAAAAATAATGTTTATTAAAAGTTTCACAAGTTGTTCTATGAATTTACACTTAAATTCTGAAGGTCACACTTCCTTACTCAAGAGTGAATTTACTTATTTACTATGTGGAATAATGGACTAAACCGGACAAGTCGAGAGGCGGGGAACAACTAGTGCGAGCCGCGCACTCCGCGCCTGGCGGCTTGTACGTTTTGTGCCACATAGGCAAAACGTGATATAAACATGTGCCCTACATACTTTTTATTTTATATTACCTAAATAGTCATAACGGACCCCGGACTCCTTTAGGGGCATTACTGGGAATAATAACGCTAGGAGGAGGATGATGATTACCTAAATAATCAAAAAAATATTGTTCAGAGAGCGAAGGTGTAGTGGATGATTGTCAATAGATATAGAATCAGTTAGGTACAGTCAGATTCAATTAGTTAGTAGCAGCGAGAGTACCTAACCAAATATTTCGTAACACACCCTTTCTTACAGTAACAAAGACGTGTACCGAAATATTTGGCTACCTTGGCTGCTACTAACTATATGACGGGGACTGTACATGTTCGTTTCATAACTCATATCATTTCAACACGAAAATGATGCGTATCGGGATTAAATATCCGTATCTGATAGGTCAGTACTGCTTATTTCCTCTTGACTTGACGATGACTTGATAGGTGGCGGTAGTAATTTATTTATTTGTAGCCTACAAATTTTAGGTATGTATTTATAACAAATCTAAATCGAGTCCCCAATGCGGTAAACATGCTTAACGTTAAAATGTCGTATGCTACTATGGAACTCCTACACACATATGACTTTTGTTCATAACACGACATCATAGGGTTGTCAGCGGCGGCCGTTAACACGTCGAATTAAGTGTTAATTTGCCGACGGCTTTAAGCGTGACAATATTACACGCGTTTTGCATGTTTGTGGACATATTTAGAACATGATTCATATCGGGTGATGAAATTTTGTATTCTGACATTGAAATTACTAATATATAGATAGATAGATAGATTAATTTATTTCACATCGTACAGCTGCCTTAAAATTACACAAAGTAAATTTTTACGAGTCTATGTCGAGATCGTCGGTTTTTAAACAAAATCAAATAAGTATTATTTAAATTATCATACGATTAAGGAAATATGTAAATATGTAATGTAAAATATGTCAACAACATACTATGTGATCAAGTCAATCAATTAAAAAATTAAGGACGTCAATAATCTTGGAATTACATAATCCCAAGAATTTGAAAAATATTAATATTTTTTTATATTTAACGGTTTTGTTTTTTCTTATTAGCTGGTCTTTTGAATGCAATGAGACAAAAACAAGTAAATGTGATAGGTTCTTGTTGCGACTTTTTTACATCTTAATTAAAACCTATGTTCGAAAAGAGCAAGCATGTGGGCGGCAGGCATGAGTTTTTAAGCTTTGTTACTGAAATAATAACCGTAATTTTCCAAAAAATAACTCTCAATACTGCCAATAAACATTTAATTTTGTGGTTTACTTTGATTTGTAGAAAGTGACGAAAACACGTGTCAATACTCACCAAACAATATTTATACAATTATTACAGCTTGCTTGCAGAATAATTTTGGATTGCCCGAGGTTAGCAAACTACCAAGTAGCGGCCCGTCTTGCTGGGCCCTGTTTTATAAACGTTACAAATTGTAAAATGTAACTGTCGAAGACAGGTGACAATTCTACATATTTCTGTTCAATATAAATTACCAAATACAAATTTGTAAATTTCAGAAAGTTACAAAATTGTCGAATTGTAGCGACAATTTTACATATTTCTGTTCAATAAAAAATTACACTTTTGATTTTGGCAACAGAAAATTTGCGGAATACTTTTGAGAATTTTCAAAGTCTCTCTCAACGGCTACTGAGACGGTAACTGGGACTAGCCTAATAGCCGAGGTTATTGTTATTTCTAATGGCCGTAACTAATGTTTATGAATATTTTTTATCCAGTTAATGAGGTTAGCTAGGGTTGTGCCTTTGTGGCATGTGAACAATGGTGCGACAGGATATTACGGCGCGTGTCTCGGCGGACGGATGTGAGAATTTATTAGTATAGATCATTCGATATTCGTGGGTGCAAGAAAATTAATGGTCAATAATGAAGATTCCCTCCGGCGATATTGTATTTAAGTGCCTAGAATACTTTTATTTCATTCTTATTTTATCAAGTTAGGTTATGGACATAGCTGACTGTATTATTAAAAATCAGATGTGTGGTAGTGGTTTAAATATATATATATGACCAAATTATTTATGACTGCCAGTTGATGGTAGAAAGTGTGCAAATACAAGTATATAACTGCAAATATTTGTGGAATAAACAGAAATAATATTTAATTAACTGGTTTGGGATATTTTCTATGTATAATTTCGTATTTTTGTATTTTATTTTTAGGTATATAATCACCACGCTGCCATGTTGACCTAATGCACACAAAAATTCCATACACGAATATTATATAATGCTATTCTTGCGATCACAATTTTAATTAAATTTTTGTTTAAATAATTACCATGTTCATGAAACTCGAGATTATCATTTTATTAATACTTATTTAATGAAATCTTCTTTATGTACCTGCAGATTTACAAATTCCATCCGATTACAAGGCCAATATAAATATTATCTTAGATCTTTCGTTCAATAATGATTAAGTATGATAAGATATAATTTTCACACAACTTCCTCGAACGTCCATTACAAAATAAAAACACTGTTGTCTTCAAAATATAGATCACACAAAAAGGAAATGTAAAATATAACTACAAGTTAGTTATCTGGAAGATAATTTAACGCATAGCAGCTTGTCTTATCCATCACGCCGACCATATTTTTTTAAATTTATTTTTAACCCGTCATAGTGAGAGCGATCTAAAAACAGATACCGTTTTTTATCTTTTTAAGTGAGCAGAGGGTTATGGTTTTGCATTATTTTTGATGGTTCTAATAATCTGCTTTAATATTTTATGAAAACTTTTCGTGGAGTGGTAGGTAACAGTTTTTTTGATGTTAGATGGTTTGATAATGAATATTGTTGTAAAAAGGTAACCTTAACTAAATAATTTGGGTAGATATATTAATAAAATAAATGTCGGCAGACATAAGCTAGCTCTTGGCATAGCCTTGTACTAAACGACGACGTACTTACTTATAAATACTAAAGCCTTAGAATAAGAAACAGCTTTTTAGTTCTAAATTTACCTATAATTATTTAATGTTAAATTCTTAGAAATATTCTAGAATTTGGAACAAATATTCGTGCTTGTCACATATAAATAATCCATGACGTAATATAAAAAAGAGCTATATAGGTTATAAGCGCTCCAAAAGTGGCACAATAAATCTGAGTCAATTGCACAAACTTTTCTCAGTTTCACGTCGTCAATCGAAACGTATGCTATCAGATTTGGTGGCCATTTTTAAGCACGGAATCTCGTAGAAGTTTCTACCTGTTTTTAACCTACTTCAAAAAAAAGGAGGAGGTTCTCAATTCGGCTGTATTTTCTTTTCTTTTTTCAATATTTGTTACCTCAGAACTCCGTCACTGATGAGCCGATTCGAATTTTTTTGTTTGTATGTATATACTTCCAAGTGGGTCCCATTTTTTTCAAAATTCAGTTAGATGATGGGATCCATGAGGAATTGAGGGGACTCCTCAATTTTATTAGACACGCGTATGTGATTTTGGTATTTTCTGTTATAACTCGTGTAATTTACATCCGGAATCGTAAATTTGGTGGCGAGGAATTGATGAAGAATACCACAGATGACTCATCGAATTCCTCAATTATGTACTTAAAAGTGCAAAAGTACGTCACAGGTTCTGATAAGATTCCGTTGAATTAGGAACTATTGAAGTGCCATTGGTGATGATCTTGGGGAATCGATGGAAGTCCTCAAATATTATCGGCTCACATACAGCGATTCGGTTTTTTCTATAGTAATCAACGCATTTGTAGTAATCATCGGAAATCAGTTCATGTGGTAAATTGTAAAAAAAAAAATAGGAAATGTTCTCGTGGCTTGGCGGAGTACTAAATTGAGGTTGGTTAAAACTTTGTTTTTAAAGTAAATTATTCATATTACATTTGTATGGAATACTAAGATTTGAATCGCCAGGGACCGCTGCTGGCATCGTAGGCAGGGTCATTAGTATAGGTAGTTACTAATCTGAAGCGATCGTTAAATGAAATGATGATCAAAAACGTATTATTTTTGTATTAATTAGCTAGTATAGGAATTCTAACTCGTTTTTGTATACTTTAAAGTCTTTTTATGTTGAACTTGAGTTATCTATTAAATGACTTAATATATAATAATAATAGATAATTCGAGTAAAAAAAAAGTTAAGTATAAACCAAATAAGTGAGCACTTTTTTACTTGTTTGGTTCTTAGTCGTATGAAATTAACTCTTTCCTCTATTTTTTACTCTACCAATTACGTATTTAAGGGTGTCGTTGTTAAAAATAATGATGTTTTAATAAAATATAAATAAATCCAATATATTCTAACATAAATTTCTTTTGTACCTGTTTTTAACCTACTTCAAAAAAAAGGAGGAGGTTCTCAATTCGGCTGTATTTTCTTTTCTTTTTTCAATATTTGTTACCTCAGAACTCCGTCACTGATGAGCCGATTCGAATTTTTTTGTTTGTATGTATATACTTCCAAGTGGGTCCCATTTTTTTCAAAATTCAGTTAGATGATGGGATCCATGAGGAATTGAGGGGACTCCTCAATTTTATTAGACACGCGTATGTGATTTTGGTATTTTCTGTTATAACTCGTGTAATTTACATCCGGAATCGTAAATTTGGTGGCGAGGAATTGATGACGAATACCACAGATGACTCATCGAATTCCTCAATTATGTACTTAAAAGTGCAAAAGTACGTCACAGGTTCTGATAAGATTCCGTTGAATTAGGAACTATTGAAGTGCCATTGGTGATGATCTTGGGGAATCGATGGAAGTCCTCAAATATTATCGGCTCACATACAGCGATTCGGTTTTTTCTATAGTAATCAACGCATTTGTAGTAATCATCGGAAATCAGTTCATGTGGTAAATTGTAAAAAAAAAAATAGGAAATGTTCTCGTGGCTTGGCGGAGTACTAAATTGAGGTTGGTTAAAACTTTGTTTTTAAAGTAAATTATTCATATTACATTTGTATGGAATACTAAGATTTGAATCGCCAGGGACCGCTGCTGGCATCGTAGGCAGGGTCATTAGTATAGGTAGTTACTAATCTGAAGCGATCGTTAAATGAAATGATGATCAAAAACGTATTATTTTTGTATTAATTAGCTAGTATAGGAATTCTAACTCGTTTTTGTATACTTTAAAGTCTTTTTATGTTGAACTTGAGTTATCTATTAAATGACTTAATATATAATAATAATAGATAATTCGAGTAAAAAAAAAGTTAAGTATAAACCAAATAAGTGAGCACTTTTTTACTTGTTTGGTTCTTAGTCGTATGAAATTAACTCTTTCCTCTATTTTTTACTCTACCAATTACGTATTTAAGGGTGTCGTTGTTAAAAATAATGATGTTTTAATAAAATATAAATAAATCCAATATATTCTAACATAAATTTCTTTTGATCTAATTTGATATATTTTTTCCTATTGCGCGGTGTCACGCTAAATCACAGCGTTCATAACAAGTCACACGAGCCGCGCAGTGTTAAATTATATCTCGCACTGGATTTACGAGCAGCGGCAGAGTTAAATGACGCCGCTGTCTTATAGAAGTGCCTGTTTGATAAATAACTAAGTACCTATGTATGCAGAAGTTACATTCAGATTTGTTTTCTTGGTATATCCTAGATGGTTATGAATAGAAATACAATAAATTTATGAGGTAGTTGCCGCATGATAAAATTGATAACGTAGTGTTGCTAAATGGATAGCAAAGCATCAAATTCATATTATAAAGTAAGTATACATTACAAAATATAATTTAAATCATACCTTGAAATCTTAGAAAAACCAAGCATTTTAATGGTCATAAAGTACTTAACTACCTAAATTTAAGCTACCATTAGAATCCTAAAGCTTTAATAGACACGAAATTGTATAACAACTATGAATATAATAAAAACGAAATATTTCGCGACCGAAACAGCAATTTACTTGATTTTCCATACAATTATTAGTACAGTTGAGGAAATTGAATGTTTAGAACTTTTGGCCCTTAACATCATTCAAATAGAGTCGACATACTGTACCGAAACATTATCCTCGACCGTACAGTTAGCAAACTGTGACGTCATTCTTTTATGTCAATTATTAGTATAGTTGTATGTGGAGCGTTTCGGCTGCCGCCAGTGAGATCAGTATATGACTTTTTTTTGTGTATTTATGTTTTTTTACTTGCTCGTATAAAAACCCGTGGAATAAATTATAGCCTTTAAACCATCCAGAAAGTCTACTCTACACACAGGTCAAAGGTGTTTTGTAATTGTCGTATAAGCAGTTCAGGAGATTACCCGAAACATATTGATTCAGATTCATTTATTCACAATAGGATTACATACATAATAGATTACAATAGGATTACATTATAAATTATATGTGAATTTACAAGAATCCCTATTGTGATTTTCAATAACTTTCAATAATAATAATAATAAATAACAATATCAGTGTATCCGAGACTGATCGAGGTTTGAACATCATTTCAATGTCAATGTTGACACCTAATCCCAAGATTTTGGCATAGGTACTAGTTTTACGAAAGCTGACCATATCCTCTCATCTCTCTTGAATCATTGACTTAATGATTTTTTTATGGTAGGAAAAAGTGCTCATAATATCAACATAATTGATACGTATAAATCTAATAAAACATAATTAAGTTACATCTTGGATCGGTTTTTTTCTATTCCCGATCAGTGTGGGTGAATACTGCAATATTACATTTTCTCCTATGAACATTAAATTGCATCTTCTTAGCTCTCCCATTTTTGGGAATATAGTAGATTATGTATTATTTGTGACCACAAGGCAATTACATCAACGTTACCACCAGCATTTCTTTAAAAGGCACAACAGATAGCATCCCAGACTTGATCCCACTACCAACACAATGGCCGCTCAAAAACCAGGCACCGCCCATTGGACTAAAACAATGAATTATTCAACGAGCCACAGGTAATTTAATTTAGGGTTCAGCAGCATGAAATTGAATCAGCAGTTATTGATTAAAACTAGTGAAGCTACAGTAGCCTAGTGGTTCAGGCATGCGGCTGTCAAACGGTGTTTGTGGGTTAAAATCCTGGCTCGTTCCAATTAGTTCGGAACTTATGTGCGGAATATATATAGCTTAAGCATTTTGGTGAAGGAAAACATCGTGGGGAAAGCGGTCTAATCCCAATAAGGTCAAGTTTTCCCTCTGAGCTAGAAGGTCAGATGGTCAGCTTTCGTAAAACTTGTACCTATGCCAAAACCTTGGGAATAACGCTAAGAGGATTATGATTTAAAACTAAACTAGTTATGATGTAGGTCATTTTCTTTGTTAGTTCTAGAAAATGTGATGTTGCATTGATAATTTGCTAGCCCATTACTTGTGACAGACACTTTTCCAACTCGACTCATACCTCACCCACGGGAAGAATGGTGAGGATAGCCAAACGCAGTAAAACCGGTCAAAGCGATATGATATTTTAGTGTTCAGCTACTTATAAGTTCGACTGTACCTACATAATATCTTACAGCTATGTCAGCTATACACATAAGCCATGGAACACGTTGTCTTCCTTCTTGGCACTAATTGTATAGTGTGTTTTAAACTTCAAGGCCATTCATGATACATAAAACCTTAACCTGGTTTTACCTGCGGATGTTTCAGTGATCGTCCAAACCGAGCGTCTTTAGTCTCATTCACTGTTGACTGTTCGCCAGTTTTATGCGTTAGGTAGATCAATAATAATAATAATAATAATAATGGTATAATGTTTTGGACCTGTATGTTGTCTTTAAATAAATAATAATAATAATAATAATTACCTCTGTAGAAGACATGGCAATAGAGAGATCTTTCAAACACCGAAGTCCGCGAGCGGGTAAGGAGACGAGAGAAAGCGCTCTCTTTCTCTTCACTGTTGACTCTTCGCCAGTCTTATGAGGATGGTTCCAAATCGGAATCGGAGGTAGGATGCGGAAGAAGCACCCACGACTTCTATATTCCAGGCAGAGGTATACGCCATTCTAGAATGTGCGACAGCCAATCTGCAAAGCTCCTACCTCAAGTGTATACCCCGATTCCCTCAAGGTTATTAAAGTTCTACCCATCTACAAGGGTAAAGGGGATATGGACGACCTTAAATGTTACAGACCCATATCTTTGATACCCGTCATATCTAAGGTATTTGAGCACTTAATGAGTGTCAAGTTAATGAACTATTTAACTACTAATAATTTACTAAATACGCAGCAATACGCGTATCAACCGGGGCGCTCAACCGTAGACGCGACTCGCGATCTAGTGTCGCGCGTCATGTCGCACCTCGAGGACAGGCGACATGTCGCAGCTATATTCTGTGACCTGTCGCGTGCCTTTGAAATGGTAGACCACACACTCCTTCTTTTGAAGCTGTCACAATACGGTATAAACGGTTCGTTCGCTGGTACAATTAAGTCCTTCCTAAACGGGCGTAAACAAAGCACATATATTCAAACCCATAAATCAGATTTTGAAGAAATAGGTGACAGTGCGGTACCCCAGGGATCGGTGACAGGAAATAACCTATTTCTAATTCTTGTCAATGACATCACCTCCGCTTCGGATGACGCCGAGTACATCATGTTTGCTGACGACACATGTATAATAGTCACTGCAGAAAATTTTAGTAATTTAGAATCGAAACTCTCAAGAACCATGCAAAATATCTCGGACTGGTTTACAGCGAATGGCATGCTCCTTAATGTCGATAAAACGAACATAGTGCACTTTCAACTCAAAAAGAACTTAAAAGAGCGATTCAATATTATAATAAACGACATGCCAGTACCTCAAGTACAGGTCGACACACGTAAAAAAGAGCCCTGGCGGCCATATAAAAAGTATGGCCGCCAGGGTTCTTTTTACATGAGTCGACCTAAGTGATGTTAAATACCTAGGGTTCAAAATTGACGATGGTCTAACATGGGCTCCCCACATCGAAGCAATCTGCAAAAAACTCTCATCAGCATGTTTTGCCTTGTCCAGACTTACCCACAGCGTCTCTGAAGATAATCTTAAAACAGCATACTTTGGGTACTTTCATTAATTATTAGTCTATGGTGTGGACCTATGGGCAACATGTGCGGAACGTGAAAAAGTGTTTAAACTACAAAAGCGTGCAATCCGTATCATGGCCAAAAAACCCTCTGACTATCACGCTAAGGATTTGTTTAAGCAGCTAAAAATCCTGACATTACCCTCTGTATATGTACTTGAAGCATGCAAGTACATACGACGCAATCTCGAACTGATCCCCACTGACTTCCAAAAACTACAGACTGTAACGCGCAGGCGCAACCTCCTATACGTACCTCCGCGACGTCTAGCAAAGTCTCGGAAATCCTTACACATAGTAGGCATAAAACTATACAATGCTCTAGACGAAAAGTTAAAATCTACTTCGGACTTGATGTTCGAGAAAAAACTTAAACAGATATTGTTAGACATGGCGTGCTACAGAGTTTACGAATTTGTTCAGCGCTACAAGTCACCGACCCATCTACAAAATTGATAATAATATGTATCTCCAGGACGTAATGTAATTTTGTAAAATATTACCTAGGAAATAATGTATACCTAATAATAATAGTGTAATAGTATAAAATAGAAATAGTAACACTGACATGTAAAAACTTTTTATATTTTCATCAATAAATGATCTATCTATCTATCAATCGTACTATTTATATCCATTCGGATAGCCAGGCGGCTTTCTTGGCCCTAACCTCTAACGTCACAACACCGAGGCTGGTCGAGAACTGCCGGGATCTATTGAATGATCTATAGACGGAAACGATAAGGCTGACGAGCTTGCACGAGCGGGGGCAAAGGGGACGCACTGCGGACCAGAGCCGTTCTGTGGCATCCCCAAAAGTCTGACCAAGCTCACTCTAAAGACCTATTGTTTCTACAAGAGCATTCAAGCCTGGTGAGCTATACCAGGACTGAAACATTCCAAGGCGCTTATTAGAGCCTCTAGCAAAAAGCGTCTTCTGATGCCTTGGCGCTAAGCAGGAACCGCTAGCGGGTAAGGAGACAGAGAGAGGGTCTCGCTTGCTGAGAGTTGGGCGTCAGTCTGGATCTTCAGAGTTGCGGTTGTGTCCATTGTCGGTGTCATCAATGTAGAAGCCACGGCAATTACAGATCTCTCAGGGACCGAAGGCCGATGAAAGTGGTTTTAATGTTATATTTATGCAACTGATGAAGAAACTTCCAGAACTCGTCAGATTTGACAGGAGGGACGCCACACCTCCGTTAGCTTTATTCACAATCTATCGCTATCCGATTCCGGTCGAATTATTAGCAACATTCGTTGTTCTCGTCCTTAAAAATAATATTGACGTTTTTGTACTGATTGAAAGTAACATTTCGATAGTCACCACAGACAGAACCTCCGTTGGAGTACTGTCAACTCCAATTCGATTTAATATGCCATTAAAAAAACAAGCCACACTCCATTTCAGATATGGGGTAAAAAGTAAAATCTTTTTAATTTGGTATTCTACTTTTTTGTAATAAGTAGGCAGAAACACAAAGGATCTGAAAAGCACTTTAAAGGCGTAAAAATGTGCAAATTTCTGAGATAAACTGTCGCACGTGAGAACCGTGAACGTGTTTTTTAAAATGTAGGTATTATATTCTACCTGCTACTTACCTACCTTTTTTCGTGCCCTTGACAGCGCGAAGGCGCGCTCGCGTGGCAATTATACACCTTAAAAAAGTTCCATCCAGGTAATGCTCACGATTACTTGACGTTGGTTATGAAATTGAATGAAATGAATTTATTTGGTGAGTAAAGGTTACATACATATCGGTGTATTTACATTTAAATGATGAAATATGTCAGCGTTTCGATAATATTGGCTTAATTTGAAAATTACCTCTGAAGTTAGGGGCGTTTGAATATGTATGTTTAAACTAAAAACTAATCCTATTAGGAAATTAAATTCTGTATCTATTTTAAAATTGCAGTTAACTGAAACGATTTTGATAAACTTTGCGTATAAATAGGTCCATTTTACAATTCATCCATTTTGTTATAAAAAAAACAATTTCTATTTAATACGAATGCCATCCACTTGTCGGCATCTCAATAACAATTCAAAAAACACTCTTTATAGATTATTAGATGCCAGTCACAAGATTTGGCAGTGGGTAGGGCACATAGCACGTAGAACCGATGGCCGTTGTGACGGAAAGGTTCTCGAGTGGCGACCACGTACTTACCGGAAGGCGCGGCAAGGGTAGGCCTGATGACCTGGTAAAGGTTGCGAGAGTCCGCTGGATGCGGGTGGCGCAGGACCGGTCGCTTTGGCACAGGCCTCTGGCCTACCTTGATTCCGATTCCTGTCTCCCTCACACTGTGTAAATTAGAAAGAGTCAATAAATTATCGCGTCGCATCGTGGCGTGGATAGTGCCCCGCTGCAAGGCTATCACACCTTGCTGCCAAATCACAATGCGCGATTCATCAAGCCCTGTCTCCCTCGCATATTACATATCAAAAAGAGTAGAGTAGATGTTTCTCAAACTGTGTCGACGTCAGTTGTGCTAGCCCCGCTGAGGTAACAAATTGCCGCGTCGACTCCCTAATTACCTTTCCGCTAAGTCGCCATTATTCACGAGACTTACCGTTCTCGTCGCTTCATCGCTGCTATTTTTAACTATTAATTTGCAATTGGTTTCAAACTTCAAAGAAGCTCTTCGTTTTGTTATTCGTAGCATTTATATTTGTATTCGAAAGATGGTTTGTTGCTGGCCATGATCTTTTAATACTAATTTATGCAATCGTTATATAATGTATATACCACGAGTACCACGTTTAGGCCATGTTGCTTGCTGAGTGGCCTAATTAAGGTACGAGAGTTAAAAAGCTAATTATATAACTATTGCATACCGACTATGCTAATTATAATAAGCTAATATAACTAATACTTTTTCTAAATTAATTATTAATTATTTCAAACCTACTTGGTATCTATTGAAAGTCGCCCTGCTGAAACGAAGTGCAGCCAACAACTTTATTTATTTTTGCGCGTTGATGTCTTCTGAAAATCGAGCCTCGTGTTGGTCAATTTGCTGTTTTTGACGGGACGACTCACGGTACAATGTGTCGAGCGCGAGACTGACTTGTAACTTAATAACTTGACTTAACTTGTGGCCGTATTCATTAGCGTTAAACAAACCTTTTTTTTCCTAGCCTGTTTAGGTGTCCCACTGCTGGGCAAAGGCCTCCCCTCTTTTCCTCCACTCGGCCCCACTCCGGCTCCAGTCCAAGAATTCTTTTCTTTCTGCGTCCAGATCGTCCCGCCATCTCCTTTTTGGACTGCCTCTGCTCTGGTGGCCGTCTTGCGGAGTCCATTCTGTACTGATTCTGGCCCATCTTTCAACAAACCTATGATGTTAAAATTCGTTTGTCTTTATGCGTCACTTTTACATTTGTGACAAACACACTTTATTTATCAGAGTCATTTTAAGTATAACAAATAAGGGGGTTAGTGTTTGACAGTCACACTTATACCATCACCTAATTATTACTATTGGGTTTCCTGCGTGACATTCGTGGGCTATTTGCTGGCCGGACGCGGCACGGGCGAATTTGTGGTTATTCGGTGAACGTGTGCTGCGCAAAACATGTTAAAAATATAGAATACGATATACATACACGTCTTTGATGTAACCCATATGCGATGATAATAAGTTCTGACACTTGTATTCTGGGAAAAAACAACATACCAATCGTTATTAGTTTTAATACAAAGGAAGTATTTTGGCATTTCTGCGATCATATCTTGTCACAGAACTCCCCTAACAAGCAAGAAAGTTTTTGTCACAATATTAGACGGAATAAAGGTGCGAATCGCGAGATCTCGAACGTGACCTAACAGGAAACTCTATAGCGCAACAGAAGTTGCGAAAGGTTGTCGAAAATAATATTTGCACATAGGATGTGCATACAGCAGCATGTTTCATAAAATTCATAATACAATAACGAGTATTTGAAAACCCTGACAGATAAACAGAAATTCTCGATGTTACATAACGATGTATTGTGTGTCAATTTCCGTCGGGCCGTTCAAGCTGCAAAGCGTACTTGAGAGTTATACAATTAGTTAGCTCATGGAATGGGTACATTTTGCCTTTCATCAAATCGGGTAGTTCTGATTTTTGTATATGATCTATGTTATGAACTGGTTATGGCAAATCCAAGTTTTCCAAAACCCTCCGGATCATTGTCGATTTTTTTTTCATTCGCAACAAAACGAGACCAATATAAAGACCTGATAGTTCTTTAGATACAGCTGTTCCAATGTGCTGAGGTGAGGAAAAGCAAAATAATAGAAGAGTGTAAACTGAACTGCGACATGAAACATGAGCATAATTAGTTACAAAAAAATATAGCAATAATATGTACTCATGGTATGCAGTATTGGACGCACCCCCCCCCCCCCCTCCCCCTCCTTTCCCCTTGCACTAGCAATTCTTTTGGGGAGAGCTTGTGTCGGTGTCATTTCTTTATAGACCGGCAACCCCCCTTTTAGAGTACGATTTCCGTGGACTAAATAATGTGTAAACATACACGCAAAAATATTAACCTCACTTTTTCGCTCTGATTAATACATATATTTCGCAAAAGCTTTGACTACATTAAGTGGTACCTACGGTAGTAGTTGAAATAATAATTATAATTGTTAGCAAAGTGTTTTTCAAATTAAGGTTTTAAAATAGAATAGTAGATTGTGTCACAAGGGAGCAAAATGGCATATTTACGGCGAGGGCGTAGCTTGAATCCCGAAGCGAAGGATTCCAGATTCCAGATTCCTCACTACGTTCGGGATTCTAACATGGAATCCTGAGCGTAGTGACGGATTCAAGTGTTCACGCCCAAGTTGGAAATAGTTTTGCTTCCGTGTGACTCATACTGCTTTTCACAAATCACCTATTTGGATAACGAAAAATTTCAGTAATAAAACAAATGTATTAGGTGAGTAGCTGTATTAATGAATTATAATAAACCTACTGCTTTTAGTATTACTTTGAATAACACATAATTACTTTTTTAGTTAGTAGTAGTAACAATAGTAATTAAGACAAAAAAAATATGCAAGTAATCGATTATGTGTAGGTATACTATTTTCATGTATTGAGATATATTTTTTTGTTCTGGCAAGAATATGTTCTGGAACAGAAAAGTGCCACTTTGATCCCTCCTAGCAGGGAAGAAAAAGCCCTTATCCGAATAGCTGATGTGAAAACTATTTTCTTATTGCTGTATAATTCAATAACACAACCAGACCTTCTGAGCTTTAAAATGTACAGCTTGTCAATATTTTAACCGTCGATAACACTTGCACCTAGGGATTTCAATCCAGTCCGGCGGATCCGGTAATCTGGCCGTTTTCGGTATATTTTGATAGCCACCGGATCCGGTAATATTTCACTGGATCCGGCCGGATCCGGTAGACTCAAAAATATTGCTAAAACGCAGCACTTCAAATAGTCTTGCTCTACAAATCTTGCTATTCCCAACCCCCATTTCATGATAATTTCCTTGATACTCGAATTAGAAGTAAATTTTGTTTAATTTACGGTGATTACCTAAGTTATTTCAGTAATAGATTAATCCAGACATTTCCAGATGAAAACCATTTATTTGAGTTCATTTCAAAAAGAATAATATTATGTGATGTTATCCTTAATTACGTGATATCTAATCGTGATAGTTTCCTTGAATCTCGATATTTTCGATCTCGAATAATAAGTTTATTTTGTTTATTACTTATGTTATCGTATGTTGATTATTTATTATATTATTTTGTTATGTTTACTTACATATGTTGATCATTGATTATATAATTTTAATAACATTTTGATTTGTGCCGCAGCGGCAGTGACAAGGCAGTTTTCGTAAGTGCAAGCAATAATAAGCTCGTGCACACGCACAGCCATGTACAAAGAAGAGTTGAACTATAGTTGAATCTATAGTTGAGCTTGAACAGAGGATCTCACATCTCAAAGGATGATTTGATATCAAATCTCAAATAGACAAACGAGTTGTTTCATTAAACTTTCAAAAGTAGAAGTATTTACATTTTGAATGATTGTTTTATTAGTATTCGTCAAAATGTTTAAAATTTTAAATATACGCATAGCGTAATACCAATCCGGCCGGATCCGGATTGAAAATCATACCGGATTGCATCCCTACTTGCACTACAGAACAATGGAAGTTTTAATAATTAATTGAAACGATTTACCTCTTTATAAAAACGTCTAACCTGGAATTTCAAAAGCTTTCCAATAATTCCACTTAATAGGTAATTTATTCAGCTCCAGTGAGACGAGCCCCTAAGGGCCGAAAGTTTTAGGACTCGAACAATAAATCAATGCGTCGCAATCACTGGCAGAAGTCACTAATCACGCGGAATGAGGGACAACTTTTAAGGGGCGTTTTGTTTTGAGACACCTGACGCTGTGCACAAACGCTGTTCAGTGTGAGATTTGGTAACTACTCCCATTGTTCAGCCCTTATGCTAGGCATTAGGTACACAAAGCTTTTCGTTTTATTCGCAATTTCCCAGAAATGGTATTATTTGGAACATAAATTATCCACATTCGTTTTATGTAAATCATTGTACTATTTGTTTATGGCAAGCGTTTCTTGTTTTTCGCAATTATTGTAAAAATTAACTTTATTTACTAGTACAGTCTTAAAACTAGTTCAAATTATATCATGAATTAACGACTCAAAAAAGTTGACTAACCCCCGACATTTTCATTTCAAAGGTCAATATCTCAAAACCGGCTTAACTGATTTCGTTGAAACGTAGCTAGGAACCATCTCGTTCACATCAGCTTTCTGACTGACAACTGCATTAAAATCGGTCTAGTTAACACAGACTGCAGGCACACAGATAAACAGACATAAGACACGTCAAACTTATAACACCACTCTTTTTGCGTCAGGGTTTTAAAAATGTCGGTCTCGCGCATGAAGGGTTCCCTACAGTCATCTATAAATACGGCAAATAAAACACGTTTGTTGTGTATGGGAGCGCCCTTAAATATTATAAAGAGGAAAAATATGTGAGATTGTAGTTTTGTAAGTTTGTATGTAACGTATAATAGACATCTGATTACAAATATTATTTCACCTGCGTATAGAATGGACTTTCCGAATGGTCATAAGCTATGATATATCCCACGGGATTTCTTGCGTTCTTTGCAATATGCGGGTGAAGCCGCGCAGGCAGTTAGTGCTATAGAAATTGATAGTGCTGTAAGGAACATTTGTTCCTATGGCAATTGTATCGTAGATAACTGAAAAATACAGTATTTCGTGTAGTTTTACGTACAAAGAAGAATCGGCTTAATGAAACAGGTATTTCAATTTCCTAAATTGGAAAATGCTGTACCTATTACATAAAACTATGAAATAGTACCTATTTATAAGTATTCCTGTGATCATAGATACAGAGTTACATAGCAACATTTTTTATTTTACAACCAGATCTATTAATTTAAGTACGCAATAAAACGAACTTGGATTTTTAGATAGATTTGACAACAAACTACTTAATACCTATTTAATTTGGTGGTCATCAATTTATTCGCAAGCCGTTTGAAACGCTATTGTTTCATAATTATTTAACAGTATCATCAGAAAAATTATTATACTCGAACCATTGCCTTCGAACCAATTGACGATTATGCATACCTAAATGTAATTTTTTGCAATGTTTTAGAGCTGATTTGAGCTGCATATACATACATATACAATAATTTACTGATATTATATTCGTGAAAAGATAATATTTGTAATTTTTTATGCAAAACGGGTAATCTTTAAAACTAGGTACTTAACCAAGTTTATAAAATCTGGTACCAATATTTTAATGGACATACACTAAATTTTAGTAGGTTTAGTTATACTTTAGAGCATAAAACTTTGTACGAAAATTTTAAAAAAAACCTTTAAGCTTGTTGCGAAAGAAATGTGCTACGAAATGCGTTTTACTTTTTCGCGATAATATCAGATTTTTCAGTGTATACTCGGAGTTTTAGTGGTGTTTGTTTTATGAGTTTGTATTAACCTCCTCTACCCACGAAAAGAAATATTATTAAAAAAAACTCAGGTAACTCTTCGCAGTTCATAAATTTCACGCAACCTTCACGTATACTCAAGTAATCACATAAGAATGTATGATTGTCCAAAGTATCCTCCAAGGTGCAGACTACATTAACGCAGATAAACAGACGAATCTCGCCGAGTACAATACCTTTTCTCTCAGCACTCAGACATTGATTGCCTCTCCGACGCCGCCTGCCATACATCGAGATAGTAGCGTTAGTGCGCTGCAAGTAATAAGACACAGCGATTATTATTATACCACTTCTAATTCAGTAACTTTATACATCGGTAGTATGCGTCAAATCCGGTAGTTCTGATTTTTTGCACACTTGTTTATGATGTTGGCCTAGTGAATAATCCAAGTGTGTGACCTCGAGCGCCGAACGCAACTTTGTGAAAAATCGATATAACCGCGAAAAAATTTCTTTTTTTTCAAATTTTGGTGATTATAACCCTAAAGGACTAGTTTTTGAAAAACTAATTTTGCTACAATACGATACTAGAATTGTCTCTGTGAACCCAATAGTTTCCGAGATTAAGTCTTTCAAAGTTTATCATTTTTTTCGGTTGAACTACCGGATTTGACGCATACTGCCCCATACTTTCAGGCGACAAAGTTACTGGATTATTCGGTGGCAGACGATCGCAGTTTCCAGAATGCAACTTTGCACGCCGGCCACTCCAGGGGACTCGTATGCGCGTGATCCACTAAATTTCTTATACTCCTTTCTGGAAGAACTCTATGATACATACGGAACAGACTAGAGGATTTTTTAAATCGATATGTTTCATTATACCTAATGTTTTTGTCAAAAATATTTTTTACAGTACTACTTGCTATTGAAATTAATGGGGTTAAAATATTTTAAAGTTTGAATGTTCATTAGGGCAAACAACGGTACAATAATAGTTATTACTACGGCGGTTTTTGTAAAAATCACTTTTATGTACCCCAAACATATAAGTGATTAAGCAATTTGTTACAGAGTTATCGCTTTTATTATATCAAATTAACACATTTACTATGGTCCGGCCCTGCAAGTCAAACTAATTCTGTAAAGCATTTTTTATGTAGTTTAGCATCTAAAATATCTTTGTACGTTGCGTAAATACATAGGCAATTGCGTAAATGCGATGCTCAATTGTTCATATCGAGATGATGATGTCAAATTAAATATAATGAAAATTGTATACGCACACATTATCATTGCTCACGTCTTAGATAGAAATAAATACTATTATAGGTTATTATAAAACCCTGACATGGTTAATCAGGGCCTCAATTCCATTTGTTTTATTGTCTTATATTAACAACTTAGCTTCTAGGGATATCTCAAGAAAAAAAGATTTTTTCATTTACTTGTCATTGTGATTTTTAAAGACGGTGACATGCCGGACTCATGTCGCATTTTGGATATCAAATCCAGGGTCTGGCCACTTTAACATAGTTTACAGTACATACCGCACTAGTGAAAAAAAGAGCACTTTCCGTGCATATGTCGAAACTTTAAAGAGCCATATGAATCAGTCCGTTCTGATATAATAGAAGTAAGGGGGTCAATGTCGCAGGGCAGCGTTCTGGCATGTTTACTCTTTTTAGTATATATATAAACGACCTCCCGAAAGAAATCGATACCAAATGTACCATGTTTGCAGACGATGTGTCTCTTCTTTTTATTTTAATATTAACGTAAATTTTAACACCAAATTATCCAAAACCTTAAACCAAATTAACCATTGGATGGGAGATCACAACCTCACCATAAACTCATCTAAAACTAAACTAATACAATTTCTCCCATGCCAGAGAAAGACACTACACCTAAAACTAACTCTTTAAAATACACAAATTGAAGAGGTGGATAACTTAAACCTTTTGAGTATCACGCTTGATAAATATATAAATTGGAAAACCCACGTATCATAATATTAAAACCAAGATAGCCGAGTTCCACTATGCATTATTCACTCTCCGTAAAGCAACCAACTTTGCTACAGCACTCTCTGCCTACTATGCCTTCACACACTCGTGGCTACGGTACGGAATTATGATGTGGGGTAATAATACAAAACAAGAAATGCATACGAAGAAATAACATGGCATACTTACCCTGCCATGCCTATATATTTTAGAATTGGGCTTATTTGTCAGAAAAAATACACACCTATTCGAGGAATACACAAATAAAAGGTTTAAACATAAGCTTAAATTGCCTGCCTCAAATTTGCAAATATTTCGCAACAGCCCTCACTATGCAGTAGTAAAGTGTTACAATAATCTCACAGCCTATAAAAAGCAGGAACAAAAAAACAGTTTATATGCCAAGAAACTGAAATATTTTCTTGCACAAAAATGTTATTACACAATGAATGAGTTTTTTGATGACAAGCTTTAGCAATATCTTACCTGTTGTCAGTATTCTATTGTTTAAAATCATCTGTTCCCTATCATTAGTCCATTAGTTTGTAACTAGATTTTAGGCAAAATAATTATAGTAGTTTTCCATAAAGCTTATCTCTAAGGTTTTGCAACACCCTTCCAGGGTCCATGAGATACTTTTATGTTTTATGCATAAAATAACAAACAATACCTTTGGTGTGCAATAAACGCTTGATTGATTGATATGTACAGTAAAACGTTGGACGATACACGTGCGAATACGTAACTCGCAACTCGTGTGGATTTAACCTTTTCACCGCTAGATGGTAAAGCAACTTGTCTTGCCACCTCACGCCACAAGGATAAAAAAATAATGGATAAAGAAATAATGCCAACATGAAATTGGGCTATTTCAGAGTAGGTTTACGTTAATAAAAAAATAATAAAAAAATGTCGGTAAATGCCGTCTTTCGCGTCGGTGTCACGATTTTACGTTGACGTCATTCGCCGTCTTTGGCGGTGAAAACGTTCAAACACTCACTTCAGTCGTCTTTTAATTTATCACCACTCGTTGCGAATTTCCTATTTTCGGCACTTGTATCGTAAATAACTATTGCCAACGATTTCATAGTGCTATATTCGTAGCCGATAACATGCAAGAAAACCGCATCGAGAAATCGCCTACGACACGCACTAACTAGGCATTTTCACCAGAAGAAAATGCCCACCTGGCACTGAAAATGTAAGTGTGAAGAAACCGCTTTACTTTTGCATCTTGCACCATACGTAGCGTAAACGCCGTCGTTGTTTTAAAAAACACTAAGGCTCTGAAGAATAAGAGACTTGCCAAAGATCCTGCGTGGATACACTAGCCCCGTACACTTTTTACAAGCTTTTATTTAGTTTCACCTGTCCCGTTGTCTGTCTGTCCGTCTATGTCTGTAATCAAATATTGCAAGTTAACTTTGACCCACTTTCCGGTTACCGATTGAGCTGAAATTTTGTATATAAGTATAGTTTGGATGACAATTCAATATTATGGTACCATCGAGCTGATTTGATGATGGAGCTGGAAGGTGGCCATAGGAACTCCGTAATTAAACGACGCAACCCCATCGAGTTTGGGCTCGTTAGAATCGTCTCAATGAGTAGTTGATGATGGTGTTCAGAAAAGTACAGTCGGCAATAAAAGCTTGTACCAAAAATTTAATTTTTGCCAGAAACTTTTTTTTATTTAGGGGACTTGGGCAGTTCTGATTCGATTCATTTTTATGAAAATGTAAACAAAAATGTCTTCTAAAAATATTATAAAACTAGTGCAATGACATACCATCATCCTACTAGCGTTATTCCCGGTTGTGCCTCAAAGGAGCCCGGGACCCACTTTGGCTCCTAATTCTAAGATTTGGCAGCCAAATCCGAAATTTTGGCCGAAGAGAGTCAAGTTCCGAAGTTTTCGCGGTCGGTTAACCGACACCACGAAATTGCAGAGCACGTCGCAGTAAAGACCAGCACACAGCACACGCGCCGCGCACGACACGCGTCCGGTGGGTGGAGGGAGGCCTTAATTGTGTTATGTTGTTATTAATAAGTTTAAATTGATATGTATGTTAGTCTGGTATTTGTTATAACTAATATGGGCCTTGTTGCCTGATTTAAATAAATAAATAAAAAGGCACTAGTTTTTACGAAAGTGATTGCCATTATGACCTTCCAGTGCAAATAACACACCATACATAGATAAATTGGTCATACAGAGCGGGTAACATAAACTCATGCCAGTATTCCCAAAAGGAGTAGGCAGAAAAATAACATTTCATTACCGGTGCTGCTTTCAGCATTTATAGTTTTCTAGATATTGAAAATGTGCTATTGCAGTGGTAATATTGCTAACCTATTTCCCTCGACACACTCCAACCCCAGTCGCAGGCAGATAAGTCACAAATTGTTTTTAAATATTTCATATTATTTGTGCTTATAAACCATTTGTGCTTAAGTTACATGTTTTCATTTTTTTTCCTTATGCTCATTCCAGAACCGGATCTAGATGCCTTAAAATGCCTGCTAACGAAATATTCAATTTTAAATTAAAGGAAAAAAATAAAAATGTTATGCTCCTAGCCGGATTCGAACTGGCGACCGGTGGCCGAACCGGATTGTTCCGATAGCTCAGTTGGTTAGTAGCGACGGGCCATGAATGCCAGTGGCCGCCGATTCGAATCCGGCTCGGAGCATTGCATTATATATTCAATCTTTCCTTTAATATAAAATTGAATAAATCGTCTTACTTAAGACAAGGGTCAAAGAGCGAGGCACATTGCGTTAACACACAGTTAAGCATGACGCAAAATTGATAACAGTATACTGATATTAGTTGCAGATTTCTAAAAGTAAACTGCGCGGGGCTTGATCAAAACATACACAGATAAACAGAAAAAAGCAACTTTTATTAAGAGTGACATTCTATACAAAAAAAAACTGATGCTGGTGCTACACTTTCTCTTCAAAAAAAAAACTGGAAAATAACGGAATGCTTTCCATGCATTCAATGGCTGAATATACATTTTCCTGCGCACGTGAGGTTTTTGTTCAACTTGCGAAGCTTCCAGGCATACGCTCACGTCAAAATAAAAACTACTCGTACTTAATTACTTGACGACGCATAAAACAAATGTCTCTGAATATATGTTATTCAGTTTTGTTTTAAATACATGCAACCTACAAATTCGTCAAAGGTTCCCTCTAATTTGATGTGCATTTGAAAAAAGGCTGGAAAACAATGATTGTCCGTATAAGTGCCACTTTTTGCACTTTTAATTTCATACGTTGGTAAAAATCGTTACTCGCTAGGCATTTATTAACACTTTAACAATAGCTACTGAGGACAAACTCCTTGGGTGACCATGTAAAATAGTATAAACAGTCTACAAAGAAAGTTGGATTACAAAAAAAACTGTGATGTGTCCATATGAAAATGAAGTTATCAAGGATATACTTCATCAAATTTTACAAAGTAATGATTCATATTGCGATTAATGGAAATCCGGTGCAACATGGGGCGACCCTCCTCTCGGGGTCACCACATATCACAACACTACCTCGTGGGGACCAAAATGTTGAAATAGGTATTATGAGCTCCCACCCCGGCCAAATCCGTTTATTGTTAATTTATGGGGTCATAAATATATCAAGGATATAATAGTACATTTTACAACTAGTGTGAAAAGAATGTCTTTTTACCACTAGTACCGAGGTATCTTGCCACGAGCTGAAAGCGAGTGGCAAGACTCGGTACGAGTGGTAAAAGACATTTCACACGTGTTGTAAACGACGTTTTTAAATACAATTGCGAAAAATAATAAATTAATATATCATTGCGATAAAATATGCTTGCTTCGAAGTTATTTTTGAACGAACCCATACTTCACAAATGACACTGACAGTGACAACATACTATTGGAATCAGCGCCATCGGGTAAAAAATGTAATATAAAATTACTGCGTTTCGAAAGTATAGTTTGGAACTAAAAAGTAAAAAAGCACTAGTTCGAGAAATTGAGCTTCTCGTACGCTACGCAGCCACAAAAAGTACCACTTTTTGAGCAACTGTATTAAAAACAATTTTATATCTTTGAATTACAATCATGCACCAAGTAGGTACGTCATGATCTTTTCTGAGGTGTAGATAAGTCAACTCCGTACGTATGAACTGACAGGTATCCTCAAATTGGCGACAGTTGATTCGAATGATCAAATATTAGCCAGAATATGTTTGTAACGATGAACTATTAAATGCTAACTGGAGCTTATTAATAACCATTAATTACCTACATAAGTACCCACCACAAACAAAATGTTGAGTTTGCGACATCGGTTTTCATGAAAAGTTGCAAACTTGCAAATGATGCATATTTCTCCATGTATACCAAAAAAAATAGTAAATTAATAAGGCAATTATTTTATTTAGCATTATGTAAGACTGCATTAATATATCTTTGGAAAAAGATTAATCTTCATTGATACATGTCCTGTCGACCTATAATTATTATTGATTTTTTTAGTTGTAATAATTAATCCTTATGTATTTTTATCAAAAGTCAAGTAAATTGATAGTCATTTTTCGAACGAACAAAAGAGCAAACTAATTGACATTTGTCCATATAAAAAAAACATTTGGGTTTACCTGACGTACGTTACGCAATCGACCTGCTGGCCTACCACTCTATGTTCTAAAGGATGTTCATAAGATTAAGGGGTCTTTTATATGGCTAGATTACCTCTGCATCGTTGTTCCATTGTATTATCCTTGAATTTACTAATACACTGCGCTCAGTAACGCAGACACGTATGCAAAAATCTCTGAACAGAAAGAATGGCTCAGGACGATTGTTGCTGTATTAAAATAAGTTGTTGCAAATTGTAGACTACGGACCCCCGCCCGTGAAGCGCTTTAGGAGTCCGTTGTAAGGCCATATTCAAGCAAACTTTGTATTGGTAATTGGTGATTGTTGCACATATTTTAATTAATAAAACGAAAATCGAACGCACCGATAAAGGAATCAAAAAAAAAATGATAAAGCAGGATTTCAACCTGCATACTTTTTGCCTTACGCGGGGAGGAAGTCTTTACAAAGTAAGCAATTTTTTTATTTTAGGTTGATATTCGTCACGTGCTCATATATTTTTATTTTAGGTTGTTATTTGTCACGTGCTCATATATTTTTATTTTAGGTTGATATTCGTCACGTGCTCATATATTTTTATTTTAAGTTGATATTTGTCACGTGCTCATATATTTTTATTTTAGGTTGATATTCGTCACGTGCTCATATATTTTTATTTTAGGTTGATATTCGTCACGTGCTCATATATTTTTATTTTAGGTTGACATTTGTCACGTGCTCATATATTTTTATTTTAGGTTGATATTCGTCACGTGCTCATATATTTTTATTTAAGGTTAATATTCGTCACGTGCTCATATATTTTTATTAAAGGTTGACATTTGTCACGTGCTCATATATTTTGCTACAGTTCTTCTTCTTTAATTTTAGATGGATTATCTCCGTAACATCCGCCCTTTACTGAGAACTTTTGAAGTTACATCCTGTTGCCGGTAGGTACATGAAGGATATTTTTTTCTTAACTTGAGTAATATGTTTTAGCCATAATGTTAAATAATGGACTGTAGATGTTTCAACAGCACGAATAAATTTATGAAGAAACAGAGCCTTGAAGTCACTGAAAGGACACACACTGTTGCCAGGCGCTGCTGCGATGCTCTTTCATCAGGTGTAGGACCCTGAGACCTGGCTTGTCCTGTACAGACTCACCCGACTCCAAGGTTGCACTGGTATACACGGTTGATAGGATATCCTTCTGCTTCCTTAAAGCACTTATGGATTCACATAATTCAACATTAAAGCGGTACTAGTACTTAAATAGCGCAACGATTCGCGCGGAGTTCGATTTTCGAACCGTGTTCAAACCGACAGTGACAAGAATTTCAATAAACGCATTTATATTTAACTGTCTAGGGTTTGCTTTCAACTTAAATAAAATGGTCCGAACGAAAACGCATTGAAACTGGAATGTGGAGTGAAAGTGATGATACAAATCAAGCCCCTGAACTGAACCTTTTCTCTTAAAACCAGTCGCTCCTGGTCGCATTGTTTTATTGTTCCATGTACGCTATTATTACTGCAGCTTTTGATTTGTTCAAATTGCTGTGACTATACAAGCTTAATCGCTAAACACTATCAATTGTGACTCGTGCGCATGAGATATTTGAGATCGACAAAGTTGCATTTGGCGATTACCTATACTTCTAACATATTATTATATGTCTTTGTGATTACTTCATGCAACTTATGAAAATTATTTCATCGAAACATGTTTCTTGTCTTCATTATTTGTGTTCGGTGACCTAGATAAAAATACAGTCCATATTCTGCATAATTCTAAGTAATTCTCTCCTTTTGCTATAGTATTTCCAACGGTTTCTGATAATTATTTTCATATACATAAGTACGTGAGGATCATTATTTCGAGGATGTCGTATATAATGAATATTGAACTCGCCCACCAAAACTTGGCGTGAGCGCCGCAACTTTTTGAAAGTAGCCTTATGTAAGTAACTTGCCAAAATAAGTAAGTGACTTTAATAAGTTGGCCGGGCTGGTGATCAGGATCATCGCACACATTCGACTTTCGCAACAAATACTACTTCAAATTTTTGCATAATATTGTGCTAAAAAAACAAAAGGACGTCACATTTCTTTCGCTTCGCCAGCGTGAATGTTCGAAATTTAAAATTTAATTAAGGCGAAGCTCCTGCAGTTGGTTTCGCGCGTTAATCTCGTAAAGGACGGGACACACGCGCGCCCCGCGTACAAAGCAATTTTTAATTGCGTCCCGGCTGAAAAGCGACGTTTCGCGACTTTGCCAGTTACGATTGATTAAAAAGAAAATGGTTGAAAACGGGTCTCGGCCGTAATGAGGAATTCCTTCGGGATTCAAAAAGGTCCGTTTGAATTTTTGATGACGTTCTATTTCATGTTGCCGAGTTTCTTGGTTGGTTTATTTTAGAAATGATTCATTGAGGGCTCTTGGTTTTAAAAATAGATATGTCAGTTGACCTTTTGATGCACTCTAACGTACCTAATCAAATTACGCAAAATGTAGATACTTAGGCATTTATCACAGCTTATTAACGATATTCGACATCAAAATATAATAGGATAAACTGTTCAATAGATTGTTTGATACTAAAACAACCCCATCGCCTTCAAAACTGAACCGTGCCTGTAACCGCAGAACTAATCCAATTACTGAATTATTATAATGTCTCGTGACGTTACACACTAATAAGACTGATTTAATTATAATTAATAGACGTCGCTGACTCGACATCTGTCGTTTTTAGCGCGCCTGTTCACAGGACGCAAGATTTGCAGATTTTGGTTTGTATTTGTGAGTAAGTTAAAAACAATTAGACGACCGGTTAGCCTAGTGGGCAGTGACGCTGTCTACGAAGCTGAAGGTCCTGGGTTCGAATCCCGGTAAGGACAAATATTTGTGTGATGAGCATGAATATTTGTTTCTGAGTCATGGATGTTTTCTATGTATTTAAGTATTTATATCTATTATATATGTCGTCGTCTAGTACCCATAACACAAGCCTTATTGAGCTTACTATAGGACTAGGTCGGTTTGTGCAAGATTGCAAGAAAAAAAAAATTGTATAGGTAAATATTTTATTCTAGAAAATCGGTCGTCAAAGCTAAATTTTCGGTGGCATAAACTTTTTTTACAAAACGCTCAGGAGGCTAGTTATCCAGATTGACGGTAAAATAAAATTAAGTAACTGCCGTGTCGATTAATTATAAAAAATGTTGCGACGACCAACACCTCCTCCTAGCGTTATTCCCGGTAATGCCCTTAAAGGAACCCGGGGTCCGCTTTGACACCTAATCCCAAGATTTGGCAAAGACAACAGTATTACGAAAGCGACTGCCATCTGACCTTCCAACCCAGAGGGAAAACTAGACCTTATTGGGATTAGACCGGTTTCCTCACGATGTTTTCCTTCACCGAAAAGCTAACGGCACGTATCGTATACGGCCGCTTGACAGCGGCATATCTGAACCACTAGGCTACCGTAGCATCGATAGGTTATTATGCAGTGAACTAACAAACAAATATACAGCTAAGTAAGTATTTATCTGGAAAGCATGTTTAGTTATGAACAAGTCATCACAATCAAACGATTTCGACCGCCGCGTCTTTCATCGTAATGATTTGTATAAGAAGCAAGGCATAAATCTACTTAACAACGGCGCTTAACAATTTATAAACACACTCTGCAAAATCATCATCATGGTAGATTTTTAAAAATAATCTTGATATTTTAGTTAATTTACGATCGACCGCGACCGATCGATCCTCACTATTGACTAAGCAATCAATCGTCACGTGAATAGGCAATGGTTCAAGTAGTCAATCATTGCATTAATTTAACACTACCTAATCCTTGTTGCTTTTGCACGAGTCCTGAACATACATGTTACTCGAGCACCAATGAATATTCAAACACCTTCGGCTTTAATGTAATCTACAAGACCATGATTAGGTATATTGATTCAGGAGTTTCTGATAATACTTTTCTCAAGTTTAAGCTGTGGTAATAACATGAATAATAGTCCGTACGCCCACTCCCAATACACTTACGTCTCATGACAACATGATAAAATGTATGATAGGTCGAGAAAGAAACAAGAAAAAAAAAAAAATCGCTACTTGGACGCCGTCTGCCAAGTACTTCCGGCCATTTCAGGACTGACAATCTTAGGTTTACTATCTACGATTTAAGGGCTAAATGATGCCACATGTGTCGTACTAAATATTTTTACATGACGTAAATGTACCTACCAACCCCTAGGATTCTTTTTCCGGAAGTGCAGGTTTTTCAAACTTTCGGCAATTTATTTTTACTTTTATTGTTTTCTTGCTCAGCACAACTTTTTCGACCTGCTGCCATGCATTTTATCACGTGGTCGTGAGACGTAGGTGTATTGGAGTGGGCTTACGGATTATAAGGTTTATTATAGCTTGGCAATTTCGTTCGTGACACTCCCATGGTCCGCGCGGGGGGCAGGGGACGTTGACGTTTTACTCGCCGCTACACACGATATGATTTATGTATGATGTCTTTGGATATCCCTAACAATATTCTAATTTGTTTATAAGAATATTGTGTAGTTGTGATACCGAGTAACCATAAGGAATAAATGATTTGTTGATTCATGTAAGTAATTTATATCTTTGACGGCCGTTTAGCCGAGTGGGTAGCACTACACTGCCTACGAAGCTGGACGTCCCGGGTTCGAATTCTGGTAATGGTAAGTTATTTGTTCGTTGATCACGAATATTTGGTCATGAGACATGGACGTTTTCTACGTATTTATGTACCTATGTATTTATCTGTATAAGTATATTTATCGTTGCCATTGAAGTTAGATGGAACAGTTAACAAGCGTTGAGACCGCCAGGCTGGTGTACTACAGTTACTTCCACAGTGTTATGTCCTACAGAATCCTGTTGTGGGGGAAAGCAGCTGATATCCAGACCATATTCGTGCTACAGAAACGCGCTGTACGCTCCATATACGAACTAAAAGCTCGAGAATCTCTCAGGGACAAAAAGGAGGCAAACATTCTTACTGTAGCATGCCAATACATTCTTGAGAATATAATGTATGTGCGGAAAAACCTTCACGAGTTCAAACTCAACAGCGATATCCACGACTTCAACACCAGAAGTAAAAACAAGATCGCAGTGAAGGCCAGTCGTCTCCGCAAGGTCAGCAAGTCGTTCGTGGGGAACTGCATACGTTTTTATAATAAAATACCCACCGAAATTGTTAATTTACCGTTCAGTCAATTTAAGTCTCATGTTAAAAGTAATTTGCTAAACAAGGCGTATTATACTGTCAACGATTTCTTAAACGACAAAAATGCCTTTAAGCCAGTAGTAGGCTAATTCTATTAGGAATATACCTAAATACACATTATAAGTACCTACCTGAAATAATTGTTCTATTTTATGTAAGAAGACAGCACGTAATGCTGTTTCTCGCCGAGCAAGTCGCTTATACATCTTTGGTTTTAACACTGTCCGGTGGCTTGAATATGTCATGCTCGCTTAAAGGGCTTTGCTTACGGTGGCGTCGATGATCCGGTCGCCACCTTCCCTAACATATGGTTGAGGGAGGCGATGGCTGAGATAATTATGCGTCATACTCGTGATCGGGTGCTGTTTGTGGAGTCCGGACTGTTCATGCTTGCAAGGGCATAGTACCTAACTTCTTAAATACTAGTGTTATTTTTATTATTATCGTATTGACGAGAGACATCATTCCGATCTTGACACGTTTTATTGTTATTGGCCATGTACATCACTGGCAATATTACATGAATATTCCTTTTTTTTATTGTTTTGTTTTGACGCTTAGAGACCGTATACATCTCTACGAACATTGAATAATTATTAATTGTATTTGGACGCTCAGGGACTTTATACATCTCTGGAATACTGAATTAATATCATTAACTTTCTGTTAATGCACAGACCTTATTCTTATCAAATGTAAGGGTCATATTTTGTTTTGTTTTCATTAACTTTGTGACATTTATTGTGTTGTTATATCAGTTCTTAATGTGCAAATTTTAAATTATTATTGTGATAGATTATTATTCTTTTACTGTAAGATTATTATTTTTATTGTAAATTACCGTTTGACATGTAAAAGTGCCCTTGTGGCCTATTTGCAGAATAAATAATTTGTATTTGTATTTGGATCGTCCTTAAGTTTTTTTTAATGGCTATATACATTATATACAATGTTTGGCTTGACGTCCAATAACTTTGCGTATCGGCGGACTCATCGTTGCATAGCAATCTCGTGTGCGTTTTGTTACGAGCGGCCGAGCTCTTGTACACACGTTGCCGCCAACTGCACCGGCGGCTGACTGACGCTCCTGACTGACAGCCCCGCCATCCGCACACTTAATACCACCCCGGCTGTCCTTCGCACCCTGTCGCCCGCAAACCATGGGAGTGTCACGAACACATTTTCCAAGCTGTAGAAAAACAGGTTTTAGGACGATACAACTGAAGGGAAGTTGCCAATTCGTATGCATTCGAGGTTTTACTCGAAGGTTAACTATTACCCGTTGTAGGGTTCATATTGGAATCTACATGGTCGCGCAGAGCACGGTTCCAAATGGATTTCCTCCTACGAACGCTCCGACTGTGGAATGAACTCTGTGCCGTGTTTTCGAGGAACTATAGCATGGGCTTCTTAAGGAAAGGATTGTACAGGTTTTAAAAGAATAGGCATTGTGCATGCGGCTCCTCTGGAGTTGCGGACGTCCATAGGCTACAGTAACGGCTTAGTATCAGGCGGCAGGTACGCAAAAAATTTACACAATTATACATCAATGTGGAAAACGGAACGTAAGTATGTAAAAGGGGCACAGAGAGCGAGGTATATATTATATATATAAATATGACAGGCGATAGGGTAAGTTGGACTCGTTATAGGACATAATTTATAGTGAGCGTAGACGATGCGGGCAAGATGAAACACTTAAGAGACAATCAACTGCATTTATTTCTTGAAGTAACGAAACGTAAAACTGTTCCTGGTTAGAGTCGTCCGTACGCCAGTGGTCGAGCCCAATAATGGCCCCTCCTGACTGGGGTAGCTGCTTTTACACCGCCCCTCCACCGGTCTTACACGAACGTCAGGCCAGACTCAGTTAAAGCGCACCAATCCAGCTTGCGTTTCGTTGTCATTTGATGTCCCAAACTAATGACTTCCCGGCATAATATAATTGCAACATGGCGGTTACCGTTTCGAAGAGAATGTGGTTCGGTTCATAATTGTTAAATGACGAAGTAGTTTCACTCTGGATATGTCCCAACCTACATACATAATATTTAATAAATAGCTTAAAAAACCTCCTCCACTTTTAGATGTCTAATAAAAAATATTTTCCAAAAACACGCATTTCAATTCAATAAGAGACGCGTGTACAGTTTATGGATACGAATAGGTAAGTTCTTTAGCGAGACACACATATTAAATTGGCAAGCTAGGATTATGGAGTAAAACTGTGACCTAATCTCATACAACATTTTACCTCTCCAAACTCAAGTGCGCTAAATGCGGTGAAGTTGGCTGCAGTTTCAAAGCTTGCTTTGTGAACTCACTAATTACGTTAAAAAACTGCACTCGCCAGCGACCTACATCCGGATCGACGCAGCGAGCAGGTTACTCGTACTTTGGTATTAAAAAAATATGAAAAGGTTACCAGATGGAAAAGTTGATTCATGATAAGTGCGAAAACATTTACTATTTGACACAAGAAAAAATAATTATTTGCCGACCTAAGTTCCCTTTCTTGATTAACGGGGTGCCCAGAGCGCTAAAATGCCTTGCTCGGTTTTAACAGTCTATCCCGCAAAAATATATTCAAAATTATACACCAAAATTTAATAAAACCACAACTTTGTGTGTTTGTTTCTTCGGCCTGCGCCGTCTCGTGCCATCTGCTGCGCTGTACCAAGTTGTTGTGACTTTATAATTCGCCGTGTTCAGGGTACCTTCAAGGGGACAAAGTTCTCTCAAAATAGGCATCGCGGCTTGAAAGGCGTTTGGTAGCAGTTTATTACCATGACTTCAATCAACTTTCAAGTCCATGCGTACAGTGGAGGAATCTCCATAAAAGTATGTGAGAAAAAAAACTTCTTTATTGGCAGTTAGTTATAAGGCTCTAATCAATAAAGGGTAGGCATCGCACATGTGAGTCCTTAGAAGTGACAAACGTCGATGGGTCATGTATCAAGCGAATGGCTAAGCTTGTTTGTTCATTATGGTATAAAAATATCACACATGGAGTATTCTAACTTTAAAAGCAATTTTCATTTTAAAGACGTCGGGAACATGGTAGCTTACTTATATTAAAATTCAAAACGTAGTGTTGCTATATGGATAATAAACCATCTAATTATTGCAATTGAGTAAATTATCTGCCCCCGTTACGAAAAAGGGCGCATGTCACATTTTTGACAAAATTGAGTTATATACATTGCCGTGATCAGCAAAAAAAGGCGCGTCTGCGAGTATTTTTTATTTTATCCTAGGAAGCCTAGAAACAGAGTTACCATAAGAAAAAAGGGCGCTTTTACACCCATTTCCTCACTTAAACCACCTTAAACTAAATTGAAAAGTCGTTTGTCCGAAATACAATGAAGACCTGGAATGTAAAGGCGTAAGTGCGTATATGCGCCTATTTTTTTTGTCACTTTTACAACATTTCCATAAAATAAAAGACGCGACTTATGATCTGCTGTTTTATAAAAAGTGGAAAAGACGCAAGTGGTCACCTGCGTCTTTTTAAGTAAGTTTTAAGTTAAAAGCATTCTTGTTGACATTGACGCATCCGCCATTACCTCAACAGAAGAAAGGCGCTAGTGACCACAAGCGCCTTTTCAACTTCGCATATGACTTATATCATTAATTATATTTGACACATCTGCAAGCGAAACAAAATAAAAAAGGCGCTAGTGGCTCCTTGTGCCTTTTAAATTAAGTACTTTTGCAAAAGTACCAGGGCTCTTGTGGTACTTGCGTCTACATTTTGCTCTAAGCTTAATTTTTGTAGTATAATACTTCTTAGAAAAGGCACTAGTACGCACAAGCGTCCTTTTTTTCCATAATCTTTTTAAAAAGCAGAGTAAGTGGGGAGGAATTCTATCGATGTTCGTTCAGTTACGCCCGAAACTTTGGCACCGGGAGACCTGCGTCTGAGCAGCTCAGCGTGTAGGCAAGTTGCAAGTTATATTGTTTTTTATTCGCGAGAGATTATTTAAGTACCTATAAGATTGTCACTGTTATATTTTTATTTATTTACAGTGCCTACATGAGGGACACTATTTTGCCGTGCACGATAACAGCAGTAACTTTATTCGTAATATTATTCAATTGTTTACTTTATTTGAATAAGAATCAGAGGGGTAAGCACGTAACGTTTCGAACGAGCGGTAGGACAACTCAACTGTAATTTTTCCATACAAAAAATGACATTTTACAAATACCTGACGCGCGTGCAATGCGTTACATGATCGACCAACTGGTAAACATTTGAATACATTTTTGTTAGTCTAGCCCGAGTCCACTCCTTCTATGAAGAGCTTAGATTCCTCCACTCGTGTTGGTGTTTGGTTTTGGCGTAGGCTTCAAAAGGCCGAAATTATGGTTCCCTGCGAGAGTCCTATAAATGGTTCTGGACCTACAAAGTGATTTGTAGACCCCTTTTTGGCAAGCTCATCCGCTCTTTCGTTGCCGATGTGCCCTCGTGCCCTGGTATCCAAAATAGTTGCACCCTATTGTGCTTTCCAAGCTTGTTCAGTGCCTAGACGCCATCATAGACTAGTCTAGAAGCCACTTTCGGCGCCGTAAGCGCTTTACGAGCCGCTTGACTGTCACTGAGTATATAGATAGATGGTCTGCCCTCGGGTGGGCTTGTCTATTATAATAATTATCCTGTACACAGGCAATTATGGCGTATGTCTCCGCCTGGAAGGCGGTTGCCAAACTACATATGCTTACACTACTAGTATAGTCATTCGCATAAATGCCTGCTCCCGTACCGGATTCCATTTTTGATCCGTCCGTGTACCATATACTGTCTTCGATACCAGACCTAGGTGGTTTTAAACCTTCGGCCCATTCAGCCTGGATGGAACTTTTGTTGTGTGGTTACTAATATATAATACATACTTGGGTAGCATTTTATCGCATCCCATGTTTGTTAAGTCTAAGAAACCGTCAGTCGCCATGTTTGTGTGCTTAGTCTTTGGCTTGCTACAACTCCACAGTCCAAGGGTTCTTAATCTGTAAGTAGAGCGATTTGCGCGCCTCTGACTTAATCACCATGTGAAGTGGCTGTAGGTCCAGTAGGGACTTCTAGCGCCGCTGTAGGGGTGGTACGCCCATGTTATAGCCATGCATACCGACCTCTGCACCATCATCAGGGCATCTCTGTATGTGCTCATTAAAGTCCTTGCCACCATACCAGGCTACCGTACAATAATATGGGTCTCACCACCATGGTGTAGATCCACTTCAGTACCTTTGGGTTCAGTCCCCATGTTTTGCCATACGCTGAATTACACATTCCAAATACTTAGTACCAAATAGTTAAATGATGCTGATGACCAAATGTGTTTCTTAACGCAGTTTTACGGATCTCATTACACGTCATTTTAATATATGTAAATTTGGCAAAGTTACTTCGTACGTTATTTCATGTTTTTTTATTTTTAATATGTACTATCGAACCAACTGAATCATGACCCACCATAGAACCTTGTTACAATTAACGAACATACGTACGATCATATGAGGTTAATATGTCAGTTAATTGTAACAAGGTTCCATGGTGGGTCAGGATTCAATATTGTCGATGGTACAAGAGTTTTCTAAAAAATAATATTTTTTGAATTGTAGCTGGAAACCGATGTTAAATTAAAACAAAACATGTAGAAGTGACTTTTATGTGAGTAAAGTCAAATCAGTCAATTATCAATTAAATCATTGAAAAAACGCTAGTGGTTACATGCGTCCGTTATTTAAGGATAAATAGGAGTAATATCTGGTAAAGACTTAATTGGGCTTAGTTAAAAGGACGTAAATGGTGACTAGTGCCTTTTTTACTAAGTATCTCGTATTTTCCAAACATTTTTTTACTAAGATGAAAAGGAAAAACGCGGAAAATAAAATAAATAAGAATAAATTATAGAATTACTAAAAACTAAAAGGTGCACAAGGTATTTACCTAACGAAAGCCGTTTACAGAACGTCTCTATCTATTTTCATTTGGAAACAGCAGATTTTTTACCATTTAATTAACTTTATATTTTTTTTCTCAGTTTCGACTTCATGTGACAAGCGCCCTTCTTCGTAACGGGGGCAGATATATTATCAAAATCATTAAATAAAAAAATTAACTTGACAGTTTAGAATAAATGTTTACGTTTTTAGTCCAAGAGTAAATTAATTTCTGCCAATACGACCACACGACTTAAATAAATGAAATGTTTGACAACTATGCATCTAAACGCATAGAACGGTGGCAAAATCGCAAAAAGACGTCTCCTTTACAATTTTCGTGGACATCTCTTCTATATACCTAAAACTGCCATGTATGTGTTCCTTGTTGTCTCCAGGGTACGAATCTACCATTTTTAGTTAAGGGAAAGGGGGACGGACATAGCTGTGACGTCACAATGATGGCCGCCTACGGTCATCGAATTTTGTTCAAATCTCAGGTTCTATTTTACTGATTGCTTCGTGTGAGGTGTCATTTGAAAGCTTATTAAACGTACTATAATTGATTTTCAGAACTCTACGACGTACAATCAACAGTTTTTTAATAATTAGAAAAAATATGATTTTTTTACCCCGCGCGTTTGAACGAGTACTGATAAAATATGCTTGTAACTCAATAAATAATAACTTTAGCGTAATAAAAGTTACTACAAAAAAAGATAATTTTAAAAGCTTTCCAAAAAATATAGATTTTGTTGGTGTACACTAATAAACAACCAAGTAATAATACATTTTGTGAATTACGCACCAATTAACTATCACCACGCTCGTCTCTGCTAGCAATCGCTGGCGTCACATCGCGCCTTTAGAAACTCTTTTTTTGTTTTCTGAGTAATTATACGATTCAGACGGTCATGATACGCACCTAGAGCAGTAAAATAAAGGCCACCTAAGGAACTTTGTAGCCCGAGCCGAAGGCGAGGCGAGTCCACTGAAGCGTACTTTTTCACCCCCCACACACAATTTTACGTCTTCTTTTGGCTGACAAGTGTAATTGTTATTACCAATTTACGCCCGGTTAATGTAAAATTAGTCTTGTTCCTAGTATTAAGTTGAAAATAATTAATAAATCAATGAACGGGTCGAGAGCCCACTCTGAAGGAATGATTCGGGCTTTCGGTCCTACGCAGAGCCTGGCCTTCCGCCTCGCGTGCCATGCTGCTCTCCTTCGGGCCTTCGGCCCTCAGGTTTGCTTGTAGGTCACTTAGGAGTAGTAAAGTGTCCACGTGGGCCCGCCCTTTGGGCCTTTGGCCCTCTGGCTTGCGTGGACAGCCCGCTTTGAAGGTACGCTTCGGTCCTTCGGCCCTCAGGTTTGTTTGTAATGCACTTAGGAGTAGTAAAATGTCTGCGTGAGCTCGCCCTTCGGGGTCTTTGGCCTTAGTACTCGCGTGAAGAGCACGCTCTTGAGGGATCCAGGCCTTTGGCCCCGCGAGCCTTACCGCTCGCCTTCGAGCCATGTTGGTCTGTTCGAACTTGTTGCCTGCAAAACTGCTACTACTTGCAGCTGCTGAACTATGGAGCTCCATAGTTCGCAACACATATCAGTCGACTAGCTATATATAAAAATATCAAAAAATATGTTTACATATAGCTGTTCCTAGAAAGGTAATGTAACGAATCACCACGGCTCTTCAGAAGTTGATCGATTCCGTCTTACTGGAAGAGAGAACTCCAAAGGCATGGAACAGAGGTGTGGTGGTGCTGTTCTTCAAAAAGGGTGATAACACTCTGCTGAAGAACTACAGACCCATCTCACTTCTGAGCCATGTCTATAAGCTGTTTTCGAGGGTCATTACAAACCGTCTCGTACGCAGGCTAGATGACTTCCAGCCTCCCGAACAAGCCGGTTTCCGAAGAGGCTTTAGTACCGTAGACCACATCCACACGCTTCGTCAGGTTATACCGAAGACCGAGGAGTATAACCTGCCTCTCTGCTTAGCGTTCGTGGACTACGAAAAAGCCTTCGATTCGATTGAAACCTGGGCTGTACTACAGTCTCTCCAGCGGTGCCAAGTTGACTATGGCTATATCGAAGTGCTGAAGTGTTTGTCCGAGAACGCCTCTATGTCAGTCCGACTCCAGGACCAGAACTCGAAACCTATTCCGCTGCAGCGGGGAGTCAGGCAAGGAGATGTTATTTCTCGAAAACTGTTCACCGCTGCACTGGAGGAAGTTTTCAAGACTCTGGACTGGAGAAGGCTAGGCATCAGCATCAACGGCGAGTACATCACTCACCTTCGGTTTGCTGACGATATAGTAGTCTTGGCTGAGACCATGGAGGACTTAAGTACGATGCTCGAAGACCTCAGTAAAGCATCCGAGCGAGTTGGTCTAAGAATGAACATGGATAAGACGAAGATCATGTCAAATGCCCATGTAGTACCAACTCCCATTACAATCGGACACTTCACGCTCGAAGTTGTAGACGATTATGTATACCTAGGACAGACGATCCAGTTAGGTAGGTCCAACTTCGAGAAAGAGGTCAATCGTCGAATCCGACTCGGCTGGGCAGCGTTCGGGAAGCTACGGCAAATCTTTTCGTCCAATATTCCGCAGTGTCTCAAGACGAAAGTCTTTGACCAGTGTGTGTTGCCAGTGATGACATATGGCACTGAAACGTGGTCGCTTACTATGGGCCTCATAAGAACGCTCAAAGTCACCCAAAGGGCAATGGAGAGGGCCATGTTGGGAGTTTCTCTGCGTGACCGCATCAGAAATGAGGCTATCCGCAGCAGAACCAAGGTAACCGATATAGCCCTCCGTATCGCTAAACTTAAATGGCAGTGGGCGGGGCACATAGCACGTAGAACCGATGGCCGTTGGGGTGGAAAGATTCTCGAGTGGCGACCACGTACCGGAAGGCGCAGCGTGGGTAGGCCCCCGACAAGGTGGACTGATGACCTGGTAAAGGTTGCGGGAGTCCGCTGGATGCGGGTGGCGCGGGATCGGTCACTTTGGCACTCTTTGGGGGAGGCCTATGTTCAGCAGTGGACGTCTTTCGGCTGATATGATGATGATGATGATGATGATGAGTAATTCGACTACAGGAACACACAGGAAGGCGTGGCGAGTGCTTATGAAGGCTTTAAGGGGATGCCTTGATTTGAGTCGTACACGCCCCCTAGATAGAGACACGCCTTCCGCCCACGAGAAAAAGGGATGTAACACTTTTCGGGAATCGCTGTTGTGGACTCGATAAATATCTAAGTTGGTGAAGTTTTATTAAAATTTCATAAACTGAGATTTTAGATGAGATAAACTACTATATTATTAACTTGATTGTGTCGTAAAATAATGCATCGTTTGAGTAGGCTGAGTAAAAAAAGGAAACTATAGACCAAACTTTGTTTTTTTTTCTATCGAGGTAATTTTAAGCAACCATGCATCGATCAAATCAGATGAACAATCATATAGTCAAGAATCATATATCTGAAAACCTCTTATTGTTTCTTAATCTAGTCAGAACGGCGTTTCAAAGCACGCGATGCTTTCTAATGCACCGCCTTAAGCACCACGGGGATGCCCTAGGGCAACAACAACAACAGCAACACCAGTCAACACCAATAGAAACAACAGTACCTTTCATTTGGGAACACCAAAATTGAACTCTCTGTACGGTCTCGAACCGCACAAAGCGACAAACGCGTACTCATCATTTTCATAATTCATACATAGCGTAAACCGCGGTCCCCGCCAGTTCATAATCGACCGCCGCGGAGTGCATTCTAATCAGTTTTATAATAAATCAGTATTTCGGTAATCATTGCAGTTTCAATTTATCAAGGTGTATAAACCTACCCTGTACATCTTTTTGGTCCTTCGAACCTCCGAAGGTGGGACTTACACCGCGTACAAGTGAAAAAACAGCACTCCTGTGACACGTGGACGCGGTCAAGTAAGTGAACCAGGATACTTCGGTGAGTCAGCAATTTACTATCACTGCTTACAACTAAGCTATCAACATGGAAAATCTCATAGAAAATCAGAATCAACTGGTCTTAGCGATGGAGCAACTCCTTAGCAATTTCAAAAAGGATGGAGCTGATCGCAAGACCCCAGCACATATCAAAAAACGCTTGAGCACCTTAGAAGCGTATTGGCAAGAGTTTCAATGCAATCATATCAAATTGTGCGATTACGAAGATACATCGCACGAGTATTTCATTCACGATTACCAGCGTACATCGGAGTTGTATCAAAATGCGCGAACATATATCATGTATCAGTTATCACTTGTCACTCCGACAACCGCTCCGGTACATCAAGGGAATTATCAGCTACAGCAACAGGTAGACCCAGAGCGTACTGGGACCGTGCCCGAGACACCTCTACAATCTTCAACAATCAGGAATCCTCTAGACAGAGGCACAAGCAGTAAATTAGAAGAGATGTTGAGGAAACAAAACAGCAATTTCAATGCATTTGAGAGAACTATAAATATCATTAACCTTGAAACTGTCTCTGAAAAGTGGGAATTCGAGGATATATTGAAATCAGTACAATCACGTTGGTCTGTCATAGATAGTCTTCATTGGGAAATAGACAGCGAGCTATTCGAACCTAACGAAGAGTATGAACAAGCATTTAGCAAGTATGAACAACGTTATCACGATATCAAAAAATTCATCAACAGCAAAATGTGATCACAGTTTAGTCGCGAAAAGGCAACACCTCAAATAGACATCCCAATTTTCAGCGGAAATTATCATCAGTGGGTGTCTTTCAAGGATTTGTTTGTCGAGGCTATTCATTCCAACAGATCATTGTCAAAGGCGCAAAAAATGCAATTTCTTAAAAGCAAGCTTAAGGGAGAAGCAGAAAAATTAATTCAGCATTTAAATATCACTTCCGAAAATTATGAAGTAGCATGGGAAATTCTGAACCATCGTTTCAACAATACTAAGTTGATATTTAATTCTCATCTTAGTATTCTCATGAATTTACCAACTTTACAGCAACAAACTGCAATAGGTATCAAACGGATGCATTACGTCACGAATGAGTGTCTTAATGCAATTAAGTCACTCGGAGTTCAAACGGACTCTTGGGATCCACTAATCGTTTACATTATCACTAACAAGCTGGACACCGACACGCATAACGACTACGTGGAATCCCTGAAAAGCCCGAGAGATTTGCCTTCGCTACAGGAGCTGCTTCAATTTCTCGAGAGCAAGTTTACTTCCCTGGAATCATCAAAACGCAGACCAGAAACGGAGAAAAAGCATTATACCCAGGAAATAACAAACAGTAATGTGAAAAAATCACATTATTATAAAGCATTTACAAGTCGTCAAAATCATTCGCCAAATCATTTCGCAACTCCCAACACGTGTAAAAACACTCTACAAGGTTGCCCGGTCTGCAAAAAAGAACACGGAATATTTCATTGCAACACATTTCTTGAATTACAGCCTAACATGAAACAGCAAACAATTACGAAATTATCATTATGCAGAAATTGTCTTTATAACCACAATGGAAAAGAGTGCCGCTCGTTGAAAAAATGCCGCGTTTGCAACGAGGATCATAATACATTACTGCACGACGTGTTCGGTAAAATATCAAAGCCGTCTAACGGGGACACTAAAATGGCGCAATTACAACATAAAAATTATGCATTACAAGAAGAAGCAGGCGATGTTTTGTTAGCAACAGCAATGATACGAGTACAGGCAGCAGACGGTACTTTTCAAATGATGCGAGCTTTGATAGATCAAGGCAGTCAAACTTGCCTAATCAGCGAAAATGCAGCCCAAATTTTGGGCCTACAACGAAAACGATGCAAAGGTGTCATCTTTGGAGTAGGAGCGAAAGAAAGTAACTGCAAGGGACTAACATCAGTAACAGTTAGATCAATTCACAATGATTATACATTTGAAACCGACGTGTTTATAATGAAACAACTGATCAATCAACTACCGAACAGGTCCTTTGAAAAACCATCTTGGCCTTTCATAGAAAACATTCAATTAGCAGACCCTGAGTTTAATGTTAGCCGTCGCGTAGATCTGTTGCTCGGGGCAGATATATACTCACGTATCATTTTAAGCGGTATCATAAGAGAAAATAATACTTCACCAATTGCACAGCAAACAAGGATTGGTTGGATTTTGTGTGGAAATGCCAACGCCACTGAGTCCTTCCAATGCAACGTTATCATGGTTGATGACCTCGACCTTCAAAGATTCTGGATGATCGAGGACATTTCCGACAACAATACTTTGAGCACTGAAGATCATCATTGCTTGGAGTTTTATAAATCAACGACAGAGAGACAATCAAATGGAGCCTATGTAGTGCGCTTACCACTACATCCGGGCATAGACGAAAAGCTGGGTCAATCAAAACCAAAGGCAATTGCTCAAATTCATCAATTGGAACGAAAGTTTCACAAACAACCAAACGTCGCAGAGGGCTATAAAGCGTTCATAGACGAATATATCAATTTAGGACACATGCACCGAACAAACAGCAAAACAACGCCAGGTTACTACATGAGTCATCACTGTATCCAACGCCTGGAGTCCACCACGACGTCCTTGAGAGTAGTCTTCAATGGCTCGGGCCTTACATCCACAGGAGTCAGTTTGAATGACCTTATGTACAGAGGTCCTAACTTACAACAGGATCTCGTATCATTAGTTCTCAAATGGAGAACATATCAATACGCCATGACTGCTGACATAGAAAAGATGTTTAGGCAGATTTTGGTCCATCAAGATGATCAAAAATATCAAAAAATTGTTTGGAGGCCATCAGCTGATGAACAATTACAAGATTACGCGCTATCAACCGTCACTTATGGCACGAAAAGTGCTCCCTTTCTGGCCATGATGACACTTAAGCAATTGGCTGAAGATGAACGACATAAGTTCCCTACAGCAGCAAAGGTATTAGAGGAACAATTTTATATGGACGACCTACTCAGCGGAAGTCATAGCATCGAGTCAGCAAAACAATTACAAGTTGATCTCATTGAACTACTCAAGTCCGGTGGTTTCAACCTACGAAAATGGTCCTCCAATGATCAATCACTGTTGGAAAACAACATTTCAACGTCTCAAGAAAACTTTGATTTTCGCCATCAAGAATCAACAAAGACCTTGGGATTGATTTGGGTACCCAAGGACGATATATTTACATTTCAATGTAAGTTATCAGAAGAGCCATCTCCGAAACTAACAAAAAGAACACTTTTGGCTGAAATATCCAAAACATTCGATCCTCTTGGATGGCTAGCCCCAATAACATTACGGCTGAAACTATTATTTCAAAACGTCTGTGCTGCGAATTTAAAATGGGAAGACCAAATACCAGACGACATCCTGGAAACATGGCTTAAAGTAAAAGATGACTTAGTTAACATCAATAAAATTAAAATATCAAGGTGGACACACAGTGGTGAGAAATCAAACATACAATTACATGGCTATAGTGACTCGTCATTAAAGGCTTATTCAAGCGTTATTTACGCCCGTGTGAAAAATCAAGGAAAAGTATCAATCACTCTTTTAGCAGCAAAAACAAAAATAGTGCCAACCAGACAATCTAATCCGGAGGTCTCATTACCTCGCCTGGAGCTGTGTGGAGCATACCTGCTATCAAAATTAATGGTCAAGGTCAAATCAAGCCTCCAAGATCACAACATTGAAGTTTTCGGATGGAGTGATTCAACCGCAGTATTAGGCTGGCTTCACGGTGAACCTAGCCGCTGGAAGCCATTCGTCGCCAACAGAGTGCAGAAAATCACAGAAACAATGCCGCCCGCCTGTTGGCACTATATCAAAACAAAGCAAAACCCAGCCGACTGTGCCAGCCGTGGCTTGTCAGTAGAGCAATTACAACAACACTCGCTGTGGTGGAATGGGCCACCTACGTTATCGACTTTCAAAAATCAACAATATCAAGAAAAATCAGTCTTTAAAACGGACCTAGAAACAAGAAAAATCAAACAATCAAATGTAGCAACTAGAACCGAGCCGTTGAAAGACGATATCATTCAACAATTAATAATTAAACACAGCGCATTCTCAAAGGCATATAGAGTACTAGCGTGGATACTTCGCGCAATATCACGGGATCGACCGAAACTGCCTTACTTGACAGCTGAAGAATTACGGTCTGCAAAATTACAAATTATTAAACACATATAATATCAAGAGTACTCGGACGATATAATCAATATAAGAGAACGTGGCTGCGTAAAAACAAATAGCAACATTTTGAGTTTAAATCCATTTCTGGATGAAGGAGGCTTGTTACGAGTCAAGGGCAGACTGCGAAACGCATCAATTAGCAATGACATGAAGTATCCCCTGATCATTCCCCGTAGCGGTCCCTTAACTCACCTGCTGATCGATCAAGCACATCAAAAATCATTTCACGGAACAGCACGTACAACAACGTCTAGACTTAGAGCACAGTACTGGATTGTGGGTGGTAACCGCTCAGTAAAAAACAGACTCCAACATTGTGTCATATGTAAAAGACACAAAGCAACTAACCTTTATCAGTTGATGGGCGATTTACCAGAATCAAGGACGAATCCAACAAGGCCGTATTTTCATACAGGCGTTGACTACACAGGTTACGTTGACGTCAAATCAAGCAAAGGTCGAGGAGTCAAATCAACAAAGGGATACGTGGCAGTTTTCGTGTGCATGGTAACAAAAGCTGTGCACCTCGAATTAGTGTCCGATCTAACGGCATCAGCGTTCATCGCCGCTCTGCGAAGATTCTCTGCACTTGTACAGTGACCAGGGTACTAACTTCATAGGGGCGAATACAAAACTGCAAAATGAATATTTGGACTTAAAATCAATATGTAGCAAAGAATTCTTCGCCGAAACAAGCGAGATGGGAATCACTTGGCATTTTAATGCTCCCTCTTGGCCAAACGCCGGAGGATTATGGGAAGCCGCCGTAAAAAGCCTGAAACATCATCTGCGTAGAGTGGTCGGTGATCAAAAACTGACATTTGAAGAATACACGACGTTGCTGGCGCAGATTGAAGCATGCCTCAACACTCGGCCGCTCTGCGCCATAAGTGAAGATCCTGATGACATAAATTACCTAACACCATCTCACTTTTTAGCAAGCGGCCCAACATTGACTATCATTGAGACAGAGCGAGATGAAAGAACCAGGTGGCAGATGACTCAAAAAATATTCCATGACCTATGGAAAAGATGGCGTGTAGAATATTTGAGCCAATTATCAGCAAGGAGCAAATGGCGCACGACTCGACCAAATATCAAATTAGATGACATCGTTATCATTAACGATGCGAATCTACCAGCAGGCAAATGGAGCTTAGGACGGGTAGTAGATCTACACCCCGGGAAGGACGGACTCGTTAGAGTCGTAAGCTTGAAAACAAAGAACGGCATTATCAGACGGCCAGTTGTCAAACTGACAATCCTACCCACCGATAATCAGCATGAAACAACGCAACAAGAGCAAAATGTCAACGATGGAAGTCGAACAAAAAATAACAACTCTAAGAAAAGCAAAACAATAAAAACCACATGTATCAATTTCATGACAACTATTTTCTTGTTATTTAATTTAGTCGCCACATCAGTAGCACACAATGCCTATAACATAACAGCGCTACAGAGCAACAATGGCCTTTATTTTGACAAGACATCAAGCATGCGTCTAGTACAGGACAATTGGAAACTAGTATTGTACTACAATCTGGAACCCTACTGGCAAGCAAAAAAAGTACTTAAAAATTACTATGACCATTTAGAAAATATGTGTCCAAAAATAGCACAGAGATCCCATTGTGACATCATATTACTACAACTACAACACGGATTCGTGGAATTAGAATACTACGACCAAATGCTACAACATCAGCAGTTTCACGAGCGCGCGCGCACGCGACGCGGCCTCATTGACGGAGTTGGATACATCGCCAACTCATTATTTGGCGTATTAGACGAACGTTTCGCCGAGCAGTACCAGAAGGACATAACATTGATAAGATCCAACCAAAAGCACTTAGCACACTTCTGGAAAAATCAAACATCAATTGTAGAAGCTGAAAATAACCTTCTGAAAAGAATTGAGGGCTCGATTGAGAAGCAACACAAAATATTCAATCAGCATATAATTAATTTGGAGAAGTCGGCAAATAATTTTAACAACGAAGTCCAAATCATCGAAGTTATGAATGAATTCACATTATCAAGCATCATCGCAAACAACATTCTTATGAATTTAAAATCGATACAAAACAGTCTTATTGACACCATCACAAGCGCTCAGCACTTCAATATTCATCTTTTGACGCCGACACAGCTCCGAGATGAATTAAGTGTTATATCAGGCCAGTTATCAAAAGACGTATCATTATCAGTGGACAACGTTCAAACAGATTTGTCCAAAATATATCAGTTACTCAAGGTAAAAGCTCGTATGACTACCAAGTACTTTATCTTCGAAGTTCAAATTCCACTTATCAACAGAGACGGTTACGATATTTATAAGTTATTAGCAATTTCACGCCAAGAGGGAAACTCAATGGTGAACATTATACCTATAGCAAGTTATCTTGCTATGGACATCAAGAAAGATACCTACATGACTCTCTCAGAAAACGAATTAAACAAATGCATTAATATCGACACAAACACAATGGTATGCGACTATCAGAAGCCAGTGTATCAGAGGGAATCAGATAACGACCTTTGTGTCAAAGATCAACGTGAAAATAAATGTAAAACTAGATACAGTACGTGCCAACATAACTGGGCAGAGCTGATTCATGTAAACACATTCATGCTCACCTGTTGCGGTCAGTGCACCCTGAGAATGATATGTGCGCATCAAATTGCTACCGAGAAATTAAGCGGAGTCAACATGATCGCGATGGGACACGATTGCATCATCAAGGGCGAATCATTTACTATTACGTCTCACTCGCAACATACAAATGAAATCTACACGCAGCCGGAGATAGTGGCTATAGAGATTCCCCCAGTCAATTATATCATCAACTTATCAATACCTACCAGTAAAATTCAGGTATCAAACTTTAATGAATCGTTTATGGCGATATCAAAACAAATCAACCAAGCCAAGGAGACCTCAGAGAACACTGACGAAGACGATCAGATTTCGTTCCATGATGTCCATCATTATGTAGCCATCTACATTATAGCGGCAGGAGGACTCGCGTGTGCTGCGTACGCGTTTCTGCAGGCGCGCCGCGCCGCGGCTCGCCGCCGTCGGGCGCTGTCGCCGGCGCCCGCGCCAGAGGTTAGTGTTAGTGATCAATGTGATAGTGTAAAAGCAGAGCAAAGTGAAGTTCAGTGTTCTAGTAAAAAACTAAAGCCCGGTAAAAGTGGAAGTGTTTACTCAGTTAACACAGCATCCTCCCCAATATTTACTAGAGGTAGTTTTAACAAAATTAATCACGAATAAGAAGTCGGTATCATCTTTGTATAATCATTTTAGTAATAAGCAAAATTGTTTATCGTCTTGTATCATCAAAAGCATAAAAAACCATAATCAATCTAAAAATTTCATCACCTCTTTCTCGCGTCCGGGAGCATGTACGGTCTCGAACCGCACAAAGCGACAAACGCGTACTCATCATTTTCATAATTCATACATAGCGTAAACCGCGGTCCCCGCCAGTGCATAATCGACCGCCGCGGAGTGCATTCTAATCAGTTTTATAATAAATCAGTATTTCGGTAATCATTGCAGTTTCAATTTATCAAGGCGTATAAACCTACCCCGTACACTCTCATAGTATTTCAATGATACGGATCGTGCCGGTTCCCGCGGACTTGCGTTACGGAATTGGACATAAATGACAGGTTTATTATTTAACGACAACAAATTGCATATTATTGGAAAGCCAATAAAATGTTTGTTAGTTTTTACACTAACATTTATCACGCTAAAGTATTTCTTTCTCGAATTATGATGGTAAGAAAGCAGAACGTCTAAGGTAAAAAATTCTATTTTTTAAATTATTTTCCAAACGCTTGAATGTACGTTACAGTACTCAAAAATGAATTATAGAAAATTTAATACGCATTCAAATGACACCTCACATGAACCGATCAGAAAAATAGAACCCGAGATTTGAACAAAAATCGATGACCGTCGGCCGCCAATTTTATGACGTCACGGCTATGTCCGTCCCCCTCTCCCTTAACTAAAACCGGTACGAAACTAACTGGAGACAACAAGGAACACATCCATACCAGTTTTAGGTATATAGAAGACGTGTCCACGACTTTTGTCAATATTGGCCAATTTCCGCCGTACTAGCAGTATTTCACGTCCAAAACAGTGGTTTACTTAATTTTCCATACAACGAAAAGTACAAATGGACAACGGCGACGTTATACTTCTGTGTCTAGCCGCTAGCGAGGTCTGTCTTGTACTATATTTATCGTCAATGTATAAAATTTCATCTTCGGTCTTCGTAAATACGACCATGTATCCTTTTACCGCCGTCAGCTCAACTGGCTTTCAATTAGTCGTCGCAGATCTTTGTACCTTATTTTCTATCCTGTTCGAGCCTTCTGCTCCAGGTTATATAAAACAGAAATTCGTCTTCGAAACTCCGCGCCCCGGGTGTGAACTGCGTTCCTCCCGCTTACTCAAACTTACAATACCTTCTCACCATACTGGTTTCATTTCAAGTTCTTTTACCGTTCAGGCAATCCGCCTCTGGAATGCGCTCCCTCTCCCTTTAAGACAAGCCCCAAGCAAATTAGTTTTCAAGCGAATGCTTCGTAGGCATCTGCTGGAAGAAGAATTTGCATAGCGTCCATCGTCCCATATATATTAGTGTATCATATCTTTGTATATATGTAATAATATGTAATTTTATATACGTAGGATTATGCGTTTATAAATCTGTACTAAGCTCTAAATATTGATCATTTACTGTGCACCAATATTAAGTGTCTCTGTTTGGCCTTATGGTTGACTGGTAGAGAATGCCATTTGGCATTAAGTCCGCCATTTGTACATCATTTTTGTTTTGTGCAATAAAGTTAAAAAAAAAAACAATACAAATACTCTTTATTGCACACCTCACACAAACAAAGCAGTTATAAAGAGAAAGAATACAATAACATGTAGGTAGAGGTAGACAACAGGCGGTCTTATCGCTGAAGAGCGATCTCTTCCAGACAACCTTAAAATTATTATTTTAATTTCAAAATTATTTATTTTATTATTTTATTAGTCTTCTGTTAGATGTCGCTACATACGCCTGCCTAAGGCGTTATATGAAGGAACTGATTGAAGGATTTGGTGCCCGAACCAGATTGTTCCGATAGCTCAGTTGGTAGTAGCGACGGGCCATGAATGCCTGTGGTCGCCGGTTCGAATCCGGCTCGGAGCATTAAATTTTTCAATTTTTCCTTTCATTGAAAAATTTATAATTTTCTTTAGCAGCGTTACTGCTTAAAAACAAATATTAATTATTTATTTTCATCAAAGGTTTTTTAAATGTAGTGTTCGTTTCCCCCTTTTTAAGTTAAACACTTGGATTAGGAGGAAACGCTCTTTCATACAGGTGGTAACTGTATGTTAAAAATAAAACTAAACATAGTTTGTTTTCAGCTTACTACTAAATAACAGGTTTTATCTATCTATCTTATTATTATACTTAGATTGGAGAGGTGTTCAATTGTTTTACAAAGGTTACCCATGAGTTAAGAGAACTTAAATTTAAATTAACTTAATCTAAATGAGTGAAGTAAAGTGAGTAAATTTACGAGATTAGTGATATCGAATAACTTATAGCTAACTGTTAGTCATAAGTAATTCGATATCGTCGTAATTTTGGCTTTTAAGCCAGTTATAAATAAGTTTTTTACATTCTCTTAGGTTGTGCTGTCAATTTTAGTTTTTCTATTTATTTTGTTATAAAGAATTACTGATGCAACTTTAAATTGTCGTGTAGCAAAATTAGTCCTAGTTCGTGATAATTGCTTTATTACTTCATAGGGATTACGTTTTTGTATTATACTATGATCTCGTTTTAATTTTTTATGAATTTTCAGAATACAATTTAGGATATATAACTTTCTTACAGTAAGAACATTAGAATCTTTGTAAACATCAATAGTGCTGTATCTTTTGTTTTTACCTAAAAGTATTTTAAGAATGGACTTTTGAGCACGCTCGAGAACCAAGAGTTTAGTTTTGTGAGTGCCCCCCCCACCCCCTATACAGGCAGACAGTAAAGAACGATGGACTGAACTAAGGTTTTATAGATATAGATTAATAGTTCCTTATCGGAGATATGCCTCAAGTATTTAAATAGCTTTATGAGTTTACGTATTCTATTTGCAGTAATTTCGATTTGTTGGTTCCAAGAAAGTGATTGATCTATGTGGACACCTAAATACCTAGTGGAGGGGACATTTTTGAGGTCAGAGCAAGTACAGTTATTTGTCACATGATTTGAGCAAGTGTGAGCTTTTAATAAATGAGTGGTTCTATCAGGCTGTGTGCTTTTTTGAATAGAAAATGTAATGTAATTGGTTTTTTTAATGTTCAATGAAAGTAAATTAGTTTGAAGCCATTTTATTACTTTAGACAGTCCGGATTCAGCATAAGCATATACCTCCTCCCAGCTGTCTCCATGAAAAAGAAGCGCAGTAACATCAGCGTACGAGATTACTAAGCCATTTGGAAGCTGAATGTTGGTTAAATCATTAATATAAGTCAAAAAGAGTGTTGGGCCTAGAACACTTCCCTGAGGGACTCCAAAAGGGGTTGATAATTCATCTTTGCTATAAACATCGTTACATAGTTTCACTTTTTGCGTTCTATTATTTAAGTAACTTGTAATTAGATTTAAGAATTGCCCACGTATACCTAAGATTTCCAGTTTACTGATAAGGATGGGGACAGAGACGGTGTCAAACGTTTTTTTTGTGTCGAGAAAAATACATAAAGTTTTCTTTAATTAACTATGTACTTTAATAGCATTACTTCCCTTGCAAAAAATTGTTCCTCTCTAAAAACTGGTTCGAATGGCTTCGAAAAAACCATAGGAATCATGCCCATTGCTAATTAAGCTCTTACATTAACTTTGGGTTCTGCTAAAATTACTCCTATGCATCACTCCCCAACAATAGCATCACATGCTCCACACAAGTGAAATAATTACCATTTAGGAATAGAAATGAACGCCTGGAAACAACGCTTAAGCCAGGCTTACCAAGCTCGCATTTCAGAGTTAGACCTAGCATTTAGACGCGGCTTATTGCAGATAAGATTGCGGCTAAGTGAGTCGGGTCCTAGTTTATTTGAGCTTTTTGTTTGGATGTAATTGAAGGCCTTTTGTGGCTTAAAGGACGTCTACGTAGTATGTAGATTAGGGAACACCTTTCCTTACTTATAAATACGTAAAGGAAACTAAAGCTTTATTCACTGTATAGATCTGAGAATTAGACCGATTTCAAATAAAGATCTTGGAGATTTTGTCCTATTAGAGACCAGTCACATGGGTTTTAAAATTGGGTTGAGGATATCATAACATTAAAGTTTTTTTTTAATAATATAGTATAGGTACGCATTTGACCACTATCTCGCCTGATGGTAAGTGATAATGAAGTCGAGGGTGTTATATGCATACCTAGATAGCACCTAGTCACTCTCGTCTTGAAAGTATCCAAGTAATATGTAACTGGGAACAGGTTTGCCGGAAGTGAGTTCCAGTCTTTGGCCGTCCTCGCGAGAAAACTGTAAGCAAAGTGTTGTAAATGTTTTCTTTTTAAAATTACAAAAAAAAACAACAAATGTTAAGCGTGACAACTCTGCCTGTCCGTGATGACCCCCCGATTCAGTCATTTCAATGTCACCAAAAACATTCCATGTTCAGTATTTGCCCGACTCCATAGTTCATATTACCTACTGAGAGTTTTAAAAAGTTATCAGATTGTCGACAGTGCCAAGCCTCCTACTCCACACTCTACCAGTCCTGCTCTATAAGTTCTACATTTGGCCAAATAATGTGGCTTTGGCCGTACGTCCGCCTCATAGACAATCTACGTGAATTCATGGGAATATACTTAAGCATAATTATGAACATTAATAGAAATTAATAGAAAGAACATTTTACATAGTAGCTTCTGCCTGCGACTCCGTCCGCGTGGATTTCGCTTATATCGTGGCTCCATACAAATTTCCACTAAGAGTTCATCCTGACCCATCTGATTTCAGGGATCAAAACTATCATCTGTCCTTCCCCGGTACTCAAACTATCTCTTTATCTCATTTAAATCGGTTCAGCGGTTTAAGCGTGAATAAGTAACGGACAGACACACTTTCGCCTTTAAGTTGAAAAGTGTCCATATTTGAATGGATACTTTTCAACTTTCTAGATGTCAGATACTATCTGAAACTTATAAATGACCAGTGGGTGGCGAAATTGACCTCTTTTAGGTATCAATATAATCTACAGTTGAACTTACGAGTAGACCGTTTAAGAGGCCGCAGTAAGCTCGGCCGAATTTCACCTTCCCATACAAACGTAGTTACGATCTCATTTTAAAACTACGTGTTGGATTGTGACGAAACTTTGCATATACCATGACATGAGGTATATCTATGTCTGTAATTAGTTTATATGGTTCCAATTTATAAAACAAAGTAAATACAGCAAAAACTAGTTTTGTATAAAAAACTTAAATTCGCTGTATCTTTTTTATTATGGTATCTGAAGCTACGTAAACTAATTTCAGACATAGATATACCTCATTTCATTGAACATGCAAAGTTTCGTTACAATCCAACACGTAGTTTTAAAATGAGAGCGTAACTACGTTTGTATGGAGAATCGAGCTTACTGCGGACTCTTAAGCTTTTTGTGACCTAATTTGTTGCTACGAAATGATCCCTTATCCTGTGAGGTTTTGAAAACTCACCGAAATACTTCGAGAATATGGAGGTTGTTGTTATTGCAGGGGGCGCTTTGTTTCACCTATTTTTTAAGTCCTATTATTGGAAGTCCGAAAATGTTCTTCATAAAATTTTACGCCATAATAATAGTTAGTCCTAATAATTCTTATTCTTAACGATCGTAAATCATATCTACTCGAGGTCATAATGACAATAATCATAAATTTCTCAAATCCTTATATTGATTTTCATAATTTTATTCATCATAACACTCACTTGTCCGTTTTATTTAAAATCATAATGATACTAGTCATACTATTTTTAATCCCTAATTTGTTTTTCATAATATTTCTCATCATAAATGTTACTTGGAGTTAACGAAGTAAATAAACGTGTGGTTTTTTATCGCAAGGTACAAGACGAGGTCACGAGACTCTAGCTAGACGCTAAGCAAGCCGCCTGTCTGTGTGGACGTAGCCTAAGGCAGGTCCGTGTAGGTACGACGACGAGCGAAGCGAGGAGGAGTGTTAGTTTCTACCGCGACCGTACGCGCGCGAACCGAGCGAGCGAAGCGATCATGCCGCGACAGCGGCCGGCGAAGCGCCAGAACCGATTTTTTTTATTTACTTAGCGAAAGCGTTTATTCATTAGGAAAAACAAAATTAGGAGTTGAAGTATGTTCTTAGTTATTATATTAGGACTAACAAAATTATGATGCATGTCCGTTATGAAAAAAAATGTTATGATTAACAAAATTATGACTTCAAGCAAGTTTTTAGTAATGAAATTAGGAAGAAATTTTTTAGGACAACTGATCATTATGACTTCCAATGATAGTTACAGAAATTTAGGAACAAAAAAGTTAGGACGAAAAAAATTAGGATCACGAATTTAGCGATGATTATGACTACAATACGTTGGTACAAAAAAAAAGGATCACAAATTTTATGGCAGCCAATATGGACCCGTTATTGCACTTTTTGTCTTACCCACTGCTACTGCTAGCACTACAGTGTTCCTAAAATTATACACCTATAATGTATTGCTTGACTTGATAACGAACGCTGGTTTTCTTCTCTCCATTACTCTCATTTCACCTTTTTTTGACTACTAAAGCCCAGTTTGTGTAACGAAATGAGGATTCAGCCACAGGTTCGGTCCAACTGACACCGCTTCAGTGTTAACCAGTAAAAAGCTTATCCATATATTATTGTATTTCCCAACTTTACTTTGTAGATTTATAACAGTTCCATCTCTTTAAAATATAATAAATTTCTTACTTACAGTTAAACAACGTGCCTTCCACTCTCCTCCTTCACTAGGTTATGCTACTATAAAACTTCTCCACTTTAAACCAACTTTACACGTTTCTCACAAATCAGACCGAAAGCCCTCGGAACTTCCCTGCTCAGATTATCTAGTAATAATGAGACGTCCACTCTGTTTTCATTACTGTGCGGGGTTTTCTTCCTCTAATGGGCGATAAACATGGCCGCAAATAGGGGTAGTTACACATGATCTTATTCTGTTGAAAGCGTGGCTGGATGTGGCTTTGTAAATGTAATTAACAGGCAGACCTTTTGTCAACGTCGCTGTATGCTTCTAACAATATTCCTATAAATACGTGCGTATTCTTGTAAAATCTCATTTTTTTAAATGTTTCTCTCACTGGTCTTTTTATTTTACAGTACATGGAATATTTTTATGGTTTTGTTAATTTTTTTACATTTTAGGAGTCGACGTTTTTCTTTAAAAAAACCTTGGAAATTTCTGAAGGCTAATTAAGGTGATTGTTCTATTTGCTTAAAATGTAAATAAAATATATAATATAACGGTTCAACAGATTCAACAAGCAAAGTTTTTAAAGTTAATACCAAAGTCCTATCCAGTCCCCATAGATTCCGGGTAAGAACCATAAAGCAAGTTTTCCGGGATAATCGTGCAAATTTTACGCCCCGAAGATTACCGTCCGGAGTCCGCGTTTAAGACTCGCTTTATGATTATGGAGGTCACCATAATAGCCCGTGGCTTAATTTGTAAAGCTTATGTTTAGTTCGGATTTACTGTTGTTGGTATTTCAATCCCACCTGGCCAAGTATTGTACCTATCTGTGTCATCATAATCATCATCATCAACATCATCAAGAGCCTTTACGTTTTTATCAAACGATTCAAGCAGCTATTGGTGAATGGTAGTAGAGCACTTTAATGGCTATGGAGCCCTATATGGGAGCGGTATTGTCTTCCGCAAAGGTTTCATCTGTTTAGGGTTTGCAATAAAGAATAGTAATTAGAATAGTAGTTAGTAATTTTTTCGGCTTTGCTTCGCCTTAAGTAAATATTAGCTTCCCCTTAAAGATATTGTTTAACGTTTATGTTTTACTTCTAATCACTGCATTGTGCTTAATTTACATTCGTTGTTGCTGTTTAGTTTAGTTTTTATTCGATGTTAGCTAGCGCTTGACTTACTGTTTTGTAACTATTTACTGTGGTGCGATTTCTTGCCAATATATGTCTTAAACTTATCCGTGGTGGTTTCAATTCAAGAATCCGTATTACAGTATCTATTTGTATTGTATTGTTAGTATTTAGACACAAACATAAATTGAAGTAAGTTTTCCCTAAAGACAGTCTGAACACATTAAAATAAAATGTTCAGTGTTAATTGTTGTGTGTTGCATAAATTTCTAACCCATCGCCCACAACACACGTCAATCCTTTATACACGGAAAGAGAAGGGGTGGTGCTATTCTAACCATATACCGCACGTGGAAGAGAAATTTTAACTTACTTTGATATGGGTACTGTCTAAAATTAATGTATTTAAAAGTACACTTCCTTATGAAAGAGTCAATCTTGCTTCTAGTTATATAAAAAATCTACGTTGACGTACATTAGCTTGATTACACACGAAATACAACAACCCGAAAAAAATTATACTTAGAAATAGAAATGCACTCGTCTTCATAAAAGCAGTACAATAACCGTAAACTTTTTAATTCGGCGCACTAAACTTTCATATCCTGTAACTTTTAAATTTAGCAGCCATTATGGCGTCTTTATCATTAGCTGTTTACTCATATTTAGCACAAAGGCGGCTTAATCCGGACGTTGTCGTTTAAACTCCGAAACAGCAGTTTAATCAACTCCAAACTATGGCAAGTTGAGGCACCGACACTTGGTCGCTAAGACCACAAGCTAGGCAAAAGCTGACAGAAGGTTTGTGTATTTATTTTTGCATTTCAATATTTAGTATGGTCCTCTTGTACACGTCGTCACTTATTAAGTATTGAAATAACCTTTCACTCAGGCCGTGTCGTTTCAATTGGATCAAACAAAGAGAAACAACGATGGAGAACCTTAATATAGCATTTTAAATTAAAGGAAAAATGCAATGTTTCGAGCCGGATTCCAACCGGTGACCACAGGCATTCATGGGCCGTCGCTACTAACCAACTGAGCTGTCGGAACAATCTGTCTCGGCCACTAATTCTTTCAATTAACTTCTTCCTACAACGCCATATGGAGGCGTGTAGCGACGTCTACCAGACGACTTAGGGTTCTTAACGGCACCAACGTCTCAAATTATATTGAGAAATCGTCAGTCGATGCGCCACCCCATACTAAATTAATTTTGTATGAAGCAGTAACCAGTAGCTTAATATAGCAACAGATTTGTCCTTCATGCGTGACCTGTTAAAATAGTTTCCGAGATATGCGTACCGTAGCGCGCTGTGCACTACCTTTAAAACTAGAATCTAGACTAGAAGATGTATACACTTTCTGCTCTCACCTATCCTGTGTCACTGGTCGCTAATGGCCTATAAACAACGGCCGATGGCTCAGCCGCGGCCGCGGAATGGCGCCCAGTGATCCCGGTTGTAATCCTGTGCAGTTAAGACATAATGCGTCGCAAACTGCAAAATAGTCAGGCTATATTCGCGCCAGGATATAGCCTGACTATTACCTGGTTAAGAGTGTATACCAAGCAAGCCAGCGTTCATATTTTACGGGTAAATTTTATTGAACACCCATTGTTAAATTGCAAGTTATATTGTTGTTAAATGCTAAAGTAACGCCAGTCTCTGTTTTCACGCTTAAACCCAATTAATATCTTACCTTCAGTAGGAAAAAAACGCCCTAATATGTTACCTACCTTGGATTACTTGACACCATACCTATAACAATATCACTTATTGTAAAAGAGCTTACTTAGTTCTATCTATCTTAGTGGGGCAGAGTGCTCGAACAAATTGTCGTGAATGTGGACACGCTGGACAAAAGCAACAATTTTTTTTCGGGCACTTGTTAGGTCCATAGTTTTAAGTTTTTGATAGAAACCAACTCCTCCGTCGGCCATATTTATTTTATGCCGGCCATTTTTTATTATAGTCCATTACTAATATCTCGAGTTCTAAGGCACTTAGAATCACAAGCTGGGTGTCTGAATATACATATTTGGGGTCAGGGAATTCAACTAGATAAGTATTTTACCGATATAACACTGTATATCTAGTTGTATTCCTTGACCACAATTATGTATAGGTATTTAGACACTAAGTTTGTGATTCTACGTTATTTAGAACTCGAGATATTAATGATATGTCACCGTAACATTGTGAACACCGTCAGTTCATAATCTCACTGGCGATATTATAAACTGTCGAAAAATTGTGAACTTCCAAAACTATTTACAATTTAACGCATTATTTTTCGTAAGATTATTATCTGTCGAGTAGAATAGAAACCGTCAAATTATCAAATGGCTATCTGATGGTGTATCTTAGGCAGTAGGGAACAGGGGCCCAGTAGCAAAACCGACTCGGATCACGGATAGGTTAGAAGACGGAAGCGGGAGCTTTGCTCCCGCTTTCGTCTTCGAGGTTATTTTTTTTATAAAGAGCGGAAAACTAACAATATGAGCCCTCATTTACAATTTGACGGTTTCACGTCGACGGATTATAATTTGCCTTATTATCTTTCGATAGTTTATAATCTCGCGAGTTATATTGTAATATAACGGCATTTATAATATTACGGTGACAGATATAGGTACGTATTATTCAAAATGACCACCATAAAATTAAAGACCGACGGAGGAGGTGGTTCCTATCAAAAACTTAAAGCTAGGGACCTAACAAGTACTTGAAAATGGTGCTTTTGTCCAGCGTGTCCACATTATCACTTGAAACTGGAACTACTAAAAGTTGTGGTGACGTATTCGAATAGACATTAGATATTTAAATTGTTTTACACATACATATGCAAACATCTCACCCCTACATGTACGACGTGTGTAGACGTTGTACTTAAGTTTTTTTACCGATACATGTTTTCGAACACAAAAACAATTATAAATCATAATGAGACAACATGGTAAAGAATTATCGCTGAACGTATAGGTATACAGATAAAAAAAATTGCAATAATTAGTAACTTCCTTCCTTTTATTGAAATCAGAAACATAATATGAAAATCTTATTTAATACATTTTATTTTCAATCCTCGTTTAACAAACTCCAATTAAAAACCAAAGAAGGAAGCAAAGTAGATCGTTTGTAGAAGTAAGAAGCAGAAAGTGTAAGTCAGTCTTAAATTGAAATTAGTTTCAGCTATTAGCTGGAAAGCATTAGGTATTATAGGCTACAGAATAGACCTCATCACTTGTGCTGCACTCAAACGGTACAAAGTAGCGAGTCATAAAAACCGAGCGGATTTGACCTCTATTCGGTTTTTGGGCCAGTTATTGTATTTCATGCCGATTTTTATTCATTGATAGAATAAGATAAGCAGCAGCAATAAGTGGGCAACTTAAAAAAGCTCGTGATACAGTATCAATACTTTGCAAAATATACTCGCCCTTAAACATTGGATTTTCGGATCTCTTCTCTACTACTTGGAAGCTAGCGCGCTAGACAGACATATATCCATAGATGTCTCTGACATTAAAACCTTCTGCACCGATGTACAAAATGAAAATATATTTTTTGGATTTTCATGTTTGAATTAATAATGATTAAGAATTATTTTAGGTATTAAATAATATATTCCCTGGCCCTTTGTTAATTATTTATTTATTTTATTTCAAAAGGTTCATAAAACAGACAGTAATCTAAATAAACAAAGAAATACATACGAGTAGACACTTATGACTAGATTACAGTCCAAAAGTATATGCACACATCATGGCTATGAGTTAAAATTTAGAAAATAAACATGTATACATGTATTTATGAGAAATAAATATATGTGTTTACAAAGGAATTTAATTTTGAATAAAATTTAATTAAGTACAATGAAACTAAAGTGATAACAAAAGGTAAAAACAAACACTTGTGCATTAAACAGTTTGAATATATATATATATACATATATTAAAAGTAATTATCTGGGGCTAAATAAACAGATCGAATTTAAACTTTCGTGAGACATGTTAAAATAATACTTCTAATCACACGGTTCAACTCACGTAATTTAATGTCACTCCAGGCGCGGGCAGTGATACGAGCGACACCGCCGCGAGAACACTCATCCTAAAGAAGAACTCCCGAAGAGTTCGAAACATGTCACCCGAAGTGACATTGAATACGTGAGTTGAACCGTGTGATTAGAAATAAACAGATTGTTTAAATTGAGCAATTTTTGAAACATAAATGTCAAGCTCCTTACATACGCGTACCAAATCATTGAATTCCCTACACATGCGAACAATTGGATTATAATATGAAGTATATAATTTTATATAAATAAAGAAGATCAGATCGCTTACGTCTTACTTCTAATGATGTGACATTAAACATTAAACTTATTAGAGTGTACAGCATAAAAAGGCGACCATATTACACATCCATATTCTAAAACACTGCGCACCAAACTATAATATAATAACAGTATACTTTGAGGGTTTCTAAAGTTTTTAGTGATAGGTACGTATCAGAAATCCCAGAAGCCGGCAACTTTTACTAACTATATGTTCATAGTGTGCACGAAAAGTAAGTTGGCCATTACAAATGTGCTGGTAGATTTTTTCTTCTTGCGACGCATCGCGGGATCGTTTGTGCTGACCTCGCTGGATGCTAATTAGGAATGTACACTTAAATCACTTTGTGATTTTGTTAAATCAAAACATACTTTGGCGGTAATAGGAATTGCCTATTATTCCAGCTAGTCTGCAATTCTCAACAGGCGATCCCCTTTTCCTGAGCAGAGCTTAGTTACTCGTTGTATATTATTTGACATTATTTACTACACTATTGTTGGTTAGAGTACAGATAGCATGTTTTTTTTACATCACAATGGTTACTACCGTAGAGTGTCATGCAGTCTACCTCATGGTGGACAAACACTGTAGCCTATGAACGCTTGCGAATTCGGGGGAACAACACCAAATAACCATAGAGCAAGTAGTGATGTGGCTGTCTTCCCTAAAGAGTCCCCAGTTAAGGGGCTCCCGTCAAAAGTCAACGAAATTTAGTAGTTTTCATTTCGACACTCGTCCTCGGTTTATTTAAGCTAGCTTTCCAGGCGCAGATATGGGAAAGTTTGACTCCTGTTTAACATTATTGATATTGAATAACTTGAAAAATGGTAATACATAATTAATTATCCATTTTTAAAGAAAGGTCTGTAAAAATACAAAACCCGACATCTCATCCTCATTAAAACTTTTATACACCCGAAACTCATACCTACTCATACATACTGAAGTTACCTATAATTTTGATATGCGTTTTTATAATCTTACTTATTAACACAAAAGTTATGGCCGGAAAACCAGTTTTTTGGTCTAAAATTGTTCAACTTTGATGTCAAATATCTCGAAAACAATGAACTTTGAAGTAAATATGGGATACTATATTGCTTAAAGCCATTGTTTTTAATATAATAAGCTACAAAAAACATTAGATAACTAAGGGGTTCAGATCGAAGGTCATTGGCGTATGGGAGCCCCATAAGTTTTGACGATATCTTTGTTATTACCATTTAACAGTTCCCGCGAAGGATACGGGCGACTGAATCCGCGATTACTTTAAAGTAAATGACTTCAATGGCACTAGTGATTATTTGTATAAATGATTAGTGGTTACGTAATAATTATGGAGTACGAGAGTGTATGAGTGAAATGGAGAGTGAATTATGTGCCATTGAAGTTTTTCAGGTTATTAACTATGAAGGAGCCGAGTTTGCAAAATGAGGCTATTGTTGTGTCTTTACGAATGATTTCCTGTAGGTTGGATTGCTCTGTACTTGGCAGACGGTGCCAAAGTTGGCAACTTTGACGCCGTCTGCCATGTACTTCTGGCCATTTCAGGACTGACAGACTTGGCTTTACTCTCTCTACTATTAAAGGGCTAAATGATGCCACATGTCTCGTCCTGTTGCCATATACCTACCTATACAAATTTGGACTGAAAGTGAACGATTTGCATACATTCGGCCAATTTTAAATTTTCATTTCATTTTTTTCTTGCTCAGCACAAGTTTCCCGACCTGCTGCCGTGCATTTTATCATGTTGCTATGTGACAAAGGTGTATCAAGAGTGGGTCTACGGTCTATTAGTATATCTCCTGTGTCTTACGGCACACCATGCAGCCAGAACCTGGAGCGGTGCCACGGGTCGGTTATTAACTGCGCGCCGCACTTGGCAGCCCCCGGTGTGACAAATGAAGCTGACGTATTATGAGCAGAGCTCCCTGTACTGCCCAAACGAGATTTTAGCATTTAAAATACAAAAAGAAATGCAGGCCAATGAAAAATAAGTAAATAGCTCACAATGATGTAATGCCGTAATGAATGGACTTGTCAAAATTATACAAAAGTAGATATATCATTTGCAGTGATCGTAACTTTTGTAGCATTTTTGGTGCAGTGTAGTGTTGTTAACGGAATTGGTATAAATAATTTCAATCCTAATGCTTGATTAGCGTAAATAACGTTAATATTAACCTTAATTAACAATTTTGATTGATATTGTCCATACCAATTTCGTTATTGTTAACGGAATTATACTACGCCAACCCTAGTTGGGTTGCTACAAATGCAACAAAAGTTACGATCACTGATCATTTGCGATGTAGTGATACTCAACTTACGTACATTCAGCAAACTATTTCGATCACCGCTTTGGAAGATAATTGTATGAAAATCACGACGAATACTCGTAGTCCCTGCGGACGATTGCTGGCGTACTTAACTTTAGTAACACTGTGTTGACTGATACAGGTTTGCGTGTCTTTATGGAAACAGCAGCACACATAATACTGAACCCACTTAAGTACCGAAAAAAGTAATTAAGCATTTGAATATTAATTACTAAAGATGGGACGCAGGTGCGGTACTTGCGGAAACTTGCGGCATACATATTCATGCTAGGCCCAAGTTGACGAAGTAAAAATGTCCCAGAGTTGGGAAATTGTATTGCAGATTATACAATAAGCTGGCAGGCTTTGGGGTTTATTAAAATGAAGGATTTGGTTGTTATTTTGGGAAATAATTTATTGTGTGTTTAATTACAATAATTGTTGGTAAGTTTCCAAAGTAAGTCATGAAACAAGGTAAAACGGTTCCCTGATAGGAAGGGAACTCATTATGCAGAAATATATTTTTTTCAAAGATCTATCACAAACTTTTAATTTTAGTGTTGACTGTGATCAATTCGGAATTAAATCTTAAAAAAACTTGAAAATTTTGTTGTTTGAAATGTGTGTTTCAAGCATTTTCTTACTAATAAAAACGTCAAAGAGACAGACAATCTTAGCTTAAAAGTTTAATAGACGTTATGAGTAAGACCGGAAAAGGCACCTCAGTTTTAGGATGAAGGTACTTATAGGCCTAAAAAATAAAAGAAGCATACATTTTTTCTGTTGATTTTGTTTAAACTTTTTTTAACTGAAAAACATTTTGCTTAATATTAACTAAGGTATTTGAATATTCTAAACACGTGTGTGATATAATATATATAAATTACAGACAACGGGAAACAACGGGAATCCCTTGATTTACCAACAAACGTTTAATAGAATGCATTGTTTCGCCGAATTTTCATTACATCAAAAAAAAAACTGAAATTTTCATTTCTTTTCAGAGAAAAGGTAAATTGTGTAAAACCCAGGTCGGGATAGGTTTGTTTTATATAAATTCTGAATTGATTAGTTTCTAAAAAAAAATGATTTAGATAAAATGAAAAATCGGCGAAACATTATATTACACCACAATAAACAGCATTAAGACTGAACTACAATCTTTTCAAGTATTAGTAGCTGTACAAATATATTGTGTAGTCATTTTCTTAAAGAACCCCACCGCCATCTATGGGCGAGTAGTAGAAAATATATTCATTAGTTCGCTAACCCTCCGATTTGGTGGCATAGCGCTGCTCGTTGCAGTGATGGATTGGGAATAGTGTTGTATTTTAAACAAGACTTTTAAAATTAATTATTTATTTATTTATCGTACGGCTGATTATATATCTCTACTTCAAAGATGTACACTTTTCAAGTACGCTACCGCGTCTTCGGTTATAGTTTTAAAATCCGCCACTTGCTCGTTGTTTACCTATTGTTTATAAAACAATCTTTCAAATTGTGTACAATTGGTACTAACTTGAAATTTTTGTGTTTGTATAATCGTAAGTTGTCCTTTTCATTTATAAACCAATTACAAAGCCCTATTGATGTCCGACCAATTTTGGTGACAATGCCGTATTAATACCTTATTAAACATACCTATACTTACTTACTTATAAAACGTAAATGTAATTTAGATTTCCAACAGACTTATAACGTTTGAGTCGAATAGCTTGCCTTGTTGAGGCATGCTATATCATTATATTCTCACTACCCACTTAACAAAAAACAAGCTTGAAAAACCTTACAAGCCTAACCAAACCCTTTGCAAACCTTACGTTTTTTATTCCTTTCGTTTTATCCAGGATACCGAATTTTACGCGATATTCGCTCACAAAACGAGCCTTGAGATACTGACATATTATCAGGGATCTCAATTTTTTCCAAGCCCGTTTTAGATAGACCTTGATCTTGTAAATGTATGTTAACATTGCCTTAAGAATTATAGCGTTCTTATTGCGACTTAGTGTAAACAAAATAAAACTGTTCTTTTTTACCCCTTTTTTATTCTACTAATGATATAAATGAGAAAGTTTGGATGTTGTCTCACACAAGTCTTATTGTGATATCTAATTAAGATGTTTTTTTCTGTTTGCTTAACTGTTAAACGTGAAATCAATGTTTCCTACTACTACTCAAGATAGCATTCAAACCTTATTTCATTTATTTGCGATAGACGCTGTTAAAATTGTGAAGTTAAAAACAAACAAATGAACATTTTAAGACAAGGTACGGTTGTCATTTTTTTATGGCCGACTTTTTTAAAACTTTATTTTTAATTGGAATGTTTTACCTTGCATAATAGAGTAGTTTTTTGAAATTATAATAAAGTAGTCCACTTTAAGCCAACTCAAATATTTTTAAGTATGCATGCAGTTTAAAAACCTACTACCAGATGGGCAGATACCTAGTGATCGCACACGTATCAATGGTTGAACCAATTTTGGTACCCACGGAACAGTGAAAACCAGAAATAGTAATTTGTTCATATTTCACCAATATGTTTAGGGCAAAATTACGTTTAAGTTCAATGCATCGGAATCCATAACCGTGTGTCTCCTGATACTTACTTAGACGTTTGTTATTTTCAAGACAGTCCTCGTGCTGCCGTGGTCAATAAATGTCTGGTTGTTACTTTTTTTTCTAATTTTAGAACAAGACGATGGCGATATGGTCGCGTGCGCTTTCAAACTTGTCATGTTGAATTAGATTTTTATTTGACTAATGATGATGATTTAATGTTACAAAATCATTAAGTCGTTAGGATTATGATTTGATAGTAAATGTTTCTTGACATCCTGATTTCTGTTGTAGTTGAATTTTGTGACAATATAATTTTTATTTTGAATGACAGTCCATTTATATTAGTTTAGTTCATGGTGAGAAAAGCGAGACGGTTATTCCATAAACATATTTCATAAATGAATGTGTAGTCATATTTCACGCTTGAAGTTCGTTAAGTATATTTTGGGCAGGCTTTGGTACGAGTCATTATTTTTGCAGTCTACTCAAATTATTTTATTTTTCCTACTCATTTGTTTACATATTACATTCGTCAATTACTTTTTAATATGGGTATTTTAGGGGTAGTAAAACCCGTTCGTTTGGTTATAATCTCAACAACTAGGATTTTACTCAGCAGGTAGACATATCCTTTTTATATGTTGTTACTTATGTCACATTTTCCTTTATTTTTCTAGTAACTGCTCTCAATACCTTATAAAATCATGCATGCATTTTATAACTGTATTCAAGAAAAAAAAAGTTTCCCACACACTAACTACGTATTGCCACTACCTACATACCTGAACAAAGTAACCGCATACGCAATGACAGTTATAAATACGGACTTAATGATATTACTAGAATTAATGCACCTTATTAAAATATCGTAAAAACTGTACACAAATGCGAAATGTTGCAAAAAATCTAGTTACAAAGTTTTATTTGCGGGTGGAAAAAACATTGAACAAAACTAAGCAAGCAAGAATGTTGTGGCGTTGTTTGTTGGTACTGCTGGTGGCGACGCCGGTGCCAAGCAAACGTATGTTTGCAAGCTGGGTCCAGATGTTTTAAAGGGAACGAAGAACATAGACTGGTGCATTTTGCGTTTGAGGCATATCAAGCGCACTTAGACGAATGTATTAACTGTCAATAATAATAATAATATTGTCTCGCTCGCTCGCTTCAGTTTTCTTGAAATGCTGTGCTCTTTGCAAGCGCTGGGAAACTTGCGAAAATCGGTATATTAATAGGTTCTCATCCAACGGATCATTTTTCAATAAATTGCAAAAGGATGTATTTTGGTTCCCGAAATAACTGTCAAACTATCGCTTAGCAAATTATTTAAAAAGCAGTAGCGTTACTATTGGTTGGTTCATTTTACGGGTCTAAGCCCTCAAAATTAGATATTTTCCCTGAAGCCAACGTGACGTATATGCCACCTTGTTCCAATATATTAAAGACTGATGAACAATTCTTTTAACGAATAAAAGTTTTTTTTTCTAATAGTATTAAAAAATATTCGTTTAACTAAGTAGACTGCTTTCTTGAAAGCAAGTAAGCGACATGTTTTTTATTCGACACTTCATTTGTTTAAGTAATTAAACACTCGCCAATGAGATACACAATTAATAGTGGATAAGCATAATAAAACCACTTCGAAACAAAAAAGCAGTCTCGCTGATGAGGCCAAAATGAAACCCAATATCGTTTTCGACAAAATAGAAAAAGTAAACCTTAGTTAGGTTCGCGTGTTTTAGGGCAAATATATTGTATGTGTAGAAATTGTATAAAATGAAGAGATTCCCGACAATACGGCCGTCACTTTCTCGGTGTGTCCCTAACTTTGTCATTATGTTTGCTCCAAACTGCATAGCGATCATGTTCCAATGCCTATGCGCACGAGTCAGTGGAACCGCGTGCGCGCCTTATACATCGAAGATCCGCAGCTTAAACAAATCGTTATGTCATATTACAGGTATGAAGCTCATTCATTTCTTAGTAGCATATTTATAAGACTGAAGTGCTCTGCACGGACAATGTAGGTATGAATATTATTCTAAAATAGGTAGTGAAATTACTGTTACATACTTTAGTATCAGAAATTAGTTAAAGTCAAGGGAAAAAAGACTTAGGGTGGGTTGCACCTAACCGTCTGTCATCCGTCAGCAATGTTCGTTAAAAATGTTAAAATCTGAAAGTAAGATATGGAAAGTTTGTCAAGTTTCTATGGAATGACAGCTACGGCGTCATATTTGACCTTGATCGGTCTGAAATCGTAAGTTGGTAACGTAACTTATTAGTAAAGGCTAATCTCATGTTTTGTTTTGGTTGTGATTGATATGAACTTTGGTAAACAAAAAGATAGAATAGATTACGTGATACTTTTCGTTTCCAAAATCATACGTCAAAGGGACGAAATTAGAAAAGCTTATAAATATGGGACAAAGTCACGGGCAAATACTATATCACTTCAGTACACTATTTTAAATTCTTTTTAACTGACTTCAAAAACGGAGATTTAATTTTCTTTTAGTTTTTGTTTTCTGTTATCATTTAATACTCACGAAGATTTTAAAATGCTATTTAGGTAAGGAGTAAATATATTGCCAGATTAAATCATTCAATTAAATTTTCTATGAAAGATTTCCGCTGTGACACGAAAATGATCATATGATTCTATGGTAAATTTTTGTTACAACGGAACTTTTTCCACTTCTTCAGTTTCCATGGCTAACTACCGACTAACCAGGATAACTGCTGCTACTGGCCAAGTATTTGGTCCTTACCTATTTATGTTACGAACAAGTTTTTATTAAATGTTTTATTTTAAGTGCAGCCTTTGCTATCAGCCATTGAAGAATTCCACCTTCTGGTTCCAGCATGAAATCAAGTCGATGGTACCAAATTATTTTACTATCATCTTCTAAATATATAAACGTAAAAGTCCTGACTGACTCACTCACTTAAATCAACGCCCAGCCCTAACCGTTACACCTAGAAAGCTGATTTTTTCACAACAGGTAGGCTATGTAACGAAAGTACCCACTGAGAAGGGATTTTTGAAAATACCACCCTCTAGGGGGTAAAAAGGGGGTTGAAAATTTGTATAGGGATGGAGTAAAATTTTAAGTGAGAGACTTGAAACTTTGTGTATAGAGTGCTTATTACAATACGAGAGAAGTAATTTTAGAGTTTTGAAAAAACCCACCCCTAAGCGGGTTAACTAGGGGTACAATGTTTGTATGGGGGAAACATTTTTTTTGAACTAGAGACTTCAAACTTTGTAGAAATATTAATTATAAAAATACAAAAAAAACACTTTTAGCGTTTTAGAAAATTCAACAGTTCAAAAAACAAGTCTTTTTTGAAGTAAAAGTGAAAGTGGGTAAAATACCTACATATACAATACTGTTACCTTTTACGCTTAATCCCTGAAGGAATTAAGATGAAATTTTCCGTACAGATCATTTGAGACCCTTGAAAACTATCATAATAGTTTTTATCTCGGAAATCATCCCTTAAGATGGTAGAACTTTGTTTGGGTCGATGATAATTAAGGTGTCTATGATGATATGTCGGCAACAAGTTCTATGCGGACGAAGTCGCGGGCGAAAGCTAGTTTTTTTTTTATGCGTTGGTAAATATCAAATTGATACGTCTAATGGAAGTAAGTGGATTAAAACTTGCAAAATGTGTAACCTAGATATAATAATAGTGGAAGCCCCACAAGCCCAATTTCATAAGAACACCGCAAATCGATGTACAGTTTAGCCGTTTGGCACACGCATACAAAAGGTCAAACCAATTTTTTTGACCCGCAGTTCCTAAAAAAATTTCCCTTAGGGGGGGAGTGCCGAAACATTTTTCTTTTTGTATGGAAAAAAATTTTTTTTTTTCAGAAACCTATCGTGTGTAGTATCATATGAAAGGGCTTTTTGAGGCGATTCTAAAAATATGCCACATCATTACATTTTAGCCATATTTTTATAATTAAAACCAAAATAATTTTCGAAACATACCAAGTTTGGGCTCCTCCAGACACGATATGGCTGATTTTTTTTTAATTCAATATACCACAAATGATACGGGATATCCTCATATCTAACCTCAAAAAAGCAATTTTGAAAATAATTGCACTAAGTATTTTTTTTAATTTTTCAGTATTACCAAGTGACACAGTTCTACTTCAATACCTATTTTACGTGACTTATGGAACTGCACTGCAGATACGGTACATATTAATCATAAAATGATACGTAGTATCCATATATCAAACGGAAAATACCTCTTTAACCCTTTAACTGCGCTTTTTCATCAGTTGGCATAGTTTTGGTTAGTTTTTGTCACAAAATATCAAGGTTGGACTCTTTCAGATACGATATACCCAACTAATTAGGTTAGATATCAAGATATAACGTATCACAAATGATCCGTTATCTCTTGATATCTAACCCCAAGAAAGTAATTTTGAAAATAATTTCATTTAGTTTTTTTTTGTTTTTTTTTATTTATATAATTTTTCAATATCTACTTTTTACTCGAATTGTATTGAACTGTGGTGTTTTGTTTATTATTGGTGTTACCTAAGTGATAATAACGATCATTAACGATAAATTATTTTCTCCTCCATCCCCCCCCGCCCGTCCCTAAAGATCTAAGTTCCGATCGCGAGCTGCATTTAGTTAGCTTCCCGTAGTCGCGGCGTTCGGTCGGTCATAGCGATCGATACGACTATGTACATAATTTTTTTTTTTTTTAAACTATATGAAATTATTTCAAAGTTGCTTCCTTGGGGTTAGATATAAAGATATAACGGATCATTTGTGATACGGTACATATTAATCATAAAATGATACATCGTATCTGCAAGAGTCCAACCTTGATATTTTGTGACAAAAACTAAACAAACCATACCAACTGATGAAAAGGCACAGTTAAAGGGTTAAAGAGGTATGTCCCGTTGGATATATGGATACTACGTATCATTTTATGATTAATATGTACCGTATCTGCAGTACAGAGTGCCTTATGTCACATAAAATAGATATTAAAGTAGAACTGTGTCACTTGGTAACATTGAAAAATTAAAAAAAATACTTAATGCAATTATTTTCAAAATTGCTTTTTTGAGGTTAGATATGAGGATATCTTGTATCATTTGTGGCATATTGAATTTTAAAAAAATCAGTCATATCGTGTCTAGAGGAGCCCAAACTTGGTATGTTTCGAAAATTATTTTTGTTTTAATTAAAAAAATATGGCCAAAATATAATGATGTGGTATATTTTTAGAATCGACTTGAAAAGCCCTTTCATATGATACTACATACGATAGGTTTCTGAAAAATTTTTTTTTTTTCCATACTAAAAGAAAAAGGTTTCGGCACTCCCCCCCTAAGGGAAATTTTTTTAGGAACTGCGGGTCAAAAAAATTTGTTATGCTCTATAGTATGTGTGTGCCAAACGGCTAAACTGTACATCGATTTGCGGTTTTTTTAAGCGTAGGGCTACCACTATTAAGATGGTAGAACTTTGTTTGGGTCGATGATAATTAAGGTGTCTATGATGATATGTCGGCAACAATATCTATGCGGACGAAGTCGCGGGCGAAAGCTAGTTTTTTTTTTTATGCGTAGTTAAATATCAAATTGATACGTCTAATGGAAGTAAGTGGATGAAAACTTGCAAAATGTGTAACCTAGATATAATAAGCATACTCTCAGTTACAGATGAAGTTAAAATCATCATCATCTTCATTACTTTGGCTTGCTCTTGTCGGTGAAGTAACCGCCTCTCTGTCCAGTGCCAGCCTCTTAACTTCCTCCTACGACTCGACATCAACTTTATCCTCTAGATACTTGGCTAAAATATGTGAGCCTACGCCTTCCTCCGCCTCTCTTGTCCTAAATTTTACCTCCTAGGATGGTTAAGAAGAAGCCGTTATGCCGCACCAGGTGGCCCACCATCTTGCCTCTGCTATTTCTGATATATCCTAGCAAACGTCTTATCTCTCCTACTGTACTCAAAACCTCTTAGTTCATTTTTCTTTCCATCCAGCTAATTCTTTCCATCTTTCGCCAACACCACATTTCGAAGACCTCAAGTCGTTCTCTGTCTCTTTGGGTCAGCGTCCACGACTAGCTCGCATATAAAGCAATGCTCCAAATGTAAACTTAAATCAGGCGCTTATTAGCTGTATTTGATATGCGTGCTTTGAAGAGGTCCTATAAGACTTGTAAAATAGGTTTCACACATAATTCATCGTACAAAACAGATAATACGCCCATAATCACCTCACAATCTCCGAGGGTCAATCACTTTCCCGTCGATACCGAACAACATTGATTGAGCCGCCCATAAGCCTTATCACGGTGGCCGGTGGGTATTAGCTTATCTAACACGCTAGGGTCTTATCAGGGGACAAGACTTTACGTCTTATTCATCGGTCACTAAATTACCGTTACTTTTTAGCTTTATAAGTTACGACGTTGATAAACGAAAAAGCATTCTCTAATTTAATAGTACATTACGTAACTAGGGCGATGAAATCGTGAATCCCCCAGATCGCAGGTGTCTGTGGCCCGAACCGAAGGTGAGGGCCATAAATATGCTCTCTGGGGCTTTACGAATTACCACCCGTGTTGAGTACAAAATTTTACGTCTTCACCTGGCCACAATGCGAGTTTGCAGTAGCGCAGCGTGCAGTTAAACTTGCATTATGGCCAAGTGTGACGTAAAATATTAAAAAATAGTGGCCCTGTGAGTTGTAGAATTCGCGAGCTAGCCATTATTTTTTTATTCCGTAAAAGTGACTTAAAAAATACCTACCAGAATTAAATTAACGAGATTCGGTTGAGAATGATAGTTTATATATCCTCTGGTAGTTATTTGCTTATTATTATTTTTAAGTAACATTTTTTTTAATGAATTTATATTTTCAATAAATAAGGTTCTGTTATCATTTTCCTTTATGAATTCTTCATAATCAAAAACCATAGGCTAATAAAAAAAATGGTAACATAAAAGGAATAACAAGCGCTAATTTACATTACTATATGTACAGACTTTTCTAGAAATGGTCAGTTAATAGTTTAGCTGATTTAAATCATGAGCCTTTCCACTTATAACATGTTACATACTTATGTATAAAAGTCAGTGGCAAAGACACGATGAAGAATTAGGCTGGGTTGTTAGTTAAAATCTGAATGTATGGAAATTTTGTCAAATTTCTGTGGGATGACAGCTACCGGCGCAATGTTTATCGTTTTATGGGTAATCGTAAATTGGTGCAACCCGTCCTTTGCCCAAAAATTTTGAATCTGTCTTCAGAAACATGAAAAAAAAAATTTTTTTTGATCCAGTCATAGTTCAAAGTAGAGGTTACTCACAGTCATTTAGTAAATTTGTAGGTAATTTACTATTCAATTACTCAAAATTGTGATAAATGGGGTGGCATTAAGATAAAGGGATTTTTCGTGATCCGTATCACAGTTTAACATACAGGTGTATTGTTGACCGTCTGGCCTTGATATTTTTCTCACATACCTTTTTTCATAAAAGCTGCAATTGTCAGATAACAACTTTTCATCCTAAAAATAATCGAATCAATACCGTGTCGTGTCGTCTAAACGCACGCTCGACGTAAACAAATTACTTGTTGAAATCAACATGTTACGACATGATATCGTCGCGATCTCTAATCATCGTTATCAGATGCCATACATCAATGTAATCGCTGGCTTGTTTTTATTTTTCTAGCCAATAAATTGGCTTCTAAGTCTTTGAAAAGTGACGAAAGGGTCAAAAAATATTCTCCATATATAATACTGTTCAATATAGTTTTCAAGTAGCGATTACCATACTTGTGGCTCCCATTTTTTGAGTAGTATATACATATATATGTACCTAAGTGAGAAAGTGAAAAAAAGTCTATATTACAAATATTTACCACAAAATTGTGTCGATGTCATACATGTAAAAAAATCTTCTCTTACCTCGTAACAAAATTTCAATTTCAAATACAAGAGTTGCTCGAAATATATAAAAAAGATTCTTAGTGCTTCTGTTCCCTTATTTCGTCTGTATACAAATGCATATATATTTCTATGTATTTTATGTGCACCGACTGTGTGTTTATATCCAAAGTTGCCCATAATTTGTCTGCAAGGCCCAAAGGTTGACTGCGTACTTACATTTATCGAGTGCTGAACTAAACAAGTTAAGGGTGTCGTATATGCTCTGACTCTAAAACTCAAGGCTCTGCTTGCGATTATGTTGGGCAATTTAGAGCGATTTGCTCTAGCGATATCATTTCAAGTGACTTCACAAACCTTAAGAATAGTGAAACAGTTAATTATAAGTGTAGGAGCCAATGTCCTAACAATAATGTTTCTTCTCTTTTTTCAGGTAAACTATTCAAGCTGTTTAAAATAACTTGAAAGGCAAGTAAATCAACATTGTTCAGTCCTACTAGGGAGGTTATTTTGCTAAACAAATTGAATTAATGTAGGGAACCTGTTCTACCTCGGCCAGTTTCTTCTTTTCGGATTTTTAGAAAAAAAATGAACAGCTTCAGAATTGTTGAATACAGGAATTTCTAAATTTACATCATTAAACTACATATCGCTGTATGAAATCAAGCAATTCTTTAATTAGTTTTGATAGGATACGCTGACGAAAAATAAAAGGGAAAAGTGTCCATGGTACTTACAACACACCCGATGTTCCATGGACAACAGCCGATGTACCTTGGACGAATGATATTTTTTCCAAAAAAAACACGTCATAATCATCACATATTTATTTTTTCGATATCACAGGCACGTTTGCCGTATGTATATTTCTATAGATTAATCTTATTCACGTAAACTTGAACGTGAACTTGAACCGAAACAACGGCAAAAATATCTGACACGTCCTTATGGCATTAGCCATAGAGTAAGTATGTATGTGTATGTAAAATTAGCTTTCGGAAACACGTAACTAGATATCAATTACCGAGACTAACGCCTTTTCGCAGATCACGTTATTATTTCCTTCGAAATCATTTCAAACTATTTATTTTTGCACGCACGAAACGGTTGACAGCATGGGACACTGACAACTAAATGAAATGACAGATGACATTACCTTGAGCGGTGTTGTGTGTTACTAAGCTTAACTACCACAGTACCTATACAAAATGATGTATCTCCTACACGATCCGACTTACAAGGTAAAGCCCGAACCTTCCGACTGCCCAATGCTCCGCTACCTCCCCTACATATCTTTGACGTCGACTGTTCAATACATTGCAAGTAAATAAATACTCGTATTTCGTGAGTAAATAAATAAATAAAAGTTTTACCATAAAATATTCACTTAAAGAATTTTCCGTCGTATTTTCCGGTAAACATTAAAGAATATCTTCTTTAAACTGAATTTTATTGATCGAAAATTGTAAACCCAATTTAGGTAAGCAGACGAAGAATCAGTGCCTCTTTCATGTAATTAACGGAAACATTTTAACGAACTCTAATAGGCCTACAAACTTCTACTGATGGACTTTTCCCTTATAATACGTAAAATGACATAAGTCACAAGATTTGTATGATTGAGATGCTTTTTTGAAAATAAGTAATTTACATTTTCTTTCAATATTCGTTAATTAGGCGTAAACATTTTGTTAGGTCAAAGTCTCAAAAATATTTGACAAGGTATTGTAAATTATCAATCTGTTTTATACAGAATTAATTAAAACAAACGCACCACGCAAACTTTAACATCCTTTTGCGTGAAGACTTTATAAGGACGTAGGTAGACCCGGGTATGTGGGCGGGGCACATTGCACGTAGAACCGATGGCCGTTGGGGCGGAAAGGTTATCGAGTTGCGACCACGTACCGGAAGGCGCTGCGTGGGTAGGCCCCACAAGATGGACTGATGACCCTGGTAAAGGTCGCGGGAGTCCGCTGGACGCGGGTGGCGCAGGACCGGTCATTGTGGCACTTTTCGGGGGAGGCCTATATCCAGCAGACGTCTTTCGGCTGATATGATGAAAGAAATCTATCTTACAAAAATTAAACAGAATTTGCATTTTTGGCAAGAAAATATCAGTGTGTGCCTACATAATATTCATGTGTAAAGTCAGATGTTTCTTGTAAGTGTTGAAAAAGCCCGGTAAATATAACATTTGCCCGCGATTTATAATATCACTACCTGCCAACGCGGCTTTTCCCACGTATTGCAAAGAATACAAGCAAACCCGCGGGTTAAAATATAAGTACAGCAAGTCCATTCTATACAGCGGTGAACATTTTTAGTAATCGCATCTGTGGTTTCGGAGATTCTCCCCTAAATACAAACTTACAAATCTACGATCTTACAGATCTTTATAATATTTGTACAAAATATTTAGTTAAATACTTACCTACTGTAAAATAAAATTGGAACAAATAAAATGTTCTACAATTCCAAAACACGCTTGTAGCATTCTAAAATTGTCTTTTCCAAAATCAACTTTCAGGTGCGAGATTTTGAAAATAAGTACGCGTGCCCTCAAGAAGGTCGATAGACAAAGAGGGAAATCAACAAAATTAGCGGGAGCCAGGCATTGTTATACCTAAACTGCTTGAAAGAGTATCTATTCCTCTGGGGAGGTATGCTAGTGTTTTCCAAGCGGAAGTGAGTGCGATAACGAGGTGCGCACAGATTATAAGAGAAATAATGCAACAGACTGGAAAGGTAGTTTATTTAATCGTATGGCAAAGGTGTTACGGTGGCGTTGGGTCCCAGTGCATCAGGGTATAGCGGGCAATGAAAGAGCGGATGAGCTGGCTAGGGAGGGAGCGGGAAGAGAGTTGGTTGGCCCAGAACCGGTCCTTCCTTTATTGGCTCAAGTCACAAAACGGGCCACAGAAAGGCTAAAAGAACAAGGTGGAGAAAGAGAATGGAGGGAAGCATCTGGATAAAGACTGAAAAAGATGATGATAGGAGGTATGGATCGCAAAATTACCAGGTATCTGCTGATACTGGGTAACAGCAATCTGAGGTTGAGGGGTATCATAACCGGTCATATCATAATACTCTTAATAGACACTTAAAGATAATATCGACCGTGGTGAACTCTTTCCGATCAAATTGGAGAAATCCTAAGTTTAAGGTATTCTTGTGTATCTCTTACATTTCAAGAATTTTTCAAAGTTAAACCAATGAGCATGTAATGAAAGTGAATTAAGCAAGAAATATTGCAAAGTCCATGAACTCTGCCCCTAGATAGGCGTGATCCCATGATCACGCCTATCTCACGCCTTCGTGATTATGTTAAATGTACCTATGTATTAAATGCTCGCTAAACTCGTCAGACGTCTGTCTGGATGCGTGTCCGGAACTTTTCCCATCCCTAGCCCCCAGACACCTGCACAATGCCGGCAGAGACAAATACGCTCAACTGTGACGCGTGACTCCGTGACATCACAATAGCTCCGTAATCATAGTGTTTGAGCTGATTAATTGAAATGGCTTATTCTTTATTTAACTTGGTAGATGTGAACTTGTTCCTTTGGTTATTTTTTATTCTAGTAATTGAATTTTTGTGTTACTAGTAATTAAACGAGCGATCGAAGTTCTCCGTTTCAGGTTGAGGCAAAATTCTTTCGATGTCCGGTTGTCCAGATGTCCCGCTGTCCGGCTGTTCTCCTCTACTTACAGGTCGCATTTCTCAACCGATTCTCGTGTTTTCTGAGCAGGTTCAATAATTTTACAGTTGTTGTTTGTCAGTTCTGTTTGCCTGAATATTTTTCTTTTAGCTGCACAGTTGGTAGTTTAAGTTTCCGATTTAGCTGAAAGTTGTCATATCTATGATGTTGGACGAAAATTTCATATTAATATCGTGTTGATCTTGTGATGGAGAAGGAAAGTAGCCACAATAACTCCTAAACTACAAATATTCGCGATCTAAAGATACGAGGTAAACACATCGTACAAACAAAAGAGGCAGAAACTCATTAGAAATGCATATATTGGATATACGTATAGTCATCATCCTCCTAGCGTCATTCCCAGTAATGACCCTAACGGAGGCCGGGGTCCGCTTTGACACCTAATCCCAAGGTTTGACACAGGCACTAGTTTTACGAAAGCGACTGCCATTTGACCTTCCAACCCAGAGGGAAAACTAGACCTTATTGGGATTAGACCGGTTTCCTCATGATGTTTTCCTTCACCGAAAAGCTAACGGTAATTATTCCGTACATAAGTTCCGAAAAACTCCACACACAAGCCGGGATTCGAACCCACTCCGAATCGCCGCTTGACAGCCGCATGCCTGAACCACTAGGCTAGGGTAGCCTCTTACCGATTAATTGTTTACTGCTTTTCTCTTTACCCGTCACTTTGACAATTGTGTTTGTTAGGAGATTTATGATGTAAAGGGACAAAACACATTTTAGGTAACAGAAACTTTGTAACCTCTGCCATTATTATCCTTTATTGACCTTCATTTCAAACATACAACGCGAATAAGACAATTAAATTCTCCAAAACAGGCGTAGGGCCACGGACGCTGGTCGTAAAGGAGCGCGGCGTACCGTTATGACTAGTCATAGTCATATAAACGCTGCTTTACAGTAACCGCGCCGCGCGGGTGCCGTCAGCTATACAGCCTGCTCTCAAATTCATGAAACTAAATACAAATAATGTTTCTCTATTGTTTTGACAAAACACGGTGCATAATAAAGGACAGTGTGACATAAAACGTTTCAAAAAGTAGGTAATCACTTGACACATACACACACAGGTTGTAAGTTTATCTATCTCGTTCCACGTCCTTTCCTGTCAATTTCTCAAAGGTTAGCTTACCTGGAAAAGATTTACAGGGATAAGTTCACCTTTGAACTTAGATCTTATGTGGCGTGTATTTTCTTAAACCTGTTATTTTGTACAATAAAGTGCTTAGGTACATACATACATTAGATACATACAAAAATATTTGATTAAAAATAGAAATATCACAATATGGATTGTAAAGTTTCATAAAGCTAAATCACTTAATACTAAAGGCAGGGCCGGTCATTGTGGCGCTCTCTGGGGGAGGCCTATGTCTAGCAGTGGACGTTTTTCGGCTGAAATGATGATGATGAAGCCCGCGAAGGGGGCTCCTTCGATTGTTTTATCCTTCGGGCCGGCAAGTAACCTTACACAACCTAACCCAGTTTCCGAACGTATTTTGCTTTGAGGCTTCCAGCTCGTCTATCATGAGGGTCCATATTGGCTGCCATAAAATTTGTTCTTCTTCTTCTTCTTCAACTTAAGAGCTCTGCTCTTGTCGGTGGAGTAACCGCCATTCAGCTCTACGCTCTGCCACTGCTTTGAGCTCCTGATACGACACTACATTGACCTTCTCCATGACTTTTTTATGTAAATGTCATGTCGTAACAGGTGCCCCAACATATTTCCTCTTCTATTTTCAATCGTCCTTAACAAGGATCTCTTCTCTCCGACTAAATCCAAAACCTCTTCATTCGTTCTTCTTTCCGTCCAACTAATTCCTTCCATCCTTCGCCAACACCACATCTCAAAGGCACTTAATCTTTTTCGGTCTCGCTGGGTAAGTGTCCATGTCTCGCAGCTATACAACGCTATGCTCCAGATAAATGACTTTATTAAACGTTTCCTTACGCTTCTTATCCTATTTTATTTCATACAAACGTATTGTAGTCATAATGATCGCTAGTCCTTTTTTTTGCCCTAATTTAGCTGAACCAAGAAAGGAAGGACCGGTTCTGGGCAAACAAACTTCCTTCCCACTCCCTCCCTAGCCAGCTCATCCGCTCTTTCTTTGCCCGCTATACCCTGATGCACTGGCACCCAACGCCACCGTAACACCTGCGTTTTCTCCTATCCTATTAAGCTCTTTCTTACATTATTTCACTAAGGCGGATGTTACCGTTGCCTTTTTTAGTGACTTCAATGTAGCCTAGCTGACTGTCTGTACTAGCCTTCCTTTAAACTTTTGAAGGCCAAAATAATGTATGCCACACGATTAAATAAACTACCTTTCCATTCTGTTGCATTATTTCTATTATAATCTGTGCGCACCTCGTTATCGCCAGAACCGATTTTTTTGTAATTTACTTAGCGAAAGCGTTTATTAATTAGGAAAAACAAAATTAGGAGTTGAAGTATGTAGTGTCGTGTGTATCCTTAGTTATTATATTAGGACTAACAAAATTATTGTGCATGTCCGTTATGAAGATAACTATAATGAATTACAAAATTATGACTTCAAGTAAGTTCTTAGTAATTAAATTATGAAGAACAATTTTAGGACAACCGATAATTATGACTTCCGATGATAGTTACAGAAGTGTAAAATATTATTATGAATATGAAAAATACTTCGTTCATTTATTCACCCAACCGCCTCAAATAATCTTAATCGGCGCATACATATGTGTGATGTGGTTAATGCGGTCGATAAAATTCTACCTACTTTAGGCATGATAGATTTTGACAATTATGTCCTGGGGTCCTTTGAGGGCTGTAAGTGCCACAAATGCTATAACATTTGAGAAAAGCAGTTGAATTCATGGAAAATCTTCTGATTTTATTTGTTTATACAGTGTTAAGTTTACGCACAAAGTAAAGTACCACCAAACCAAGGTATTATTTTTGCGTCCAGAATAAACATCAGCCTGTGCATAATAAGGCTGTCGGCTCGCTATAAAGGGACGCGCTCGACTACTAACACTTATGCAGGATTTGTAATGAGGAAACGACAGATTCACAACTGCTGCCCCTTGCCAAGGCAGGGGCCGGACCACAGATATAGGAAATAAGAAGATCGGACATGTCGGGCGATTTGTATTGAATATGCCTGTCGCAAGTTCGTGAACCCACACACATAAAGCACCAGTAAGTGTAAAGACGAAGCACGCACACACACACCTACAGCACACCCAATTGTAAATCGACTCTCCTATTGCAAATGACACGCGCATAATTTCTATGTCTGTGTTCATGCAAACGAGCAGCAAGTCTTGTCATCGCGCACGCACACAACTATCCAAGCGGCGCACATCGCTGCTGCACTATGAGAAAAGTTCTCATTGAGGGAATCGTTATGTACCTCGTGCATTGCGGCGCAAACACTGAGCTTTGCAATAATGTTACTTGTACAGCAGCAATGTACAATGAAACATATTGAAAGACAAGCAAGTGCAAGCTGACATGGATACAAGTCGGAATATTACGTTGTCTTCGTGGTTTTATTCGAAATAAATGGTATTTATAGTATTTACCTGTGAAAAGTGATCCCATTGTTGTGGAAATTAATCAAATCACTGCGATGTTTGCAGGTAATTATTGCACAACGCGGCATTTAGGAAAAAAACGGAACTTTCTAGGTGAACAGCGCGTGTGCACACTCGGTAACAACGGACGGTGAACTGGCGGCTGAGTATGTCCAAAGAGCAAACATGTGCGACACAGCCGCCGGCGGCTTGTCCACTCTCTAGTACTCGTATTATATGCTCTGAGGGAGGGACTTACGGAGCAACAAGCATTCTAAAATTGTGTTCAGTGCTGTATCAGTAAGCTGTAGCTGTCAGTGTAAACTGTCTGTCAAGTCAGTACAGATTCTTTACTGCGCGCCTAAATACATGCAAATGCTTTCAATAGGCTTGTGTGGAATTTCTTTTCATGATGCCATGCCGAAGTTTTTGGAGAGGGACAAATATAGATATGGGAGCAACTACACTTAAATAACAAAAATACCCAAAAAATTGAGTCAAAGACGGACCTCGCCGGTGGAAGTCGAAACGATTTATACAAATTGACATAGACGTTTGCTATTTGGACTAACTGTTGTATGGTAAATCAAGTAAATTACTGTTTTGTTCGCGAAAACTGCCTTTAGTTCCCTAGTTGGTTTAAAATTTTCTTTCTATAAAAACGTAAGGAATCCATAAGTAGCTTTAAATTCACTCTTGCGCGATAAAAATGCTAAAAAAGTCCATAATTATATACCTAATCCATTTACGATTTTCATAATATTTAGTTATTAATACTTAATTCCAATAATTTGATGATTTAATGTCCATTTAGCAACACTGAACCTACTACGACTACCATATTAAAATGAGGGATGTCTGCTTCCCACGGGATGAACGGAAGAAGAGCGGTGCAGTACTCATGTACCGCACCGCTTCCACGCAATAAATTACCTAATACCGCAAAACTAGCCTACTGTGCAAATGTTACGCACACAGTTAGTACTGACAAGTAAGGAAATCTGTGCGACAACAGTAATTTTTCGCTAAAGTACAAAATACCGAGTGCCGAAACTACCATGATAACGTATTTACATATCAGCGATACTTCTGAACCATGAAATAGTTAGGCTGAACATGGATCAAAAATTTATTAAATTTATTAAGGGAAATCCTATAAATATTAGCCATTTTAGCAAAATTTTACCAATATGGGCGTAAATATCGCACTGACTTGTGTGAATTTATAACGAAAAGCGACAATGTGATTACAAAAAGGCAAATAAAACTTAAAAGATAATTGAGAGCGATTTAAAAGAGCGGGCTGCTCATGATTATGATGGGCCTGGAAAGTTAGGATACAAAAGTATAGGTAAATAAAATATTTTAGTGTCAAATTATTATATACCTAGTATCTATATTTAACGAATTTCGCCACAACTTTTCACAAGTTGACGGAGTCACCAATTAAGCAGGGTTCGTTTATAAAGATAATTTATTTGTCTAAACATGAGTAAAAATACATACAGCTGTCATTGTCAAAATAATGTCCTTCATGTACTATGGATATGAGTTGACGAAACTCTTACAGATTTATAATAATGTAAGTATGTCGTTCTCTCAATACTGAGGATCGTGACAGATGACCAGACTCCTCCATAGGTTCCTATTACCCGTTTAATCTACAGAAAAGACAAGGAAAGTAAACAAATGTTGACTTCAAATTATTTAACGTTTCACATGTTGGAGTCACCAACTAAGCAGCCCCCCAATAGGCATGATGTCTCATGTTCAAATTGATAACGTAGTATTGCTAAATGGATAGTGAACTATCAAATTATCGTAATAATACATTATAAAATATAATTAAAATCGTAAAAAGATATGAACCTTGAAAGTTAAGAAAAAGTATGCATTTTTTTATTGTCCAAGAGTAAATTTAAAGTTACCAATAGAATCCTTCCGCTTTTATAGAAACAAAATTGTACGACAACTAGGTATGTACTTAAACGCAATATTTCACGACTGAAACAACAATTTACCTGATTTACCATACAACAATACATGTACTTTGTACTAACAAATATTATTGTGACGTCATAATTATCTGTCTATCAGTATGAAGCGTTTTGCGCTGCCGCCAGCGAGGTCAATATTTTTCTAATTTTTTTGGGTATTTATGGTCCCATACAAACATTTGTTCCTCTTCAAAAACTGGTTCGAATGACATCATAAAAAAACACAGTCATCATCCCTATTCTATAATTTGTTTTAAGCTCACCTCAACTCTCACCCTCAACTATATCTTGACACCGCGATGCGTAGTAACTAGCATAGGCAGAGGTCTAGTTTCGTTGCGGGTGACCGGCGGGGTGAGCCGCATTAGCGCGTAGCGAATAGCCCAGGGCTAGTTTATATACTGTGGATACGACGATATTACACGGCGACAACGACGGGACATCATCATCTGTCGTTCCCTCAATGCTGACAATCATGACAGATGACCAGACTCCTCTATAAGCTCCTATCACCCATTTTATGTATGGCCTGCCCTCCTATTCTGTAACATATTTAAGCTCACCTCAACGCTCACCCACAAATATATCTTGACACCGCGACGCATAGTAACTAGCGCAGGTAGAGGTCTAGTTTCGTGACGGGTGACCGGCGGGGTGAGCCGCTTTAGCGCGTAGCGAATAACACCACTGTAGATGTCGTTGCAAGGGTGCAGTGATTCGTGTGCTCCTTCAAGCGTATCGGATAATTACCTAAATTCGTAGAACATATCCACAGTATACATCATTTTATATATTTGTATGTATGCGAGCATACATAATTGAACCTAACAGGATTTGAACCCGGCACGACTAGCTTCTAGTTTTGTAGGCAAAGTCACTAGGTACCAAGTAGGCTTAGCGATTGATGCTGCTAAAATCATTTTGTAAAATGGGTGTGTTCGTGAAAGCGAATAAATACAGATTCCAAAAACTAGGACAAAATAAGTCAGTTTACCTAGTTCCTCCGATGTTATTTAACATATGATAAGAAGAGACGCTATGTACATTAATCTTTTTCCTTCTTACCGTAGCAGTGTGGCCTACGAAGCCCGGTCTTTTCGGAAAATTACTCCACTTCGCACGGTCTTCGGCTTTTGATGTGAGACTAACTCAAAACTTCGACTTCAGAATTTTTTGTTAGTTTAAAGCCAGAGTTTCACGTTACGGGACTAATGAATTATTTAAAAAGTGTCCTTAACTTGTGCAACCCATAGCTTGAAGTGTGAAAAGCATAAAATCTGCAGTGCGTGGACCGGCCATAAACAATGCAACAGCTGGCATGGATGTGGCAAAAAGTTGCAACCAGCGGAGCTGCGAACATAGGATGCGGCACGCAAGAGTTACCATTAAAAGTAAAAAAAAAACAGCCAAGTGCAAGTCAGACTCGCGAACAGAGGGTCCCGTACAAAAAATACGGTTTTCGCAATATTTCCTCTATCTGTGCTATAAGACGTTGCTTCGTTCGTACCAAATTTTAAGATTCTGAGTTCACGGGAAGTACCCTGTAGGTTTTGATTCCCTTAAGAGTTTCAAAAACTTGCGGCTAACAGCTGTATCTTTTGATTGCGTTGGCTTAGAAGTTTGATTTTTTTACAGCTCGAAGGGACAGTAGACCTAAGTTTTTGGTATTAAATTTTAGCTTGATATCCACGCGTTCCTGAGAAAAAGGGTCTTGACAGACGGACGGACGGACGGACAAATCCTATAGGGATTCCGTTTTTTCCTTTTGAGGTACGGAACCCTAAAACTGTGGCGAAGCATATGTTAGTGTTGCACACCGACTGTTTCGTTCGTTATCGAACGAGCGAGCGAAGCGAGGGAAGTTCTATGCTTCAGCTTGGACCGAAAATCGTTTGTCTGTCCGGTGCCCGGTGTCTGCCCCCCGTTCTTTTTACAGGTCGCATTTCTCAACCGATTCTCGGGAAATTTTGTGAGCAGGTTCGTTAATCCATACTAATATTATAAATGCGAAAGTGTGTCTGTCTGTCTGTCTGTCTGTTACCTCTTCACGCTTATACCGCTGAACCGATTTAGGTGAAATTTGGCATAGAGATAGTTTGAGTCCCGGGAAGGGCATAGGATAGTTTTTATCCTCGAAATCATCCCTTAAGGGGGTAAAATGGGGGGTAAAGTTTGTATGGCTGCGATGTAAACCAGTTCCACGCGGACGGAGTCGCGGGTAGAAGCTAGTTAACTATATATGTAGAATTTTACTATCGTCACTTTTTCGATATTCTTTTTTTTTAACTCTCGGGCTCGTGAAATTTCACCTCACAGTGCCACTAGTATAAAGTTTACATGCCGCTTCATACACACACGCTATAGCACATGTTTTCAAATCGAGACGCTAAAAACGCATCACAGCGTTAACGCGTCATCATTATCATTACCGGCCTGTACGCGTCTCATTGCTAAGCACAAGCCTACCGCCACTCACTTGCTTCTGGCAACCCTAGTTGTCAATTTCGCACATTCCCAAAACAGATAGTTGCCTCATGTTAAAATTGATAAATAAGTGTTGCTGAATGGATAGTGAAATCACTTTCATCTGTGTTTGATCAGGATCCTACCCAAATTTTTAGTCACCTTTTTTAATTTTTTTAAGACATAATTTATTTGCTCTAATGCGGCGCTACCGAGGCTTGAAGCCACTATTTAGTCAACCCGTTATTCAATTCTATTAATTTGTTTCGAACAAAGTCCATCATAAATATTAGAATAAGTATAATCAAAGTCATAAAAATATGAAAATTAGGTAAATACTTTTGCATTTTTTTATTGTTCTATAGTATATTTTACGCTACCAATAGAATCCGTATGCTTTTATAGAAACAAAATTGTGTGACGAATATGGATTCGCGACCGAAAAAGAAATTTACTTGATTTTCCATACAATGGTTAGTACAAATAGCAAAATGTGACGTCATTCTTCATAAGTCAATTAGTATGAAGCGTTTCGGTTGCCGCCAGCGAAATCCGTCTTTGTTTTTTTTAGGTACCTATTTATTTTCCAAAAGCTGCAAACGCACAGAGAGCGGTGGCGGGGCGCCGCGGCGCGGTGCGGAGGCGGTACCGGTTGTAATGTTCGAGCTAATACGAAAGGGTCCGCACAGAAAACCGCGCCGCGCCGCACCGCTCTGTGCGCACAGACCGGCGCGATTTCATTTTAGCTCGTACATTACAACCGGTACCGCCTCCGCACCGCGCCGCGCCGCCCCGCCACCGCTCTCTGTGCGTTTGTAGCTTTAATTGGAGTTGCTGTAGTTGTTCCCATATAAACAATTGTTTCTCTCCAAAACTGGTTCGAATGGCATCGTAAAAAAATCTAAGGTCACAAGCCTATTGTGACAGCTGTAACGTAGTTGCCAAGTAAAGTATACTTTGATGTTTAAAAGCAATATAATTATGCTACCATTTTGAAATCCGAAATCAAGTCACTATTTTCATCATTGACTTGCCCTCGGTGGCATAGGTGCGACATGGGGATTTCACTTATACGTATCTATAATAAGGTTTAGTTCAGGTCAATCCTTTACCAGATGACGTGAAAACGCAGTGTTGGCCAGTTTAAGTGACTGTGGAATCTCTAGGGGTGTCACAAGATCCGCAATTTATTGGCCAACCTATTATTTATAATGTGCATCCAGAAGGCAGTGCTCACGTTTCACCCGATACTCGCTCGTACGAGAATGTACAAAACATTTTCACAGCCCTATATGAGGTGTAATTGTTATATTTTTGTTAATTTTCGTTCGTTGTATTTATTAATTTTTCGTTTATCAAGGTAAATGTATTTTGATATATCTGACGATGTTTATTTGACGTTAATTGTTATGTTTTTGTTAATTTTCGTTCGTTGTAGTTATTTATTTTTCGTTTATCAATTATATTTTGTTATATCTGACGATGTTTATGTGACATTAACTAAGTGATTTATTTACTTTGCATAATCATTAATTAACTGTGACTATATTTACAATACATTTGAATCATACGTTACTTGGCATTTTATTACCATTCATATTTTATTAGACGATCATAATATTAATCCATATAGATTAACCTAGCTTGAATTTGTATTGTAATTGTAAATTGTGATATAAAGAAATCGAAATCTTAACTCAAATGGAGCTCAGGGATCACAACACCAAATAGTAACTACAATTACACTCCTATGTTGTATTTTTAATAAGCTCTGCTATTTTCTTCTTAAAAAAATAACAACGTTTTTTTGAAGAGAAGGTTAAGAATTGATGCCTGTAGACTCTACAGCTGTCCTGCTGTTATGCTGGTAACAGCAGGACAGCGGGACATCCGGACATACGAAAGAATTAATGGCCCAAACTGAAACAGGGAACATCATCATCGTATCAATTTAAACACAAAATCAAAGTACTAGCAGCAGTAGCAACGCAGTGATGACTAGCCCGCTCAAACACTATAGTTAACTCTAAATTCAAATTCATGACGCAATCTTATCCAGCCATTATCAAGCCTAAGGTTATCACCGGTCTCGTTTTACATACTTTATTGAGACAAACGGCTGTCAAACCAGCCAGCGTAGAAACGTCATAACCGCCTGTAAACCAATGTGTTGTTAAGTCTCCTTTGTTCGGCGAGCAGTATAACGAGTGGTTTAATTGCCCATAAAAGCGACGTACACGCAACTCCATGTAAAAAGTAGTTGAGATGAAATAATGCGTGTAATGTTCCAGTAGTTACTAAAATACAGATTGTAATAGTTATCTTATCTTATCTAGATGAGGGCCCTTTCGGATGCACTTCGACCCAGTGGGATCTTTTGTGCATTTGCCCTCTCCTTATGTCTACTCCCAACTTCGCTCCATCATTTCCACATAGCGGATGATGCAGCTCAGCGGAAGTACCTTGAATTCCTTTGGTTGCGGATAACCGTTACCGAAGTAATTCATTCTTTGTCTGGCCAGGGCATGACATTCACACAATAAGTGTTCCATAGTCTCATCCTCCTCGCCACACATTCTACAGTCTAAACTGTCCGATAGTCCCATCTTGGCCAAGAGATCCTTGACCCCGAAGTGACCTGTGAACACCCCAGATATGATTCTGAGCTGCTTCCTACTGGATTTCCAGAATTTGTTAGTCCAGCCCGAGTCCACTCCTTCTATGAAGAGCTTAGAGTGCCTTAAGCCCGCCTCATTCCTCCACTCGTGTTGGTGTTTGGTTTTGGCGTGGGCTTTAAAGGCCGAAGTTATGGTTCCCTGCGAGAGTCCCACACATGGTTCTGGACCTACAAAGTGATTTGTAGACCCCCCTCTTGCAAGCTCATCCGCTCTTTCGTTGCCGATGAAGCCCTCGTGCCCTGGTATCCAAACTAGTTGCACCTTATTATGCTTTCCAAGCTTGTTCAGTGCCTGGACGCCGTTATAGACTAGTCTAGATTCCACTTTCGGCGCCGTAAGTGCTTTAAGGGCCGCTTGACTGTCACTGAGTATATAGATGGTCTGCCCTCTGGTTTGCCTGTCTATATTCTCCTGTGCACAGGCAATTATAGCGTATGTCTCCGCCTGGAAGACGGTTGCCAAACTACCCATGCTTACACTACTACTGTAGTCATTGGCATAAATGCCTGCTCCCGTACCGGATCCCATTTTTGATCCGTCCGTGTACCATATACTGTCTTCGATACCAGACCTAGGCGGTTCTAGACCTTCGGCCCATTCAGCCCTGGATGGAACTTTTGTTGTGTAGTTCCTATGGAATACAAACTTGGGTAGCATTTTGTCACTTCCCATGCTTGTTATTCTGTCTAAGAAACCATCAGTCTCCATGTTTGTGTGTTTAGTCTTTGGTTTGTTGTCGCTCCACAGTCCAAGAGTTCTTAATCTGTAGAGCGATTTCCGCGCCTCTGACTTAATCACCAAGTGAAGTGGCGGTAGGTCCAGTAGGACTTCTAGCGCCGCTGTAGGCGTGGTACGAAACGCCCCTGTTATAGCCATGCAAGCCGATCTCTGCACCTTCATCAGAGCCTCTCTGCATGTGCTCATTAAAGTCCTTGGCCACCATACCAGGCTGCCGTACAATAATATGGGCCTCACCATCATAGTGTAGATCCACTTAAGTACCTTTGGGTTCAATCCCCATGTTTTGCCATACGCTGATCTACACATTCCAAATACCCTCAGTGCCTTTGTGATGGTTAGATCTGTATGCTTCTTCCAATTCAGTTCCTTATCCAGTGTAAAACCTAGATATTTCACATCATCGGACAGTTCTAGTACCCTCCCGTACAGTTTTAACTGCTGTACGCCTGGAAGGGTCCTTTTCCTAGTAAAGGGTATTACCACAGTTTTGCCTGGATTAATGGATAGTTGGTGCAGGTCGCACCATTTCTCCACTATCCGCAGTGCCTTGTTCATGATTTCTGATACCGTGCCTGGGAACTTCCCATTAACCAGTATCACTAGATCATCAGCATATCCCACCGTGTGGATGGGACCCTTATTGAGTTCTACCAGGAGTGAGTTCACCACCAGACTCCAGAGAGTTGGTGAGAGTACCCCCCCCTGTGGACATCCCTTTGTGGCCGTGGCCATTATCTCATCCCCTAAGAGAGATGACTTTATTAGTCTGCCATTTAGCATATTGCCTATCCATTTACATAGGGTGGGCTCTACACCATGTTTTGCAGCTGCTTCGCTGATAGCTTTATACGTGGTACGATCGAACGCTCCCTCCACGTCCAAGAAAGCTGCCAGACATAGTTCCTTATTCTCTATAGCCTGTTCAGCCCTGGTTGTTACCAGGTGAAGTGCGGTTTCCGTTGACTTCCCTGGCTGGTATGCACATTGTAGTTCGTGCAGCGGATGTCTCCTTAATGGGCCATCCCTTATGTGTCTATCTACCAATTTCTCCAGTGTTTTGAGGAAAAACGACGATAAACTTATCGGCCTATACGATTTGGCTTCACTGTAATCCGCCTTACCCGGTTTGGGCAGATAGGTTACTTTTACCATCCTCCACACCCGTGGCACGTGTGCGAAGGCCAAGCACGCCCTGTACAATCTGCTAAGATGCGGGATTAGTACATTTGCTGATAGCAGACCGTAAGGGAAGGGGGAGCCGAACCATGAAATCTTATATTTTAGTATTCGTCTGTCTTTCAGTCAAGGCTCTTCACTTGGAGCTAGTAACGAGTCTTACCACGGAGTCCTTTTTTGCTGCTCTTCACCGTTTCATGAGTCGTCGGGGCAGGCCTCAAACTCTGTACTCCGACAACGGAACTTCATTTGTTGGGGCGTCAAACGAACTCAGTAGGTTCCTAAAAAATAACCACGACATGTTGCAGTCAGGTATGGCAGAAAAAAGCATTAACTTTAAATTCAGCCCAGCATATTCTCCACACTTCGGCGGGCTCTGGGAAGCCGCTGTAAAATCGACGAAACATCATCTCAAACGTATTCTCTCTCTTACACACCTAACGTATGAAGAGATGAACACATGCTTGATACAGATAGAAGGTATTCTTAATTCCAGACCCATTACACCTCTATCGACTGATCCTTCTGATCTGACTTACCTAGCACCTTCTCACTTCCTTATTGGACGCTCGCTTCTGTCAGTGCCCCAGGAATCTCTGATTGAAGCAAACATCTCACGACTTGAGAGGTTCCAAAGAGTTGAAAAACTTAAGCAACATTTCTGGAGCCGCTTCTCTAATGAGTATGTTACTCTCCTCCAGCAGAAAACCAAGTGGCAAACCTCATCGGACCAGCTGCAGACCGGCACACTAGTCCTGGTCAAAGATCGCGGGCTACCTCCTCTACTATGGCTGCTGGGTCGCGTCACGAAGATCTACCCGGGCACGGACAACGTCACAAGAGTCGCCGACATAATGACGAAGAAGGGCATCATCCGACGCGCGTTCAACAACTTGTGTCCTCTTCCCTCTTCTTAAAATTTGTTTTTAATTATTTTAATTTTTTATTGTATTGAGTCTCTCAACGCCGGGGAGTATGTTGCGAACGCAACCGTTTTTAGTATTGTATACCTACTTAAACATTATTTCTTATGCAGTAGCAAAACGCGCCCGTCGGGCACGGTTAGCATGAGAGGGGCTTTTGAAAGCACCAATAGAAGCGCTACACATATTCAAAGTTATCCCCACCTAAATTCGTTAACTCAATCATCAAATCTTGCTAGTCACTTTACTTTCATATACGATACCACATATAACACCACTTCTTTACATCTGTCTTTCGGTCAAACTACCTTTGTATCAACCAGAGCCTTTTGGGAAATTATAATACAGTCAACTTTTCATCGAAGTTTTATTTAAAAGTCGTCGAGCTACATTCATCACCGGCATCGGCGCTAACAAGCGCCTTCTTGTAGTAGAATGGGGTAGATGCATGTCCGTGAAGTTAGCGTAACAAGTTCCAGCAGATCAAGTTTTTGTTGGAGTTCTATTCGCATCCAACATAGTTCTATAGTTCCTGATACTTTTTAGGAATAGTTCTGGCCGCACACCAAAAAAAATTGGTACTATGGTTTTCAACCAAATGATATGCTAACTTCGCGTAGCATATCACTTTCTTCTGAATGGGCTAATAATTAGTATTCTGTCTTTATACAAGGTTCACAATAGTTCCTGATACTTCTTATACATAGTTCTAGCAAAAAAAAATTTTTTTTTTCTTTAATTAATTTACCCAATGATATGCTAACTTCGCATGTGATATGATGATAGTTTTTGAAGAGTTCTAGGCGTATTTAAGGTCTCGATTAATAGCTCTAGCCCTGTAGAGTACAGAACTCCGGAGTAACAACCTAAAGTGTCACAGCTAACCTTTTTTTTTTTGATTTTGTCATTGTACTATAAGATGATGAACTATTTTCAAATGACCGTAGCTCGTTTGCAGACAAAAAATAAAGCTATACCATTACAGAATATCGAATTCAACATCCTCTAGCCTGTTACAATCGTTATTTAGCTAAGAAAATAAATTGTATCTTTGTAGAGTTCAAACAGATGATATGCTAACTTCACATGTGATATGCTGATAGTTTTGGATGAGTTCTAGGCTTGTTTTTGACTTTAAATGACATGTCTAGCTGTGTTGAAAATAGAACTCTAGAGTTCCAGGCTCTACTGTCATCCTAAAATTATAAAAAAAAAAATGCCGATTTTGACTATTTAGGGCTATAGTATAATGATATTTTCGAGCGTTCCTTGCTTGCCCGCGGGTTTAAAATGGTAAAGCTTTATTGATGTACGATAGAGAACACTACATCGCTAGACTGTCACTATTTTTATTCAAGCAGAAAATAATTAACATTTTGTTAAACTCATACAGATGATACATTAACTTCACATGTGACATGCAGATAGTTTTTGAGGAGTTCGAGGTCTATATTGATATTGTGTTGACAGCTCTATTACTACCTAATAGAAAATATAGGAGTTCTGGCCTCTACAATGACTGTAAAGGCAGAAAAAAATATGGTTACAAAGAAGAGTTCGTCATTTTGAGTTTTCTTAACAAACAGGTGTGATATGCTGATATTTTGGAAAGAGTTCTAGTTCTATGTCGGGATTATTTTGATAGCTAAATTAACGATCTTTCAAAATAAAGGAGTTCCGGGCTCTACGACATCAGTGCAGGTAGAAAAAGGGTACCTAGTAAGCTTCCACCCGAAATTGAAGTAAGTCTCCAATCAGGTGTGCTATGCTGATATTTTTCGAGCAGTTCCAGGTCTCAATCAAGACTTATCTTATAGCTCTGATAATGGTCTGTACAGAACTCAGGAGCTGTCGGCTATATGGAGTATTATACCATACAATTTTTTTTTACTAAGTATAGGTCGAAAATTTGAGTTTTATAACAATCAGGTATGATATGCTGATATTTTTAGAAGAGTTCTAGGTCTATGTTAGTATTATTTTGATAGCCCTACTAATGCCCCTTTTAAAACAAAAGAGTTCCGGGCTCTACGAAATCAGTGCAGGAAGAAAAAGGGTATCTAGTAAGCTTCCATTCGAAATTGAAGTAAGTCTCCAATCAGGTGTGCTATGCTGATATTTTTCGAGCAGTTATGGGTCTCAATCAAGACTTATCTTATAGCTCTGATAATGGTCTGTACAGAACTTAAGAGTTCTCGGCTATATGGAGTATAATAGCGTACAAGTAATTTTTTTACTAAGTATAGGTCGATAATTTGAAATTTATAACAATCAGGTGTGATATGCTGATATTTTTAGAAGAGTTCTAAGTCTTTGTTAGTATTATTTTGATAGCTCTATTAATGCCCCTTTTAAAACAAAAGAGTTCCGGGCTCTACGAAATCAGTGCAGGAAGAAAAAGGGTACCTAGTAAGCTTCCACCCGAAATTGAAGTAAGTCTCCAATCAGGTGTGCTATGCTGATATTTTTCGAGCAGTTCTAGGTCTCAATCAAGACTTATCCTATACCTCTGATAATGGTCTGTACAGAACTCAGGAGTTCTCGGCTATATGGAGTATTATAGCGTATAAGTAATTTTTTTACTAAGTATAGGTCGAAAATTTAAAATTTATAACAATCAGGTGTGATATGCTGACATTTTTAAAAGAGTTATAGGTGTATGTAAGTATTATTTTGATAGCTCTATTAATGCCTCTTTTAAAACTAAAGAGTTCCGGGCTCTACGAAATCAGTGCAGGAAGAAAAAGGGTACCTAGTAAACTTCCACCCGAAATTGAAGTAAGTCTCCAATCAGGTGTGCTATGCTGATATTTTTCGAGCAGTTCCACGTCTCAATCAAGACTTATCGTATAGCTTTGATAATAGTCTGTACAGAACTCAGGATTTCTCGGCTATATGGAGTATAATAGCGTACAAGTAATTTTTTTACTAAGTATAGGTCGAAAATTTGAAATTTATAACAATCAGGTGTGATATGCTAGTATTTTTAGAAGAGTTCTAGGTCTATGTTAGTATTAATTTGATAGCTCTATAAATGCCCCTTTTAAAACAAAAGAGTTCCGGGCTCTACGAAATCAGTGCAGCAAGAAAAAGGGTATCTAGTAAACTTCCACCCGAAATTGAAGTAAGTCTCCAATCAGGTGTGCTATGCTGATATTTTTCGAACAGTTTTAGGTCTCAATCAAGACTTATCTTATAGCTCTGATAATGATCTGTACAGAACTCAGGAGTTCTCGGCTATATGGAGTATTATAGCGTATAAGTAATGTTTTTACTAAGTATAGGTCGAAAATTTGAAATTTATAACAATCAGGTGTGATATGCTGATATTTTTAGAAAAGTTCTATCTATGTTAGTATTCTTTTGATAGCTCTATTAATGCCCCTTTTAAAACAAAAGAGTTCCGGGCTCTACGAAATCATTGCAGGAAGAAAAAGGATATCTAGTAAGCTTCCATTCGAAATTGAAGTAAGTCTCCAATCAGGTGTGCTATGCTGATATTTTTCGAGCAGTTCCAGGTCTCAATCAAGACTTATCTTATAGCTTTGATAATGGTCTGTACAGAACTCTGGAGTTATCGGCTATATGGAGTATAATAGCGTACAAGTAATTTTTTTACTAAGCATAGGTCGAAAATTTGAAATTTATAACAATCAGGTGTGATATGCTGATATTTTTAGAAGAGTTCTAGGTCTATGTTAGTATTATTTTGATAGCTCTATTATTGCCCCTTTTAAAACAAAAGAGTTCCGGGCTCTACGAAATCAGTGCAGCAAGAAAAAGGGTATCTAGTAAGCTTCCATTCGAAATTGAAGTAAGTCTCCAATCAGGTGTGCTATGCTGATATTTTTCTAGCAGTTCCAGGTCTCAATCAAGACTTATCGTATAGCTCTGATAATGGTCTGTACAGAACTCAGGATTTCTCGGCTATATGGAGTATAATAGCGTACAAGTAATTTTTTTACTAAGTATAGGTCGAAAATTTGAAATTTATAACAATCAGGTGTGATATGCTGATATTTTTAGAAGAGTTCTAGGTCTATGTTAGTATTATTTTGATAGCTCTATTATTGCCCCTTTTAAAACAAAAGAGTTCCGGGCTCTACGAAATCAGTGCAGCAAGAAAAAGGGTATCTAGTAAGCTTCCATTCGAAATTGAAGTAAGTCTCCAATCAGGTGTGCTATGCTGAAATTTTTCGAGCAGTTCCAGGTCTCAATCAAGACTAATCGTATAGCTCTGATAATGGTCTGTACAGAACTCAGGATTTCTCGGCTATATGGAGTATAATAGCGTACAAGTAATTTTTTTACTAAGTATAGGTCGAAAATTTGAAATTTATAACAATCAGGTGTGATATGCTGATATTTTTAGAAGAGTTCTAGGTCTATGTTAGTATTATTTTGATAGCTCTATTAATGCCCCTTTTAAAACAAAAGAGTTCCGGGCTCTACGAAATCAGTGCAGCAAGAAAAAGGGTATCTAGTAAGCTTCCATTCGAAATTGAAGTAAGTCTCCAATCAGGTGTGCTATGCTGAAATTTTTCGAGCAGTTCCAGGTCTCAATCAAGACTTATCGTATAGCTCTGATAATGGTCTGTACAGAACTCAGGATTTCTCGGCTATATGGAGTATAATAGCGTACAAGTAATTTTTTTACTAAGTATAGGTCGAAAATTTGAAATTTATAACAATCAGGTGTGATATGCTAGTATTTTTAGAAGAGTTCTAGGTCTATGTTAGTATTAATTTGATAGCTCTATAAATGCCCCTTTTAAAACAAAAGAGTTCCGGGCTCTACGAAATCAGTGCAGCAAGAAAAAGGGTATCTAGTAAACTTCCACCCGAAATTGAAGTAAGTCTCCAATCAGGTGTGCTATGCTGATATTTTTCGAACAGTTTTAGGTCTCAATCAAGACTTATCTTATAGCTCTGATAATGATCTGTACAGAACTCAGGAGTTCTCGGCTATATGGAGTATTATAGCGTATAAGTAATGTTTTTACTAAGTATAGGTCGAAAATTTGAAATTTATAACAATCAGGTGTGATATGCTGATATTTTTAGAAAAGTTCTATCTATGTTAGTATTCTTTTGATAGCTCTATTAATGCCCCTTTTAAAACAAAAGAGTTCCGGGCTCTACGAAATCATTGCAGGAAGAAAAAGGATATCTAGTAAGCTTCCATTCGAAATTGAAGTAAGTCTCCAATCAGGTGTGCTATGCTGATATTTTTCGAGCAGTTCCAGGTCTCAATCAAGACTTATCTTATAGCTTTGATAATGGTCTGTACAGAACTCTGGAGTTATCGGCTATATGGAGTATAATAGCGTACAAGTAATTTTTTTACTAAGCATAGGTCGAAAATTTGAAATTTATAACAATCAGGTGTGATATGCTGATATTTTTAGAAGAGTTCTAGGTCTATGTTAGTATTATTTTGATAGCTCTATTATTGCCCCTTTTAAAACAAAAGAGTTCCGGGCTCTACGAAATCAGTGCAGCAAGAAAAAGGGTATCTAGTAAGCTTCCATTCGAAATTGAAGTAAGTCTCCAATCAGGTGTGCTATGCTGATATTTTTCGAGCAGTTCCACGTCTCAATCAAGACTTATCGTATAGCTTTGATAATAGTCTGTACAGAACTCAGGATTTCTCGGCTATATGGAGTATAATAGCGTACAAGTAATTTTTTTACTAAGTATAGGTCGAAAATTTGAAATTTATAACAATCAGGTGTGATATGCTAGTATTTTTAGAAGAGTTCTAGGTCTATGTTAGTATTAATTTGATAGCTCTATAAATGCCCCTTTTAAAACAAAAGAGTTCCGGGCTCTACGAAATCAGTGCAGCAAGAAAAAGGGTATCTAGTAAACTTCCACCCGAAATTGAAGTAAGTCTCCAATCAGGTGTGCTATGCTGATATTTTTCGAACAGTTTTAGGTCTCAATCAAGACTTATCTTATAGCTCTGATAATGATCTGTACAGAACTCAGGAGTTCTCGGCTATATGGAGTATTATAGCGTATAAGTAATGTTTTTACTAAGTATAGGTCGAAAATTTGAAATTTATAACAATCAGGTGTGATATGCTGATATTTTTAGAAAAGTTCTATCTATGTTAGTATTCTTTTGATAGCTCTATTAATGCCCCTTTTAAAACAAAAGAGTTCCGGGCTCTACGAAATCATTGCAGGAAGAAAAAGGATATCTAGTAAGCTTCCATTCGAAATTGAAGTAAGTCTCCAATCAGGTGTGCTATGCTGATATTTTTCGAGCAGTTCCAGGTCTCAATCAAGACTTATCTTATAGCTTTGATAATGGTCTGTACAGAACTCTGGAGTTATCGGCTATATGGAGTATAATAGCGTACAAGTAATTTTTTTACTAAGCATAGGTCGAAAATTTGAAATTTATAACAATCAGGTGTGATATGCTGATATTTTTAGAAGAGTTCTAGGTCTATGTTAGTATTATTTTGATAGCTCTATTATTGCCCCTTTTAAAACAAAAGAGTTCCGGGCTCTACGAAATCAGTGCAGCAAGAAAAAGGGTATCTAGTAAGCTTCCATTCGAAATTGAAGTAAGTCTCCAATCAGGTGTGCTATGCTGATATTTTTCTAGCAGTTCCAGGTCTCAATCAAGACTTATCGTATAGCTCTGATAATGGTCTGTACAGAACTCAGGATTTCTCGGCTATATGGAGTATAATAGCGTACAAGTAATTTTTTTACTAAGTATAGGTCGAAAATTTGAAATTTATAACAATCAGGTGTGATATGCTGATATTTTTAGAAGAGTTCTAGGTCTATGTTAGTATTATTTTGATAGCTCTATTATTGCCCCTTTTAAAACAAAAGAGTTCCGGGCTCTACGAAATCAGTGCAGCAAGAAAAAGGGTATCTAGTAAGCTTCCATTCGAAATTGAAGTAAGTCTCCAATCAGGTGTGCTATGCTGAAATTTTTCGAGCAGTTCCAGGTCTCAATCAAGACTAATCGTATAGCTCTGATAATGGTCTGTACAGAACTCAGGATTTCTCGGCTATATGGAGTATAATAGCGTACAAGTAATTTTTTTACTAAGTATAGGTCGAAAATTTGAAATTTATAACAATCAGGTGTGATATGCTGATATTTTTAGAAGAGTTCTAGGTCTATGTTAGTATTATTTTGATAGCTCTATTAATGCCCCTTTTAAAACAAAAGAGTTCCGGGCTCTACGAAATCAGTGCAGCAAGAAAAAGGGTATCTAGTAAGCTTCCATTCGAAATTGAAGTAAGTCTCCAATCAGGTGTGCTATGCTGAAATTTTTCGAGCAGTTCCAGGTCTCAATCAAGACTTATCGTATAGCTCTGATAATGGTCTGTACAGAACTCAGGATTTCTCGGCTATATGGAGTATAATAGCGTACAAGTAATTTTTTTACTAAGTATAGGTCGAAAATTTGAAATTTATAACAATCAGGTGTGATATGCTAGTATTTTTAGAAGAGTTCTAGGTCTATGTTAGTATTAATTTGATAGCTCTATAAATGCCCCTTTTAAAACAAAAGAGTTCCGGGCTCTACGAAATCAGTGCAGCAAGAAAAAGGGTATCTAGTAAACTTCCACCCGAAATTGAAGTAAGTCTCCAATCAGGTGTGCTATGCTGATATTTTTCGAACAGTTTTAGGTCTCAATCAAGACTTATCTTATAGCTCTGATAATGATCTGTACAGAACTCAGGAGTTCTCGGCTATATGGAGTATTATAGCGTATAAGTAATGTTTTTACTAAGTATAGGTCGAAAATTTGAAATTTATAACAATCAGGTGTGATATGCTGATATTTTTAGAAAAGTTCTATCTATGTTAGTATTCTTTTGATAGCTCTATTAATGCCCCTTTTAAAACAAAAGAGTTCCGGGCTCTACGAAATCATTGCAGGAAGAAAAAGGATATCTAGTAAGCTTCCATTCGAAATTGAAGTAAGTCTCCAATCAGGTGTGCTATGCTGATATTTTTCGAGCAGTTCCAGGTCTCAATCAAGACTTATCTTATAGCTTTGATAATGGTCTGTACAGAACTCTGGAGTTATCGGCTATATGGAGTATAATAGCGTACAAGTAATTTTTTTACTAAGCATAGGTCGAAAATTTGAAATTTATAACAATCAGGTGTGATATGCTGATATTTTTAGAAGAGTTCTAGGTCTATGTTAGTATTATTTTGATAGCTCTATTATTGCCCCTTTTAAAACAAAAGAGTTCCGGGCTCTACGAAATCAGTGCAGCAAGAAAAAGGGTATCTAGTAAGCTTCCATTCGAAATTGAAGTAAGTCTCCAATCAGGTGTGCTATGCTGATATTTTTCGAGCAGTTCCAGGTCTCAATCAAGACTTATCTTATAGCTTTGATAATGGTCTGTACAGAACTCTGGAGTTATCGGCTATATGGAGTATAATAGCGTACAAGTAATTTTTTTACTAAGCATAGGTCGAAAATTTGAAATTTATAACAATCAGGTGTGATATGCTGATATTTTTAGAAGAGTTCTAGGTCTATGTTAGTATTATTTTGATAGCTCTATTATTGCCCCTTTTAAAACAAAAGAGTTCCGGGCTCTACGAAATCAGTGCAGCAAGAAAAAGGGTATCTAGTAAGCTTCCATTCGAAATTGAAGTAAGTCTCCAATCAGGTGTGCTATGCTGATATTTTTCTAGCAGTTCCAGGTCTCAATCAAGACTTATCGTATAGCTCTGATAATGGTCTGTACAGAACTCAGGATTTCTCGGCTATATGGAGTATAATAGCGTACAAGTAATTTTTTTACTAAGTATAGGTCGAAAATTTGAAATTTATAACAATCAGGTGTGATATGCTGATATTTTTAGAAGAGTTCTAGGTCTATGTTAGTATTATTTTGATAGCTCTATTATTGCCCCTTTTAAAACAAAAGAGTTCCGGGCTCTACGAAATCAGTGCAGCAAGAAAAAGGGTATCTAGTAAGCTTCCATTCGAAATTGAAGTAAGTCTCCAATCAGGTGTGCTATGCTGAAATTTTTCGAGCAGTTCCAGGTCTCAATCAAGACTAATCGTATAGCTCTGATAATGGTCTGTACAGAACTCAGGATTTCTCGGCTATATGGAGTATAATAGCGTACAAGTAATTTTTTTACTAAGTATAGGTCGAAAATTTGAAATTTATAACAATCAGGTGTGATATGCTGATATTTTTAGAAGAGTTCTAGGTCTATGTTAGTATTATTTTGATAGCTCTATTAATGCCCCTTTTAAAACAAAAGAGTTCCGGGCTCTACGAAATCAGTGCAGCAAGAAAAAGGGTATCTAGTAAGCTTCCATTCGAAATTGAAGTAAGTCTCCAATCAGGTGTGCTATGCTGAAATTTTTCGAGCAGTTCCAGGTCTCAATCAAGACTTATCGTATAGCTCTGATAATGGTCTGTACAGAACTCAGGATTTCTCGGCTATATGGAGTATAATAGCGTACAAGTAATTTTTTTACTAAGTATAGGTCGAAAATTTGAAATTTATAACAATCAGGTGTGATATGCTGATATTTTTAGAAGAGTTCTAGGTCTATGTTAGTATTATTTTGATAGCTCTATTATTGCCCCTTTTAAAACAAAAGAGTTCCGGGCTCTACGAAATCAGTGCAGCAAGAAAAAGGGTATCTAGTAAGCTTCCATTCGAAATTGAAGTAAGTCTCCAATCAGGTGTGCTATGCTGAAATTTTTCGAGCAGTTCCAGGTCTCAATCAAGACTTATCGTATAGCTCTGATAATGGTCTGTACAGAACTCAGGAATTCTCGGCTATATGGAGTATAATAGCGTACAAGTAATTATTTTACTAAGTATAGGTCGAAAATTTGAAATTTATAACAATCAGGTGTGATATGCTGATATTTTTAGAAGAGTTCTAGGTCTATGTTAGTATTATTTTGATAGCTCTATTATTGCCCCTTTTAAAACAAAAGAGTTCCGGGCTCTACGAAATCAGTGCAGCAAGAAAAAGGGTATCTAGTAAGCTTCCATTCGAAATTGAAGTAAGTCTCCAATCAGGTGTGCTATGCTGAAATTTTTCGAGCAGTTCCAGGTCTCAATCAAGACTTATCGTATAGCTCTGATAATGGTCTGTACAGAACTCAGGAATTCTCGGCTATATGGAGTATAATAGCGTACAAGTAATTTTTTTACTAAGTATAGGTCGATAATTTGAAATTTATATCAATCAGGTGTGATATGCTGATATTTTAAGAAGCGTTCTAGGTCTATGTTAGTATTATTTTGATAGCTCTATTAATGCCCCTTTTAAAACAAAAGAGTTCCGGGCTCTACGAAATCAGTGCAGCAAGAAAAAGGGTATCTAGTAAGCTTCCATTCGAAATTGAAGTAAGTCTCCAATCAGGTGTGCTATGCTGAAATTTTTCGAGCAGTTCCAGGTCTCAATCAAGACTTATCGTATAGCTCTGATAATGGTCTGTACAGAACTCAGGATTTCTCGGCTATATGGAGTATAATAGCGTACAAGTAATTTTTTTACTAAGTATAGGTCGAAAATTTGAAATTTATAACAATCAGGTGTGATATGCTAGTATTTTTAGAAGAGTTCTAGGTCTATGTTAGTATTAATTTGATAGCTCTATTATTGCCCCTTTTAAAACAAAAGAGTTCCGGGCTCTACGAAATCAGTGCAGCAAGAAAAAGGGTATCTAGTAAGCTTCCATTCGAAATTGAAGTAAGTCTCCAATCAGGTGTGCTATGCTGAAATTTTTCGAGCAGTTCCAGGTCTCAATCAAGACTAATCGTATAGCTCTGATAATGGTCTGTACAGAACTCAGGATTTCTCGGCTATATGGAGTATAATAGCGTACAAGTAATTTTTTTACTAAGTATAGGTCGAAAATTTGAAATTTATAACAATCAGGTGTGATATGCTGATATTTTTAGAAGAGTTCTAGGTCTATGTTAGTATTATTTTGATAGCTCTATTAATGCCCCTTTTAAAACAAAAGAGTTCCGGGCTCTACGAAATCAGTGCAGCAAGAAAAAGGGTATCTAGTAAGCTTCCATTCGAAATTGAAGTAAGTCTCCAATCAGGTGTGCTATGCTGAAATTTTTCGAGCAGTTCCAGGTCTCAATCAAGACTTATCGTATAGCTCTGATAATGGTCTGTACAGAACTCAGGATTTCTCGGCTATATGGAGTATAATAGCGTACAAGTAATTTTTTTACTAAGTATAGGTCGAAAATTTGAAATTTATAACAATCAGGTGTGATATGCTAGTATTTTTAGAAGAGTTCTAGGTCTATGTTAGTATTAATTTGATAGCTCTATAAATGCCCCTTTTAAAACAAAAGAGTTCCGGGCTCTACGAAATCAGTGCAGCAAGAAAAAGGGTATCTAGTAAACTTCCACCCGAAATTGAAGTAAGTCTCCAATCAGGTGTGCTATGCTGATATTTTTCGAACAGTTTTAGGTCTCAATCAAGACTTATCTTATAGCTCTGATAATGATCTGTACAGAACTCAGGAGTTCTCGGCTATATGGAGTATTATAGCGTATAAGTAATGTTTTTACTAAGTATAGGTCGAAAATTTGAAATTTATAACAATCAGGTGTGATATGCTGATATTTTTAGAAAAGTTCTATCTATGTTAGTATTCTTTTGATAGCTCTATTAATGCCCCTTTTAAAACAAAAGAGTTCCGGGCTCTACGAAATCATTGCAGGAAGAAAAAGGATATCTAGTAAGCTTCCATTCGAAATTGAAGTAAGTCTCCAATCAGGTGTGCTATGCTGATATTTTTCGAGCAGTTCCAGGTCTCAATCAAGACTTATCTTATAGCTTTGATAATGGTCTGTACAGAACTCTGGAGTTATCGGCTATATGGAGTATAATAGCGTACAAGTAATTTTTTTACTAAGCATAGGTCGAAAATTTGAAATTTATAACAATCAGGTGTGATATGCTGATATTTTTAGAAGAGTTCTAGGTCTATGTTAGTATTATTTTGATAGCTCTATTATTGCCCCTTTTAAAACAAAAGAGTTCCGGGCTCTACGAAATCAGTGCAGCAAGAAAAAGGGTATCTAGTAAGCTTCCATTCGAAATTGAAGTAAGTCTCCAATCAGGTGTGCTATGCTGATATTTTTCGAGCAGTTCCAGGTCTCAATCAAGACTTATCTTATAGCTTTGATAATGGTCTGTACAGAACTCTGGAGTTATCGGCTATATGGAGTATAATAGCGTACAAGTAATTTTTTTACTAAGCATAGGTCGAAAATTTGAAATTTATAACAATCAGGTGTGATATGCTGATATTTTTAGAAGAGTTCTAGGTCTATGTTAGTATTATTTTGATAGCTCTATTATTGCCCCTTTTAAAACAAAAGAGTTCCGGGCTCTACGAAATCAGTGCAGCAAGAAAAAGGGTATCTAGTAAGCTTCCATTCGAAATTGAAGTAAGTCTCCAATCAGGTGTGCTATGCTGATATTTTTCTAGCAGTTCCAGGTCTCAATCAAGACTTATCGTATAGCTCTGATAATGGTCTGTACAGAACTCAGGATTTCTCGGCTATATGGAGTATAATAGCGTACAAGTAATTTTTTTACTAAGTATAGGTCGAAAATTTGAAATTTATAACAATCAGGTGTGATATGCTGATATTTTTAGAAGAGTTCTAGGTCTATGTTAGTATTATTTTGATAGCTCTATTATTGCCCCTTTTAAAACAAAAGAGTTCCGGGCTCTACGAAATCAGTGCAGCAAGAAAAAGGGTATCTAGTAAGCTTCCATTCGAAATTGAAGTAAGTCTCCAATCAGGTGTGCTATGCTGAAATTTTTCGAGCAGTTCCAGGTCTCAATCAAGACTAATCGTATAGCTCTGATAATGGTCTGTACAGAACTCAGGATTTCTCGGCTATATGGAGTATAATAGCGTACAAGTAATTTTTTTACTAAGTATAGGTCGAAAATTTGAAATTTATAACAATCAGGTGTGATATGCTGATATTTTTAGAAGAGTTCTAGGTCTATGTTAGTATTATTTTGATAGCTCTATTAATGCCCCTTTTAAAACAAAAGAGTTCCGGGCTCTACGAAATCAGTGCAGCAAGAAAAAGGGTATCTAGTAAGCTTCCATTCGAAATTGAAGTAAGTCTCCAATCAGGTGTGCTATGCTGAAATTTTTCGAGCAGTTCCAGGTCTCAATCAAGACTTATCGTATAGCTCTGATAATGGTCTGTACAGAACTCAGGATTTCTCGGCTATATGGAGTATAATAGCGTACAAGTAATTTTTTTACTAAGTATAGGTCGAAAATTTGAAATTTATAACAATCAGGTGTGATATGCTGATATTTTTAGAAGAGTTCTAGGTCTATGTTAGTATTATTTTGATAGCTCTATTATTGCCCCTTTTAAAACAAAAGAGTTCCGGGCTCTACGAAATCAGTGCAGCAAGAAAAAGGGTATCTAGTAAGCTTCCATTCGAAATTGAAGTAAGTCTCCAATCAGGTGTGCTATGCTGAAATTTTTCGAGCAGTTCCAGGTCTCAATCAAGACTTATCGTATAGCTCTGATAATGGTCTGTACAGAACTCAGGAATTCTCGGCTATATGGAGTATAATAGCGTACAAGTAATTATTTTACTAAGTATAGGTCGAAAATTTGAAATTTATAACAATCAGGTGTGATATGCTGATATTTTTAGAAGAGTTCTAGGTCTATGTTAGTATTATTTTGATAGCTCTATTATTGCCCCTTTTAAAACAAAAGAGTTCCGGGCTCTACGAAATCAGTGCAGCAAGAAAAAGGGTATCTAGTAAGCTTCCATTCGAAATTGAAGTAAGTCTCCAATCAGGTGTGCTATGCTGAAATTTTTCGAGCAGTTCCAGGTCTCAATCAAGACTTATCGTATAGCTCTGATAATGGTCTGTACAGAACTCAGGAATTCTCGGCTATATGGAGTATAATAGCGTACAAGTAATTTTTTTACTAAGTATAGGTCGATAATTTGAAATTTATATCAATCAGGTGTGATATGCTGATATTTTAAGAAGCGTTCTAGGTCTATGTTAGTATTATTTTGATAGCTCTATTAATGCCCCTTTTAAAACAAAAGAGTTCCGGGCTCTACGAAATCAGTGCAGCAAGAAAAAGGGTATCTAGTAAGCTTCCATTCGAAATTGAAGTAAGTCTCCAATCAGGTGTGCTATGCTGATATTTTTCGAGCAGTTCCAGGTCTCAATCAAGACTTATCTTATAGCTCTGATAATGGTCTGTACAGAACTTAGGAGTTCTCGGCTATATGGAGTATAATAGCGTACAAGTAATTTTTTTACTAAGTATAGGTCGAAAATTTGAAATTTATAACAATCAGGTGTGATATGCTAGTATTTTTAGAAGAGTTCTAGGTCTATGTTAGTATTATTTTGATAGCTCTATTAATGCCTTTTTTAAAACAAAAGAGTTCCGGGCTCTACGAAATCAGTGCAGGAAGAAAAAGGGTACCTAGTAAGCTTCCACCCGAAATTGAAGTAAGTCTCCAATCAGTTGTGCTATGCTGATATTTTTCGAGCAGTTCCAGGTCTCAATCAAGACTTATCGTATAGCTCTAATAATGGTCTGTACAGAACTCAGGAGTTCTCGGCTATATGGAGTATAATAGCGTACAAGTAATTTTTTTACTAAGTATAGGTCGAAAATTTGAAATTTATAACAATCAGGTGTGATATGCTGATATTTTTAGAAGAGTTCTAGGTCTATGTTAGTATTAATTTGATAGCTCTATTATTGCTCCTTTTAAAAAAAAAGAGTTCCGGGCTCTACAAAATCAGTGCAGCAAGAAAAAGGGTATTTAGTAAGCTTCCATTCGAAATTGAAGTAAGTCTCCAATCAGATGTGCTATGCTGATATTTTTCGAGCAGTTCCAGGTCTCAATCAAGACTTATCTTATAGCTCTGATAATGGTCTGTACAGAACTCAGGAGTTCTCGGCTATATGGAGTATTATAGCGTATAAGTAATTTTTTTATTAAGTATAGGTCGAAAATTTGAAATTTATAACAATCAGGTGTGATATGCTGATATTTTTAGAAGAGTTCTAGGTCTATGTTAGTATTATTTTGATAGCTCTATTAATGCCCCTTTTAAAACAAAAGAGTTCCGGGCTCTACGAAATCAGTGCAGCAAGAAAAAGGGTATCTAGTAAGCTTCCATTCGAAATTGAAGTAAGTCTCCAATCAGGTGTGCTATGCTGAAATTTTTCGAGCAGTTCCAGGTCTCAATCAAGACTTATCGTATAGCTCTGATAATGGTCTGTACAGAACTCAGGATTTCTCGGCTATATGGAGTATAATAGCGTACAAGTAATTTTTTTACTAAGTATAGGTCGAAAATTTGAAATTTATAACAATCAGGTGTGATATGCTGATATTTTTAGAAGAGTTCTAGGTCTATGTTAGTATTAATTTGATAGCTCTATTATTGCTCCTTTTAAAAAAAAAGAGTTCCGGGCTCTACAAAATCAGTGCAGCAAGAAAAAGGGTATTTAGTAAGCTTCCATTCGAAATTGAAGTAAGTCTCCAATCAGATGTGCTATGCTGATATTTTTCGAGCAGTTCCAGGTCTCAATCAAGACTTATCTTATAGCTCTGATAATGGTCTGTACAGAACTCAGGAGTTCTCGGCTATATGGAGTATTATAGCGTATAAGTAATTTTTTTATTAAGTATAGGTCGAAAATTTGAAATTTATAACAATCAGGTGTGATATGCTGATATTTTTAGAAGAGTTATAGGTCTATGTTAGTATTATTTTGATAGCTCTATTAATGCCACTTTTAATACAAAAGAGTTCTTGGCTCTACAAAATCAGTGCAGGAAGAAAAAAGGTACCTAGTAAGCTTCCACCCGAAATTGAAGTAAGTCTCCAATCAGGTGTGCTATGCTGATATTTTTCGAGCAGTTCCAGGTCTCAATCAGACTTATCGTATAGCTCTGATAATGGTCTGTACAGAACTCAGGAGTTCTCGGCTATATGGAGTATAATAGCGTACAAGTAATTTTTTTACTAAGTATAGGTCGAAAATTTGAAATTTATAACAATCAGGTGTGATATGCTAGTATTTTTAGAAGAGTTCTAGGTCTATGTTAGTATTATTTTGATAGCTCTATTAATGCCTTTTTTAAAACAAAAGAGTTCCGGGCTCTACGAAATCAGTGCAGGAAGAAAAAGGGTACCTAGTAAGCTTCCACCCGAAATTGAAGTAAGTCTCCAATCAGTTGTGCTATGCTGATATTTTTCGAGCAGTTCCAGGTCTCAATCAAGACTTATCGTATAGCTCTAATAATGGTCTGTACAGAACTCAGGAGTTCTCGGCTATATGGAGTATAATAGCGTACAAGTAATTTTTTTACTAAGTATAGGTCGAAAATTTGAAATTTATAACAATCAGGTGTGATATGCTAGTATTTTTAGAAGAGTTCTAGGTCTATGTTAGTATTATTTTGATAGCTCTATTAATGCCTCTTTTAAAACAAAAGAGTTCCGGGCTCTACAAAATCAGTGCAGCAAGAAAAAGGGTATCTAGTAAGCTTCCATTCGAAATTGAAGTAAGTCTCCAATCAGGTGTGCTATGCTGATATTTTTCGAGCAGTTGTAGGTCTAAATCAAGACTTATCTTATAGCTCTGATAATGATCTGTACAGAACTTAGGAGTTTTCGGCTATATGGAGTATTATAGCGTATAAGTAATGTTTTTACTAAGTATAGGTCGAAAATTTGAAATTTATAACAATCAGGTGTGATATGCTGATATTTTTGGATGAGTTCTAGGTCTATGTTAGTATTATTTTGATAGCTCTATTAATGCCTCTTTTAAATCAAAAGAGTTCCGGGCTCTACGAAATCAGTGCAGGAAGAAAAAGGGTATCTAGTAATCTTCCATTCGAAATTGAAGTAAGTCTCCAATCAGGTGTGCTATGCTGATATTTTTCGAGCAGTTCCAGGTCTCAATCAAGACTTATCTTATAGCTCTGATAATGGTCTGTACAGAACTTAGGAGTTCTCGGCTATATGGAGTATAATAGCGTACAAGTAATTTTTTTACTAAGTATAGGTTGAAATTATGAGTTTAATAACAAACAGGTGTGATATGCTGATATTTTTAGAAGAGTTCTAGGTCTATGTTAGTATTATTTTGATAGCTCTATTATTGCCTCTTTTAAAACAAAAGAGTTCCGGGCTCTACGAAATCATTGCAGCAAGAAAAAGGGTATCTAGTAAGCTTCCATTCGAAATTGAAGTAAGTCTCCAATCAGGTGTGCTATGCTGATATTTTTCGAGCAGTTCCAGGTCTCAATCAAGACTTATCTTATAGCTCTGATAATGGTCTGTACAGAACTCAGGAGTTATAGGCTATATGGAGTATAATAGCGTACAATTAATTTTTTTACCAAGCATAGGTCGAAAATTTGAAGTTTATAACAATCAGGTGTGATATGCTGATATTTTTAGAAAAGTTCTAGGTCTATGTTAGTATTATTTTGATAGCTCTATTATTGCTCCTTTTAAAACAAAAGAGTTCCGGGCTCTACGAAATCAGTGCAGCAAGAAAAAGGGTATCTAGTAAGCTTCCATTCGAAATTGAAGTAAGTCTCCAATCAGGTGTGCTATGCTGATATTTTTCGAGCAGTTCCAGGTCTCAATCAAGACTTATCTTATAGCTCTGATAATGGTCTGTACAGAACTTAGGAGTTCTCGGCTATATGGAGTATAATAGCGTACAAGTAATTTTTTTACTAAGTATAGGTTGAAATTATGAGTTTAATAACAAACAGGTGTGATATGCTGATATTTTTAGAAGAGTTCTAGGTCTATGTTAGTATTATTTTGATAGCTCTATTAATGCCCCTTTTAAAACAAAAGAGTTCCGGGCTCTACGAAATCAGTGCAGGAAGAAAAAGGGTATCTAGTAATCTTCCATTCGAAATTGAAGTAAGTCTCCAATCAGGTGTGCTATGCTGATATTTTTCGAGCAGTTCCAGGTCTCAATCAAGACTTATCTTATAGCTCTGATAATGGTCTGTACAGAACTTAGGAGTTCTCGGCTATATGGAGTATAATAGCGTACAAGTAATTTTTTTACTAAGTATAGGTTGAAATTATGAGTTTAATAACAAACAGGTGTGATATGCTGATATTTTTAGAAGAGTTCTAGGTCTATGTTAATATTATTTTGATAGCTCTATTAATGCCCCTTTTAAAACAAAAGAGTTCCGGGCTCTACGAAATCATTGCAGCAAGAAAAAGGGTATCTAGTAAGCTTCCATTCGAAATTGAAGTAAGTCTCCAATCAGGTGTGCTATGCTGATATTTTTCGAGCAGTTCCAGGTCTCAATCAAGACTTATCTTATAGCTCTGATAATGGTCTGTACAGAACTCAGGAGTTATCGGCTATATGGAGTATAATAGCGTACAATTAATTTTTTTACCAAGCATAGGTCGAAAATTTGAAATTTATAACAATCAGGTGTGATATGCTGATATTTTTAGAAAAGTTCTAGGTCTATGTTAGTATTATTTTGATAGCTCTATTATTGCTCCTTTTAAAACAAAAGAGTTCCGGGCTCTACGAAATCAGTGCAGCAAGAAAAAGGGTATCTAGTAAGCTTCCATTCGAAATTGAAGTAAGTCTCCAATCAGGTGTGCTATGCTGATATTTTTCGAGCAGTTCCAGGTCTCAATCAAGACTTATCTTATAGCTCTGATAATGGTCTGTACAGAACTTAGGAGTTCTCGGCTATATGGAGTATAATAGCGTACAAGTAATTTTTTTACTAAGTATAGGTTGAAATTATGAGTTTAATAACAAACAGGTGTGATATGCTGATATTTTTAGAAGAGTTCTAGGTCTATGTTAGTATTATTTTGATAGCTCTATTAATGCCCCTTTTAAAACAAAAGAGTTCCGGGCTCTACGAAATCAGTGCAGCAAGAAAAAGGGTATCTAGTAAGCTTCCATTCGAAATTGAAGTAAGTCTCCAATCAGGTGTGCTATGCTGATATTTTTCGAGCAGTTCCAGGTCTCACTCAAAACTTATCTTGTAGCTCTGATAATGGTCTGTACAGAACTCAGGAGTAATCGGCTATGTGGAGTATAATAGCGTACAAGTAATTTTTTTACTAAGCATAGGTCGAAAATTTGAAATTTATAACAATCAGGTGTGATATGCTGATATTTTTAGAAAAGTTCTAGGTCTATGTTAGTATTATTTTGATAGCTCTATTATTGCCTCTTTTAAAACAAAAGAGTTCCGGGCTCTACGTTATCAGTGCAGCAAGAAAAAGGTTATCTAGTAAGCTTCCATTCGAAATTGAAGTAAGTCTCCAATCAGGTGTGCTATTCTGATATTTTTCGAGCAGTTCCAGGTCTCAATCAAGACTTATCTTATAGCTCTGATAATGGCCTGTACTGAACTCAGGAGTTCTCGGCTATATGGAGTATAATAGCGTACAAGTAATTTTTTTACTAAGTTTAGGTCGATAATTTGAAATTTATATCAATCAGGTGTGATATGCTGATATTTTAAGAAGAATTCTAGGTCTATGTTAGTATTATTTTGATAGCTCTATTAATGCCCCTTTTAAAACAAAAGAGTTCCGGGCTCTACGAAATCAGTGCAGGAAGAAAAAGGGTATCTAGTAAGCTTCCATTCGAAATTGAAGTAAGTCTCCAATCAGGTGTGCTATGCTGATATTTTTCGAGCAGTTCCAGGTCTCAATCAAGACTTATCGTATAGCTCTGATAATGGTCTGTACAGAACTCAGGAGTTCTCGGCTATATGGAGTATAATAGCGTACAAGTAATTTTTTTACTAAGTATAGGTCGAAAATTTGAAATTTATAACAATCAGGTGTGATATGCTGATATTTTTAGAAGAGTTCTAGGTCTATGTTAGTATTATTTTGATAGCTCTATTAATGCCCCTTTTAAAACAAAAGAGTTCCGGGCTCTACGAAATCATTGCAGCAAGAAAAAGGGTATCTAGTAAGCTTCCATTCGAAATTGAAGTAAGTCTCCAATCAGGTGTGCTATGCTGATATTTTTCGAGCAGTTCCAGGTCTCAATCAAGACTTATCGTATAGCTCTGATAATGGTCTGTACAGAACTCAGGAGTTCTCGGCTATATGGAGTATAATAGCGTACAAGTAATTTTTTTACTAAGTATAGGTCGAAAATTTGAAATTTATAACAATCAGGTGTGATATGCTAGTATTTTTAGAAGAGTTCTAGGTCTATGTTAGTATTATTTTGATAGCTCTATTAATGCCCCTTTTAAAACAAAAGCGTTCCGGGCTCTACGAAATCAGTGCAGGAAGAAAAAGGGTATCTAGTAAGCTTCCATTCGAAATTGAAGTAAGTCTCCAATCAGGTGTGCTATGCTGATATTTTTCGAGCAGTTCCAGGTCTCAATCAAGACTTATCTTATAGCTCTGATAATGGTCTGTACAGAACTCAGGAGTTCTCGGCTATATGGAGTATAATAGCGTACAAGTAATTTTTTTACTAAGTATAGGTTGAAATTTTGAGTTTAATAACAAACAGGTATGATATGCTGATATTTTTAGAAGAGTTCTAGGTCTATGTTAGTATTATTTTGATAGCTCTATTAATGCCCCTTTTAAAACAAAAGAGTTCCGGGCTCTACGAAATCAGTGCAGCAAGAAAGAGTATCTAGTAAGCTTCCATTCGAAATTGAAGTAAGTCTCCAATCAGGTGTGCTATGCTGATATTTTTCGAGCAGTTCCAGGTCTCAATCAAGACTAATCTTATAGCTCTGATAATGACCTGTACAGAACTCAGGAGTTCTCGGCTATATGAAGTATAATAGCGTACAAGTAATTTTTTTACTAAGTATAGGTCGATAATTTGAAATTTATATCAATCAGGTGTGATATGCTGATATTTTAAGAAGCGTTCTAGGTCTATGTTAGTATTATTTTGATAGCTCTATTAATGCGTCTTTTAAAACAAAAGAGTTCCGGGCTCTACGAAATCAGTGCAGCAAGAAAAAGGGTATCTAGTAAGCTTCCATTCGAAATTGAAGTAAGTCTCCAATCAGGTGTGCTATGCTGATATTTTTCGAGCAGTTCCAGGTCTCAATCAAGACTTATCGTATAGCTCTGATAATGGTCTGTACAGAACTCAGGATTTCTCGGCTATATGGAGTATAATAGCGTACAAGTAATTTTTTTACTAAGTATAGGTCGAAAATTTGAAATTTATAACAATCAGGTGTGATATGCTGATATTTTTAGAAGAGTTCTAGGTCTATGTTAGTATTATTTTGATAGCTCTATTAATGCCTCTTTTAAAACAAAAGAGTTCCGGGCTCTACGAAATCAGTGCAGCAAGAAAAAGGGTATCTAGTAAGCTTCCATTCGAAATTGAAGTAAGTCTCCAATCAGGTGTGCTATGCTGAAATTTTTCGAGCAGTTCCAGGTCTCAATCAAGACTTATCGTATAGCTCTGATAATGGTCTGTACAGAACTCAGGATTTCTCGGCTATATGGAGTATAATAGCGTACAAGTAATTTTTTTACTAAGTATAGGTCGAAAATTTGAAATTTATAACAATCAGGTGTGATATGCTAGTATTTTTAGAAGAGTTCTAGGTCTATGTTAGTATTATTTTGATAGCTCTGTTAATGCCTCTTTTAAAAAAAAGAGTTCCGGGCTCTACGAAATCAGTGCAGGAAGAAAAAGGGTACCTAGTAAGCTTCCACCCGAAATTGAAGTAAGTCTCCAATCAGTTGTGCTATGCTGATATTTTTCGAGCAGTTCCAGGTCTCAATCAAGACTTATCGTATAGCTCTAATAATGGTCTGTACAAAACTCAGGAGTTCTCGGCTATATGTAGTATAATAGCGTACAAGTAATTTTTTTACTATGTATAGGTCGAAAATTTGAAATTTATAACAATCAGGTGTGATATGCTGATATTTTTAGAAAAGTTCTAGTTCTATATTAGTATTAATTTGATAGCTCTATTATTGCTTCTTTTAAAACAAAAGAGTTCCGGGCTCTACAAAATCAGTGCAGCAAGAAAAAGGGTATCTAGTAAGCTTCCATTCGAAATTGAAATAAGTCTCCAATCAGGTGTGCTATGCTGATATTTTTCGAGCAGTTGTAGGTCTCAATCAAGACTTATCTTATAGCTCTGATAATGATCTGTACAGAACTCAGGAGTTCTCGGCTATATGGAGTATTATAGCGTATAAGTAATGTTTTTACTTAGTATAGGTCGAAAATTTGAAATTTATAACAATCAGGTGTGATATGCTGATATTTTTGGAAGAGTTCTAGGTCTATGTTAGTATTATTTTGATAGCTCTATTAATGCCTCTTTTAAAACAAAAGAGTTCCGGGCTCTACGAAATCAGTGCAGGAAGAAAAAGGGTATCTAGTAATCTTCCATTCGAAATTGAAGTAAGTCTCCAATCAGGTGTGCTATGCTGATATTTTTCGAGCAGTTCCAGGTCTCAATCAAGACTTATCTTATAGCTCTGATAATGGTCTGTACAGAACTTAGGAGTTCTCGGCTATATGGAGTATAATAGCGTACAAGTAATTTTTTTACTAAGTATAGGTTGAAATTTTGAGTTTAATAACAAACAGGTGTGATATGCTGATATTTTTAGAAGAGTTCTAGGTCTATGTTAGTATTATTTTGATAGCTCTATTAATGCCCCTTTTAAAACAAAAGAGTTCCGGGCTCTACGAAATCATTGCAGCAAGAAAAAGGGTATCTAGTAAGCTTCCATTCGAAATTGAAGTAAGTCTCCAATCAGGTGTGCTATGCTGATATTTTTCGAGCAGTTCCAGGTCTCTATCAAAACTAATCTTATAGCTCTGATAATGGTCTGTACAGAACTTAGGAGTTCTTGGCTATATGGAGCATTGTAGCGTACAAGTAATTTTTTTACTAAGTATAGGTTGAAATTTTGAGTTTTATAACAAACAGGTGTGATATGCTGATATTTTTAGAAGAGTTCTAGGTCTATGTTAGTATTATTTTGATAGCTCTATTAATGCCCCTTTTAAAACAAAAGAGTTCCGGGCTCTACGAAATCAGTGCAGGAAGAAAAAGGGTATCTAGTAAGCTTCCATTCGAAATTGAAGTAAGTCTCCAATCAGGTGTGCTATGCTGATATTTTTCGAGCAGTTCCAGGTCTCAATCAAGACTTATCGTATAGCTCTGATAATGGTCTGTACAGAACTCAGGATTTCTCGGCTATATGGAGTATAATAGCGTACAAGTAATTTTTTTACTAAGTATAGGTCGAAAATTTGAAATTTATAACAATCAGGTGTGATATGCTGATATTTTTAGAAGAGTTCTAGGTCTATGTTAGTATTATTTTGATAGCTCTATTAATGCCTCTTTTAAAACAAAAGAGTTCCGGGCTCTACGAAATCAGTGCAGCAAGAAAAAGGGTATCTAGTAAGCTTCCATTCGAAATTGAAGTAAGTCTCCAATCAGGTGTGCTATGCTGAAATTTTTCGAGCAGTTCCAGGTCTCAATCAAGACTTATCGTATAGCTCTGATAATGGTCTGTACAGAACTCAGGATTTCTCGGCTATATGGAGTATAATAGCGTACAAGTAATTTTTTTACTAAGTATAGGTCGAAAATTTGAAATTTATAACAATCAGGTGTGATATGCTAGTATTTTTAGAAGAGTTCTAGGTCTATGTTAGTATTATTTTGATAGCTCTGTTAATGCCTCTTTTAAAAAAAAGAGTTCCGGGCTCTACGAAATCAGTGCAGGAAGAAAAAGGGTACCTAGTAAGCTTCCACCCGAAATTGAAGTAAGTCTCCAATCAGTTGTGCTATGCTGATATTTTTCGAGCAGTTCCAGGTCTCAATCAAGACTTATCGTATAGCTCTAATAATGGTCTGTACAAAACTCAGGAGTTCTCGGCTATATGTAGTATAATAGCGTACAAGTAATTTTTTTACTATGTATAGGTCGAAAATTTGAAATTTATAACAATCAGGTGTGATATGCTGATATTTTTAGAAAAGTTCTAGTTCTATATTAGTATTAATTTGATAGCTCTATTATTGCTTCTTTTAAAACAAAAGAGTTCCGGGCTCTACAAAATCAGTGCAGCAAGAAAAAGGGTATCTAGTAAGCTTCCATTCGAAATTGAAATAAGTCTCCAATCAGGTGTGCTATGCTGATATTTTTCGAGCAGTTGTAGGTCTCAATCAAGACTTATCTTATAGCTCTGATAATGATCTGTACAGAACTCAGGAGTTCTCGGCTATATGGAGTATTATAGCGTATAAGTAATGTTTTTACTTAGTATAGGTCGAAAATTTGAAATTTATAACAATCAGGTGTGATATGCTGATATTTTTGGAAGAGTTCTAGGTCTATGTTAGTATTATTTTGATAGCTCTATTAATGCCTCTTTTAAAACAAAAGAGTTCCGGGCTCTACGAAATCAGTGCAGGAAGAAAAAGGGTATCTAGTAATCTTCCATTCGAAATTGAAGTAAGTCTCCAATCAGGTGTGCTATGCTGATATTTTTCGAGCAGTTCCAGGTCTCAATCAAGACTTATCTTATAGCTCTGATAATGGTCTGTACAGAACTTAGGAGTTCTCGGCTATATGGAGTATAATAGCGTACAAGTAATTTTTTTACTAAGTATAGGTTGAAATTTTGAGTTTAATAACAAACAGGTGTGATATGCTGATATTTTTAGAAGAGTTCTAGGTCTATGTTAGTATTATTTTGATAGCTCTATTAATGCCCCTTTTAAAACAAAAGAGTTCCGGGCTCTACGAAATCATTGCAGCAAGAAAAAGGGTATCTAGTAAGCTTCCATTCGAAATTGAAGTAAGTCTCCAATCAGGTGTGCTATGCTGATATTTTTCGAGCAGTTCCAGGTCTCTATCAAAACTAATCTTATAGCTCTGATAATGGTCTGTACAGAACTTAGGAGTTCTTGGCTATATGGAGCATTGTAGCGTACAAGTAATTTTTTTACTAAGTATAGGTTGAAATTTTGAGTTTTATAACAAACAGGTGTGATATGCTGATATTTTTAGAAGAGTTCTAGGTCTATGTTAGTATTATTTTGATAGCTCTATTAATGCCCCTTTTAAAACAAAAGAGTTCCGGGCTCTACGAAATCAGTGCAGGAAGAAAAAGGGTATCTAGTAAGCTTCCATTCGAAATTGAAGTAAGTCTCCAATCAGGTGTGCTATGCTGATATTTTTCGAGCAGTTCCAGGTCTCAATCAAGACTTATCGTATAGCTCTGATAATGGTCTGTACAGAACTCAGGATTTCTCGGCTATATGGAGTATAATAGCGTACAAGTAATTTTTTTACTAAGTATAGGTCGAAAATTTGAAATTTATAACAATCAGGTGTGATATGCTGATATTTTTAGAAGAGTTCTAGGTCTATGTTAGTATTATTTTGATAGCTCTATTAATGCCTCTTTTAAAACAAAAGAGTTCCGGGCTCTACGAAATCAGTGCAGCAAGAAAAAGGGTATCTAGTAAGCTTCCATTCGAAATTGAAGTAAGTCTCCAATCAGGTGTGCTATGCTGATATTTTTCGAGCAGTTCCAGGTCTCAATCAAGACTTATCTTATAGCTCTGATAATGGTCTGTACAGAACTTAGGAGTTCTCGGCTATATGGAGTATAATAGCGTACAAGTAATTTTTTTACTAAGTATAGGTTGAAATTTTGAGTTTAATAACAAACAGGTATGATATGCTGATATTTTTAGAAGAGTTCTAGGTCTATGTTAGTATTATTTTGATAGCTCTATTAATGCCCCTTTTAAAACAAAAGAGTTCCGGGTTCTACGAAATCAGTGCAGGAAGAAAAAGGGTACCTAGTAAGCTTCCACCCGAAATTGACGTAAGTCTCCAATCAGGTGTGCTATGCTGGTATTTTTTTAGGAGTTCTAGGTCTCAATCCAAACTTACCTTTTAGCTCTGATACTTTTTCTGTACCGAACTTAGGAGTTCTCGGCTATATGGAGTATTCTAGCGTACAAGTAATTTTTTAACTACGTAGAGGTCGAAATTTTGAGTTTTTTAACAATCAGGTGTGATGTCAATGAATGAATCAATGCAAATTTGTTTTGTAGCGTAGCAAAAAAGCCCGAATCCTTTGAAAATTATTTTTCATCCTAGAGCACTAGCATGTCCAAATTTCCATGTTTGTCAATTTTTCTTTAGATATAAGATGTAACACTAGAGCCTGGAACTTCAGAGATCTGGGCCCTACATGGATAGGGCTATCATTTAAGACCAAACAGAAGCCTAGAACTCCTCAAAAACTATCAGCAGATCACGTGTGAAGTTTGCATATAATCTGTATATAGCACTCGCATGTCACAATTTTCAGTTTTCATAAATATTCTTTAGGTATAAGATTTTTAGCACTAGAGCCTGGAACTCCAGAGTTCTAGGCTCTACATGGATAGAGCTATCATTTAAGACCAAACACAAGTCTATAACTCGTCAAAAACTATCAGCAGATCACGTGTGAAGTTTGCATATTATCTGTATATAGTACTTGCATGTCACAATTTTCAGTTTTCATACATATTCTTTAGGTATAAGATTTTTAGCATTAGAGCCTGGAACTCCGGAGTTCTTGGTTTTACATGGCTAGAGCTAACCAAACACAAGCCTAGAACTCCTTAAAAACTATCAGCAGATCACGTGTGAAGTTTGCATATAATTAGTCTGAATCCTTAGACAATGAATATTATTTTCGTCCTTTAAAATAAGTTTTTCAGCTTAGGTTTGAAGATTTTTTTATTTTCTATTGGCAAATCTGTTTCATTGAAAATTATTTTTCATCCTAGAGCACTAGCATGTCCAAATTTCCATTTTTATCAAATTTTCTTTAGGTATAAGATGTAACACTAGAGCCTGGAACTCCAGAGTTCCAGGCCCTACATGGATAGAGCTATCATTTAGGTACAAACACAAGCCTACAACTCCTCAAAAACTATCAGCAGATCACGTGTGAAGTTTGCATATAATCTGTCTATAGCACTTGCATGTCCCATTTATCAGTTTTCATAAATTTTCTTTAGGTATAAGATTTAGCACTAGAGCCTGGAACTCCGAAGTTCTTAGTTCTACATGACTGAAGCTATCATTTAAAACCAAACACAAGCCTAGAACTCCTCAAAAACTATCAGCAGATCACGTGTGAAGTTTGCATTATAAGCCAACCGAAAACAGTATTGATGGCAATGGGTTGACCTGACTCGCCCTTTACAAGACCAGGTTGAAGCACTGACGACAAAACACTGACATTGACTAACATGTCAATTTGTCCGGATTCATAGAAAAGTGGGTCAGCAAGAACCAAATTCCTGAGATGGTCCCAGATCGAGGAATCAATTTGACCAGATGGCATGTTTAATTTTCCGAGCAATGTTTTAATTTTAGTTCTGTGTTTACGTTCTTTTTCCATTTACTGTATTTCGGTGGACATCTATAACTGGCTTTGTTATTAGCTATTAAGCTTTGCAATATTTTCTTGTAATGCGGTTGATGTCCCAAATAAATAAATAAATAAAATCATGTCAAATGCCCATGTAGTACCAACTCCCATTACAATCGGACACTTTACGCTCGAAGTTGTAGACGATTATGTATACCTAGAACAGACTGTCCAGTTAGGTCGGTCCAACTTCGAGAAAGAGGTCAATCGTCGAATCGGACTCGGCTCGGCAGCGTTCGGGAAGCTACGGCACATCTTTTCGTCCAATATTCTGCAGTCTCAAGACGAGAGTCTTTGAGCAGTGTGTGTTGCCAGTGATCACATATGGCACTGAAAGGTGGTCGCTTAGTATGGGCCTCATAAAAAGGCTCAAAGTCACCCAAAGGGCAATGGAGAGGGCCATGTTGGGAGTTGAGGGAAATGAGGCTATCCGCAGCAGAACCAAGGTAACCGAAATACCCCTCCGGATCGCTAAACTTAAGTGGCAGTGGACATAGCACGTAGAACCGATGGCCGTTGGGGCGGAAAGGTTCTCGAGTGGCGACCACGTACCGGAAGGCGCGGCGTGGGTAGGCCCCCGACCAGGTGGACTGATGACCTGGTAAAGGTTGCGGGAGTCCGCTGGATGCGGGTGGCGCAGGACCGCTCACTTTGGCACTCTTTGAGGGAGGCCTAAGTCCAGCAGCGGACGTCTTTCGGCTGATATGATGATGATGATGATGAAGTTAGTTATATCTTAAGGTGAATGACACGTGACACGAACTTTTTTGCGTTACACTATATATGCATCGCTGTAGTTATATAAGTTTTAGTTTTGTATTCATAATTTTACATAATCATTTTAAACAAGTCTTCATTATTATTTAGCATTCAGAAATTAAATGTAATCTATTTTTATTGTATTTATAATGAGGCTTTAAAATAGTATGTATTTTACATGTTTTTGTTACCTATCCGTTTAATTTTTTTTTGTTGGTGAAATATACGATATAAAACAATGTATTATTTTTATTAGATGTTATAACAATAAACACGGATATATTTTTATATTGGGGGTATACATGATATTTTAAGAGAAATCGATTTTTACACTATCTCCATACTATTCAAACCACTGTGCACTGTTACCTTTTACGCTTAATCCATGAACGGATTTAGATGTAATTTTCCGTACAGAGACGCTTGGAAGGATGAAGGATAGTTTTTATCTCGGAATCATCCCTTAACATGGTAGAAGTGTGTGTAGAAATCTGAAATGATTGAGACATAGACAAAGTCGCGTGCAACAGGTGGTAATAAAAATAAAAATATTTTTCTCAATTGTGATATATATTATGTGGGTAGTCTTAAGTTTGTGTTTATTATGTTTAGGGTACAATATAATTCCTTTATCTCTGATTAATCCCGCTAGCTGCTAGACGTTGTTTTATTGAGCTCATACTAATACCGAAGATACCTAAGTCCTAGATATTCAGTGGCGACGAATACGATCGGACTCCAGTGCGTGTTGTTGTTTTGTGTTGTTTCGTGACGGGAACGGTGTAATAGACGCAAAAGTGACAATGTCGGTGGGCAAGATTGCCGAGTTCAATATAGGGACGGACAACTGGCGCCTATATGTCGACAGATTGTAACAGTATTTCGTGGTAAATAAAGTGGATAAAGACATGTACGTTACTACTTTAATAAGCGTTATGGGTGCGGAGTGCTATGAACTATTGGTAAATTTGTGTACTCTGGCCAAACCAATATCAAAGACGTTCACCGAAGTGACGAACATTCTAGAACGTCACTTACAACCGAAACACAGTGTACTTGCCGAGTGGTACAAATTTAGGCATCGAAAACAAGCTAGCAACGAAAGTATTTCGGAGTATTTATTTATTTATTTATTTATTTAAACTTTATTGCACAAAACAAAAATGATGTACAAATGGCGGACTTAATGCCAAATGGCATTCTCTACCAGTCAACCATAAGGCCAAACAGAGACACTTAAAATTGGTGCAGAGTAAATGATCAATATTTAGAGCTTAGTACAGACTTATAAAAGCATAATCCTACATTTTTATAAGTTAGGAATTATCCTGTGAATTCTCGAATAAAATTGTCTATTAAAATGATTAAAGATTTTTAAATGACATATTATTACTTATATACAAAGATATGATACACTAATATATTATGGGACGATGGACGCTATGCAAATTCTTCCTCCAGCAGATGCCTACGAAGCATTCGCTTGAAAACTAATTTGCTTGGGGCTTGTCTTAAAGGGAGAGGGAGTGCATTCCAGAGACGGATTGCCTGAACGGTGAAAGAACTTGAAATGAAACCAGTATGGTGAGAAGGTATTGTAAGTTTGAGTAAGCGGGAGGAACGCAGTTCACACCCGGGGCGCGGAGTTTCGAAGACGAATTTCTGTTTTAGATAACCTGGCGCAGAAGGCTCGAACAGGATAGAAAATAAGGTACAGAGGGTACGCAAAGATCTGCGACGTCGAATTGAAAGCCAGTTGAGCTGACGGCGGTAAAAGGATACATGGTCGTATTTACGAAGACCGAAGATGGTGGCAAGAAGCAAGTCATGGTCAACCGCATTAAAGGCATTGGAGAAATCTATAAGCACCAATACAGTCACTTTAGAAGATTCCATTCCAGAACGTATGTCTTCAATCACATTGAGAAGTGCTGTGGTGGTACTGTGTCCTGTTCTAAATCCCGACTGAAAGGCAGATAGAAGATTGTTTGAATGAATGAACTTGGAAATTTGTTTGTGAGCAGCGGCTTCGAGAATTTTGGAGAGAAACGGAAGAATAGAGATGGGTCGGAAGTGATTGAGAGCACTGGGGTTAGAAGTTTTTGGGAGTGGGATAACATAGGCCTGACGCCAACACGAAGGAAAGACCCCAGTGAGCAAGGACGTGTTAACAATATGGGAAATAATGGGTAAAACGCAGTCTAGAATGAAGGTGACCATGACTCTGCCCACCTTATCATGACCGACAGCTCTAGACCTGACAGACATGACAATCTTACGAATTTCATCATCAGAAACCGGGACAAAGGAGAAAGGTTCAATGTCAGGAGAGGGCAGAGACGCAATGAAGCACAAGGTTTTAAATTTGACTAAGCGGTTTAACGAAGAGGTATGAGAGAAATGAATATTTAACTGGTCCAAGGAAAAAGGCAAGTCGCAAAGGCAAGAGTATGTGGCAGTGCTCAAGAAACATGTCCAAAACGTGCGAATTTGGGACTTCGGCGAGTATCAGCGACTCTTTGACGGCGTATGCCTCGAAGTTGCCGCCGTTTTTCGCCCGTATGAGCCTTTGATTGAATACCAAAACAATCACAAATTTAAACTACCACAAAGCTCGACCTACGGTGGAATTGAACGCCCTTATATAGAACTTGAGTCAAACAAACGATAGCGCCATCAAAAATTAATCTCAATTCTTCTAAAGCCGCGAATTAATAAACTTTGGATCCAAGACACTACTAGACAATAGATGGCGTTGGTAGTACAGCCGCGGATACTATTCGGAACGGAATTTGGTATTTTATCAACTAAATTACACTCGGTGGCATTGGAACGAAGTTTCTTATTATTATTATGTAAATACTGGATTTTTATCATATATACCAGGTTTATTATACAAAAGTGTAAGGTTTAGGTGTATATATTAATATATTACGATTTATACCAGTAGATGACATTCTTATTCTTCTTCATCAGCCTATATACGTCCCACTGCTGGGCAAAGATCTCCTCTCATATATGAGAGGAGGATATATGAGATTCACCAAAAAACTAATAGTAAACATCAAAATAAATGACATTCCGTACATAAGTTCCGAAAATCGTCTTTTCTTTTTCGTAAACACCAGTGTTGTGTCCAAATTTCTAATCAACCTAGTCCCAAACTAAGCAAAGCTTGTACTATGTAGCGACGATAATATACAAACACATTTAAATTCATAGACATCCATATTTCACGAACAAATAGGTATTCGTGCTCATTACACAAATAGATGACCGGGATTAGAACCCGGGACCTCTAGCTCCATAGGCAGTATTGGTACCCACTACGCTAAACGGCCGATAACACATCTTAAGGTGGTTCACTTTCCATACAAAACGTTATTTGACATTCGCAAGCTAAGGGCGTGATTTTTTAAGAAACTTATAAGAATAAGAATAAGAAATATTTATTGCTTAACTGGGTACATATTAGGGTGTTTACAATTTTCGATAATAGATTCAACGGGTACCCCATCGGGCGTGCAATATAAGTAGGTACTTAGCTTAAATACTAGAGCGACATAATCTGGACAACAACACTACATTCGACATTAACAATTCTCACAATCAAAGAACTCGTTAAGGCTATAAAATGCCTTATCAATAAGCCAATTTTTTAACCTATTTTTAAACATGTTACCGACTAGACATTTAATGTCAGTCGGAAGGTGATTGAATGTTCTAATTGCCATCACAAATGTACTTTTAGCGTATATGGAGGTACTAGCTCTTGGTAATCGAATGTTGTGTTTGTACTGCGATCTTACATTAACTTTCGTAGATATCCATGGCGTAAAAAAGTTGGGTTGATTTTTAACAAATAAGCATACTTCGAGAATATAAATTCCTGCCAGCGTCAAAAACCGCTTTTCTCGGAAAACTTTGCGAAGGGAATCCCTGTAATTCATACGATACTTCGTCCTCAAACATTTTTCTGAAGTATAAATGTTATATTGACGTCCACAGAATTAGCCCAGAAGATGATACCGTATGTTAGTAATGAATAGACATAACCATAGTAGGAACTAATGACTACGGTTTCAGAAAAAGTTTCTGATAAGATAGATAAGGCGTAGCAGCTTCTAGATATTTTCTTATTTATCTGTTCTACGTAATGTTTTCCAATTAAAGTGCGAATCCACATATACGCCTAAAATTTTTATATTGCTTACCTCCTCTATAGTGTTGCCTGCTTCCGAAATATTTAAAGGACTTGGAGCGGTATTATAATTTCTAAATTGTATGACCTTTGTTTTGTCCAGGTTCAGTTTAAGATTAAGAGTTGAGAGCCAGTTTATAATTTTGCTTAAAACTACTTCAATATTCTTTTGTAAGAATTCTAATGGCCGATCACATGAAAAATTATGTATCTAACTTTCATAAATTGACTTTCCAGTTGCGCGAAATTCCCCTTTCCTTGAATGAACTTACGTATAAACTAGAATAATTTGAGAAAAATGGTTCTCCCTAAGTATGACGTCACAATTATTTATTCTCAGCAGTACACGTGTCGGCTGCCTTATAGATGGAGTCTGTGTTAACAATATAAGTTATGCGGACGACATGGTACTGCTGAGTTCGTGGTGGATTGCGCAGATTGCTCAAAATGTGCGAAGCCTATGCAGCAAGCCACAGACTCAAATATAATGGAATCAAATGCCAGTACATGGTATTTGAGGGCGGTCGCAAAAGTACAAGTGTGGTTCCTCCCATTTGTATCGAGGGCACCTCTTCGAGTAGAGTGAACCAATTTAAATATCTAGGTCTCGAGATTGCGACCGACCTCAAAGATGACCTGGACATTGAAAGGGAGCGAAGGGCCCTATCGGTCCGAGTGAATATGATCGCGCGCAGGTTTGCGGGGTGTTCGAGAGAGGTGAAGGTTACATTGTTTCGAGATTTCTGCACTTCCCTCTACACCTGCAGCCTGTGGGCGCAGTATACGCAACGGGCCTAAGGGGCTCTTTGGGTCCAATATAATAACGCGTTCCGGGCGTTGATGGGACTGCCTGTGTGATACTGTGGTAGTGCCTCAATTAATATTTAAAAAAATGTCAATCTTCCTAAATACTAACATTCTAAGTAGGTATAGTTTTAATTTTAACTTTGAGCACAAATTACTAACATTATTATGTGTCCTGTTACACGAAATAAATGATTTTTATTTTTATTTATTTTATTTCATTATAATAGCCACATTGAGCGAAACAAGATTCGTCGGAAGCCTCACGTCTAACATAATACAGTGAAATTAGCTCAAAATTTGGCAAAATTAAAGGACGACTTTAATCTATCAGGATATGTAGGTTATAGAGAAAAGCTTCAGGTACAGGGCATAGAAATAATTTGTAGCTTTTTTTAAGAGCATATTCTATTCTTTGCTTCATTCATACATATCATAGCCGACAACTCCTGAGTTCTGTACAGACCATTATCAGAGCTATAATATAAGTTTTGATAGAGACCTGGAACTGCTCGAAAAATATCAGCATAGCACACCTGATTGGAGACTTACTTCAATTTCGAATGGAAGCTTACTAGATACCCTTTTTCTTCCTGCACTGATTTCGTAGAGCCCGGAACTCTTTTGTTTTAAAAGGGGCAATAATAGAGCTATCAAATTAATACAAACATAGACCTAGAACTCTTCTAAAAATATCAGCATATCACACCTGATTGTTATAAATTTCAAATTTTCGACCTATACTTAGTAAAAAAATTACTTGTACGCTACAATGCTCCATATAGCCAAAAACTCCTAAGTTCTGTACAGACCATTATCAGAGGTATAAGATAAGTCTTGATTGAGACCTGGAACTGCTCGAAAAATATCAGCATAGCACACCTGATTGGAGACTTACTTCAATTTCGGGTGGAAGCTTACTAGGTACCCTTTTTCATCCTGCACTGATTTTTGTAGAGCCCGGAACTCTTTTGTTTTAAAATAGGCATTAATAGAGCTATCAAAATAATACTAACATAGACCTAGAACTCTTCTAAAAATATCAGCATATCACACCTGATTGTTATAAATTTCAAATTTTCGACCTATACTTAGTAAAAAAATTACTTGTACGCTATTATACTCCATATAGCCAAGAACTCCTGAGTTCTGTACAGACCATTATCAGAGCTATAAGATAAGTCTTGATTGAGACCTGGAACTGCTCGAAAAATATCAGCATAGCACGCACACCTGATTGGAGGCTTACTTCAATTTCGGGTGGAAGTTTACTAGATACCCTTTTTCTTCCTGCACTGATTTCGTAGAGCCCGGAACTCTTTTGATTTAAAAGAGGCATTAATAGAGCTATCAAAATAATACTAACATAGACCTAGAACTCTTCTAAAAATATCAGCATATCACACCTGATTGTTATAAATTTCAAATTTTCGACCTATACTTAGTAAAAAAATTACTTGTACGCTATAATTCTCCATATAGCCGAGAACTCCTGAGTTCTGTACAGACCATTATCAGAACTATAAGATAAGTCTTGATTGAGACCTGGAACTGCTCGAAAAATATCAGCATAGCACACCTGATTGGAGACTTACTTCAATTTCGAATGGAAGCTTACTAGATACCCTTTTTCTTCCTGCACTGATTTCGTAGAGCCCGGAACTCTTTTGTTTTAAAAGGGACATTAATAGAGCTATCAAAATAATACTAACATAGACCTAGAACTCTTCTAAAAATATCAGCATATCACACCTGTTTGTTATTAAACTCAAAATTTCAACCTATACTTAGTAAAAAAATTACTTGTACGCTACAATGCTCCATATAGCCAAGAACTCCTAAGTTCTGTACAGACCATTATCAGAGCTATAAGATTAGTTTTGATAGAGACCTGGAACTGCTCGAAAAATATCAGCATAGCACACCTGATTGGAGACTTACTTCAATTTCGGGTGGAAGCTTACTAGATACCCTTTTTCTACCTGCACTGATTTCGTAGAGCCCGGAACTCTTTTGTTTTAAAATAGGCATTAATAGAGCTATCAAAATAATACTAACATAGACCTAGAACTCTTCTAAAAATATCAGCATATCACACCTGATTGTTATAAATTTCAAATTTTCGACCTATACTTAGTAAAAAAATTACTTGTACGCTATTATACTCCATATAGCCAAGAACTCCTGAGTTCTGTACAGACCATTATCAGAGCTATAAGATAAGTCTTGATTGAGACCTAAAACTGCTCGAAAAATATCAGCATAGCACACCTGATTGGAGGCTTACTTCAATTTCGGGTGAAAGCTTACTAGGTACCCTTTTTCATCCTGCACTGATTTTTGTAGAGCCCGGAACTCTTTTGTTTTAAAAGAGGCATTAATAGAGCTATCAAAATAATACTAACATAGACCTAGAACTCTTCTAAAAATATCAGTATATCACACCTGATTGTTATAAATTTCAAATTTTCGACCTATACTTAGTAAAAAAATTACTTGTACGCTATTATACTCCATATAGCCAAGAACTCCTGAGTTCTGTACAGACCATTATCAGAGCTATAAGATAAGTCTTGATTGAGACCTGGAACTGCTCGTAAAATATCAGCATAGCACACCTGATTGGAGGCTTACTTCAATTTCGGGTGGAAGTTTACTAGATACCCTTTTTCTTCCTGCACTGATTTCGTAGAGCCCGGAACTCTTTTGTTTTAAAAGGGGCATTAATAGAGCTATCAAAATAATACTAACATAGACCTAGAACTCTTCTAAAAATATCAGCATATCACACCTGATTGTTATAAATTTAAATTTTCGACCTATACTTAGTAAAAAAATTACTTGTACGCTATAATACTCCATATAGCCGAGAACTCCTGAGTTCTGTACAGATCATTATCAGAGCTATAAGATAAGTCTTGATTGAGACCTGGAACTGCTCGAAAAATATCAGCATAGCACACCTGATTGGAGACTTACTTCAATTTCGAATGGAAGCTTACTAGATACCCTTTTTCTTCCTGCACTGATTTCGTAGAGCCCGGAACTCTTTTGTTTTAAAAGGGGCATTAATAGAGCTATCAAAATAATACTAACATAGACCTAGAAATCTTCTAAAAATATCAGCATATCACACCTGTTTGTTATTAAACTCAATATTTCAACCTATACTTAGTAAAAAAATTACTTGTACGCTACAATGCTCCATATAGCCAAGAACTCCTAAGTTCTGTACAGACCATTATCAGAGCTATAAGATTAGTATTGATAGAGACCTGGAACTGCTCGAAAAATATCAGCATAGCACACCTGATTGGAGACTTACTTCAATTTCGGGTGGAAGCTTACTAGATACCCTTTTTCTTCCTGCACTGATTTCGTAGAGCCCGGAACTCTTTTGTTTTTAAAGGGGCATTAATAGAGCTATCAAAATAATACTAACATAGACCTAGAACTCTTCTAAAAATATCAGCATATCACACCTGATTGTTATAAATTTCAAATTTTCGACCTATACTTAGTAAAAAAATTACTTGTACGCTATTATACTCCATATAGCCAAGAACTCCTAAGTTCTGTACAGACCATTATCAGAGCTATAAGATAAGTCTTGATTGAGACCTGGAACTGCTCGAAAAATATCAGCATAGCACACCTGATTGGAGGCTTACTTCAATTTCGGGTGGAAGTTTACTAGATACCCTTTTTCTTCCTGCACTGATTTCGTAGAGCCCGGAACTCTTATGTTTTAAAAGAGGCAATAATAGAGCTATCAAAATAATACTAACATAGACTTAGAACTCTTCTAAAAATATCAGCATAACATACCTGTTTGTTATTAAACTCAAAATTTCAACCTATACTTAGTAAAAAAATTACTTGTACGCTACTATGCTCCATATAGCCAAGAACTCCTAAGTTCTGTACAGACCATTATCAGAGCTATAAGATAAGTTTTGATAGAGACCTGGAACTGCTCGAAAAATATCAGCATAGCACACCTGATTGGAGACTTACTTCAATTTCGGGTGGAAGCTTACTAGGTACCCTTTTTCATCCTGCACTGATTTTTGTAGAGCCCGGAACTCTTTTGTTTTAAAAGAAGCATTAATAGAGCTATCAAAATAATACTAACATAGACCTAGAACTCTTCTAAAAATATCAGCATATCACACCTGATTGTTATAAATTTCAAATTTTTGACCTATACTTAGTAAAAAAATTACTTGTACGCTATTATACTCCATATAGCCAAGAACTCCTGAGTTCTGTACAGACCATTATCTGAGCTATAAGATAAGTCTTGATTGAGACCTGGAACTGCTCGAAAAATATCAGCATAGCACACCTGATTGGAGACTTACTTCAATTTCGAATGGAAGCTTACTAGATACCCTTTTTCTTCCTGCACTGATTTCGTAGAGCCCGGAACTCTTTTGTTTTAAAAGGGGCATTTATAGAGCTATCAAAATAATACTAACATAGACTTAGAACTCTTCTAAAAATATCAGCATAACATACCTGTTTGTTATTAAACTCAAAATTTCAACCTATACTTAGTAAAAAAATTACTTGTACGCTACTATGCTCCATATAGCCAAGAACTCCTAAGTTCTGTACAGACCATTATCAGAGCTATAAGATAAGTTTTGATAGAGACCTGGAACTGCTCGAAAAATATCAGCATAGCACACCTGATTGGAGACTTACTTCAATTTCGGGTGGAAGTTTACTAGATACCCTTTTTCTTCCTGCACTGATTTCGTAGAGCCCGGAACTCTTATGTTTTAAAAGAGGCAATAATAGAGCTATCAAAATAATACTAACATAGACTTAGAACTCTTCTAAAAATATCAGCATAACATACCTGTTTGTTATTAAACTCAAAATTTCAACCTATACTTAGTAAAAAAATTACTTGTACGCTACTATGCTCCATATAGCCAAGAACTCCTAAGTTCTGTACAGACCATTATCAGAGCTATAAGATAAGTTTTGATAGAGACCTGGAACTGCTCGAAAAATATCAGCATAGCACACCTGATTGGAGACTTACTTCAATTTCGGGTGGAAGCTTACTAGATACCATTTTTCTTCCAGCACTGATTTCGTAGAGCCCGGAACTCTTTTGTTTTAAAAGGGGCATTAATAGAGCTATCAAAATAATACTAACATAGACCTAGAACTCTTCTAAAAATATCATCATATCACACCTGATTGTTATAAATTTCAAATTTTCGACCTATACTTAGTAAAAATATTACTTGTACGCTACAATGCTCCATATAGCCAAGAACTCCTGAGTTCTGTACAGACCATTATCAGAGCTATAAGATAGGTCTTGATTGAGACCTGGAACTGCTCGAAAAATATCAGCATAGCACACCTGATTGGAGACTTACTTCAATTTCGGGTGGAAGCTTACTAGGTACCCTTTTTTTTCCTGCACTGATTTTGTAGAGCCCGGAACTCTTTTGTTTTAAAAGAGGCATTAATAGAGCTATCAAAATAATACTAACATAGACCTAGAACTCTTCTAAAAATATCAGCATATCACACCTGATTGTTATAAATTTCAAATTTTCGACCTATAATTAGTAAAAAAATTACTTGTACGCTATTATACTCCATATAGCCAAGAACTCCTGAGTTCTGTACAGACCATTATCAGAGCTATAAGATAAGTCTTGATTGAGACCTGGAACTGCTCGAAAAATATCAGCATAGCACACCTGATTGGAGACTTACTTCAATTTCGGGTGAAAGCTTACCAGGTACCCTTTTTCTTCCTGCACTGATTTCGTAGAGCCCGGAACTCTCTTTTTTTAAAAGAGGCATTAATAGAGCTATCAAAATAATACTAACATAGACCTAGAACTCTTCTAAAAATATCAGCATATCACACCTGATTGTTATAAATTTCAAATTTTCGACCTATAATTAGTAAAAAAATTACTTGTACGCTATTATACTCCATATAGCCGATAACTCCAGAGTTCTGTACAGACCATTATCAGAGCTATAAGATAAGTCTTGATTGAGACCTGGAACTGCTCGAAAAATATCAGCATAGCACACCTGATTGGAGACTTACTTCAATTTCGAATGGAAGCTTACTAGATACCCTTTTTCTTGCTGCACTGAATTTGTAGAGCCCGGAACTCTTTTGTTTCAAAAGGCGCAATAATAGAGCTATCAAAATAATACTAACATAGACTTAGAACTCTTCTAAAAATAACAGCATATCACACCTGATTGTTATAAATTTCAAATTTTCGACCTATACTTAGTAAAAAAATTACTTGTACGCTAATATACTCCATATAGCCGAGAACTCCTGAGTTCTGTATAGACCATTATTAGAGCTATACGATAAGTCTTGATTGAGACCTAGAACTGCTCGAAAAATATCAGCAAAGCACACCTGATTGGAGACTTACTTCAATTTCGGGTGGAACCTTACTAGGTACCCTTTTTCTTCCTGCACTGATTTCGTAGAGCCCGGAACTCTTTTGTTTTAAAAGGGGCATTAATAGAGCTATCAAAATATTACTAATTTAGACCAAGAACTCTTCTAAAAATATCAGCATATCACACCTGATTGTTATAAATTTCAAATTTTCGACCTATACTTAGTAAAAAAATTACTTATACGCTTTAATACTCCATATAGCCGAGAACTCCTGAGTTCTGTACAGATCATTATCAGAGCTATAAGATAAATCTTGATTGAGACCTGGAACTGCTCGAAAAATATCAGCATAGCACACCTGATTGGAGACTTACTTCAATTTCGGGTGGAAGCTTACTAGGTACCCTTTTTCTTCCTGCACTGATTTTGTAGAGCCCGGAACTCTTTTGTTTTAAAAGGGGCATTAATAGAGCTATCAAATTAATACTAACATAGACCTAGAACTCTTCTAAAAATATCAGCATATCACACCTGATTGTTATAAATTTCAAATTTTCGACCTATACTTAGTAAAAAAATTACTTGTACGCTATTATACTCCATATAGCCGAGAAATCCTGAGTTCTGTACAGACCATTATCAGAGCTATACGATAAGTCTTGATTGAGACCTGGAATTGCTCGAAAAATATCAGCATAGCACAACTGATTGGAGACTTACTTCAATTTCGGGTGGAAGCTTACTAGATACCATTTTTCTTCCTGCACTGATTTCGTAGAGCCCGGAACTCTTTTGTTTTCAAAGAGGCATTAATAGAGCTATCAAAATAATACTAACATAGACCTAGAACTCTTCTAAAAATATCAGCATATCACACCTGATTGTTATAAATTTCAAATTTTCGACCTATACTTAGTAAAAAAATTACTTGTACGCTATTATACTCCATATAGCCAAGAACTCCTGAGTTCTGTACAGACCATTATCAGAGCTATAAGATAAATCTTGATTGAGACCTGGAACTGCTCGAAAAATATCAGCATAGCACACTGATTGGAGACTTACTTCAATTTCGAATGGAAGCTTACTAGATACCCTTTTTCTTCCTGCACTGATTTTGTAGAGCCAAGAACTCTTTTGTATTAAAAGGAGCATTAATAGAGCTATCAAAATATTACTAACATAGACCTATAACTCTTCTAAAAATATCAGCATATCACACCTGATTGTTATAAATTTCAAATTTTCGACCTATACTTAGTAAAAAAATTACTTATACGCTTTAATACTCCATATAGCCGAGAACTCCTGAGTTCTGTACAGATCATTATCAGAGCTATAAGATAAATCTTGATTGAGACCTGGAACTGCTCGAAAAATATCAGCATAGCACACCTGATTGGAGATTTACTTCAATTTCGGGTGGAAGCTTACTAGGTACCCTTTTTCTTCCTGCACTGATTATGTAGAGCCAAGAACTCTTTTGTATTAAAAGGAGCATTAAAAGAGCTATCAAAATAATACTAACATACACCTATAACTCCTCTAAAAATATCAGCATATCACACTTGATTGTTATAAATTTCAAATTTTCGACCTATACTTAGTAAAAAAATAACTTGTACGCTATTATACTCCATATAGCCGAGAACTCCTGAGTTCTGTACAGACCATTATCAGAGCTATACGATAAGTCCTGATTGAGACCTGGAACTGCTCGAAAAATATCAGCATAGCACAACTGATTGGAGACTTACTTCAATTTCGGGTGGAAGCTTACTAGATACCATTTTTCTTCCTGCACTGATTTCGTAGAGCCCGGAACTCTTTTGTTTTAAAAGGGGCATTTATAGAGCTATCAAAATAATACTAACATAGACCTAGAACTCTTCTAAAAATATCAGCATAACATACCTGTTTGTTATTAAACTCAAAATTTCAACCTATACTTAGTAAAAAAATTACTTGTACGCTACTATGCTCCATATAGCCAAGAACTCCTAAGTTCTGTACAGACCATTATCAGAGCTATAAGATAAGTTTTGATAGAGACCTGGAACTGCTCGAAAAATATCAGCATAGCACACCTGATTGGAGACTTACTTCAATTTCGGGTGGAAGCTTACTAGATACCCTTTTTCTTCCAGTACTGATTTCGTAGAGCCCGGAACTCTTTTGTTTTAAAAGAGGCATTAATAGAGCTATCAAAATAATACTAACATAGACCTAGAACTCTTCTAAAAATATCAGCATATCACACCTGATTGTTATAAATTTCAAATTTTCGACCTATAATTAGTAAAAAAATTACTTGTACGCTATTATACTCCATATAGCCAAGAACTCCTGAGATCTGTACAGACCATTATCAGAGCTATAAGATAAGTCTTGATTGAGACCTGGAACTGCTCGAAAAATATCAGCATAGCACACCTGATTGGAGACTTACTTCAATTTCGGGTGGAAGCTTACTAGATACCATTTTTCTTCCTGCACTGATTTCGTAGAGCCCGGACTCTTTTGTTTTAAAAGGGGCATTTATAGAGCTATCAAAATAATACTAACATAGACCTAGAACTCTTCTAAAAATATCAGCATAACATACCTGTTTGTTATTAAACTCAAAATTTCAACCTATACTTAGTAAAAAAATTACTTGTACGCTACTATGCTCCATATAGCCAAGAACTCCTAAGTTCTGTACAGACCATTATCAGAGCTATAAGATAAGTTTTGATAGAGACCTGGAACTGCTCGAAAAATATCAGCATAGCACACCTGATTGGAGACTTACTTCAATTTCGGGTGGAAGCTTACTAGGTACCCTTTTTTTTCCTGCACTGATTTTGTAGAGCCCGGAACTCTTTTGTTTTAAAAGAGGCATTAATAGAGCTATCAAAATAATACTAACATAGACCTAGAACTCTTCTAAAAATATCAGCATATCACACCTGATTGTTATAAATTTCAAATTTTCGACCTATAATTAGTAAAAAAATTACTTGTACGCTATTATACTCCATATAGCCAAGAACTCCTGAGTTCTGTACAGACCATTATCTGAGCTATAAGATAAGTCTTGATTGAGACCTGGAACTGCTCGAAAAATATCAGCATAGCACACCTGATTGGAGACTTACTTCAATTTCGAATGGAAGCTTACTAGATACCCTTTTTCTTCCTGCACTGATTTCGTAGAGCCCGGAACTCTTTTGTTTTAAAAGGGGCATTTATAGAGCTATCAAAATAATACTAACATAGACTTAGAACTCTTCTAAAAATATCAGCATAACATACCTGTTTTTTATTAAACTCAAAATTTCAACCTATACTTAGTAAAAAAATTACTTGTACGCTACTATGCTCCATATAGCCAAGAACTCCTAAGTTCTGTACAGACCATAATCAGAGCTATAAGATAAGTTTTGATAGAGACCTGGAACTGCTCGAAAAATATCAGCATAGCACACCTGATTGGAGACTTACTTCAATTTCGGGTGGAAGCTTACTAGATACCCTTTTTCTTCCAGCACTGATTTTGTAGAGCCCGGAACTCTTTTGTTTTAAAAGGGGCATTAATAGAGCTATCAAAATAATACTAACATAGACCTAGAACTCTTCTAAAAATATCAGCATATCACACCTGATTGTTATAAATTTCAAATTTTCGACCTATACTTAGTAAAAATATTACTTGTACGCTACAATGCTCCATATAGCCAAGAACTCCTAAGTTCTGTACAGACCATTATCAGAGCTATAAGATAGGTCTTGATTGAGACCTGGAACTGCTCGAAAAATATCAGCATAGCACACCTGATTGGAGACTTACTTCAATTTCGAATGGAAGCTTACTAGATACCCTTTTTCTTCCTGCACTGATTTTGTAGAGCCAAGAACTCTTTTGTATTAAAAGGAGCATTAATAGAGCTATCAAAATATTACTAACATAGACCTATAACTCTTCTAAAAATATCAGCATATCACACCTGATTGTTATAAATTTCAAATTTTCGACCTATACTTAGTAAAAAAATTACTTATACGCTTTAATACTCCATATAGCCGAGAACTCCTGAGTTCTGTACAGATCATTATCAGAGCTATAAGATAAATCTTGATTGAGACCTACAACTGCTCGAAAAATATCAGCATAGCACACCTGATTGGAGACTTACTTCAATTTCGGGTGGAAGCTTACTAGGTACCCTTTTTCTTCCTGCACTGATTTTGTAGAGCCAAGAACTCTTTTGTATTAAAAGGAGCATTAGAAGAGCTATCAAAATAATACTAACATACACCTATAACTCCCCTAAAAATATCAGCATATCACACTTGATTGTTATAAATTTCAAATTTTCGACCTATACTTAGTAAGAAAATTACTTGTACGCTATTATACTCCATATAGCCGAGAAATCCTAAGTTCTGTACAGACCATTATCAGAGCTATACGATAAGTCCTGATTGAGACCTGGAACTGCTCGAAAAATATCAGCATAGCACAACTGATTGGAGACTTACTTCAATTTCGGGTGGAAGCTTACTAGATACCATTTTTCTTCCTGCACTGATTTCGTAGAGCCCGGAACTCTTTTGTTTTAAAAGAAACATTAATAGAGCTATCAAAATAATACTAACATAGACCTAGAACTCTTCTAAAAATATCAGCATATCACACCTGATTGTTATAAATTTCAAATTTTCGACCTATACTTAGTAAAAAAATTACTTGTACGCTATTATACTCCATATAGCCTAGAAATCCTGAGTTCTGTACAGACCATTATCAGAGCTATACGATAAGTCTTGATTGAGACCTGGAACTGCTCGAAAAATATCAGCATAGCACACCTGATTGGAGACTTACTTCAATTTCGGGTGGAAGCTTACTAGGTACCTTTTTTCTTCCTGCACTGATTTTGTAGAGCCAAGAACTCTTTTGTATTAAAAGGAGCATTAATAGAGCTATCAAAATATTACTAACATAGACCTATAACTCTTCTAAAAATATCAGCATATCACACCTGATTGTTATAAATTTCAAATTTTCGACCTATACTTAGTAAAAAAATTACTTATACGCTATAATACTCCATATAGCCGAGAACTCCTGAGTTCTGTACAGACCATTATCAGAGCTATACGAAAAGTCTTGATTGAGACCTGGAACTGCTCGAAAAATATCAGCATAGCACACCTGATTGGAGACTTACTTCAATTTCGAATGGAAGCTTACTAGATACCCTTTTTCTTCCTGCACTGATTTCGTAGATCCCATAACTCTTTTGTTTTATAAGAGGCAATAATAGAGCTATCAAAATAATACTAACATAGACCTAGAACTCTTCTAAAAATATCAGCATATCACACCTGATTGTTATAAATTTCAAATTTTCGACCTATACTTAGTAAAAAAATTACTTGTACATTATTATACTCCATATAGCCGAGAACTCCTGAGTTCTGTACAGACTTTTATCTCGAAAAATATCAGCATAGCACACCTGATTGGAGACAAACTTCAATTTTGCGTTTGAGCTAACTAGATACCATTTTTCAACCTGCACAGATGTCGTAGAGCCCAGAACTCTTTGGTTTTCAAAAAAGCAAAAATAGAGCTATCAAAAAATATCAGCATAGCACACCTGATTGGAGACTTACTTCAATTTCGAATGGAAGCTTACTAGATACCCTTTTTCTTCCTGCACTGATTTCGTAGAGCCCGGAACTCTTTTGTTTTAAAAGGGGCATTAATAGGGCTATCAAAATAATACTAACATAGACCTAGAACTCTTCTAAAAATATCAGCATATCACACCTGATTGTTATAAAACTCAAATTTTCGACCTATACTTAGTAAAAAAAAATTGTATGGTATAATACTCCATATAGCCGACAGCTCCTGAGTTCTGTGCAGACCATTATCAGAGCTATAAGATAAGTCTTGATTGAGACCTGGAACTGCTCGAAAAATATCAGCATAGCACACCTGATTGGAGACTTACTTCAATTTCGGACGGAAGCTTACTAGGTACCCTTTTTCTACCTGCACTGATGTCGTAGAGCCCGGAACTCTTTTATTTTGAAAGATCGTTAATTTAGCTATCAAAATAATGCCGACATAGAACTAGAACTCTTCCCAAAATATCAGCATATCACACCTGTTTGTTAAGAAAACTCAAAATGACGAACTCTTCTTTGTAACCATATTTTTTTCTGCCTTTACAAACATTGTAGAGGCCAGAACTCCTATATTTTCTATTAGGTAGTAATAGAGCTGTCAACACAATATCAATATAGACCTCGAACTCCTCAAAAACTATCTGCATGTCACATGTGAAGTTAACGTATCATCTGTATGAGTTTAACAAAATGATAATTATTTTCTGCTTGAATAAAAATAGTGACAGTCTAGCGATGTAGTGTTCTCTATCGTACATCAATAAAGCTTTACCATTTTAAACCCGCGGGCAAGCAAGGAACGCTCGAAAATATCATTATACTATAGCCCTAAATAGTCAAAATCGGCATTTTTTTTTTATAATTTTAGGATGACAGTAGAGCCTGGAACTCTAGAGTTCTATTTTCAACACAGCTAGACATGTCATTTAAAGTCAAAAACAAGCCTAGAACTCATCCAAAACTATCAGCATATCACATGTGAAGTTAGCATATCATCTGTTTGAACTCTACAAAGATACAATTTATTTTCTTAGCTAAATAACGATTGTAACAGGCTAGAGGATGTTGAATTCGATATTCTGTAATGGTATAGCTTTATTTTTTGTCTGCAAACGAGCTACGGTCATTTGAAAATAGTTCATCATCTTATAGTACAATGACAAAATCAAAAAAAAAAAGGTTAGCTGTGACACTTTAGGTTGTAACTCCGGAGTTCTGTACTCTACAGGGCTAGAGCTATTAATCGAGACCTTAAATACGCCTAGAACTCTTCAAAAACTATCATCATATCACATGCGAAGTTAGCATATCATTGGGTAAATTAATTAAAGAAAAAAAAAATTTTTTTTTGCTAGAACTATGTATAAGAAGTATCAGGAACTATTGTGAACCTTGTATAAAGACAGAATACTAATTATTAGCCCATTCAGAAGAAAGTGATATGCTACGCGAAGTTAGCATATCATTTGGTTGAAAACCATAGTACCAATTTTTTTTGGTGTGCGGCCAGAACTATTCCTAAAAAGTATCAGGAACTATAGAACTATGTTGGATGCGAATAGAACTCCAACAAAAACTTGATCTGCTGGAACTTGTTACGCTAACTTCACGGACATGGTAGATGCCATCTGGCCCCGGGGCTTTGTAAGGTTGAAATGTTGAAAGTGCCCACTTTATCTTGTTATGATCTACTACCTTTTTGGACGTGTCCCAATTGTGTCTCGTTGTACTTGTGGTCTGTTCCAACGCACTAATTGCACCATCGTCTGTTACGCTGTCGTGTATTACTGAGCCTGGGAAGTGCGTGTTACACATTACCTTAAGGGTTTCCAGCCCCGTTTTCGTCATTCTACCGTCATTGTCCCTAATGGATGTGAGCGGGGCCGACTTTGTGGTCGCTAGTGCCTTTGTTAGTCTCATTCCTTCTGGTATTGACTCAATTTGATCGCAGTGGTTCCTCCACGCTCTCCTTTTGGCTTTCCTCACAGCCTTGCTGAGTTCTGTGAGTTTTTGTGCATAGTACCCAAAGTCATTAGATGCCTTTGCGTCATTGAATATTGCCCTAGTTTCCCTCCTGAGTTTAACTATCTCTGGGGTCCACCATGGTAACTTTTTAGCCAGGGTTTTCTTCTCCGGGCAGTTATTAGTGAAGGCCGTGTATACGGCTTGTACTATTTTGTCCGCTTCGAATTCTATGTCTATAATAGAGTTGAGCTTGCCTTTTGGGTCTCCTAGGTCCACCTTTAGATCCCTTCTAAACGCCGACCAGTCCGTGTGCCTAGGATTCCGTTTTCGTACCGTGTTTATTTCTATTTTAGTTCGGTACCTAAAGCAGATGTATCTGTGGTCCGAAAGGGATATGTCGTCAGATACGTGCCATGAGTTGATTTTGTTACTAGTATTATTAGTAGCCAACGTTAAATCAATAACCTCCCCCCGCCTAGAATTGACGAAGGTAGGTTCATTGCCTTTATTTAGTATTTGTAAAGAAGAGCTTACCAGGAAGTCCAGTACCTTCTCTCCTCTCCTGTTGACATCTGAGCTGCCCCAGATGACATGGTGAGCGTTTGCGTCGCAGCCGATTATCAGGTTGGTGTTCGCCCGGCTGCCGTATGCAACAAGATCCCGCAGTTGTTGTGTGATGGGATCCGTCGCCTCGTAGGGGAGGTAGGCTGATGATAGGATGAGCTCCTTACCCTCCCCCTTTTTTTGGATCATCACCGTGGTGAGATCCCTGCAACAGAAAGCATGTAAAGGCATAGCATTGATGCCATTTTTGACATATATACATGTCCTCATGTTATTGTTGTTATCTGGACACAGGTGAACAATTGTTCCCCCCGTTCCACCTAAACCTCTTATTTCACTTTTATATATATACTCGTATGGTTCTACTATTGTACTATTGTAATAGTTACTATTGGTATTATAAAGACGCATTTATATAATCAGCCCCTCCGATATTCGGTAGCTCGGATTAAGTATGGCGTATATCGTATTTTACCGATAGTTTTCTGATCTCGCCCGTCTTTACTCAGTAAACTGTTAGAATTATATTTAAAATTAAATATAAAAGAATTATATAAAACGAAATTGTGGCAATACGCTCCACGCATCCCGCAGCAAAATGGAAAGCACTCATTCAAATGAAGGCGTGAATTAAAAAAACTGTACAGAAACGACATTGACAGTAGACAACTTACAAGTACTGAATTCTACTGATACTTCGCACCGCCAAATGCAATAAAATTTACTATTCAGCACAAATGGCAAATCGACAAGTCGAAATGATTAGTCAAATCTGAATAATGTCAGTTTGAAAATCCTCGCGATCGAAAATTGTCAACATACTTTACATGATATAGGTCGAAAGAAATACGTACATGTAGAATTAGGTACAGTACAGACCTACGTAAACTCCGAAAATTAACAATTAGCCCAAGCAGGTGTTGCAGGTGTCCATGGGCGGCGGTAATCGCTTACCATCAGGTGATCCGTCTGCGCGTTTGCCTCCTATCACATAAAAAAAGCATTTTATTTTCATTGGTATGGATGGAAATTTGGAAATAATTGTTAACAGCAGCTTTTTTGTGTGTAGCTGATATATTATCATTTAAGTAATTACGTAGACACAAAATCCACCAAAATAAACATCATTGTCATTTGAAAAATCGACATTTAACCAATTCCTGAAAAAAGAGGAAAAATATTATAAGATATTTTAATTTTTATTTTAGTTAATTTACAAGAGCTCTTTAAGAATAATAAATAAATCACACAAAAACATACCTAATAGATGTGTCATTTATTTTTATATATTTACTTCCCGATGGAAATTTTGTAGGATTCTTGGGTAAGGCATCTTAGAATAACATTTTAAAATTAAACAAACAAAAAAAACGCTCTTATAAATTAATGTTTGAAAAAAACGTAACTTTCCTGTGGTAAATCGGAAATAAGTCACATGAGTTTTGTACAAAAAAGTCTAGTTCGAATTTAAATTATCATATGTCAATATTATGTACATTGAAATTGCAAAACATTTAGGTACCTTTGAGCAATATATCTAAGGGACAAAATTCCATTTGGGCTAGCTTCATTTAGAATAAGAAAAAAATTGGCGGTAAAAAAGAGTAGACACAATTTTTACATTATCTATCATCAAGTTCACTTTTGATGGTATTACTTTTGGTCAAACTTCAAAATAGTCATATCCTGTATTCGATTTTCCAATTTTGGCAATGGACAGTAAATTACTATACCCAGATACTCGTACTAGCCAACCATTCGTGAAACTAAAACACGTACGAATACGATACGACCACGATACGAAATAATCAAAATATAGATAGGTAGGCCAGGCTGCGATAAATTGTACATTTTAGCTGTCTCCTCAGTTTATCTTGATTTACATTGCGCTCATGATACAATTAAGTTTGTAGTTTCAAAGCTTAATTAAGAAACACATTTTCACACACAGCATCTTAAATACTGTCATGTGCATAATTGACAATCTAAGAAGAACGAATAAGTAATTCAATTTGTGAACGAATAATGAATTACCGAAGCTTCAATTTGAACCATCACTGCACAGCAGAAAGTAGTGTAATTTAACACTACTTTCTGCTTTACGCGACATTAGATGTTTAATCCTGAGAACGGATATCGTGACGTCACGCCCCGGCAAATGTAGCAATTAAAACGAGGGTACACATTTTAATTCGTTTCAATTTGTAGTCTGAAAATGGGATTACATATGTTGCGGGGCTAGGGGTTTTTCGGTTGTATAAATTGATGATGTATTTGTCGTGCGCACTCTGTAGGTTGTTTGTTTTCGTTGAAGAGACAAGCGCTGTTGAGTGCTAAAATCAACATTTTACAATACTTAATAAGCATGGTTGTATAACAGTGGTATGTACACTCTTAAACCATTACCAAAAAGAGAATTTAGTCTGATTCAAAGCGTAAATACGTCCGGTAAAAATGGGGTAAAAGCGAGCATAAATTAAAACAGCGGTTGCATGAACAAGCCACTTTATTTGCGGTGCCTAATGGTACACTCGTATAACTTAACCCATTTATACGTAAGTATAGGTATGTCAATTCCATTTCGTGTTCGATAAGGGCCTCCGTTTTACCTGTAACATTTTCATTTTAATCCCTTTTAGTCACTCTTTCCTTTGCAACTAACTAGGAGCACATTAACCAAAGCTGATTTTCATATAATTTCAATACGACAACTTACACATCAAGATTGGGTACTTACGCAATCACTAGTGTCTGTCTCTGTGGCATAATCAGTTTTTATGAAAGGAACTAGCTTCTGCCCGCGACTGCGTCCGCGTGGAACTCGCTTAGGTATATCGCAGCTCCATACGAACTTTTATCCCTCCATTTCATCCTCTTAGGGGATGATTTCGGGGATAAAAACTATCCTATATCACCCTCCATCCCTTCAACTATCTCCACTTAAAAAATAACGTTAATTCGTCGCTCCATTTTGCCGTGAAAGACGGACAAACAAACAAACAAACACACGCATACACTTTCCCTTTTATAATATTAGTATGGATTTAATTAAAAAACAAATGTTGCTCATGGAAGTACGAGTATACATTAACCATTTGACTTGTAACTATGAAGTTATCAATAAAGTATTGTATTGTATTGCGTTGTATACACCGCGCTCCGGAGGTTTTGTTCAGTACTCAAATTGAAACTCTCGTGAGACATTACACGGTTCTACTCACGAAACAAATGTCACTACGGGCGACATGTTTCGAACTCTTCGGGAGTTCTTCTTCAGGACGACTGTTTTCGGGGCGATATCACTTAAATCACTGCCTGCACCCGCTGTGAAGAAGAACTCCCGAAGAGTTCGAAATATGTCGCCCGTAGTGACATTTAATACTCGAGTAGAACCGTGTCATTATTAGCATGTTAGGTTCTGTTTGAAATAAAGCATATTAGAACTTAAAACAACATGACGTGTATGGTTCTCAAAAGTAAATAATAATAATTTTGCAAGTATTTAGATACAGTTGGCAGGCAGAGTATATCACTCGTAGAAGCGACTGGCAACAGGCCAATCTACACTGTGCCGATACTTATAACGTTAATCGAATTTGTTCGAACTTCTCTTACGCATGATTGCAACAAATGTTGGGTTCAAGTTATAGTGGGGACGAGTGAGTTGAGTCCCTGATAAATGTTGTAGAAGTCCAAGAAGTTGATCCAAGTTTTTTAATAAAATGAACTAGTCATTAAGTTAAATCTGCATACTATATTTACTTATTATTTAATCATTGTTTTGACATTGAATATTAAGCTTGTGATAAAATCCATAGACTTATCTAATCATAACCAGACTTACATCAATGAAAATGTATAAGACTCAAGAAAAGCTTTTATGTCCGTGTCCTTTCATGAAACTAGCTAAGTAAAAACGTTATTTATATAACAAGTTGGTTTTCTTACGACATCATTTTCTGTTTGCGAAGGACGTTAAATATTTGATAAAATAAAAAAGTTGATATTTATACAGTAAGTTAGAACTAAAAAGCGGTTATCTAAAAGCTATTCCGCCTTGCGTGCGACAGCGCCATCTATCCATCATGGAGATAAAGCGGGCGAATACTTTCCTACCCCCGATTTGCATAAAGCCTAGAAATTGTTTCCAACTCGCTAGAATAACAATTAGATGTCCAACTAATTTGTTCCACTGAGACCGGGAATGATTTGAGATGCCGTTTTAGAAAGGGCGTTTACTTTGATTGGCAATCATTTATTGAGTTGCGAGTTTTAAGCAGTTTTTTTAAACCAAGGTTGTATACATTTTTCAGCTTTCGGTGCGTCGTTTTTGGGTAATGGTTTTATTTTCAAATAATTAACCTTTGAGTAGGCGAGGCTACCTACAGCATGAACTAAAATAAAACCTAAAACATTTAATGTCGAACACCCTGATTCTAATTCAAAATAAACTCCCCTTAGTAAGTAGTGTTATATCGGTAAAATACTTATCGAGTTGAATTCCCTGACCCCAAATATGTATATTTAGACACAAACTTTGTGATTTAAAGTGTCTAAGAACTAGGAATATTAATAATTAAGTAACTAAAATTAACATGACCGCCAAGAGTTGGTTCCTATCAAAAACTTATAGCTACGGATCTAACAAGTACCTGAAAAAAAATTGGTGCTTTTGTCCAGCGTGTCCACATTTACGAAAATTTGTTCGAGCACTCTGCCCCACTATACCTAGTGAGATTTCGGCAGCAAAAGTGTCTTAATATAACTACACATCGGTAATTCGTGGCACTATGATGATAATATCATAAAAACATCATTTGGTCTCTTTAAAGTGTTATTTGTAAGATAGTGGCAAGTCCTCTTTAGTGTTACAGTTATTAACAGTTTCATGAATTAAGTAAAAGGTTAATCTCTCATTCATTTCATTATCAACGTGAAACCGCAAATCCAATATTATAATTTTTATCAAAAAAATGCATTTAAATTTTCTTTAATCGTTTCAAAAAATGCTTGTAATATCTACTTTCTACATACATAAGCCGCAAATGTAAACAACGGGATACGCTGGCATTCGGAATACCATTTAACTTTGCAAACTTTAAATTCATGTTACAAGTTTTTGCGGGGATCGTTATCTTACTGGGAACAATAAATCTTACAATACTTCCTATAACTTCTGCGGAATAGATGATGGCTGGTTTATTTCTAGCTGTTTTACTTTTAATGGAAATGACGTATGATTTATAATTCAGCAGGGTTAAAAGGGGTTTTTGGGTTCACATTGTATTTGAAAATAGTACGAGTCAACTGTGTAATAAAGCAACGAGTATCCATCAAATATTCTAATTTATAATATATTGTAGTAATTTGTGTTATTTTACTGTAACGGTTATTTATGAAATTTGTTTTTATGAACAGGCCTTTATAATATTATGCTCATCATATACATTAAAACATACATACAATCAATAAATAACAAAGCTTGGGCTGTGTATGATTGACATTTGTGTTCGTAAGAACAGAACACTGCAAATTTTATTTAGCAGAGGCATTTACAGTTTTCTAAATAAGAGGATAGTGTCTATAGAAGTTATCTCTTGTGTATAATATATAAAATATCGTTTTAAAAATATTAATGTTGTAAAAATTATAGAAAACTAGGTCTATCATGTCACTGTGAAAATAAACCTCAATGTGAAGACCGGACATTCCAGACATGACTCCATCATCATCAAGTCCAACTTTGCTTTCATCATGAATTTTGTCTTAGAAAGTTGAAGTCGATATGTGATGGCAATGTCATGATTACAGTTACTTAAACACATTAACTGTCAACGAGCAGACGCGATGCGATGATAACTATGCTAAAAACCGTATGTAGGGGAAAGAGTCTACGCGCGCCACCAGAGTGCCCATCTAGCGGCTTCCTGCCACTGAAAGTGTTAAGACTATTTGTGTAATTTAAAATAACTTTTGAGCATAGTCCACCTTGGACATTGTAGCATGCGACGTTGCTATAAATACCTGGACACTTTTTGTCTTGACAATCATCATCCTCCTAGTGTTGTTCCCGGCTGTGCCCTAATTAAATTGTATCTAGCACCTTTTATTATGGGTCAGTGGAGACCTCAAAAAAATTAATTCAGTCATTCATTCAAAGGAGCCCGGGGCCACTATGACACCTACTCCGAAGATTTGACATCATTATCATCATATATATCAGACAACGCTAGTTTTACGAAAGCGACTGCCATCTTAACTTCCAGCCGTGATGGGAAACTGGACTTTATTTGGACCTTCACCGAAATACTAACCGTAAATATGAGTAACATTCCGACAACCTCATTGGCATGAGCCGAGATTCGAACCTACGACCGCCGCTAGACAGCCGCATGCCTGAAGGTACCGCTAGGCTACCGTAGACTTGCCTCGACGATATGGTCATGCTGTTAAGATGTTTTTGACCATGTTTTTCGTCATGATACATGTCATAGCGACTGTACAGCAAAGGAAATGAGGAAAAATAACTGAAAACGATCTACACATGACTTCAATTTCGCAGAACGCGCGTACGAGATCTTATTTATTACGCTCGTTCAAGCCCTTTTACCCCCCCAGAACTCGGCTTATTAGGAAATTACGAAACAATAATATTAGCTTACAACATCGTAATGCGATAAGCCTACTTGCAGCCGAATTACCATAGATAACCACGTCACAAGCACAATAATTTTACAACTTCCACAGATAAAGTACGAGTGAAAATTTCAGCGCTCCTGAAAGTGCTTTTAGTTGGTACCGAGACCGTAAGGCGGGCGGCAGTGCTCGGCAGGACTTGTCGGCGGGCGGCTGCCGCACATTTTTACTGCGGCGAATTTCGAGTTGAATGAACTTAACAGCTGACTTTGACATTTAGTGTCGTAGTGTTGTGTTGTTTTGGATTGCGTGTGTTGTAGGTAAGTTTGAATGTGATTTTAATTTGAATGAATGTTGTTTTAGGTATGTTTGGACTTATTATTGGAGTGGGTTTTATCGGACTTAATATCGCTTACGTTTTTAGTATGTGTAACTTTTATTAAGTGCTATTTTTGTCCATAGTTTTCCCGTCGTTATACAAAAAGGTTTTCTATATATATATGACGGATTAACGGTTAATCCTGAAGATTAAACTAAGAGATTTTCTGAGCTCACTTAGATAAATACATAAAAACTACATTCGTTGCGATGCTCCGGTAACATGGGCGATTACCCTCCTGAGGCCCCGTGTACTATACTATATACCTAGGTGTATAAATTGTTAATAATATATATATATTTGTAAAGGTTAAACTTCATCAAATCTTGATGCGATTTGTTTTAAAATTTGTATGGAGCAGGTCGCCCCAGTCGGCCAACGCTCCACACAAAGGGAAAAAAAAAGAAATGTAAAAAAAAAACGTTCTACTGTCGATTCTGAACAAACTGGTTTGAGGTTTTGCGTTATTTTATTAACACCTTTACTTACACAAATAAACACTAGTCGGGACCTGGCCGGTATTGATTGACCCGTCAAAATTGCGTAGGAAACAGAATGTTAATAATGAACTGGCGAAATATGTGACTGCGATGAACACTTTATTAAGTCGGGTTACTTACTATTATTATGTTCCGATGTCGGCCAGGACTCGGAACGGTGTAATGATAGTTCGTTTTCTATTGGAAAACAGTATGGAGTACAGCAATGCCATCTGGTACAAATGTTATAAAGTCCACTAGCCTAAAACGCCCGGTAGCCAGATTGAAACAATTTTACAGCTCCCAGCACTCAGAAAAAAAACTGGCGGATTAGTTTGGACCTTTGAACCAAGTTTGTTGTCATTATCAAGTAACTAGATGAGGACCAATTAATTCCCCATACCAATTTTTTTGGGTTCCGTAGCAAATTATGACGCAACACTTAATATAATAAACTTTTAGTAGTAAAAACACCCTCATACGTTCATTACTTTTTCTACTCCTGTTTCGTTATCCGTCATTTACATAGGCTTTAGTTCAAATATAATGACACCGATAATAAGTCTACCAAAAGCTCTATGCTCTATGGCCCATAAACGCACAGTTTAGTGTACATTTATGGTCCATACATTTTTCATAAAAGCACTGTTTACCACGATGTCAAATCATCTTAATAGGCCGCTATATTTACAGTGGTACCAACTTCATAAGCAAATTTTAAGGTTTTATTTATGATTTAACATTTGTATATTATACATTATTTTCATTTTTTATACCACTTCGGTGGCAAACAAGCTTACGGCCCACCTGATGGTAAGTGGTTACCGTAGCCTATGGACGCGTGCAACTCCAGGGGGCGCGTTGCCGACCCTTTAAGAATTTATACACTCCTTTTTTGAAGAATTCCATACTGTAGTCCCTCGGGAAAACCTCGGCAGGCAGCTCATTCCACAACCGGAGCGTCTGAGGGAGGAAATTTCTCTGAAACCCTACGGTACGCGACCATTCAGGTTCCAGGGTGTGAGGATGAATGCCCTGCCGATAGCGAGCGGTGCGATGGTAAAAAGCAGGGTTCCCCTCCGTTAGCCCTAATAATTTCATACCTAATTTTACTAGCCCTAATTTCATTAACCCTAAAATCACAAACCCGAATTTTCATTGTTCCTAATTATTCATTAGCCCTAATTTCAGTATCCCGAATTTTCATAATATCTAATTTCTCATGACCGAATTCTCACTAAGACTAATTTTATTTGACCGATTTCTTCCTAGGCCTAATATTGCAATGCCTAATAATGACTACACCTTATTATCAATGTCTCTAAAATCACTAACCCGAATCTTCATTTTGCCTAAGTATTTTAGCCCTAATGTCATTATCCCGAATTGTCAGTAGTACTAATTTTCTTTCACTGTTTTTTTTTTCTTATAATGTCGGTTCTGGCGCTTCGCCGGCCGCTGCCGCGGCACGCTCGCTTCGCTCGCTCGCTGTAGGGTCACAGTTCTACCTAACATTCCTCCTCGCTTCGCTCGTCGTCGTACCTACACTGACCTGCCTTAGGGTAGAATAGGTGGGTAATCCGATGTCTATCTAGCTCACTCTTATTAGACAGAGAAGTATCATGCGAGAAAAAATGAGAGAGCTCGTGCGCCGTCTTGTGATAGCCGTACAGCAAGTCGACGCCACCCCGCTGCGCGGGGTGTCTATTTCTGGTCTGAGGGACACAAGTGAACCCTAATCTAACCGACCTAAGATAAAATTCGCTAATGACATGCCATTTTCGTCCGCCCTGATAATGCACGATCCAATAATCCACACGTCCACGAAAACTGGACACGGATTATCGGGCCGTACATTATTTGGCCGTGCATTATTGGCTCCCATTTTGAAGAGATTAGGACGTCTATCATGGGACGGCCGCGACATACTCCGCGGTAAAAAGTAGCCTTAATGATGCATTAATTAGTACTAGTCAAACATTAGAGCAAAAGTTAATAGGTCAAGTGATAGTTAGGTGTGACGAAATTAGGTGAAGTGAACATTAAACATAGTGATCATTAGGCACATTAATCATTAGGCTTAGTAGTCATTAGGAAAAATGATTATTAGTTTCCAATATATTAGCACACTTGATGTTTAGTATTAGAAATGATTAGGAGGTTTGAAATTAGGCGCAGCAAATACTTATGCCATATAAAATTAGTTATCCGAATATTAGGGCTAATGAAAATTATATCGAACGTTGTTAGGTGTAATGAAATTAGCACTAACGATATTAGTTTAAGTGGGGGTGACCCAAAAAGCAGCCGTAGGCATCATGTCGAACAGTTATTCGGAGCACAACCCGTTATACAAGCGATAGAACACGCACAAGGAGGCGAAGTCTCTTCTTAGACTCAACGGTTCGATATCGCTTGTGAGTTTGGGATCGTCTACGATTCGCAAAGCGCGTCTTTGAAGCGAGTCGAAAGGCCCAAGCTGCTATCCAGGTGCTCCCGCCCAGAGATGACAGCAATACTCCATGTGGGGACGGACTTGAGACTTATATAGTAAAAGTCTCTGTCCCGGAGAGAAGTAACGATTTGCTCTGTTAAGCACACCGAGCTTTTTGGATGCCAGCTTGGCCTTGCCCTCTAACTGTCTTCGAAACTGGACGTCGCTGGAAATGTCAACACCAAAGATCCCAATACTCTTTGAAAACGAAAGAAGAGTGCCTTCGAACTGTGGGGCTAAAAGGGAGTTTTCTTGGCGGTGAACGCACATACTTGAGTCTTCGTAGGGTTGAATCGGACCAAATTATCCCTCCCCCACTCAGACTCTGGATAGAGTGCTCTCTATTTTGGACACAAGTTGTTCGCGACTCTCTACCACTGCAGAACGAGGGATGTTTATAAAATAATAATAAATCATTATTTAGTGTGTGTTAATTTATGTTTTATAAATTCCTTGTATTATTTATAATAATAAACAGTTCGGATTCGGTTCGGGTCCGGATTCGATTTGGTTTAAATGGCAAGTATAGGAAATTAAAAACAAAACAGACCATAAACAAGAGGTGTCAAGGTGTCACATTTCTTATTTCCTACCAAAGTACCAGTTCAAAATTAAAAGACCAAATATGATAACTATTAGTTATAACTTATTAAGATTTTATTCGTGTTCCTAAAGTGATGAAAAATGTGTACGTTTCTTTTAACATGGACAAACAAGAAAATAACTGCACTTCTGAAGAAATTGCGTGAGTAGCTAGTAATAGAACGAACGAAAAACTTAGTGCCTGAAAAGTCAAATTTTATTTATTTGTTTAAATTTAGTCGTATAAAAACTATTGTATGCAACGGTGTATAACTTGGTCTTAAAACGCTCGTGGCGTCTTTAATTGCGATGCTCGCCAAGGCTCGCATCGCAACTCACGTCTCGCGTTTTAAGACTACTTATTTATACAACAGTTGCATAAAATACTATTGTATTAAACTTGGTTTAAAAAATACTGTTCGGAAGCCAATTTCATGCAGATTCTAAACACAGTAACAATAAATATAAACTAACTATTTTCAATGTAAAATAAAATATTGAAGGTACTGTGACGTTCGTCGGCGCAGCGTAGGGGACGGCAGAAAAACCCGAAAAACAAGTATTGCTAACAAAACAAATTAGCCAAGTGCGAGTCTGACTCCCGCACCGAGCGTTCCGTACAAATTTGTACATATATCCTATCCCATCTTAACTACAAACTTAATGCATCTGGGTTGTCGTCACATCATTTTCTTGGGTCTTGACAGACAGAAGGGGCGACGAACAACAAAGTGATCATATTATAAGGGTTCCGTTTTTGCCGATTGAGGTCCGTAGCTTTCATAATATCTATAAATGATAATATCTATAATGTGCTTACAATATTACAATAATTGTAATACATATTCATTTATTTACTATTAAGTAAAATCAATGTATATTTCTGTGTTTAATACCTATGTCTTTCATCTTTTTAATATTATACTAGCTGCGTCCCGCGGTGTTACCCGCGGCTAAGAAGTAGCCTACGTGCCAGTGTGTCAGCTACGACCATACCAAATTTTATCAAAATTGGTAACAAACACACACTCACAAACTTTCGCCTTTATAATATTATTCAGATTTTTAAGTCTTTAAGAGTATATTAAAGACTAGTTGACTGCAAAAAAAGTTTCTTTAGTACTGAATAATGTTTGTTCTAGCTAAAATTGTATAGGCGAGTATAAAACAGATAAAATTGCTGCTAAAAGTTCAGGACTCAAGGACTATATTGCTTACCTATGATCTTTTTACAGGACATTCGGTTATAGTGACATCTTCTGCGTAGCAACACCCAGGACTTAGTGATGGACGCCATTTTGTTCTTATAGAAGTCACCTGGGAGTTGGAAGGTTAGATTCCAAGCCTATCGATCAGTATTAACAGGATACAACGAAAGTTGGCCCAAGACTGATTGTATGTTGGCCGAGTGAAGTCGAATGAACGCGAATGGCGAAGGTGATTTTCCCCGCCGAGCAACGCCCGCGCGACGCAAAAATCAAGTAGGTAGGTACTTACGTGCAATTATTATTTTATTTTTCATTGAAAGTAGTTAAATGCATATTTAGTGTTAATGTTTTTAGATTTTGCATTATATGGGTTTTCGAGCAGCAGTTTTTATAAACCAAGTTTCATACAATAATATAAAACTATACCTACGGGTTTGTTTGCATTGTGTCACTTCTAAAAGTTTATTATTTTAAGGATTACGTCATATTTACAGAACCCAAAAAACTGGTATACGGCTCTGTACTTTGACCCCAGGAGTATCAGGACCACTCAATAATACACCTCATACACCGCAGGTATTTTCGTACTAATTGTAATCTGATGTAAGCTGATGTACAATATCTTCTTACTATCTTAAATATTATAATACACAATGCTCTAGAAAGACGGAGCATCTTTGGATATATATACAGAAGACCACTAGGGAAGAAATAGACTGATTAATTTTGAAATGTGTGACAAAATAATATATAATAATATATTGCTACTCTTCAGTTCAATTCACTTTGTTTTTTTTACAACACATGTCCGTCACTGACCATTTAGTATTTTGACTCTTTTAACATGTTAAAGTTTTTATTTGCTAAATTATATTCTCGTCGGTTCAGCATTCTGAAAACGGTTGCAACCATGGTTGATTCAGTTACCATTTAAGATGCTTCGTTGATTAGAGTACATGTGCGTGATCAACGGCCCCATTAATCTATTCCCTTCAACTCGAAAGGACCTAAGTGTTCTTAAGTTCGTTAGAAGGAATACATATACAAGGTGCTTTTAAAGGACGGACTTCTTTGGATTAAATAAATTTTATAGTGAGTCATGACGCCTAGTATCAATATCCAATAGGCAACCGGGTGTTCCGAGGCAACAGGCCCCAGTGCAAGTTGCCTCACTGGGCGGCCTCACAACACTTCGAGAGCTCAAATACCGGTTGCCTCTTGGCCACTGCAACTACGCGTCATTGCTCCGATTATTAAGGGCCAATGTTACGCAAATCAAAACAATATACTCAATGAGGATTGAGCTATGGGTACTATAATTATATTATACTTTAGCAATGAGGTATCTATAAATCATTGTTTTCAAAGAAATATTTGCCCATACCGGTATTTGTACCTGGTAAACCAGTCGTAAAAATTGTTTTATACTTAACGATACTACTATGATTAAAAAAAATACATTAAATTTAAAGCGTCTGCATAAAGCAGCGTATGGCAGGAAATGTAACACGTGAATTAATTGATTCACCACTTTTACAGTTTTGGTAAAAACATGAACCACACTCAAACTAAAATATATAAATTTATATAGGTATATCGAAGTAGGTAAACTTTAGGTCCTACAATTGAACATTTTTTAATTTAAATGTCAAGCATTTGAAACAGTTAATAACAAATTAGTCAACAAATTTTTGATCCAGCCTGTATATAAGCAGCACCAGTCTTCAGTAGCTGCTGAGAAACCAAAAGTTTTAAGTGCCCTAAAATTTGCATCAACCAACGTCATTCGGATGTAAGTAATCACAATCTTCAGCATCGGTTCCGGTGACTCAGTCCAAGCGCATTCGGTTTGATTTATTCGCCGTACGATTTTAACTTATGCACTCATTTGCGCATGCCCGACGGTTTTGTTTTGAGAACAAAAGGACTTAAAACACGTGCGATTCGGACTCGCCCATCGAGGGTAAAGTAACCAATGACAGTTCTGTAACAAATGTTTATTTTCAGATTTTTCCATTTAGGTACTTGTAGTAAATAAATGATATTAATCGCAAAATTTCATAGTCTAGCACTATGAAATTTTGCGTCAACAGAAAGTAGATACCCCCCAAAGTTAAGATTCCCTTGAGACGTAATAAACGTCATTTACGTGTAAACTTAGTTTTTTTTTCACAGCTCTAAGGGACTAGAGCATATGGTTTTAAATTCAACTCGATACCTCCTTGCATTTCTGAGATAAAACGTCTGGACAGAGAGACAGACGGACGTGAATTATAAGGGTTCTGTTTTTTTCCTTATGAGGTATGTAACCTTAAAAACAGAAGGGCCTAGCGACTTAGGACGGGTTTCATAGACTACACTTTACTAACCGGCGAACGTTAAATATGGCGCCAGCTGCTGTCATTTCTCAAACTTCCCATAATATGGATTGTAACGGACGTAACCAATGGTTTCTAACAACCGAAACATATATACTGTGCATCGCTTTTGACCTAATTGGCACGCGGTTGTTTTATGCGTTAAACGCTGCGATTCCATAGATACCTGCGATTACCGCATAGAAGATATCTATGGAACCGCAGCGTTTAACGCATAAAACAATCGCGCGCCGTGTGCTTCGTAAAGGGTAAAGGTGCAATGACGTGCATCACGGCCGATCGCTATCGGCCGCGATGCACAGAATTGCACCTTATGGCCTGGATACACTGGATTAGTGATTAGTGCGAGTCCATACGAATGCTACTTGCACTCGCACTCGCAGCAAAGCAAATGTATGAACTCGCACTAATCACTAATCAAAGTGAGCCCTTAAGCTTAGTGAGCTCACTAAATTCTTACCGCTCGCTCTAGCTTACCTCATCTTTTACGCACCTGTTAGGTGCAAATGCACCTAAAACCGCTATCAACTGTTGCTGTGAAATCACAGGAACGGTTGATAGCGGTATTACTCAAAGATGACAACTGTGTATTGACTATATTATACAGGGAGGAAATGACAAGTGATCTCACTCGATCATTTCTAAACTATACAAGATATCGAAAAACTGGTTACTGATCCCGAAAGTGCTACACGAGCTCTATCAAACGATATCAATAATAGGTGATAGAAGAAACTATTATCGTTCCCATCGTGTATACCTACTAACATTTTAAAATACCTACAAATTGTGACAGAAAAGAAAACATCAATGTTTTAATTTTATTTATGATTTTAATGTTATAAAGTCGTTTCATTGGAAAAGGCAATATTTTAATTAATTGAATAACATGAAAACCAAGGAATCACATAGCTTGATGTGTGAATACACGCCTGATGAAATAGCGGATTCAATATAGTATCTTCAGTCTATAAAATGATATTCATTTTAATGAGCAACAGCTTGTTTGGTATCAGAGGGATAACATAAGACTTAGATTTGTATTACGTCGGCATACTAGTGGGTATGTTAATGTATTGTATATATTATTTTGGAACCCTATTGCATCACTTTATTTTGCCGATTAATATACGCCTTTTGTATAGTATTTGTATCCACTAAACGCTATTATCTGACCCGTGTAATTGTACCTTCGCAGCATAGTTAATTCCGGCCACATTATGCCGTATTTGTATTCCTGTTTTTTTCCGGGACTCGTAAATTATGGCGGTAAATTGCCCGGGACACATGGCCGTTCCCGGGATTAATTAAACCTTATAAGTTGAGTTCGAGATTATTATTGTGAAATAGGAGGCTATCTTTAGGTAAAAAAAGTTAAGAGAGGTATTAGAGCATGGCATAATGTTATCTAGCTCATATTTGGAGCACAGCAGTGTTGAGAGTGAGGGACCTCAGACCTTTATTATTTGTCTTTATCTGTCAACAAAAATAAAGTAATGTGAATTCTCAGGGATCTCTTCCAGCTAAAGATTGAGTAAATGAGTTATTATTAAGACAACATCACCAACAGAGTATCAACACAAATATTGTAATTACTTACATCGATTAGAAAGAGTTTAATACGTAATCAATATAAAAGAAAAGCGGCCAAGTGCGTGTCGGGCCACGCGCAGTGTAGGGCTCCGTATAGTTGTATAGCGTACCCTCGTAAATAATCGTAAATATGATTATTTTTATAACACACAAATGTATAGGGTTTTTCTATTGTAGATGGGTAAGTAATACGAGGTATAACAACTTATCATATAAGGGTCATAATATATACGCTCACTCTATATAACTTTGTTTAGTATAACGTTCATTACACATAACGAACGAAAGATATAATTTCAAAACATATAATTTCATAAAGTATAACGTACTTTAGAAATAATATCAATTGATATATCGATTAAAGAGTATAATATTCATAACACCTAAGGTTTATAACATATATTATTCAATTTATCTAACATCAAAATGTATAATGCTCGTATAGTATAATTGGCTTCAGTCATTTTAATAGCAATGCCGTATCAAGAAAATATGTGAATTTCTTAGAGCGATAGCCTCAACTTGAGTTTGAAAAAAAAAAATACCGTTTGTAAGATTGAAATCAAATTTATTTGCAGATCAAACACGTCAATTATTTTAACCTAACTTTACCCAATCGCCAGCGTGTTGTGTCAGTTGTTTTTTACTTTGCCCCCCGAGCCCCCTTTGATATGGGCTCCGCCTCCCCTTTTCCTGGCTGCCCTAGCTTAATTTTCCGTATTATAATCCTTATACGAAAATATATATACGTATGATGTGTATACGTTATGTTTGTTATACGAAAAGATATTATATGGTATGATCGTTATACGTTATGTATGTTATACTAAATGAAATTAGTCAATTTGAGTCTTATAGAAAAAAATGTTATATAATATGATTATTATGGCAACTGACCGTTCTTCCTTATAAAAGTATTGGTAGTGTTGTTATAGCTAACGTTCATTATATCTTGTGAACGTTATTAATATGAAATTATATATTTTGTTGTTATATCTCGTGGGACGCACCCATTGTAGATAACGTGCCATGAAAAAGCAACTGAGTTGAATATAATGGTTTTAAAGAACCCATAATATTTTTGAACAAGCTTGTGTGATTGGTTTATATGAGGGTCACTGAGCTAAGCAGAAGACGGACAGACAGACAGACGGACGGACATGGCGAAACTATAAGGGTTCCTTGTTGACTACGGAACCCTAAAAACTGGATATTTGTATGCTAAAATATACATATAGATTTATTTACGAAAACAATACATTTGTAAAGTGCGCAAGCCAAACAGTAAATGCATTGACAATGAAAATACCTACACGAAATATCACAAAAAATTATAACACAAACATTATTCTCTTGTGACCAAAACATATACTACATTAAAACAATGATAACAATGTAGCATCAATGGTGGTCGTATACTTTTATAAGTCACAATTCTACGAATATGTATATTATGTATGCTTCTATTTATTCAGCTCATAATACAACATTTCAAATAAATATAAATAACCAAGCTTCACCAGCAAAATATTATTTGCACTAGTTTCAAAAAATAAAATCCAGAAATATCGTGATCGCACATCCTGCCTTGTAATCCTTGTCACGTCGCAGCTGTCCCTGTCGCTCACGTGTCGCTAAAGCGAGACGGCACGTTAAACTGTCCGATACGCCATAGCTTTTTATACTTTTGTACAGTCGGAAGGAATATTCACGGAATTACATTTTTATAGCAAGAAACGAATTCAAATCATAGCATACTTGCTATTAGGTAATAGTTAGTAAATAAATGAATTAAATTAAATATATAATTATTAGGGGACAATCTTCCACATATCGAACTAGCCCCATAATATATGTATGTATGTATTTATAAACGTAAGTACTAGTACTTTAAACGTAGGTTAAAACATAAATATCACAAGATAAAGGTACAAAGGCGAACTTATCCCTATGAGGGATCTCTTCCAGCTAACCATATTAAGCTCAATCAATGAGTGTCAGTTATTTTATTAGCTCACTGTCACTACTGTTTTAATATATCGACGACCGCTTTAGCCTAGTTGGTAGTGACCCTGCCTACGAAGCAAGAGGTCCTGGGTTCGAATCCCGGTAAGGGCATTTATTTGTGTGATGAGCACGAATATTTATTCCTGAGTCATGGATGTTTTCTATATATTTAAGTATTTATTTATCCATATAAGTATGTTTATCGTCGTCTAGTACCCATAGTACAAGCTTTGCTTAGTTTGGGACTAGGTCGATTTGTATAAGATTGTCCCCTAATATTTATTTATTTTATTTATTTATGTATTTTATTTATATTGTGTAGTTTGTAAGCTGATGGTGATGATCTTCCTATGTAAATAAATAAAATAAATAAGGCTTGCATTATGGTAATAGTTTCAAATAAAATGTCAGTTGAAACACACCGAAACCGGAGGGGTAAACACGTAACGTTTCGAACGCGCGTTAGGACAGTCCAACTGACATTTTCCTAATTAGGGTTCCGTGCCCAAAGGGTAAAAACGAGACCTTATTACTAAGAATTCGCTGTCCGTCTGTCTGTCTTTCACCAGGCTGTAACTCAAGAACCGTGATAGCTAGACAGTTGAAATTTTCACAGATTATGTATTTCTGTTGCAGCGGCAACATGACAACAAATAATAAAAACAAAATAAAATAAATATTTAAGGGGGGCTCCCATACAACAAACTTTTTTTTACCTGTTTTTATAGGTAAAGATACAGAACCCTTCGTGCACGAATCCGACTCGCACTTGGCCGGATTTTAATTTTATTTTACATTTAGAATTACCTAACGTACGTACAATGGACGTACGTACGTTAGTACGTACCCTGGATAACGTCCATAATTATGTTTATATTTCCTTACCGAGATTTTAACCTAGCAACTAAAGAGACAAACTGGCCATCAACTTTATTTTTATTATTCACAATATGCGTTAATTCTCCTGCAAGAAACAAAATAAAATATATTTCTAGTACGACTGTACCTGATTTGAACGCGTGCCAATACACCTCGCGGGTCTGAATGAAGATGAGATGTCGCATGAGAATGTGCCAACGTGGATTTATTCGGCTGACTGTACTTTGAAGTGTGAATGGGCTTAATTATACTGAAAATAGAATACCAATAGCACATTATTAATCACGCTGTTTGATATGTTTTATTGTAAATAAATGTTAAGGGACAATCTCTCTGTAATCGGACTAAAAAGCTTGCATTCTGGGTATTATAATGAGTAAAAGAGCCGCATCGCTGCTTAATAGGGTAAGGGTCTGTACTGTACCAACAGCATTTTGGAAATGTATTGCAGGCAGGTTAGGTTTGGTGCTTACCTGAAACATTGCAATGCGCTCCATATCTCTAATGTAAGGAGATAGGGGAGCATTGGGCACTTTTTTACTTAAGTCGTAATAAAAACTTATCTTTTCAACCAAATCAACTTTTTGTTTCTTATATCTGTAGCACATATCTGGCTTTGAGAGCTACGGTAGCCTAGTGGTTCAGGCATGCGGCTGTCAAGCGGCGGTCGTGGGTTCGAATCCCGGCTCATACCAATGAGTTTTTCGGAACTTATGTACGGAATATTTACCGTTAGCTTTTCGGTGAAGGAAAACATCGTGAGGAAACCGGTCTAATCCCAATAAGGTCTAGTCTTTCCTCTGGGTTGGAAGGTCAGATGGCAGTCGCTTTCGTAAAACTAGTGCCTATGCCAAATCTTGGGATTAGGTGTCAAAGCGGACCCTGGGCTCCTTTAGGGGCACAACCGGGAATAACGCTAGGAGGATGATGATATATTTGGCTTCAATTATTACGAAGAACACTTGTACCACTATGATCAGTCTCAAAATTGCAAGAGATTTTCTAAACATTGTCAAAAGTGCCCAAACCTCCCAATGGTCGGGTGGTTTGGACACCTCACTGGGAGGTTTGGGCACTGTATCAAATACGCCTCTTAATGGTAAATTATAGGAATATTAAGTAATATAACTATAAAAAACTTGCAATAAAACCGACAGACAATCAAATATTTTAAATTATTAATACTTACTCAAATAAAAATAAATACTTAGATTTAATAATCAATACTTAGGATCCTTACCAATTGTTAAGTCATGTAATAATTTGTAACACTAATAATAATTAAACATCAAAGAATTTATTATTCTTCAAATTCGATATTTATACGCAATTAAAAACCGTCCAAATAATTTAATTTTACCAGAACCTACTTTTTACACCGATTGTCAAAACCAAACATTAGTGGCGGGGGAGCATTGGGCATGCCCAAACCTCACTTCAAAATTAGTGCTCAATGCTCCCCACCCCCTCATTTCACTAATAAATTGAAATATGTTTATTGTAGTCTGATGTTTTAACTTTATTTATACGTTAATATTAGCTTTCGGAAACACGTAACTAGATATCAATACCGAGACTTACGCCTTTCCGCAGATCACGTTATTATTTCCTTCGAAATCACATCAAAATATTTACTTTTGCACGCACGAAACGGTTGACGGCATGTGGCACTGACTTGGCACTGACAACTAAATAAAATGGCAGATGAGATTAACTTGAGCGGTGTTGTGTGTTACTAAGCTAAACTACAACAATATACAAAATGATGTATCTCCTACACGATCCGACTTACAAGGTGGTGCCCGAACCTCCCGACTGCCCAATGCAACCCGACCTCCCCCCTAAGTAATTTGATTGGATTGTCTGTTTAATTCTTATTTTTTAATTCTTCAAAATTTTGTCGCTACACAAACTGTCAGATTTTGCTGTCGTTCAATTTTGAGATGTAAATTAATAATCATCGGTTAAAACATGTTAAATTATTTCGAATTGGGCCCCAAATAAATATTTGACGACCGCTTTAGCCTTGTTCATAGTGTCGCTGCCTACGAAGCCGAATAATGAGCACGAATACTTGTTCCCGAGTCATGGATGTTTTCTATGTATACCTATGTATTCTGTTTGTGATTGTATACCCATAGTACAAGCTTTCCTTAGTTTGGGACTAGGTCGATTTGTGTAAGATTGTCCCCAAATATGTATTTAATTATTATTTATTTAAGACACATATAAATTCGTGAGTGGATATTAGTTCACAACAAATTTAAAAACAAAACAACGGCCATTTATAAAGAAAAACGTCTTCAGCACACCGGGCCGATATATCGCATTCGAATGTCGCAATTTGGATCGATCCATCACAATCGCGGGCACATGCCGAGTGACTAATGCCCTCTCGATCGAGCCTAGCTCGCATTACGTAGGCTTTTGTTACATCCGATTCCGATTGGTTGCAACGTTTACTTGTAAGTATATTGAAAACAGTAAACAGCACTTTGAAACAAAAACAATCAACTGGTTGAATAATCAACAAAACGCCGCTACATGAAATTGTCCACTTTACCAATTGAACTGCTTTCTCAGTGCAAATGCGTTGATGGTTAGAGAATAATCCCAAATCGCTGTATGTGGGCAGATAATATTTGAAGAGATCCGTTGATAACTTAAGGATCTTAGATTCACCTTTGTTGTTGCTAGTTATTATTCCAGCGGAATTATATCACAATCTGGAAATTACTTTTATAGATTTAAGTTCATCATTCAGGAGTTCCAAAAGTCATCTCTGTAGTCTTTATCATCAACATGTGTATTGTAACGAGTTGTTAGTTTAATAATGTAGGAAAAACATAGCATTAAAAACACGGTACCTAGTTTATAAGCAACGTTGTACTCCTGTCCCGCCAGTAGCTCATCTTATTTGCACTTGAATGCAAAATATGTAATGAATGGCCTACATCGGGCTGGTAGTACAGTCAGCGTCATATAGTAGCAGCCAAAGTAGAAAAATATTTCGTAACACACCCTTATTCCTACAGTAATAAAGACGTGTACCGAAATATTGGCTTGGCTGCTATTAACTGTATGACGCTGACTGTACAGTGCAATTTCTGTACCTACTTTTGTCATAAAACGAGCTCAACGCTAACAATCTGCTCCGCAGTTTGGCGAAAGTATGTGTTTACGGTACACATATTTTATTGTCTCATGTTCAAAAAAAAAGTTCCACTTCCCCAAATTTGCGATCTCCGGACGTAAATACAAGAATGACAAAAAATACCGAAATAATACACGCGTGCCTACTAAACCAAATTCAAGAGTTCTTTTAACTCCTCATGGTTTCTATCATCAAACTGGAGTTTGATATTTGGAAGTAAGCTTTCAAACAAAAAATAATTGGATCTAAATTAACATATTAAAAAATGCTATCGAATTGTGGACTTTTTCAGTTTTTTTGAAGTCGGTAAAAAACTACCGTCTTCATTTTAGACACAGTGTCCATCTGAGTACCTATTGATTTTTAATTATTCTTACTGACACTCAGAAAATAGTATTTATCCCAGAAATCATCCCCTAGGGGGAATCCTATTTTCCATTTATAAACGAATTACAAGTGGACGGAGTTGCGGGCAGAAGCTAGTATATTTATATTATAAGGGTGAATATCCACGAGATATGTATTACGCGAAGCTATGTTATCATACATTATGACACCTCGCATGTTTGACAACTAGTAAATGAAAACACATAAGACACTTATGGATATTTAGTCTTACAAATATTTAATTCGCCGACTTCTATGATTTCACCCACAACTAATAATAACATCTTTACTTAATTGACAATCCTGATATGAGATGCCTATCACAAACAGGATTTGGGTAGCGTGTGTGCCCAGACGCGGTAAGTAAACACTGGGAGAGTCCGTATTGGGGTTTTCAGATCATAATATATATTTAAGGTACCTATATTAATTTCTATCGAGGCAATGGGATTCAATAACTTACAGTCGAGTGGATTCACATAAAACTAAGTATTCAAAATTCAACTGAAGGTACATGTGAAAATTTCAAGAAAGATCCCTCTGTATGTAGCTAGTTGTTAAGTATCGAATAGGTATTTGTTTTAATTGTGCTATTAATGAATAATCTGTCTATGTGTACGAGTATAAACGTAGAGGTCCGGACTGAATGACTGGCTTAATAACACCTAGCCCAAACCGGATTAAATGGTGGTGCAAAGTTTGTACGGGTGAAATTTCGTAAAGAGATTGTTTGAGTCCCGTAGAAAGACAAAGGATAGGGTTTACCCCGGAAATCATTCCCAAAAGGGCTAAAATGGGGGATGAAAGTTTTCATGGAGCTACGATATAAACGAGTTCCAGGGTCACGGGCAGAAGTTAGTGATAAATATTTGTCGAACATGTCAAAACTAGACATGAGGGTGCCTTTTTTAGTTTTTTTTCAATTGATATCATTTATATCTACGAAGGAGAGGTAACTCTTGGAGAGCTAGAGTAGCCAAGTGGTTCAGGCATGCGGCTGTCAAGTGGCGGTCGTGGGTTCGAATCCCGGCTCGTAGCAATGAGTTTTTCGCCTCTTATGTACGGAATGTTTACCGTTAGCTTTTCGGCGAAGGAAAACATCGTGAGGAAACCGGTAAAATCCCAATAAGCTAGTCTATAGGTAATTGCAGATGGCAGTCACTTTAGTAAAAACTACCATTGCTTACGCCAAATCCTGGGGATTAGATGTTAAAGCGGAACCCGGGCTGCTTTTCGGCCAAACTAGGAATAACGCTAGGATGGTGATGATGATGTCATTTATCATTACATGATTAAATAAACCCCTCTCTTCGTCTTCTTCTTTGGCTGCTTCCTTTACTTGGAGTCTGCATTCCTCGCTCGCAGGTGACAGGACGTTTTGTCCTGGGCTGTCTGTATGTGTAGTTGTTCTCGGTCACGCTTGTCCACCACGAACAATATGATGAAATCATGATAATAATAAAAAATACAACCGAATTGAGAACCACCTTTTTATTTAGCCGGTTAATACATAATTTAAGTTATTATTATCTATCAAAAATATATAGTCCGTTGATAAGCATCGGTATTTTTTTTTCACTAGTTGGTAAACAAATTAGAAATAAAGTCCATTCTAGGCTCATACAACCTACCAAACTTTAAAAATCCGGAAGGAATTTGCATTTCACCGGTAACAAAGACATATATAGTTTCATGAAGATTATGAAATGCGATAATAACATTTGAGAGTTGATTCTTCTTCTTCACACATCATCGCAAGTTTTACCCTGACAATAGTTCAGGAAATGCAGCTATGTTAGTGAATAATATCATACATACAAAGAAGTCTTTTGTTTGCGCCCAAATGATTCGCAAATACAGTTTGTTTGTTTTCCGGCGAGACCCACATCAGACCGTGTAAGTAGAGGTAGTACTTAGAGGAAATAACAGTCGGCGTTCGTTCCCTAGAAAACTTTGATTTTAGCTGCGGGGCAATATTGGACCTAAGTCAATTCCAATCCGATTTTATGGAGTTTTTGTTTGTCTACTTGTTCTACTTTGACTGATAACTGGGAGTGTCAGTGAAATAAAAATATTGTGAAAATTTGAAAATGTCTTAAATGGTTTTTGATATGCAAACCTAATGAAATAAAAAATCTGCTCTTTGTACAAAAAAGTTATACATTCTTAAAATATCAATATTTTTTTTGTCTACCACTGTTCTGTACACTTGAGAACCGTTTATTATACAACTATCTATTAGATATTAATAACTAGCTTTTGCCCGCGGCTTCGCTCGCGTTAAATTCGGGGTAACACGGTTCCCCTTTCCTGATTTAGAACACAGAAGAGAACTCTGAAGAGAATAATTTTAATACGCTTAGTTTTAGACGATATTATATGTCTTTCCATTTGGGGATAGAATGTAAAGATTCTGGGCATTGGACACACGCGAACATCACCCCAGCCACCTTTAATGTTTGTCCTTGCGCTTTGTTAATGGTCATAGCGAAAGTAAGCTTAAGAGGAAATTGTAGCCTTTTAAACTGGAACGGGAGATCTGTGGGAATTTTTGGGATTCGTGGGATCATTACATTTTCACCCTTTCCTACGCCGGTTAAGATAGTGGCGCTAATGATATTGCGGCCGAGTTGTGTGACACGAAGTCTCGACCCACCTGACAGCTCAAGCGAATTTAGAAACTCTACGGGAGATGATGTGCTCTGTTCTGTATCCATAACTGTGTCTACTGATAAATACTCTGTTGTATCTCCTGGTACTTTACTCAATATATCTGAATTTATTTTGTTGACAACATAATTTTCTGGTGCTAAAATTGCTCTTTCACATAAATATTGATTTTCGTGTATATTGTTTTGTAAATCTGGGTAAACACTTGCAACTAATTCTGGATCACTGTGTACTAATTGACAAAAGTCTCCCGTCAGTGTCACACAGCCCTCAACATCAGTTTCTAACCGACCATCTCCTATTTTCAATAGTGTTTTGGCATAGCTGCCAGCATTTGTGTCATCATTTATAGTTGCACTCTCATATTTTTAGTCAAACTGAACTTTCTTACAGTGGCCCATAGAGTGGACGACTTGAGACATGCTTTAATTTCGTCTGCAGGTGTCCCCTTCTGAATGACTGGTAAGGTTTGGCGGAAATCACCAGCCAATAAAACCACCACCCCTCCTATAACATCGGTACTAATGCGGAAATCCTGGAGCGTTCGATTTAGTGCTTCTACCGCTTTTTTGTACGTAGCATAGCACCCCGTGCGCTATTTTTACTAAAATTACAGATTGTTTTAATTAAATTGCCTTATTATTCGTTTGTATGATAGCACCTGTACTAATTTTGCGGATAGTCTCACACAAATTTCCATCCCCTAGTTTAGGGGCTGGGGGAAGATTTCCAAGATAAAATAAGGCAAGTATTTTTCGTTGGTTAACAGAGAGACTGTGTACCAATTTTTAGCTTCCTACCTACTGCGAAAACTCCCATAGAAAATTTCACCTCCTCTTTTAAAGAGTTGGGGGCAGATTTCAAAAAAAAAATATGCACGATCTTTTTGTTAGTCACAAATAGTCCGCATACCAATTTTTAGCTTTCTACCTTTAAAATTCCGGAAATCTCCATATAAATTTCCACCCCCCATTTTAGGGAAGTGGGGGGGTTAGAAAGAGATGAAAAGTAACCTATGTCAATCCCAATCCCTTCAACTATCTCCAGTTAAAAAATTACAATTCAAGTTGTCGCTCCATTTTGCCGTGAATGACGGACAAACAAACAAACAAATACATACTCTTTCACATTTATAATTTTAGTTGGGATGGTTCTTTTTGATTACATTCAAAATTTGAAGATATCATCTGTGAGAAACAAATCAATTTGATTTCACCTCAATTGTAGGTACCGAGTATTAGTCAGTAGATGTTGATTTTTAAACTGTATCATTTTTTATGTCTCTGAGATTAAAAAAACACTTAGGCGAGAAACAATTAAGTAAACAAATATCATGCGAGGGCACATTAAGAAGATGTCATATAGTTTTAGTTTTAGTTAAAAGTAAAGAAGGGTATTTTAGTATTCAATGTAGCCACTCGGTTAAACGTTTAAGTGACATACTGTACATTGTATTCACGCCATTACACTCCTTATCGACTGAATCTTAAAGCGTAGAATGGCATGCCTGCATTTGTATCACTCAGGTTTTTGGACCATAATTTTACCCCCGATTTCATCCCTTTCAGGGATGATTTCGTGGTAAAAACTATCCTATATCTTAAACCAGCCTATAAACTATATTCGTGCAAAATTTCATTCAAATCGGTTTAGCGGTTTAAGCGTGATTGAGTAACAAACATCCAAACATGCAAAGATCCAAACATCTAAACTTTCGCATTTATAATATTAGTAGGATATTAGTAGGATAAACATAGTAAAATGTTATTATTTCCTAAATCGCTCACTTACTTTACTTTTAGTAAGTTACGTTACTTTTAGTAAATTATTAAGCATTAAGTCAAGAATAAGTAGATACGTGAGTAAGTGAATAAGTAAGTAGTAAGTATGAGGAGATAGATAATAGTAGGTATGTAAGCACTTTATTATTCTCAATAACAGGCTAAAAAATATAAATGTCACACAATAATCAAAGTAATAAGGCGAACTTATCCCTATAAGGGATCTCTTACAGCTAACCTTTGAGCAATACAATTCCTTTGAAACTTCTTCTTTCTTCTTCTTAATTCAGGCTCTTGTCGGTGGAGTAATTTCTCGGGCAAAGTGTTTATTATTTATTTTATTTGCTCCATGTAAGATATCCTCGGCCTTCCCCTTTTCCTTTTCCCTTCTATTTTTCCCTCAATTATTGGAAATAAATATATGGGAAAATGCGTTGGGCAGCACAGTGCTTTGTAGCTTTTGGAAATGTACTTTCTACAAAGAAACAAGGTCAAGTGGAGTAAGTGCAAACCTACCTCAATGTCGCTTTTGCCCCGCCTGATCGTGCTTCCTTGGAAAATGAACATTTCCAAGAGCTATTAAGTATACTTAACACTGTACTTACCACTGATTTATAAGAGGTGAGAAAACTTAAGAACCCAAAATCTAAAAGTAATCAACTATACCCATGAAAATGTCACATAAACGCTTCCATCTTGCACTAAACGTGAGCCATAAATACAGGACCTTCAAGCTAAAACGCACCTTATTTTAACAGTGCGACGTTTCAATTCCCTTTACTCGAATTTGACACGTCTCGGTGCAGCAATGCTTGGACGAAAAGACTAGTTTTATCGAGAAAAGTGCGTCGCTTAGAACATTTTGGTGTGCATCGGAGCAAGAGCCAGTTAGGTAGTTTGGCCGTCTCTAAGTTAACACTAGGTCATTTGTCTTAGAATTAGGGCCGCTAACGGCCATCGCACGACCGTAAATTTTTATCTAAATAAATAAATGAAGATGTACAGGCGACTTTTGTAAGTCTACCAAATGAAGTTTATAACATGTATACGAGTACCCTAATTTATATCCTCGTGGCGCCCAGCACGCGAAAACGAACAGTGAAATTTGAAGTTTCTCTTAAATGGAATTAATTCGATTCTTCGTCAACTGACATGCCTTTTAAAAGGCGCGTGGGCGCCACGAGGATATACCTGACATTCCTATTTCAGTTAAAGATATGTATTAGTAATTTGGCTGTTTTCCACGTTAATCCACTAGCCTGATCCCCCAGGGGTAAAAAACGGTTAGATTTTTAGGAGAACTGCGACCCTACAGCGCGAGAGCTGAGCGAGCGAAGCGAGCGTGACGTGGTAGCGTCCGGCGAAGCGCCATAACCGAACATTATATTTTTTTCCTAGTTGAATGTAAAAAAAATTGGCGCTAATTCCCCTGTGTGATCGGAGTTAGGTGATACCTTGGGACGCGCACTTATTGAATTATGTACGCTTCGCTATTAGATAAATCCATCATCAAGTCTTTGCAAAATTTACTAAACTAGGATTTGCTCACTACTTTGTCCACGTGAACTTCCGTATCAACTTCCATTTCCCATTTTATACATAGTTACGTGAATGTTGAAATATGATGACCCATAAGACAGGCATGATTTAAATGAAACTTTCCATGAAGACTTTGCTTACAAGTTTCAGAATTTCGGACATAATACTGCGTACATACTTTATCATCATCATCATAACAGCCGAAAGACGTCCACTGCTGGACATAGGCCTCCCCCGAAGACTGCCAAAGTGACCCCGGTCCTGCGCTACCCAATCGCATCCAGCGAACTCCCGCGACCTTTACCAGGTCATCAGTCCACTTACTTTATGATACAATAAAAAAATCTGAAAAGAACTATGTTTTATTTGTAATTAAAATCTTCTGTGTCTTTTGGGACAGTTATTCAAACATAATTTAATAATATTAACAGCCGATTCGTAAGTCTGCACTAAACTTGTTATTTGTTCCTGTCAGCCAGCCGTCATCTGTGCCATGCCATGACATATTGGCGCATTTAAAAACTTTAAATTGGACATTGTGATTATATATAATAAAATAAAAACGTACTCTTTGAAACATAGTGCAGTCGGATCGAATATTTTCAATTGAATATTAGTTTTCACAAAATAGTTCGCCGAACAAAGCATTTAATTCAGTCACACATTGTATATTAAATAATGTATATGCGTACCTATATTAAGTATTTATTTATCTGTATAAGTATGTTTATCGTCATCTAGTACCCATAGTACAAGCATTGCTTAGTTTGGGACTAGGTCGATTTGTGTCAGATTGTCCCCAAATATTTATTATTATTATTTATGTCTTTCCCGTTCACGGGAAAATGATGTCCCGGACCTTTGGGAGGCGTGCGTGGAGCTAGGTACCTACAAAGTACCAACTGAGCCAACACGTAGAGGCCCTTTTGACAATTTAATGAATTGCAAGGAGTACATCGAGCGGATGCTGTCCCTGCCCGTGTCATGGGACGCACACAGAGACAGCACCCGCTGGGGTGTATAGGGACTATTGATGGTTGATGGAATCTAAATAAAACGGGTTATTGGGTTGAAATGATGGACTAGTGGCTGGGCTATTGGGTGAAACATCGGACGCCTGCCTAATAAAACTGTTTCAATCTTTATCTCTGGCAGGCGGTGACTCGCTAACTGCTAGATGGGCCCCTATTATTAGCGACATTAAAAAATGGCCTAAGGGCAACACCGGTCAGTGAGCTGGGGGTAGAGAGGTGGCAATGGACTTTAAGCATATAGCCAACTCGCCACTTAGGTATCCACATCTACCCTCGAGAACAGCTCTTGCGACTCCACTCTGGGCGGCCAATAAAGGCAAGCCAGAGGCGGAGGGCCTGTCCAACCAACCACCCGATCGGCTCAGCCTGACACAGGACACCCCCAGGAGCACTCAGGTACGGAGGGTCGCTACTCCCTAACAGCCCGCCACAAGCTGCCTTACGTTGATTGATTGCACCAGAAATCTGGTGGGCGATGGGGCCGGCACAACCCTACGCCCTTTATTTATTATTATTATTATATTACTCGTAATTATCCTTCAACTCATGGTTAATATTTTAACAAAGTTTGATCAAATATTGTCACTATAGTAAATACAAAGATTCTTCGACAACCTCCTACGCAGGACTTTGTAAAATTCAACAATATTGTTACATGGTGAATTTTCCGAAACAATCTTGTAGCAAATTGCGCCTGTCTACGTCTGCAGCCAACACGGGCTCTTAAATAAATAAAGCAGGCGACCCGCGCCGCAGGATTGATACGCGTCAAATATTTATAAGTAATGAAAAGTATCGGCGCGAGGACCTATTCTGATCGTGGGAGTATTCGTTTCAGAGTCGTTTTTAAAATGTAACGTCTCCGACATGATATCAGTCTTTCTAAATGAGAATGAAAAGAGACATGCAATGCTCTGGCTACCGCTTTTGGGAAAACAGGCGCGAGTTTATGATTGATACAAATGTATAAATATGGCATTTCGCCATGTATATATATACGGATAAAATAGCAAACAACCCTGGTTTCATTTGGTATTTTAATCCGTAGTAGCTTCTGCTCGCGACATCGTCTGCGTGTACCCGGAAAAAACTATTCTATTTATATTTTAATCCAGAATATAAACTTCGTGCTAAATTTCATCCAAATCCGTTTCGTTTAAGCGTGATTGAGTAACAAACCTCTAAATATCGAAACATGTAAACCTCAACATTTTCGCATTTGTAATATGAGTAGGATAACATATAAAATTGTATAATATATATATAGTAGGATGTATCTTTGCACTCTCTATACAGCGAATCCTTGTGAGCTCTATGGACTTTTCTCTACATAACACCACGTACAGTCAGCGTCATATAGTTAGAAGCAGCCAAGGTAGCCAATATTTCGGTCCACGTCTTTATTACTGTAAGAATAAGGGTGTGTTACGAAATGTTTGTCTACTCTTGCTGCTACTTACTATATGACGTAGACTGTATAAGTAGTGATGTGATTATCGCTGCAGTCTTCTGTAAGGTAGGTACGGGTATTTCCCCACTCGGGTTGCCCTAAATAAGTGCAGGATGTTGTTGTTGTTGTTCTAGTGTACCAATCAGGTGGATAGGGTCTTCATAAGCTCGCACCACGCCTTATTATCCAGAGTGAGCTGCAAGCAATTAGCAGTCCAGTAACTGAAGCGAGGTCAGGGATGTCGCTCAACACGGCTATCACGGGATGGCGCGCGAGCTCTCTCGAGTGTTCTCGAACTGTCCGTCTCTCTCTTATTAGAACATTTGAAACAAGAGGTATAGTGCGAGAAAAATCGAAAGTATGTCGCGGCCGTCTCATGATAGACGTGCAGGACAGGAAGAGGATGCTCAAGAAAAACTCGAATTGTAGCAGTATTAGTGACTAACTAAACAGTAAAAGAGCCATTAGCAACTCCCTATCAATTCCACGGTCCGCAATACGGCCGTCCTGGCATCTCAATCATGTAATGGAGTGGTTCAACCGGGGTCTATCAAAATGCATTCACTATGTAGTGTATACGTAGTAGTGTGTACAGTATACTGAAAACGAGCCCAGGCTTTGTGGGATTATGTTGCGTTGATATTGAGTACTTGGATTTTTGCGCTTTTATCGCGATTGAGTTTCTAGTTCTCATTTTGTCGATTTAATAAATTGCTAATATTTTAAAAACCATGTGGCGGTTTCAATTTACAATCAGAGATGGGGTTTTGTGGCATTCAACTATTAATTAGAGACTTCTATTCAATTCATGATGGAGTATGTCAGGAGAGATTTTAACGATTATTTTCACTGCTTTTCTACGCGGCATTTTTTGCACGTAGGTACAGTCGCCATCGGATATACCGGAGTGGCCAAAGTGCTCACAAATATATGAACACGTCTCTTTGCTTTGTTAAGGCATTAGGTATATATATGACGGCTACTGTATTTAATATTATATCTATCAATTAGAGTCGGTTGTATAAATCGTCAGTAGTCGTAAGTTCTGTCCGTCAACACCTATTTGTATGGGAAGTCTAGAATATGACAGCTGTCGCCGCCAGCTAAAATACGTTTACCGGCCTGGAATAGTGTAATCGATGGAACTCGCCCCTTGGCCCTAAGCGGGTCGAACTGTCAAGTTTCTTTCAGCGTTTTATTTATCCACAGTGGGCCCGCAGGACAGTACATAATTCCGCGTTCCAATTTCACTCCGACAAATGCGGAAATGGTATTTGTTTCGCGTGTTTTATAGTTTTTGAGTTTTAATACAATTTATTCATTATTTGTTTTTATTTGAAAAATATAATGTTAACAAAGATGTTTAATTCATACAGAAAAAAGGAGCCATCAAATTGTTTCATCCGAATTATCGAGTGCGTCGAGTGTAAATTGAATAAAGGTGCCGCTAAACATGAGCTGCGGACATAGAATGTAACCGTTGAGTAAAAATACCAATTTTTTATCAAGGAATATTCATGAAGTTTCATTTTAGCACTATGAAACTGAATTATTGTGAATATTTAAAACTTTGTGTGTGCTATTCGATAACATGAATGAATATTATGCTCATAGAAAAAATTTGAGAAACTAACACTGGTATGTACTCAGTGTACTTATTTTCAAAAATTAAACTTTCGATATACAAAGGGTTGTTTTACCTTTTGTAATATTATTTATGTTAGTTAAAACTTTAAGCAGATAAACATTAGAAAAAATGGAACTAGCCGAAACAACGTCGGAAACCAACGACAAAAGCGGAAACCGTTGGTTTCGGCTGTCATTTCGTCTCTTGACAGGACCCCAAGCAAAAGCTCGAATCAACTGTGTTTGCTACGGTCCTTAAGCAGATTGTATTACTTTTTTACACTTAACCATAAATTTGACAACAGAAAAAAAACGTGCGTTCAAATCGTTCCGAAAGTGTACTGCTACAGCCATGAAAGACGTTGTCTCCCTCCTTGTCACTGCTTGTATAGTATGTAATAGACTTTAAAGGGTGAAGACCATATTCTTGGCCAGTAAATTAGCCTGGTTAATCGGTAGATAGCAATACAAACTGAAGAAGTACACAAAGTTCCGCTGTGACACAAAAAAAAACCATTGAATTGCATGGTCAATGTTCGTGTCACAACGGAAAATTTGAATAGAGATATGACTTAGCTGACTTAGTTCGAGTGACTTAGCTGCCCAAGACCCTAATATAATTTATTTCCATGTATTTCTACGAGTAAGTTTACGTTCCCCAGTTGGCGTGAGACCGTCACAGCGATCAATTGCGCTCGTCTCGCCCAATCATCCTCCATTAGCATTACTATCCCATCTCTCTGCTCGTTACTTAACCCTCCTTACTATACGGAGCAGATGATGGGTTAAGCGTTTGACGAAGGATAGCCACAGCCGCAGCTTCCTCAAATTAATGCAGATCATGGTATTCCAATCTACATACCTACGTCTATTAAATACGTATTTGTTATTTAATACATAATAAAATTATACTTGTGGGTCTGTGAGCTGTAAAACTCACAACCAGTCTTTAAATAAAATCGAAAAAGTGACTCAACATGAAAAATCAATATGGTTTTATCTGCCCACACAATTTCACGAATTGGTATCGGTTGAGAAATGCGACCTGTAGAGAAGAACAGCCGGACAGCCTGACAGCGTGACAGACACCCGGACACCGGCCATACGAACGATTTTCGTCTAAAAACTTCGCTAGCTTGTTCGAAAACATCTAAACTCTCTTTATAATGATGTTGACAGACAAGCGTAAAGCCTGCGTTATGGTAACCTTCCATATTACCTCAAGGCCTCCACCCACCGGACGCGTGTGCTGCGCGTGTGCTGCGCTGCAGCTGCGCGGGTCCTGCGCGTGTGCCGCGTTCGATGTGTGTTTCAAGTGTAGTTTCAATGCTTTACAACTTGCGCGTGTGCCGGGCAGCACACGCGCCGCGCAGCACACGCGTCCGGTGGGTGGAGGCCTTTATCCTTACATCGTTTTCGTAATTGCTGAGGGTCGTGCGTGATTCCCTTGTTGTGGAAGCAACTTTTTTTTTATTACAGTTCGCCACTTGGGTCCGTTTTTAGCATCGTGTATTGCATCGTGATGTTTGGTGTTCAGTGGTGAGCGGGCTTGATCTGACCATCAGATTTTTGTGTTGTTTTTGTTTGAGGAACCATCATTTGTTCTAGATTGTGTCCACCTTCCTGGCCACATTGAACCTTTACAATACAATAGTCTCACACGAAGTTGCAAAGAGTGAAAACAATGACGACCGGTAGGCCTAGTGGGTGACGCTGCCCATGAAGCTGAAGGTCCTGGGTTCGAATCCCGGTAAGGGCAAGTATTTGTGTGATGAGCATGAATATTTGTATTTAAGTATTTCCCGTGTGGTGTCGGGTTAGAATAGCACCACCCCCTTTCTTCCTGTGGGTGTCGTAAGAGTCAACTAAGGGAACAGGGTTGAAGTGTGTTGTGGGCGATGTGCTAGCAACCTGTCACTACGATATCACATTTTGTCAATATCTTATACCCACATTTATGCTAATAGTGTTACCGGAACACAAAAGTTCCATGTGCTCTGCCTACCCTATAAAGGCGTGAATGCATGTATGTATGAATGTATGCATGTATGTATTTCTAGTTATTAAATATATCGTGGCCTAGTACCCATAACACAAGCCTTATTGAGCTTTCAATGGGACTAGGTCGATTTGTGCAAGATTGTCTGTTAATATTTATTTATTTAATGACATATAGATACACATTATAGACAATACGCAATCTTATCGCTATAGTGTGATCTTTTACAGATAACCATTGGGCATTCAAAAACATGACACGATTAAAAATGTCTAAACACGTTATATCATAATTATTTGGAATATCTAAATGGGGTTGGAAAGTTTATAATTGACGTAACTGGTGACCGAAGAGCTGGCGGCTTTCTCGCGCAACGCATCAGCATTGCAATTCAGCGAGGAAATGCCGCCAGCATCCTCGGTACAATGCCTCGAGGGCCTTTTTTTAGATTTAACGTAGCTTTAATTTAATTTAGTTAAAGTTATAGTTATCATCTTGTATATACCTACTTTAGAAAATAAGTTGTATTCACGTACAATAATTAGAACATTTACATAAGCGGCCTCATCTCACAACGCTTTTTCGTCATAATCTTGTTTAACAGTGTTCAAAATAATAAGCAATTCGTATTAGCGATGACTACACTTCGTGAATTTAATAGGGGTGTAGACACTAAATAATAATACACAAACAACCCTTACATTAACAACGGTTTAAGGTAAGCGAGAGCTCAGTGACCATTTGACGTGGTCAGCGTTTCTTCACCTGTCTTAATGAGTGCGCTCGAACCGGCAGACCAAGAGTGCTAAGTAATTGATTCAATAGAATTCATAGTATTCATTCATAGAAATCGTGGCTCTTAAAGCAGGCATGGCTGAAATTTTGAAAAAGTTTGACGATTCGCGCGCTACCATTGCCGAGTTACGCAAAGAAATTATCAGTTTGCGTAATAGTGCCCCGGAAACTCGGTAACCAGCGTGGTCAAATTTCAAGAGTAATGACCGGGCGTCAAGTGTCGACTCGGTCAGTTTGCATGTTGCTGACACTGCGCATGCCGTTGCACGGCCCGCGTGCCCCCTCCGCGCCGGGCCTCCCCCTGCCCTATCCTCTAAATCACGTCATCGCTATGCTGATGTCGTAGCTGGTCGATCTGTCGCAGCCGACCGGAGAGACGAGCCCTCAAGAGCGCGTGAAGTTCGGGTTCCTCCAAAGGGGAAGCCCCCGCGCACCGATGTGGATAAGGAGGGTTTTACAACGGTGTCGAGGAAGCGCAAGCCGCGCAAGAGTCAGTGTGGTACTGCAGAACCGGTTGGTTCCGGTCTTCGGGTTGCCACACCGAGCAAGGCACTATATGTATCGCGCCTGCATTACTCCGCCACGGCTGATGATGTGGCGGAGTACGTTCGCCAGAAGATCGGCTTCTCGCTGAGGGTGTTCCAGCTGCGTTCGCGCCACTATGTGCACTTCAGCTCGTTTGTGGTGCGCGTGCCGCGGCCGCTGCAGGAGACCGTCGCATGTGCTGACTTCTGGCCGAAGGGTGTAGTGTTTCGACGGTTCCGGGGCAATCTGCCGAATCCTACACCGGAGACGACGATGCAACGGGGCCACGCCGTTTCGTCGCCTAATAAATAGTATTATTTGTTGTTTTGGTTTCGTGACGCGTTGGTTGTTACTGTAATGTAACGTAAATGTATTTATCAATAAATAAATAAATAAATAATTGCAGCACTGCAAATCGTTTAATTTAACGGACAACCCTGTCACATTCAACGGTTCCATTCCGCTCATATTGCCATTTACCATATACTGAATAACCGATGAACAGCAGGATTTGGGTCACAGTGCCGATGCGATATGCAACGTAACGCGACGTATCGTGACGGCAATGTGTTGGAAATATATAAATCATCTACTACTGACAGTTTGCTCGTCTATCAGGTAGAATATTTATTCACACTAAGACTTTTCATCCTTCTAGTGTTATTCCCGGTTGTGCCCTCAAGGAGCCCGTGGTCCGCTTTGACACGGAACCTCAATATTTGGAATAGGCATTAGTTTTACGAAAGCGATTGCGATCTGACCTTCCAACCCACTAAGACCAATAAGACACTAAGACTCATAAAACAATTTGAACCCTTGAAACGACATGGCACATATTGCAATGCAAATTTAACTCTGGATCTCATCGTCACCATATTGGTCGAAAGACGTCTACTGCCAGACATAGGAGGACTGCGCTGTGCTGTGAAACTCTGTAGCTCTGTATGTGTACGATCTAACAATAATTCATAGAGTTGGGACGTTTGGTGGAATTGGGGTGAACAAAGAGCAATGGAGTCGTTGTTATATATTTTTGATTGAATGAATGAATTAATAAATTATTGATAAACGAATAATGTATAATTAAATTTATTGGTTTCATACAAGTAAAATGATTCATAGACGTATTTTTCACAAGTTGAGAAACCGTATAACGCCAGCTAAAATGAAACAAATTGTCATAGTATTATGCTTTTCATAATTTTGACAACCGTTTAACATCATAAAGAAGATAATATGCAAGATTTTGACACTTTAACTCCAGTTGCAAGTTGTTCAAGCTCTTGAATACATAAACATTTTGGCAAACAAGTGAAATTTATTTAAATGATATATTATAAAATCTTCATAGTCATCTACAGTATTGCATTGCAATTGTCGTCAAAAAATTATGTAAAACATGTAACTAGTAAAATATACGATGAATCAACAAACCTAAATTGTTTACTCTATTGACGTTCATACAATAAAACGCAAAGGTGATATATTATTGGCCAGTAATGTAATATAGATTTATCATTCAGTTATTCATTTGTTCAAATAAAAAAATATACAATGGTGACTCCACTGCATTACTTGTGCTAAACTGCCACCAGAATCCTAACCCTAATAATAAAACACGTAGGTACATATGTACATGTGTACAGTCAGTGTCATATTGTTAGTAGTATGAATTAATGAATGAAATGTTTATTTGTGTAAAAAGGGTATAAATTGGTGTTAAATTCTAATGTTATATCCAGCCTTATTTTGCCATGATACAAGGCGTACAAATATTCTTAAATTAAATTAGCTTAATGTCTTTACTACAAGATACATAATAACAAAAGTCAATTATACATTATACCACACAAAGCTATAATTTATCGTACATTTGTTAATTCTTACGATACATGAGATACATTACATGTAGGCAAATATTTCGGTATACTTCTTTATTACTGTAAGAATAAGGGTGTGTTACGAAATATTTGGCTACTCTGGCTGCTACTTACTATATGATGCCGACTGTACCTTAGTTGATTGCTCATGATCATTTTATATATGCCCGACTGCTAATTCGAGTGCTGCAAAGTTAGCACCGGCCTTTCGAAGCTGCGAACTTGACGGTACTGGTAATGGTCCTAAGAACATATTAAAAAATCAGAACTAGCCTTTAGCTTGCGATTTCAGCGATTTTTCTCCTCAATTATGACTGGCCTGATTAGACCGCTTGCAGAAATAACTATCAGAACAATGATTCTTCTCGGGTTTCAAGAGGTTAAATGATGTAGTATGATGATATGTTAATTATTTTCATTGAAGTACTTGCTGGGTCTTAATATAGGTACCTACTCTATAGATAACAGTATTACATAAAGTTGGTACGGTAACAAAATGGCAAAAACGGATCACTTATAGTTTCTTCATATGTCCGTCTGTTTGTCTGTCTATCCGTATGTCAAAAATTATAAGGCATGTATAATTTAATAATGACGTATTTTGTAAGCCACCTGTAAACCTGATTAGATTACTTACTTATTTTACACCTATCAATAATTAAGATGTAGTCTACACACTAATATTGTGACGATTGTTTATAAGGGGAGTTAAATCTGAAACTTACCTACTCATCAAGGATTTCAATTATTTCATTTCATTTCAATAAAATCCTTCACCAATATTTAGAACTTTATTTTTATTTATTGCCAAATTAAAATAAAAAAGTTTATTTCAGGATGGCAGCGATTTTGATCGAACTACAAAAACCAAATCCTTCCCTTATCATGTCAATGCTTGCTTTAAGCCATGTTCCCACGTACACGTTGTTTGGACACTATCACCGACACCTTTTGACAATCGCAAAACAATGCAACCCAAATATCAAACGCCCCCGTCCAAAAAGTCGTTTATGTCTTCGCGCAACTACAATGATCAGACCTTTACGTTTAACACCGTTCGGTTAACCTGCTTCAATGTTCCTACGAAAGAGCAAATATGGGCTAAAATTTCGAATGCACATATGATATTCTAGAATCCAGCAAAGCAGGTGCTCCGAACAGAATGTGCATCGGCGCGTGAACGCCAGCGAAGCCCCAAAAGGCCGTCTGCATGCGAGTTAATACAAACTAAACGCCTTATGTACACCCCGTTGTCTATCTAAAAATTAACCTAAACTGTGAAGACTTTAAAGTTGAAACATTAAATTCTTTCAAAATGTAATTCCTTTATTGCAATTTACTACGCTTAGGAATATGGTGAATTAACCAGAATAGAACATCAAGGTACGTGTCCACGTTTAACATAAAGAGTTGTTTTGCACTGAAAACTGATAAAAACTTGTACATTTGTATGTCACATAGTTAGTTGTCTTCCCGCAAGAAATGGAACTTGTAAAACGAGACAAAATCTTAAGCGGGTTGCTTAAGATTTTGTCCACACGTTAAATTATGGTACCGGCAGCTATCATCTCATAGAGAACTGTCAAACATCTTATACAAAAAGATTTTTACGGCCGTAATATACGATACCGAAACTTTAAGACAACCGGAATGAATGTATGTATGTAAGACATCCGGCCCTTTCTGTTGTCTGGCAAACACGAATAACATGCCCTAAATAGGAAAAGGGACGAAAATCCGGATCCAGTTAGGCATTTTGAAATTAAAGTGATTTGTATTGAGTCATGCATTGCAAAGCCTAGTGTGTGTGAGCGCGGTGCACTGGTAAACATATGGGATTGGAATATACCGTTAGTTGCAAAATTGAGGCTCTGATGTAAGTTTATGAACACACCTGTCTTCGTCTGTTCATAAATCAAATCCGAAAAATTAGAGTTTCGCTCTAAGATTTTTTTGTTCCCCGACCTGTTAGTGCATTTTACACAAGTCCCTGCACAGCACGTGTCTTGTTGAATCTAAAAATCTAGGTTTAAACGTTGCTTAAAAATGCACCTCATGGATGCTCTATAAAAGGTTCATTCACCATTTTTGCGTCTACGAGTGGAACCCTTATATTAAGTCATACCATACCTAATCATCACCATACTCGTATGATTTCATATTTACCGTTAGCTTTTCGGTGAAGGAAAAACATCGTGAGGAAACCTGCATACATCTGCGAAGAAATTCAAAGGTGTATGTGAAGTCCCCAATCCGCACTGGGCCAGCGTGGGGACTACTGCCCGTTCCCTCTCATACGTGAGAGGAGGCCTGTGCCCAGCAGTGGGACGTATAGAGGCTGATGATGTGTGTGTGTGTGATGTAATACCTAATCATTTATTACCTATTACTTAATAGGTAATAAATGATTAGGTATGGTATTGGATGGATTGGGTTGGTACCTTAGTATTATTTTGAGACTGAAACCCCCAGTCAAACTAAATCATTCGTTTTGTTGAGCGACGTGTTGTAATATTTATTTGTAAGGTCAGTTTTAGTAAATATAATAAATAAATATAAATGTTTTAATAAAACGATTCAAACCACCGTCGTTCGTATTGTTCCGCAATAACACTGTTATAAACCTCTAAGTTTATACAAGTCGAAACAGGCAATACCAGCCCAATATGCCCTTGATCTGTTCACAGCCCATTTTTGGTACACTCTGTATAGCTCCGTGAAATGAGCCTCTGCATGGTTTACGAAAGTTTGGCTTATTAAGTTAATTATAAAACGATTCAAACCGTCGTCAGTCGGATCATTCCACAATTAAACTGCTGGTCTACCAGAGTTTATAGGCTGTAAGTGCTGTACAAGCATCCGCGATACTGTGGCGATACGGAGTCATCCATCACGATATTGCGGGATAGCTCCCGGGTGATTGTGCCGTGCAAATATTTGTCCAAGGCTCGTTGCTCAGTCGCCGTTCCCATTGTTACGCGGTATACGACATTTGTATATTTAACGTTTGATAAAGAAACATCAAAAATATATTAGTCAGTTAATTATACAGTCAGCAAATTTGTGATAGGTTTCAAGCCACGTATAACATAGTCCTAAGTTAAGTCACCACCGAAAATCAGCATCCCAGAGGGTCTTGCCGTGGTTTCATGCTGAGTGACGTCTTGGTTAACGTTCTCGCATTAAGTATTTTCTTCCATTTGTCTTTTAATAAATTGTGAAGAAATAAATGAATTTTCTTTCTTTAATTCTCTCAAATTTTGTTTTACCTTTGCTTTCACTGAAAGCAAAAAAGAAACTCAAGTATTTATAGTTATAAGGTTTCTTGTTTATTGCTCGTAGCCGTAATCGCACCAGCTGCCTTCAGGTATTCGCGGATAGTTGAGCTAACCAACTGAGTTGTCAAAAATGTGCCGGGTTCAACGAATTATTCAACCAGTGCCCTCTTCTTACGTCGCAGGGAGGCATGTAGCGACTTTTACCTTCAACTCATACTTAATTTGTTAATTACATTGAGAAATCGTCAGTATCGACGCGCAAAACCCATACTAAATTAAATTGGAGTGAAGCTGAAATGCCATATGCTTTTAATCAAAATTCCAAATTCTGTTTTACCTATTTAATTAAGTAGGCTACACTGTACTGACCATACTTCAGAAATAGATATAATTTTCCTTTAGCTTTTATAAGTTTTTCTGTTCATATCAGGCATGATCTTGTCTAAAATTTTATTTTATAATCGTCGACAACTATTGCCTCAAAATGTGCGTGAATCAATATTAACGCATAGTGTACCCGATATTTCCAGCCATTATTTTATAGCGTTCGTACCTACATAACGAGAGCGAATCTGTTTTTAATATATGAGACTCAGCAGTGGAAACGCGCTCCCTACCTCCGCTTACATACAAAATTCGGGATCTCCTTTCTTAAGTAATGTTTTATTACTTTCACGTTCAGTTTCTATCAACATTTTAAACGCATCGTCTTACATAACATTTGGGTATTTCGATATTACCCGGATTTGTTTCACAAAGTCAAAGTCTTTTTAATATATGTTACATGTTGAGTTCCTTATACTGGTGTACAATATTATGTAAACATAAAGTAACCGTACAACATAATAATGTTATTCAGAAATAGACAAGTAGATTTACGCTTGATAAAGGGCAATAGTAGATGTACATAGTACCTGCTCAATAGAAAGACTCTCTATCGTACGTCATAGCCGTCATAGGTAATAACAAGATTAAAGATAAGCGTATATAATAATGATATTAAATGTATCTTGACCCCGAAAATATGATCGTTGAAACTGTACTTTTGTAAAAAAAAATGCAGTTATACCCCTCAGTCGTATTTACTCAGTAGTGATGCAAAAGTTTCCGACTAGATGGCGTTGGTAGTGTCATTTGGTCAAGGATGCTGGAATTGGTGTTTTATGTTCGTGTTCGTATAATTATTTTAAGGGACTGGTTAAAAACTTATGTCGCTAATATTTCAATTCTATGAATATTAAATTAATTAATATTAATTAAAATATTAATTAAGCATTAGCTTTGTGGTCGGTTTATTACTTAACTTAAAATATTCAGTTCTTCAAATTCAATCATGGCCGTTGCGATCTGCGTCATTTGTTGACCTAAAATGCAACTTGTGGAAATATAATTGGTAAATAGGTAATTTCTACTTTGTAGGTACTACTTTTGAAACAAAAAAAAAACGTTATACTTAAAAACGTTAACTACGTTTAAGTAATCTATGTTGAAGAAATTTGCATTTCAAAAATCTTTGGAAATTGATACGTCCGAGCAGCTAACTCGTAAAATAGCATTTGTCATTACACAATTTATAATGCGTTTATCCATGGTAATGTTATATGAATATTTATAAACGTGAGAGTAGGGCCAATCACTGGACAGTACCTATTTTATATAAAAAAAGAGAATTTGTAAAAAATATCTTATAAGTGAAGGTCAAGAGCACTTAACACTGCACACTTAATTTAGGCACTTAAAAATCTTCCCGTCCATTTGTACAAGGCGGGCTCGTCCTGAATAAACAAAAATCCATTTGCTCCATAAGCCGAATTAGAAAAGTGTAGTAACGGTGGGTTGTTTTACTTGATATGGCAAAGTTATTTCAACGGTTTTAAACGTGTTAAACAGATGTCACATAGGATATATGACCGATTGGTTCATTGTGAAAATGGAGACACGCTGGACTGTCAAATAATAAACCTTATGTCGTTGCAATAAGGTATGAATGTTCAGTTGACTATGTCGTCGATGCATTGTCGTATTGTCGCTCGATGCCGGGAATTTTGAGGGGAGTTTTTAAATGTACTCTGAATGTTAAATGGCTAATAATACAATAGATATTATAGGGCCATTTATAGTGACGAGGACGAAGTTGCTTAGTTATAGTAATACTGTTAATAATGTTACATGTCCTAATTAATTTGTGTTAACTAATAAGAATTAAGAGTTAGTTAAGCCTTAGGTAAGCTGTTACTTATTACTTATCAAAATTTTAGTGAAAGTTTATTATAGTGCTGTAGAGTGTCATAGCTGAACAAAGACAAACACTTGCTTCTGCCCGCGACTCCGTCCGCGTGGAACTCGTTTTTTTATCGTAGCTCCATACAAACTCTCACCCCCTTAGGGACTGATTTCCGGGATAAAAACAATTTTATGGCCCTTCCTCTTAGAGGTGGGTTTTTGAAAAATGGATATAACGTTCCTTGTATTGTAATAAGGAGCCCATACGCAAAGTTTCAAGTCTCTCACTTTAAATTTTACTCCATCCCCTTACAAACTTTGAACCCCCTTTTCCCCCATGAGTTCGAAATTTTAAAAAATCCCTTCTCAGCGGGTACGTCATACGAGTATTTAAAACTACCTATTGTGAAGTAAGTTTCTGGCAAAAAAAACATTTTTGGTAAAATCTTTTATGGCCGAATGTACTTTTCCATCATCAACTACTCCTTGACACGCTTCTAACGAGCCCATACTCAACGGGATTACGTCGGTTTAACATACATTCATAAAAATAAAAATAAATTTAAAATTTTACTGTTCTCTCATAAGTCATAAGTCATAAGTATTTTATTCGTAAAGCCAATTTACACGTTATAATTGTTGAACATATTTACGTATGTCGTAAAAATAATAATAATAACAATATACACATCAATACGACATAACGTGGCATTAATAATAGTAATTAATAATAAGTTCAAAAATATAGATTATATTATGACTTCCTTTTTGTGGAACGTACATGAAACGTAATTTTATTGCCCACCCATAACGATCGATATAACTCTAGAACGGTAATATGTAGACACTTGAAATTTCCACAGATTATGTATTCCTATAGCTTCTATAATACCGAGTAATAAAAATATAATAATGTCAATAATTGTTTTTTAACATGACTTGAACCAACTCTAAGAAAAAGATGTTTTACATTTAGATAGTGTTATATCGGTAAAATACTTATCTAGTTGAATTCCCTGACCCCAAATATGTATATTTAGACACCGACTTTGTTATTCTACGTGTCTTAGAACTCGAGATACAAATAATTAACTAAAACTAACATGCCCGCCAGTAAAAAAAAGGCCGACGGAGGAGTTGGTTCCTATCAAAAACTTAAAGCTATGGACCTAACAAGGGCCTGAAAAATAATTGGTGCATTTGTCCGGCGTGTCCACATTAACGACAATTTGTTCGAGCACTCTGCTCCACTACCAGTATCTATATATAAGTAGGTAATACGTTTTTTAAAAGTTTTCAAATTTATTTTCGAAAAAAAAGCCATTATTGGATCCAGCGCGCAACCAACGAAAGTAAAACGAAAAGGAGTGTCAAATTAACATAGAAAATTACCCCTTTCCAGCAACCCGTCTGTTAAAAACCCCATTAAATTGCAACCGAACACTCATTCAAAAAAAAAACAAATCGGCAGCTCGTTTTTGATAATTCTGGGGATATGTGACTTTTGTTAGATGTATCGCTTTGGCTTGTGGGGTGACGTCCCCAAAAACTATTACATATTTCGCAACTGGACAAAGGCGGTTTTAGTTATAGTGGCGTAGCATGAAGTTTAAAAAAATATATCGATGTTTTACCTCTATAATGAACGGGGCTGTCCGCGTGTCTCCACTCGCATATAACACACAAGGCAAACCAGTGGAATAAAATAAAGTCTATGCCTATCCTAAATTTTTTTTACTATACAGTGTGTAAGTCTAATACGGGCGAATCTCTTAACGGTGGTTAGTATAGGACAAAGTAAAGGTAATTAGATAACATTTACATAAAGTTGCAACAATAATTTTGTCCATACAAAATAATTCAGCCCGCAATGTAATGCCAACACACTCACGTTAAACGCTCGTTGACAGTTCCTAATGGACATTTGGCAATTCGGTACCGCAACCATGTTTACAGTACACACAGATATGGTCTGTGACAGTACATTGCTGTTGAGAAATTTAAAAAATAATAATTATGGGGTCGTAATGACCTGCAACTTAAAAAAACATTTTACTTCATGATTACACTAATGAATACTATGTCCGATTTAATTTATCGCCCGTATTAGACTTACACACTGTATACTGGTGAAAGATATTTTATTAGGATGAGTATTTCCGAAGCTTTAATACTATTTAAAAAACTTATAGTGGTCGCTTACTATGGGACTCATCATCATCATCATATCAGCCGATAGTCGTCCACTGCTGGACAAAGGCCTCCCCCAAAGAGTGCCATAATGACCGGTCCTGCGCCACCCGCATCCAGGGGACCTCCGCGACCTTTACCAGGTCATCAGTCCACCTTGTGGGGGTCTACCCACGCTGCGCCTTCCCACTCGAGAACCTTTCCGCCATCGGTTCTACGTGCAATGGGACTCATAAGAAGGCTCAAAGCCACCCATAGGGCATGGAGAGGGCTGTGCTGGAAGTTTATCTGCGTGATCGCATCAGAAATGATGCTATGCGCAACGGAACTAAGATAACCAATATAGCCCTCCGAATCGCTAAACTTAAGTGTCGCAGGTTATTTTTTTTTATAAAAGAGCGGAAAAAATCTTCTTGGCGTTGACGTTTTTATTAAGAAGAGGCCTCAGCACACGCATACCATCTCGACGGCAGGGTTGGAGCCGTAGCCCCTGCTCCTCCTCACCGCTGGCTCGAGTACCCTCCACGTGGACTGAAAACCAGCCAGGGCAGTACTGATTTGCGCACGGAATCAGACCGGCCTTAAGACCCTCATAACGACCCTGCTCACTCGTTTTTTTTTAAATAAAAGATTTTAAATTTTGTTGACGCAGTGGTTATCATTTAAAATACCTAACACCACCCTGAGACGTCACACTGGCGCCCTGAGGCGTCAAATGTCTCGAGCATTTTTGATTTTACACAAAAGTTTTTCCTACAAAACATACTTATATATTCTACTTATATAATACTTTTATATTCTTTGAACATTAAATACTTGGTTTTATTGGAAAAAGAACGTTATGAGCATTAAATAGTGTACAAAGTGATCATTATACTCATTGCCTATTATGCAATTACATTACTATGCAACTTATTTATTATTAATACTGAAATTATGCAATTTGTTCTTATTCATTTTGTTTTTAAACTAAATAATCATTTCTGCATTTCAAAATTATAAAATTCGATTTATGCAAAATGAAAAATCGAAAATCGTTGTTATTAAAAACATTACACACCCCAATTGACAGTGTCAAAATTGGAACTAAAAATCGTGGACATAAACTGGGATTCTTACGTAACTGTTTCTCTTATCTCTAATTGATGGAGACTGAGACGCAACACACTTTTCATAATTTTTTTATCATACGGTATACAAATCTGACAGCACCTTATTTTATATAGTTAATTGTCCTTAATTATACACGATTAATATGCAGTATTAAAAAAAACTCGCATCTACTAAAATATCGACACTTTTATCGACTTCGCCCCGCATTTGGTAGGGATGAGCCAAATTGATTTTAACACAATAACGAAGGCCTGAATAGCGACCCCTATTTGTAGCGACGACGCGTCATCCATCATCCACGCCTTTACTCGTATGCCAGTGAGAATCAGCCTAAAGTGGGGTAATCGTGTGTAGTTAGGTTTTGGGTGTTAACTTCTATGGCCGAAATTTCAAATTATTATATTATTATAACATTTAAAAATACAGGGAGGCGGATAATTTATGTCTAAGGTAAACGTCCCAGTTACTTAGTACCTTCGGACATTGTCTATTCTATTTCTATAAATGAAAGCATGAAAGCTGAACACAACGCTGTTATTTTTTGGCATTCAGGTGTCTAACATTGGTTTGTTTGGCACCGATAAGAGAGAGAGGATAGGGACTGTATAAGGATAGGGATGGAATACATAAAAAATGTTCTGTGCTTTTGAGTGGCGGTTTCCTTTTTTTATTTTTTTAGGTTTGCTAGTTATTATTAAACGAATATCCTTATTTAATTGAATATAGGTATCCATTGTCTACGACAACGTCGATAACACTGGCAAACATACACATGTAAAACTTATAACAACAATTTGAATTAGACTAGGATTTTTAAGCTCTGACGCAAGCGAGGGGTTGCGTCAGAACTAAAAAATGCTAGTTCTAATTCAAATTGTTCTATTGCTTAGTAAACGTATTGACAATATGATTTACATCAGAATATTAACTTATTAAGTTTCATAAATAAATGACTACCTATGTAGTGGCAGGGGTGACTCAATCAGTGATTTCCACACGCCGCTACAAGTACTATGCCGGCCATTATATTAGCGCTGCTAAGGCACGAAGGCGTTTTATCGAAACGCATTGCATGCGATTGAAAGGGACGGCCACGTTTACTCTTTCGGCGTACCAAATTTTTTTTAAAATTTCTTAACAAATAATCTTTTGCACGTAGTGACCTTTTTCAAACATGCAATGAAATAATGTCGATCTGTTCTTCATAACGGGCTTCGAAGTGTCACGATTCGGGCGCAGCGAGTCGATCCTTAATGTCATATCTTACAAAATTGGGGGTCTACGCCTGCACGCTGGTCTTTTTTAATTTTCATTCACAATTTGAGGCACAGGATCACGGTGTTCTGCCATGAAAATTACAGTTTCATTTCTAGGATTTTTTTTATTTTTTTCTTTGCATGTTGCACATACACATATTTCATGCACATACCTCGGCGTGAAAAGGGGTTGCCAGCCTCATAACTGTCCGGCCTCGCTACGGTCGGCCGTCTATATGTACTCAGCCCAGTAACACCTTATTTCCCGACATCTGTAATAATGTACTATTATTCCTTGGTAGGTAGTGGGTATACCTAGGTATCATTTCTATCTATACGTTTTACAAATTATTACAATATTTTCCGTGCATTTAACATTATCTTTATCATCTCAAACTCTTGAAATTCCTGCCCATTGATTAACTGATAGCCATCGACACTCGATCCGATGTATGACTCGTATAACAAACAATGATTACATACAAAAGCTCAGAGAAATCATTAAAATTGTAACATTATAAATAAGGGGTCCTGCATAATAGGCCTCGAATGAAGGGGTCTCATTGTGAACCTGGGTAGGGTCGGTACGTAAATAGTTACATTTCATTGTAAGCAGCAAATTATTGTAATTTAGCAGATATGGCACAAAAGAGCGGCATGGAAGTGGGTAGGTACGTTAAAAATTGAAATTTGACGATGACGGGAGCGGAACATTCTGGATTAAGATGTCACGCGCCGGTTGTATTTTATTGCTTAGTGTTGAAGCCCGTAAAAAGTAAAATGACAATATGGGTTTCCTCATAAAAATGTTGCTCTCTCTTTAACTTAAGAGTAGCACTCCTGTCGGTGGCGATTGCTGCGTGCCGTTTCTGTCCTTTGGCATTACCTTTACTTTCTGATATGACCCGACCCTAACTTTCTCCTTCCCTTGTTCGAAATAGTTTCTTCTTGGCCTTCCACTGCCTCTTTTTTTATGACCCTTCAATAATAGTCTTAAAGAAAAAGTCGTGACTTAGCAGATGTCTTATCATTGGTCTTTGAGTTTGGCAATATGATATGTGTAAAAATTATGGATACAATTATGTATATTTAAAATTAAATCAATAAGATACTGTTTCCCAAACAAAATGTCCAAGTATAGTCATGGAAAAAATACGAGTAAACTTCATTACTAATTGATCGTCTGACTCAAATGAAAGATCTCAATAGGTTTGATAACTGAACTATCAAGGCCGAGTTTTTAACTTAATATTCTATAGAAGCTTTACATTACCTACCAACATAAAAAAAGTTTATCTGACATGCTCTTTGCATGATGTGAATTAATTACTTCATTCTGTGGTTCTTTGTAACTCTATCCAAAATATGAGTAATACGACTATTTTAGATTAGCCTGAAATAGTATTGTACATAATTTATAATTTTTGCACAGTTCAATATTTTTTTTTGATGATTTTGAGATATTGTTTATGCAGTTAAATATTTGAAAATATTCGGGTGTGTAATGATGGGTATAAAAATAAATAATATAATTTCATTCGCTATAGCAACATTTGATATATTTTCAAGGTATATAATCACTCATTGTATATAATAACCGTTTGTTATAATCTCAATATATATATGTTTATTTTGTATAACTATCATCGGATATAACACTTATTTTGTAATATCATTATATGGTATAATGCTCATGTTACATACAAGTTATATGTCATAACTATCAAGCAGAATAATATTTTATTATCAAAAGAAAATGTAGCAAACATAACGGTTCTGGCGCTTCGCCGGACGCTGCCGCGGCACGCTCGCTTCGCTCGCTCGGCTCGCGCGCTGTAGGGTCGCAGTTCAACCTAACACTCCTACTACTACACTACTCCTACACCGACTTGTAAATGTTATTATATCAAACGACCATTACATAAAATGATAATTATATCATGTGTAAATATCTCAAGTGTTGTTAGGTATATGATTTAAGAATTATATGAAAAGGGTGTTATTGCGACTAATATTATTTCAATTTTTTTTATAGGAATCGTTACACACCCAAAATATTCGTGTAGATTTGTCTAACTTTGCTTCATCAATGTACTTGTAAACACCTCTATAATAAAATACACGTCAAGACTAGTATTTCCTAGAAGAATACAAGAAAACTAGGTACATTCATTAACCCAATGTTTGACACATTTACTTCGATACTGGACAACCTGTTAAATAAATAAACACAGAGAACGTAGGTATTTCTAAGAAAATATATATTTCTATATTCGATGCTCATGATTTAAAAGCCTTTCTAAAAATAGCGTTCTATTAATCTCTCCACACAGAAAGGTCCTGAGTAGGGTACCGTGGATTCCACTGATTAAATTCAGGATTATCCCATGCCCCATAGTATCTGTTGCTATAAGATTATTGTCACCCCATTAATCTCTCATCTATGTTTAATTTCATCAAATTTATGGTTAGGTTCTGTATTTGCCTTTAGTGTAGATCAGTTAGGGCTAGTAATATTGTTGTCAATCATTATTCTGTCACCCGCAACAAGTAAATATGTACAAAAATTCTTATGGTTCACGTTGTCATTATTCAGAAACTTCATAGTTGTGCAACTATAGTCAGGGTTGACTTCTTAGCGGCGGGGCACTGCAGAGACAAACGCAGGGTTGTTATTCGCTTGGCGCTAATGCGGCTCACCCCGCCGGTCACCCGTCATCGTCACGAGACTAGACCTCTACCCACACTTAGTTACTACTTACGCATTGCGCGCGCATTGGAGATAAGTGTTTACATCATTTCTTTTAGACTGTTGCTTGGTGGAATGTATGTACGTATTTGTTTTTATTTGTTTAACAAACACCCGACAATTATTTTAACGTAACCTAAACCTAACCTAACCACCAGCGTGTCGACGTCACCCCGCTACGCGGGGTGCCTATTTCCACTCTAAGGGACACAAGCTAACCCTAACCTAACCTACAAATAATACCACTGTTACGATTATTTGTTGTTTTTTTTAACTCCGGAGCTCCCTTTTCGGGTGACTTTGTCCCCCTATCCCACCTTCCATCCTTGTTACTTGTATACACATTGAATAAAAGTCTGTCTTGTTCTTTGAAGTAAAAAGTTAACTAATGTAAGAAAAGGGAACTGTGGCACTGACGAAACGTTATTCAGTTAATAGTTGTTTGTCCAACTGAAAGATTTGCCAAATGATAGGTACGCCAAAAATTTGAAGTCATTATAAAAATCGCCTTTACAATAATTTACCAAATGAAACGTTGTCATACAAATTTTGCCATTTTTAGTAATTTTGTTATTTAAGTTGTCAAAGTGAATCATCGCCGAAAAGTTGGTTGGAAAGTGAAATTCGGACATAACAAATTCGGAGAAAGGCAGAACTCCATTCTGTATCACTCCAATCACAGCACATCCTCAGGAGCTCTGGCAAGCTTACTCACCCCTAGGAACATAACACCGCATTGGTACAGTCAGCATCAAAATTAACTGCGCAAACGAACACGTCTTTGTTAAAAGGAAATACGAGGTTTTGACGATTGCGCAGCTGACTGTAGCTATTATGGATGCGGTCTTCTGTAAGGTGGATGTACTATTTCAAAACAAACAATGAGAATGCCATACTATCTCATTTCGCTCGTATGTACGTAGACAAATATTTGAATTTCACTAATTTAATTATTAACATAATTCAGAAATTATATTGGCATATTTTGATAAAAGACAGAAGTATAACCAATTATTAAAATAATCTTCACGTGTTGCCATCAAGAAGCGAAACAAACATTCGCATTTGCGTTAAGATATTCGGAGTATTCCGTGAGTTTTGAAACGAAGTTCGCCTCGCTACAACAAAATTGAACTCAACTCTGGAGATCGTAGAATGCAAAACAGTTTGCGGAAAACAGGAACAGATGAAATCTTCAAACTAGCTGTGGTTTTAATACAATCTGAGTGTTATATAGTTGTAACCACATTCATACGTGACACGTTTGCGGATTAAGTAGTTGACTCAAATGTTAATTGTGCTTTCTTAACTGAGCTGGGAAAGTTGGGGTGATAGAATTAAGGAGATGAAACGTTAAATTGTAGTGCGTGGTGGGGAATTTAAAGAGCTTTTAGATTAACTATCACATCAATTTGTAATGTAGTGCGATTCTTCTTATTTTACGCTTGCATTGACTGTATACCTACCCTTCATGTGATGGCCAAGAGTTCGACCCTTGAGATCATGTACATAGTCCAAACGAGTTTCTTTTGTTTAAAGTGCAGCCTGTATTCAAATTACAATATTCTGTTTCAACCCCGGCAAAACGGGGGTGATATAAGTTTAATATGTGTGTTTCTGGAATTCGTAGATTCAAACCTTAGCAAGCGATTTGAGTACATCCCTATGAAGGTTTAAAAAATCTGAATTCTTGTTCGTCGAGATGGTAGCTATATTTTAAATAAACAAACTTAGTAAATCAGTATTGTCAGTACTTATCTTAAATAAAGTCATTATTAATTATAAGTAATTATTTTAGTTTGTTAAATAAAGTTAATTTTTGTTATCAGCAATGATTTGGATTGACTGAATATTTCGACATTACTGATTTATATCATTTTTCTTCATTGAAGACCACGATTCAGGTTAGACTGAAGTGGGTTGTCATAATACGTGTTTAATTTAGTGACTAACGAAAATGTTGGTATGATGTACTTATTAGTCCTCATGTAAATATTGTCTTTACAAAGTATTCAGCGACCCGTTCCGAGACACTTGACACAGTTCGCCATATTGTTGTTGGAAGCACTGCAATAAAAACAGAAAGGCTCTCCGGTTTATTTGTGATAATGAACTCTTGCGAGGGACCCGAGTGTTCTAGGAACTAAAACATGATGGAAGAGATCTGAAACGCAATTTCTTACTGTTCATACATATACTTGAGATATAAACGGACACCTGTATTCAGCAGCAGCCCAACAGATCGACAAGGGACGCGGACGGGAAATTCTCAGTAAACGCTTGTAACAAACCAGCACGTTATATACACTTCCAAGATTCTAAAGGACTCCAGGCCACCTTAATATCGAGCATTTGGTGAGGACCAGTTGCAGTTGGTGGTGTAGTAGTTTAAAACGGTTTTCCGAATCGCTTTATTTTAGGCGTATCTGTAATTCCATGTGGTTTTTTTTTGATCAAGTGGAAATATAATTATATTGTGGTATCTAACAGCAATCAACCTAGTCCCAAACGAAGCAAAGCTTGTACAATGGGTAAAGTCTGGGATATGAATATACGTCCATAAATAAGGGGACGTGGTTTTTTATTCGTTCCATTTAGCAGGCAGGATCACTACAAACCAGGGCTTGAATTAAATCCTTGGTTCTTCCAGGATCTATATAAAAACCGGTGCGGTGCCGCGCAAGGCAGTTTGATACAATTTATGTGACGCGATGTCGGGGCTAATTGGTCGTGAGGACGGTGCACTAAACCGCCTTTTGATGCCCACCCATGGGCTGTTGTTTTTATTTTAATAGTCATTTAATTGTTACATGTGTCAATTTGACCGTGCAATTTTACATAAAATTAATATATTCGAAAACAATCTTACACTAATCGGACGATAACAACCAAGTAAGATATCAATTGCTGTAATCAGCTATAGTTCTTGGGTTTAAAGGAGTACCTTTACAGAATTCAGCAAGCCGTGCCCCATATTCTCGATAAAAATAGTAAACTGGCGAACACAAAAATGTGAAATTACGTCAGATTCAAGTGAGCGAGAGAAGCGCCCACTGTCAACCGCAAAGCGAGGACTTTGACACAGTTCCATGCTTTGAACCCTTGCACTTGACTCTCAAGTCAAAGCTGACGCACTCAGCACTTTAATTCCGAATATAGACGTTTCAGGGATTGCTGTCAGAGTATATGATTGTCACGAGAGTTGCGGAGGCCTGTCATGGGTAACTAGGTATCTAATGCCGATGCGATGCGTCGCGACGTTAGGTAATATGAGTAGGTAGACTTACATATATGTATGTATATACGTAGTTTATTCATGGTTATATGTACTATTTTTATATTTAATAAGTTAACATATCCGGGGCACGGCAGTGCCCCCGCCAAGTCCAGCAAAACAAAGAGGCGCGGCCGTACCATACTCTTTTCTCGGGGGTATTTATATAATCCACACCCTGTAAATTTGTTCTGGCTAAAGCTAGATACCTGCATTTTCAGTAACATGTAGGACATAATATGGCCTCGATAAATTCTTAACAACATTAAATTTTAATTTTTAGCTTAAGAACTATTGCCCGTCAAAGTTCCTTAGTTTTGACACACCCACTGACTTACCTACTGACTGCCCAAGTAGGACACTAGGTGGCAAATAGCTCGTATATCATATCTATTTAGATGCCTAAGTGAAATTTATAACCATGACTAAGTTCTATATAAGTGGCAAGAACCCTTAGGCTACCAATATAGAACCACGGGAGAAAAATTGCAGCCCATTTTTGGTTCTAAATTGAATCCATAAGAGATCTCACGATTACCTTAAGTGGCAATTAGAACTATGAGTGAAAGTTATGCGCAAGTGAACGACGATTTATTGAACGAATGAATAATAATATTTCACTTCGGTCAATGAGTGATAGATATGATGCCAAAGTTCCTTTGAGAGGCATTGGCGTGGCAAAAATTAATAAGTTATGTAAACAAAAAGTTGTAAGTACGTGTTACTTAAAAAGTGTAAGTGATCTGTTGCCTTGGATTTATACATCTGTTTGGTGAGTGATTAAAAGTTCACGTTAAGGCATTGAAATAAGCACGAAATTCTTGGGAATGATTTTTTACTGTGAAACTATCGTATGGTTTCTTTGTAAATTTCCATGCGCCTTTGATTTGATCAGGAATATTTAAAAATAGAGTGCTAAATCAAATAAGGAATTAATACTCATAAGAAAAAACAATTAAAAACCGGACCTAATGATTGTATGTTTCGTACAATGTTAAAGTAACATCGTCACAACAATCAAAAGTCGTTGATTTTGCGTCAATGTGATAAAACTCTATTTAAAATAATTAATTTTCAAGAACTCCATTTGTAAACATGGCGAAACAAAAAAGATCGTGCAGTGTTTATTTTCACTTATTTGTTCTCTATTTGGAACTATCGGGTCTGAAAATCACTTATTTGTTTCTTGCGAGTGGCAAAGCAGTGAATATTATTACCAATACTAATTATTTGCTCTTTTGTAGTGTTCGTGAATTAGGGAGTCCTCAATACTCCTCCAAAACCGCAAGTTGATGTTGTAAGCCAATTCGCGGAATTCATTTCTGATGAGTTTAAATGTCTAGAACTTTATATCAACAAAAATAACTGATCAAAACAATTTTGTATCAACAGAGTGACGCAGGTGAATAATACATATATATTTTGACAGAGGCAATAGGAACAATTAATATTTACTTATGTCCTACTTTTGGAACTGTTAGGGCGTTAGTGGTTTGAAATAAGTGAAAATAACTGCTTTTGGTTTTCAAGAACCTCCTATTTGAAATCTACCAAACTAAAGGGATGGAATACTTTACAGAAACACGCTCCACACTTAAAAATGTATTAAAGATCAATCAAGATATATTACAACTCATTTCATAATTTATTATTTAATATAGACTATTTCCCGCCTATGCACTCCCCATGAAGTCTCAGCAAACAAGCCAGCTCCGTGGCGTCCGTTGGCCTTTTTATCAACGCCTGGTTTAACCCCCTCCTCTGCTACTAAACGTCATGAGGAAGTTGCTAGCGTAGTCTCCTAGATGGCGCCCTTGAGCCATCGATAAATTGACGTCCGTTGTAGTTCCGGTCCGCTCGTCTAGGTGGCACCGTTGCAGCAATCCGTTGCCAACACGGCTGTCCTGCTAGGCGGCTGCCACGCAACGATTAAGATTTTATGTGTATCCAACTCGATCTCTACCATTAGTTAACACTTGGGTATCACAAAGTTTAGATATAAGTACAGCACACATATATGTTATCATACAGGAATATTAAAATATTTTGAAGCATTTATCTTAGCTCTGATCTTTAATGAAGCTACTCCTACTTTATATTTATGATTGTATCAAAACATTAGTTTTAACCGTGTTACTTCAAATTGTATGATTTTGATTTTAAAATATAGAAAAACATTATCAAGGTTGTTTGTTTTACTTACATCTTACCTTGCCAACATGGTTTATCAAAATAGTTTAATAGTTTACCTTTAATTTATGTTCCAATCATCATTATTAATCCAATATTTCATATTCTCAGCGGCACTCACACCAGTGTACTTCTTATTGCTCCTTTCGCTACCTTTTACCTCCGTCACCTCATACCTATCGTTCCCCATAACTTTGCTGACTTGAAATGGGCCCTTGAACACGGGTAATAACTTCCTGCTCTTACCATCGTTACTATGGCTTTGAATGGTAATCATAACCAAGTCTCCCACATCGTATGATCGTGCTTTAGTTCGAGACCGATCAAACCTCTTTTTCTGATACCGTGCATTTGACTTAATATTACTATCTACGGTCTCACGCAACTTAGTTACATCCATCAAACTATCCTCGGATTCTGGTGCTAAGCTATCACTGTCAGTGCGTATTCTATATCCTAAAAAGACTTCGCTAGGAACTGCTTTTATAGTTTTGTGGATGGTACTATTCATGCCTTGTTGTAATAGTTTTACATACTGATCCCATCTGTCCTCGGTTGAATTGGCGCCTAGTGTTTTTAGCGCGTCTAGAATGGTTTTATTAAAGCGTTCGGCTTGGCCATTCGACCGATGCATACCCGTTGCCACGGTATGCAAGTGTATGTTCTTATTACAACAATATTGAGTAAACTCATTTGAGGTGAAACTACTGCCGGCATCGGTTATGATCCTTTTGGGGTTTCCAAAGGTTTTTGATAAACTTTCAAGTTCTTTAATCACGCACGACGTTTTTGTTGATCTCACAGCAAAGATGAACACAAACTTTGTGAATGCGTCTACCGCAACTAATAAGTATTGATTTTTATTTTTAGTTTTAACAAACGGGCCTAAATGATCAAGATGGAGTGTGTGGTACGGTCTTGCATATTTTGGCAACGGATATAATTCGCCTTCTTTAGCGCCACCTTTTCTCTTATAGTATATGCAGTTTATACAGTTTTTAATGTATTTTTTTATCACGTGTCTCATCCTACGAAACCAGTACTGAGAGCCTATTCGTTCAACGGTTTTGTCCACAGAAAAATGTCCAAGATCGTCGTGGTTACATTTAATGATCTGCCATATGCAGTTTTTAGGAACCAACCACCCAGCGACGGCCCCGGGACGTTCTTCTGTAGACCTTGCCTCCTAAGACCTCATAGTTTGTAAATACCTCTTTATTGTTATCGGCATCTCCTGACTCGATGATTGCCCTAATTTGACTCAATTCAGGATCTTATAGTTGGGCTGTTAATAACCAATCTGCTTCCGTTATCGATAAAACAATTTCGGTCTCAGATTTTTCTCCGGAAGGCACGGGGTTGCGACTTAACGCATCTACATGTTGCATTCTCGTCCCCTCTCGATGGGTTATTTCGAACGTGAATTCCTGCGTCGATAATACCCAACGTGCTATCCGGGGAATAATCTCCTTTTTAGTCAAAGCGTATCGAACCGCGCTACAGTCAGTGATAATCTTAAAAAGTGACCCTAGAAGGTACAACCTGAATTTTTGCAATGAACAGATAATGGCTAACAACTCCAATTCAAAGGAGTGATATTTTTTTTCGTCATCTGTGGTTTGCCGACTATAGTAATGCACAGGTTTTTCACCTTCCTCAGTGACTTGCATTAAAATGCCGGCAAGGCCCTCTCTACTAGCGTCCGTGTACAATACGTTCTCTTTATTGGGGTCGAAAATGGTTAATACACTATCTGATGTAAGTTTATACTTTAAAGTCTGAAACGCCTGCTCGTGGATAATGTCCCATACCCAAACCGCATCCTTCTTCAACAATCTCGTCAAAGGTGCAGAAATCATAGCACAGTACTTTATGAACTTTCTAAAATAGCTTATGATCCCAAGAAACTGTCGAAGTTGGTGTACGGTTTTTGGGACCGGGAATTTTGCTACAGCGTCTAATTTGGGTTCATTTGGCATGACACAATTAGGTTTAATTTTATAACCTAAGGACTCAATCTCAGACTTGAAAAAGTGGCATTTTTTAGGTTTAGTGTTAAACCATTGTCACGAAACATTTTCAGAACACGTTCAAGCAATTCTAGATTCTCTTCAACCGTTTCTGTCACCAAATAGACATCGTCTTAGTATAAGATCACATTTTAAAATCTGAGATTTCCCAAAACTTTATTCATCATTTGTTGAAACACTGACGGGGCATTTACTAATCCGAATGGGACCCTTAGGAAGGAATAATGACCATCTTCCGTTATGAAAGCTACTTTATCGACAGAGTCTTTGTGCATGGGAATTTGGTAATATCCACTCTTTATGTCGAGGCTGGTAAAACATTTATGACCCTGAAGCCTATCAACAAGGTCTTCTATACGCGGCATTGGGTATTTGTTTTTATTTTTAACCGTAACTTTATTTAACATCCTGTAATCAATGCAGAGCCTTTTTTCCCCGTTTTTCTTACCAACCAGTAACGCGGGGCTCGCATATGGCGAGTTACTTTCACAGATGATATTATTTTCCAAGAGCTCGTTAACCATTTCTCTAATAATCTTTCGATCCGTATGAGATGACCTAAAGGGTCTGCATTGAATAGGTTGTGGGTTAGTGACCTCGATAGTCATTTCATGATTGACAGCTTCGTTGCTCGAAGTGGAAGTTGAACGTGCACGTGCACGTGACCTTTTTGACCGTTTACGTTTACCCATGATGGGCGTTGTTTTATCCCACTTCTGATGAAATCTACCAAACTAAAGGGATGGAATACTTTACAGAAACACGCTCCACACTTAAAAATGTATTAAAGATCAATCAAGATATATTACAACTCATTTCATAATTTATTATTTAATATAGACTATTTCCCGCCTATGCACTCCCCATGAAGTCTCAGCAAACAAGCCAGCTCCGTGGCGTCCGTTGGCCTTTTTATCAACGCCTGGTTTAACCCCCTCCTCTGCTACTAAACGTCATGACGAAGTTGCTAGCGTAGTCTTCTAGATGGCGCCCTTGAGCCATCGATAAATTGACGTCCGTTGTAGTTCCGGTCCGCTCGTCTAGGTGGCACCGTTGCAGCAATCCGTTGCCAACATATTGCGACTTAATTATGCGTTGGAGTGGCAATAAGACCGCTTATGACGACTTTTAATTATAAGTGGGAACATACCCTAATTTGGAACTCTTAGTTCCAAATGACTAGTATTATTTAGAGTAGTATATTATTAAGAGATAATTTTACGGCCCTTCTAGGCCTTAAAGTTGCAATCTTTTTAGGTTCCAAAAGGGCCGTAAAATTATCTCTTTAGCCACTATACACTATAAAACTCTATTATACTAGTCATTTCGAACTAAGAGTTCCTAATAAGGTTATGTTCCCACTTAAATGTAAAAGTTGCATATAAGTGACTTTGAACGATGAAACCGCAAGATCACGTTTAGAGTTAACGAAAACAATGTCTAGACTATAATGACATAGATTGTATAAGTAAATAAAGAAATCCCACTGTGATACCCCATTTTACATAACTTTGAGTACATAATAACATGTAAGCCAATAATAAAGAAATTAATAGGTAAAAATAAATACATATAATGTAAATAAGTAAATTAAAGTCTTAGTTACTATCCCAAAGAATATAATGAGAATATACCTAAGGCATATATGCCAAAACATGCTTTAAAGATCATATTTTGAGACTGTATCTAGAAGGCCTTAACTACCATACTGAAAGCCGCTAAGAAATCGAGTATATCCGAGTGTTTGACCATAAAGTGAGCACGCGTCAAGCTCCGCCCGCCGGGCGCTGATTGGCCGTTATTATCCCATACTAATTCTTGATTAAGAATTTTATTACGTAATTTCGGCTTATCATTCTGGTTAATCAATTCGACCATTTTGTAACCTGTTATAGTAAAATTAAGATTCATATGTCGATAGGTAGGTCATAAAAAGCTCCAACTGTTAAGGAGACTTCATATCAATATTATTAATGTTTTATGTTGTAAAAGTCATGAAAACTAAGTAAAAAAGGATTCGAAAGTAAATATTTCCATTTGCCACTTGTTGTAACTTTCATAAAAATCACCTTGCGAGGTTTATTATTGTTTGTAAACATTTGTTAGAGTCACGATATCATAAGTAAACAAGAAATAATACAATAAAAATAATCTTGTTAAAAATATTTTGTGACAACGGAAAATTATAATTAATATGGGCGTGGCATTACGTAATAGCCAATCAGTTATGTTACATTTGGGTCAATAATAAAATTAAAAGCTCCCATTTACACTCAATGGTATTGGTAGCCTATTTCTTGTATAAGAACGAGCCAGTTTTTAATGCAAATTGTGTTCAGTCGGCTCTCTCGAGAAAACAACAGCTAAGTAATCAGTAATCATTAGGAAAGTAAATAGGGCAGTGTTAGGGATTATATAAGTATAAGAACAAGTGTAAAATCGTTATTAGAGTCAAAATACATAATTTAATATCGTTCCATCTATTATTATTCATCTCCCAGGTAAAGGTTATAAAAGGTAATTCTGCGAGCCCTGGAGCCGTAGACAAGGTTACAATCGACAATCGCTAACGCCAATAGAAAATAATAAAATGTATGGGAGTGACAGATGCCGACGAAACACTTTTCGTTGACATCTGTCATCCCCATTCATTTTATTAGTTTGCTATTGGCGTTAGCGATTGTCGATTGTAACCTTGTCTACGGCCCCTGATCTAACAACTCAGAGGCGTTACCCTGGAGCTATCGTGGGCTGCATCAGGCATCAAGTGGGCCGTCAGGATTCATTCCGGGTCGTGCCTAGGTGCAGTATTTGTTAGGTGGCTGTCGAGTGGCGTACGCCGAAGCTCTAGGCGTACGAGTCCACTCAGCTGGTGCGACAAAAGTCGCCGCGTCGCGTCGCACCGCGATAAGGGTCGCCCCACTGCGACAAAAGTCGCCCACCGCGACGCGACGCGAGGCGACGCGTCGGCCACAGTGACTTTAGAGCCTTCATCATCATGAATTTAAGAGCTTAGCTCTTGTCGGTGGAGTAATTTCCAATCTGATCTACATTCTGCCTTTGCCTTTAACTCTCTATAAGACCATATTTTTATCTTTTCTTTTATCTGATCCATATATGCTCTTCTAGGCCTTCCTCTTTTTCTCTTTCCTTCTATTATCATTCTGATCAAGTCGTCGTGCCGTAGTAGGTGTCCTATCATTCTTCCTCTTCTGTCCTCAATTACTTTCATCAGTTTCCTCTTTTCGTTTACCATGTTCAAGACCTCTTCATTAGTTTTCTTCTCAGTCCAGCTAATTTTTTCTAGCCTCCTCCAACACCACATCTCAAATGCTTGTAGTCTCTCCCTGTCTCGTTGTGTCATAGTCCAAGTTTCGCACCCGTAGAGAGCTATGCTCCAGATGTACACTTTAACCAGTTTCTTCCGGGTGGCGCTTGATATTCTAGCTGTGAGCAAATGTTTTTTATGATTAAAGGCTTGCTTTGCCATGGCTATCCTGGCAACAATATCAGGTGTACATCTTCAGTCGTCTGTAATAATACTGCCTAAGTATGTGAATCTCCTTACTTGCTCGATTGAGATCCCCGCCAAAAAAATTGAATCTACGACTCTTCTTTTCGAAACAACTAAAAATTTTGTTTTGCTAGCGTTAATTTTGAGACCAGACTCTGAAAAAGTCATGTTCATTTCAGTCAGCAGTGCCTGGAGCTCTTCTCCGTTTTCCGCAACTGCTGCTATATCGTCTGCAAAGCGTATAAACTTAACATTTCTTCCATTAAATTTGACCCCTCCTGTATAAGAACCCGTTAATTGTTTGATAGCCTTTTCTATAAAGATGTTGAAAATAAGCGGTGAAAGAGGACACCCCTGACGTACTCCTTGACGAATTCTGGCACTTCCCGTCTGTTCATTTACTATTACTGTAGTTTGTTGCTCTTTATACAGTTGGTATATAATTCTCCTGTCACGATAATCTAGGCCTGCTTCTTTCAATACCTCCATCATTTTGTTCCAATCAACTTTATCGAATGCCTTCTCTAAATCTATAAAAGCTATGTGCGTATCTAAATCTAATTCCAATCGGCGATCAATCAATAGTCTCAGTGCAAGTATTGCTTCTCTAGTACCCCTTCCTTCTCTAAAACCGTACTGGTCTGGCCCTAAACAATCTTCAACTTTTGGTCTGATTCTGTTCTGGATTAATTTCAATATAATCTTGCTAGCTTGCGATATGAGACTCAAGGTTCTATGCTCTTCACATTTCAGTGTATTTGCTTTTTTCGGTAGTGTAACGGTTTTGGTAACCTGGAAATCATTTGGAATTATGCCAGCCGTATACATTTTCTGTATCATGTTGAAAATCTCATCGTGTAGAATGTCACAGTTAGCACATTTAATCATTTCTATGTATATATTATCCAAACCAGCGGCTTTCCCGTTCTGTATACTGCTTAATGCTTTCTCGTATTCTTGTCTTAGAAATATAGGGCCTACGTTATCTTCTGGAACGTCTTCTTCTTTTTCTATGATATTTTCCGAAAAACCAGGACCATCATATATTTTTTCAATATATCTCACCCATCTTTGTGTTACTTCTTTGCTATCCATTAGTATTTTACCTTCCTCGTTCAAAATAGTTGTACTTCTTTTCTTGTGTTTCTTTTCCATGTTTCTTATTATAGTATATGCTTGGTCCATTCTACCTTTCTGAAGAAGGTCGTGTATTTTGTTGCATGTTAATTGAATGTCCTTTTCCTTGGCCTCTCTACACTTTGTTGTTATCTTGTTAGTAAGTTTCTTGTATTCTAAATTAAGAGCCTTATATAGCACTATTTTTTCTTATTCAGTGACTTGTGAATTGGTTGAATATAGTATTTATTTATTTATTGTATATTTGCGATATATATGTTACATATGTTAGTGTGTATTATATTTTATATTGTTTATTTAGATATGTATTGGCATGTTTTTATTTGTCTGGAATTAATACTAATTAGGATTTGCTTTCATTTTCTCTGTTTTTGTACACGGTGTAAGATTGCCTATCTCGTTCTACCTACCTTCCTCTCAATTGCTCAAAGGTTAGCTGGAAGAGATCCCTTATAGGGATAAGTTCGCATTTTTACTTTGATCTATTGTGTGACATGTATATTCCTTAACCTGTTATTGTGTACAATAAAGTGCTTACATACATACATACATAATTAAAACCTGTATGCAACTTTAAGTAGCAAAGTCGACTTTACCGAACCATAAGTTTAGTAATAAAGTAGAAACAAAAAACGTTCCTAAGCAACTACAAGTGACAGGATGAACTCATATATACAATTTTGAGTTGTGTTTAAAGCTATAAGTTTTATCGAACACTGTTAAACCACTCATTTAGAATGTAAAGCTATAAGATAAGCTGCAAAACTCACTAATGTGCTGCTTGGGTGATCAACCTAATACTAAGGTACTTCTAGCAGACTCACAAGCTACAATTTTTTTACGTTATTCATTTTTACATGACAACATTACATTATTAAAGTGCACTATACAATGTATTTGCATGCAGTTAGTGTTAGATGTACAATGCGCTAGAAAGCTATACAAACGTGCACCATGTCGGGAGACCCCTTATTTTAATTATTATAAGTAGGTTTATTTATTCAAGTATTATAGTGATAAGTCGGTGCATAATTTATATGGTAGTTGTATTAGTAGTAATTTGCTGTTTATTTAGTTACTGATTATGATTACAAACAATTATAATTTTACAAACGTTATTTGCGGTTGGAAAAATTATATTTGGATACAAAGTCTATGCAAAAATATTATTCCCAGCTGCATTCATAAAACCTATGTACTGATGACACAATAACCTACAAAACAGAAAAAATGAAAAAAATAGGCCAAGGAAAGTGTCAAAACTCTTCCACCGTAAAAAGTAATATTTTGTTGAGCCAAGTCAGGCATTGTTATTAATTTTATTTGCTTGCTAAATTAATTTTCACACAGTATCGTATTCGGTATGCAAAAATTTACAAATGCAGTAAAGTGGTGCGATCCCCAAGTTGCACAAATTTTGAAACTTTGAGTTTGTCTTTTTACATGGAATGGTTTTTATATAGGATATTCTTGCCTTGTATGTAAATGACTTTTTTCGATTAAGTAGGTAGTCTTTATTTTGCAACCACCGTAGCAAAATTGTTTTTGGCCTACTTGTTGGCTGGTAGATAATGCTTTGAGGCATTAAGTCCACCGTGTGATCATAATTCTTTGTGCAATAAAGTTAAAATACATCATCATCATCCTCCTAGCGTTAATCCCGGTTGTGCCCCTAAAGGAGCCCGGGGTCCGCTTTGACACCTAATCCCAAGATTTGGCATAGGCACTAGTTTTACGAAAGCGACTGCCATCTGACCTTCCAACCCAGAGGGAAAACTAGACCTTATTGGGATTAGACCGGTTTCCTCACGATGTTTTCCTTCACCGAAAAGATAACGGTATAAATATTCCGTACATAAGTTCCGAAAAACTCATTTGTACGAGCCGGGATTCGAACCCACGACCGCCGCTTGACAGCCGCATGCATACATAAATAAGTAAAATGATTAAAAACCATTTTTTTTACTCAACGGGAGTTAATCATGTAATTTATTAATTTTATTTGAGATCACTCGACGTTTCGTATGTGTCACAACATCCTTGATCGGGGACGACTAAAGTCTGCTGAGCCCTCAAAACCCTGGGTACGCTTTGACACCGAATCCCAAATTTCGGCGTAGGCACTAGTTTTACGAAAGCGACTGCCATCTGACCTTCCAACCTATAGGGAAAACTAGACGTTATCTGTATTATCACGATGATTTCTTTCATCGAAAAGCTAACGGTAAATATTCCGTACATAAATAAGTTCCGAAAAACTCATTGGTACGAGCCGGGATTGGAACCCATGACCACCACTTGACAGACGCATGCCTGAACCATCAGGCTACCGTAGTGTCTGAACCACTAGGCTACCGTGGCTCCAGCTGAGCCCTCAAAGTAAATAAGGAAATTTCATTACAGCATGGTCTACATGAATTTCTATACCAAGATTGCGTGATTATAAAAAATAAGGGTGATACCGAAATATTCACTATAAAATGCGTTCAACGCTGACGTATGTCGGCCCACACGTGGCGGTATTAAAAAAACGCAAGTACAAAAGGACAGGAACGAAGAAGAATGTAGAGTGGCGCGCGATTTATACGTTCCGGAACGGTTGTTAATTACACTCGGACATTCACGGGGCGTCTGGGACTGCGACTGAGATACGGAGTGATACCAGGGATATTTACGACGTGTCTTTGCAATATTAAATTCCTAAGGTTTGAACCCACTTTGGTCGAATACATGGTTCAATACGGTATTTGAATAAAGTCAAATCAACTTATTTTTATGAACGTCAAACGTCATCGCTCCGATTGAATGGAATTTATTGGGATTACTTGCTAATGACGTCACAATAAAATATCGTAAATGAAAGATTGATACCTTCCGATTATTTTAATAATATTTGCCTATTGGTAATAAACAAAATACTATATTGTCAAAAACCCTATTTCAAATCAAGCTGACGCACTGTCTAGACATTAAGTAGGACACAAAGACCAAATTGAAGCATCTCATTATCGGTTTTCTTAAAGCAAATGCGTAAGTGATTATGTTTCTGAATATTATTAAAACCGACTAGAGACCCAGATTGATTTATTTTTATCGAAATCTGGTCAGGAATATCGGTGTATATGTCGTTTATGTCAGTGGATACAACAGTGGCACTCTTTATACTCTACTAGAATCTCTAGAATCATTTGAGTACAAACGATATGATACAGAGCGCAATAATAATATGATGGAAAAATTACCCATCATCGCCTGAAGCCCAAGACAGGATTCGAAACTGTGTCCTCTGTATTGACGGTACAGCGTTCTCTGAATATTTAATAAAATAAATTGTTTCGTTTAAAGGTACACTTAAGTATGTTTCAATCGCAATAACTACTCATCGTGAACAGCTCGCCTTCCGCTGCAGTTTTTGTTCCCGTTTAACAATATTTATTGTTTCTTTTCACCCCGCGCCGGAGGAGGTCAGTGCGTTTTCCCGTTCGAATAATACTTTATTTTTTTGCAGGTATGTGAAAACGGCATTTGAAGAATTCATCATATTGATCTTTTGCTGTTTTGGTCAGTTCTTAAATAGTTAAGTATAGAGAGGGAGGGCACCGGGGAATGTCAGCTTATTTATATTTGAGTGGTACCTCCCCTCCACCTTATAGAAGACCAGACCACAGCCTTAATAACGCAACTACGTGCTTTGTAGGTGTGTGATAATGTGTTCCTGGTTGTAAGTAAGGTCGCCAGAGCTCCCGATGGTGTGGTCTATCGACAAAACCAATCTTCAAATGAATAAAGGATTGGCAACGCGCTTGTTATCCTCCTGGAATAAAATTGCAAGCGTCCATAGCGAAGAGTGTCTGCTGCAGGTTACCATTAGGCAGACCGTATCGATGAAAATAATCAGCCTAATAAGCCTAAATTTTATTACCGAATTATAATCAGAAACAGAAATAAATTAACTAGTAGGTCCATTTACGAAACTCAAAATTAACCACACCACATGGCGATAAAAGTGTACCTACAATAGTGTTATTTTATGTATTAAGTAAGATAAAAAAGGTACTTTTTCAGAATCTGAAAGATTCTTTGATCAAGAAACTTTTCGTACATTAAATTAAAGAGTATCTCAGTTGTACTTAGTAGATACATGTTAATCTTAAACTTAATATTTTAGCAAATATTGTTATTATTACTTTTGCAGTGCTCTTACAGGTTTTATATTGACTTAAAATATTGTAAGAACATTTGACGATGATAAGTATGATATAATACAGTTTTTTTTTAATTTTCTTTGTCGACATAACAAATCAGCAGATCGATCACGTCACGCATTGTATGTAAGTACGCCAGCTAAATCTCAATGTCACTTTTTGTATGGAAAAATGCCAGTTGAGTAGTCCTAACGTGCGTTCAAAAAGATACTTGATCACCCCTCAGGCGTGCCCTGAATCCTATATATTTTCTCTTTCCACGCAAAATCTAGGATTTGCTCGCGATCAATAATGTCAAACCAGTTCCAATTCAATAAAATCTTGTCAAATAAACCCACTGTTTCTGTTTTACCCCAAAACAAAATGGCGACCCCAGCTTAGTTTTAAACCGTGTCTCGGAGTTGATTGATCGTTGCGTTTCATGTAATTTATAGTTGGGAGCGGGACAAATTATGAATAATGCCATGTATTGAGTTTTAGTTTGATGGATGAGCCGCTGAAAGCGTTTAGTGGCGTGGAATAGTGGATAGAAATGTTTTAGCAGCGCTAAGTAAATTGAGAAACCATTTAAATGAACATAACTATATGTAGGTATATGTCATGCGTGAGATTTTTTTACGTAGATTACGAGTTTAATGACGCTTTAATCGGCTTATTTCATCTAATGGTTTACCCTTGCTTTACCGGCAAACGATTCATCGAATGAATGTTTCGCTGAATTTTCATTCCATCAAAACCTCTTTTTTTCGGAAACAGGTAAGTTTTTAGGATTTTTATAAAACAAACTTTTACTTATACCCAAAAAGTCAAAGATTTCTGAGAAAAAACGTTCTATGAAATGAGAAGAGCAGAATTTTTATTTCAGTGTTTATCAAAAACCGAATAGTCGAAAGGCGATTGTGTAAAACCCAATTAGGTTACGTTTATTTTATATCAATCATCAAAAGTTTAATGATTCTGAAAAAAAATGTTTTCTATGTAAAATGTACTTCATGAAAAGTCTGCAGAATACACATTCGATGAAACATGTGTCGGCTAAACAGGGTGCAAATGTCAGATTAACCCTGTGAATACTATCGGCATCGTATATTTTGTAACATAGTTCGTTAACTTGGAACGAAAACCAATCACACAACAGTTTACTGACACGCTCAAACATGTCACACAATGTACTATGACATGCCCTGACGTCATCGTCACAATGCCACGTAGCGTGATGTCACTCGCGGACGTCACTTTGATACACGGCTAACTGGCATTGGACAATTTCAGCTTGGATTTATGTTCATTGACAGAGATAGCCTTTGTGTACCCCGGATCACGCAACACTTGAGCGACGTCCACTACGCACATACATACTTGGTTCTATGAACTTTTTGTTGACCCTTAATTATTTTATTTCATCTTCAGTGATCAATAAGTGTTAAGTGTGTTGTGTGTAAGTCTTTATAGCCACTTAAACGGTATATTTGAAATTATGTTGCATCTTGCAAAAAAAATCTTCTGTCTGAAAACATCCATCCAACCATATTCTCCGTACAAATCTGGTGAAGTTGAAGGCAAATAATTATTTTTTTATTACCGTCCGGCATTAAACTATCTTTTTATGCCAATCGGTTAAGCCGTTTTAGCGTTATGGAGTTACAAACATCCAAACTTTCGGATTTCTCACAACACCTCTGGTGTTGCAGGTGTCCATGGGCGGCGGTAATCGCTTACCATCAGGTGATCCGTCTGCTCGTTTGCCTCCAATCACATAAAAAAAAATGTAATATTAGTAGGATTAGCAGTATAATTAGCAGGATTGTGGGTGAATTTTCCGTTTCTTCTATTATTCGTATTTTTCATTACACTTGCTCGTAAATGGTGTTATTCCATGCCTGTATACCTACAGAAGGACAATGGCCTAAATTGTTCCCACGGGAGTTAAGGATTTTCATAACTCTCTAGGGATTTATGAGCTTGTGTGTGATCTGATTGGTTTAAGCAAATCTAGTTGGCCACGCGCCGCAAGAACACTACTGTACTGCTCTGTGATTGGTTGAAATATTCAAGCTGCGAACTCCACTCGCACTGATCTGGAAGTGAAGTTGTCAATTTCGTAAATTTTTGATTGGTGAGGTTGTATTGAAAGAAGAAGACTGCTGGACATAGGCCTCCCCCAAAGAGTGCCAAAGTGAGCGCTCCTGCGCCACCCGCATCCAGCAGACTCCCGCAACCCTTACCAGGTCATCAGTCCACCTTGTGGCCTACCAACGCCACACCTTCCTTTTAAATTTGTAATGATATATGCCCCCATTTTCGAATTTTTAAATGGAGTTAGATTAAAATTAAGATTATACTGATGTCAACAACTTATTTTCAGAACCCTATCAGTTTTTACAACTTCATGGCTACCTGGGCTTAAGTTGATATTAAGTTTAATATTCTTCCTAAATCTGCCAAATCTTTCATTCATCACGGCCGGCCAAATCCTCTCACTGCCTCAACATTATACTAGGCACATGTTTACGTAAACATAAAAGATATCCCGACTCACAAAATTCCTTTCAGATACCTATCCCGACGGAATATTTCCCGAAATCGCGTTTTAAGGGAAAAACCCGAGGCCCTTTCGGTAAAGGGTTCCATCATTTATAACTCCTGTTGACAGCAGCATTCGCTTGTTTTCTATCTAACTTGGCCGTCAAGACTTTAAAGTTAACTACAGCACTGAAATTCCGACTTTAAAATTAGAAGACGAAAGTTCAAAGTAATTTCGGTGTGGCGATGTTTTTAAAGCTAGTAATTAGTGATGTTCTCGGCAAATTGCGTAGTGTTAGGCATTTGAGAATCCGCCAGAGCTTGTGTCGCGTAGAACTGGGGACCGATTTTTGACTTTCGAGCGCTCGACTCTTTCACTCGAAAACTGACAAAAATTATGGAATGCTATTTTGAAATAGCGATAGAAAATTCAAAAACGTGTGGTATTGACCACTCGTATTCAATTGTATTGGTAGAAAGTAAGTCCCGGCCATTTTGAGACTACAAACGTATTTACTTTTATTTGATTTTCGAGCGCTCGAAACTCAAAAATCGGTTCCTAGGAGCTGAAAAGTTAGCAGAGATAGACTTGAAGAGTGGATTGTCGTAGCAATTTTAAATTCACAGCAATATAGATGCATTGCCTCTCCGACATTAAATTACGCGTCATTGCTCTGAATACAGAAAAAAATTGTTCTTTGGGGGTATGAATGGCGACGGATGGTCAAGCTTGCAACTAAACTGACATATTATCGATCATGACCACTCTGCCAAGTGTGAAGCGAATACTGCTTCATATGAATGTGGGTTGGCAAAAGTGGAAAATCTCTTAGAATAATGTAAAACATTCACCAGAGATGTACCAAGCTTTGTTTTAATATAATTGACTCAATGCTGTCAGGATTGCGAGGTTCTTTTGGATGTTTACCCTTTTTGTTTTCTCCTCACCTGTGTCTGTCTAGTAAGATCCGAGATATGAACTTATAACTGTCAGTTATTATGAAATAATAAATACACACCTAAGTGTGTCTTGTGACAACATGGCGAATTTTGAAATAACTTGAGGGCGTGTTACTATGGCAACAATACCCCTTTACTTTCTCGACCTGCTGCCATTCATTTTATCATGTTGTCATGACATGTGACGTGCATTGGGATTGCCACGCGGTCTGTAACCTATTTATGTCTTTCATATTTTAATAATCTGTGGCAAAAATTCGTGAAGCGGTAAATGGCATTCGGAATTTTGAAATTTCGGAATAATGATGCTTTTGGACAAATGATTTCGGAATTTTTGTGTGTTCCCATTTATAGTGCTCTTATATATTTTTGCCCCTTCTCTATCACCATTTCATCCACTCAGCGCTCATTCGATTTTACACGTCACAGTCAATATCGCCAGCATACTATACGGCTGAGCCCACGTACTTAGAGCTGGAGCAGATCGTTTTTTTATAGCATCGTTTAAAAAGACCTTCACTAAAAAAACGTTCCTAGTTTGTCTCCACCTCAGCGGCGCCACGAATAAGGCCGACGTGGCGCTGGAGGTTGCCGAGGCAATCAAAAGGCTTTAAATACAGGGGTTTCGATACTAACTACAAGTTTGTCCTTATTGGTGTCAAGACCATGGAGTCTAGCGGTACAGGAGTTGTACTCCAGTTTGGATAAACGGTTGGTCAACGTGATTACGTGGGATAGGATAGCTGGCAGTTTCCTCGCTCAACGTATGCACAGAAAAAAACATGAAACAAGAAATAAATTAGGAAGAGCGCCATGAATGAACCATTTGGAATTCAGATGATGATGAAAAGTACACAATCATGATCATTGTTCTGTTCAAGGTTTGTGATTCAGCGAAAAAACGCTACAAGCATCCCATGGCCCCAGAGGCCCATTTTAGAATTGGTCTAATATTTTGTAATTACTTATTTTAAATATAAGTTAGTATTTATTTCGTTAATGACTTTAAAACTATACCTACTCGTACATAATTTTGAATAAGAATACTATATTTAAAATTACCACGTTCCTTACACGTGTTTCATGAAAAATGTACGATAAATTCTTAACTCTTAACTTATTTAGCCTCAGGTCGGAGACGGAACCTCACAAAAAAGTTCCAAAATAATTATTAAACTCTCGAGGAATTTCCAAGAGCTGCAAGGTCGAACGTTCGAATTCCTTCCGCTAATAAGGAAGCGGCAATCCATCAACTGCTGGGGTTTTTGTTCAAAAAGCTGGTTTCTGAACGTGTCCGGTTTACTTAAGTGTATTCATGTTGTTTGGAAGGACCAAATAAAAAACATAAAAAAAAATATTTACTCATTAACTTAAAAGCTATTACAAAAATTCAGATTGGCATCTCTTTTTTTAAGAATACAAAATACCTGTATTAAGAAACACCGCTCTTCCTTATTGGTTTGCTAATGCTAATAACCTTAGAGCATTAAACCAACCGCAGCGGCCATTGACAGGCGTTCCCCTCTGCCAAAAATATATGACCAGTGGTCATACACATTGTATGGACTGACGTTTATCTGACGTAGCTATTTTCACATTACGCATACATTTGACGTTCCTCTCCCCCGCAAAAATCGGCAGACTTTTTATGTATAGAAAATGACTCATGGCTGCTCATGTTGATTTAATGCTCTAAGCTAATAACAGACATTGCATAAAAAATAATAAATATATGACCAGTGGTCATACACATTGTATGGACTGACGTTTATCTGACGTAGCTATTTTCACATTACGCATACATTTGACGTTCCTCTCCCCCGCAAAAATCGGCAGACTTTTTATGTATAGAAAATGACTCATGGCTGCTCATGTTGATTTAATGCTCTAAGCTAATAACAGAAATTGCATAAAAAATAATAAATATATAGGTATGGGTATCACATCAGGTTTCCTTTTCCTTTTCCTACAGGTTTTTTTGACTTGAAGTGATTGTGTCTCGCGAGGTTTTTGAAATCAAAATAAATACGAAAGTAGCAGTCAGTCTATCTCTGAGTCTGAAACCTTATCAGGTAACCAATAACCTGATTTTACTTACTTCAAGATTTTGTATAGGTGTAGTATTAACCCTCAAGGCGATTAAAGAGTGTTATTTTAACGAGTGGCGATTAAACATTTTATGACCTCGGTTTGTCGTAATATAGGTAACTAGCTTCTGCCCGCGACTCCGTCCGCGTGGAACTCCTTTATATCTTAGCTCAGATCATCAGTCGTTCCCTCAAAGCTAAGGATCGTGATATCGTGTCCTATTCTGGTTGACCAGACTTCTCCAAAGGCTCATATCACTCGCTTTATGTATGGCCTCCCTCGTGCAGATGGAGTTACAGGAGTGCTGTGATTTGCGTGTTCCATCTAGCGGGTGGTCTGCCTCTAGACCTCAGGCCCTCAACTTTTCCCGTCATAATAATCCTTTCCAGGCTATCCGAAGAACGTCGTGAGAGAGATCATTTGAGAATACGGTCTTGATCGCCCACAATATTGTGGATAGTCGACGTTGTATGTACCGCCCTTCCAGAATGGAGTGGTTTAGAATAGAATAGAATAGAATAGAATAATTTATTGAAAAAACCTTATTGCTAACGTTACATTGCGCTTGCACTGTTACATGTTAGGGGGTTTGTTCGTATTGCAGTCCAAGGTATCCGAAAAAGTTGACGTCAACACTACATCTCAAAAGCATTTGATGCGGCTTTTCATTTTGGCCCGGATAGTTCAGGTCTCTGCCAAATAGAAAAATAGAGAACACGAGGGAGAGTACGAGCCTGATCTTTGTTTGTCTCTGTATAGCGCGATCCCTCCATATCCTATCTGCTCATCGCCCACCAAGCTATCTGAATCCTCCGAACGATTTTCGAAGTGAGCCGATGGAGGTGAAATCTACGGGGAGGTGAATGGTCTCTATCAAAAATCATCAGCTTCGTTTTAGCATGAAAGTCTGCTAATGCTTTCAGCTTCTATTTTTCGGAGCAGTTGAGTTTTTGTTGATGAATGCTAGGAGTGGTTGAGTTGAGGGGTAATATCCGACATAAAAACTAGCCTATGTCCTTTCCTGGAACCTAAACTATCTCTATACCAAATTTTATCTAAATCGGTTCAATGATTTAAGCTTGAAGATGTAACAGTCGGACAGACAGACATACAGGTAACATTTGCTCTCACACTTTATGAGTTTGGTGCTTGGTAAAGTTCCGGCTTGTAATAATATTTTAAATTTGCAAACCTTGACATATTGCATAGTTGAAATACATATTAATCTAAAGCCTAGAAAAGTGGAAACTACTCAAGCCCGTCTTCATTCCAGAAATGGAAAGCTAATACGCTTCATGATTGAAGCAACGTTTATCTTACTCTTTTCTTGACTTAAGAATTTTACAATATTGAGAGGTCTATCTTCATCTCGATTTAAAGTTTCTTTGTTTTACAATGCTTCCTTATTGACCATGATTGACTATGGTTTTATTGTCCATTTAATGACACCATGATAAGGTACAACAATAATACCTATTCATTTGCTAATCCGCTAAAAGCAAACATGCAAATAATTACAGCAAGCCACCATCAATAATGACAAAACCTCAGATTCTGATTAGTTCAAAAATACGCAAATAGCCATCTCATCATCACTTTCAGACCTGCACGTTTCTAGCGGAATAGCAAAGGAATATGGTTCTTGTAACTCATCATGGACTTCCGCGGAGTAACGCCTAATTTAATCAATTCTTAGGTACCATGATATAAATTTTAACATAGAGAAAGTACCCAATTACATCAGATAAGTTTGATATGTGGTGACGTGGGATGAATTGAAAGCCTAGGTAGAGATAAAACAAATTATGTCAACATTGATAAGGTCGTCATTACTAATTCTGTTCGTCCACAGCAGTTTCAAAAACTGCACAACTCCCATATATAACTTTACCAATAATAAATCCAAATAGACGTATCTACAGCGCCGTCATCACTTCAAATTCTACTACAAAAGTTGTGCCTTACAGTTGTTAGTCGTCTGAGTAAATTGTTGCGATTTACCATGATGTGAGTTGCGATATGATGCGACCAAGTGTCAAACGTGGTCTATTATGAGTTGATCAAGAAATATCGGCGATTTTCTCACGCTTCGACGGCTTTTTTGTCGCTTGCTTACTTGCTTAAGCACAGCTCATTACACTGAGCCCCTTTGCTATAGATTCTCAACGTAAAGTCTATCTTAAGTAAAGAGTTTGTTTATTTATAAATGGTTCACGTGTTCATTAATTGTTAGAGTATTTCACTGTATATCAAAAATACTTTGTATATTAGTCTATTAGTCTATGAATGTAAGAATCTTATCAAACAACCGTTAAAAATCTTTGTAAAATATATACCAAAGAAATGCACTATCGACTATTCAGCTAACTGACCATCCGTGCTCTTCATGTGCATTGTAAATACAGAATAGTATTTAACTGTGTTGGCATTGGTACAGTTGTTTAATTTAAAGTAGTGGCAATTTTTGAAGTGAAAACTTCTTTAGCGGCGCCGAGCACATTTTGGGATGGGCAAAAATTGTTAAACTCGCTACAGATCGCTACAGAGACTCGGGGGGGGGTTGTTTTATCAAACTTCTATATTGTCCTTTACCGTTTTGCTACTGAGCAAATTCAAATAGTTCGAATTTGGACGTTGTTCCTAAAAAGATAATGGTTTATAAATACTTGGCAATGGCAAAAACAAATTAGTATTTTATTTCATTGTCTCTTTCATCAATTTTGCTGACTTAAGTTGAACTATAGCGTACTACTAATAAGGTTGTTATTAGATATATTGGCACGCAGGGGGAGGGAGTGGGGGAGAAAGGGTTTTTTTTGCAAAATTAAAATTATTCAAGTTTTCACTTCTGCCGGCACTCCCGGAGTACAACCCGGTCTATTTTTACGGCAATAAGCTTATCTCCACCAGGTATTTACATATTTAAATAAATGTCATCATAAAGCCTAACCTACGAAGTTGACAAATGATTGACGAAAGGAAAATAATTCTTTTGGTCATTTAAAAGCCCATAAAAGCCAATGTCGTAAAGAATTACTGAAAGGACAAACCCAGTAACGTTAAGGATTATTTTCCCTTTTACTCATAAAATTGTCTTCTCAACAGAGGCCCCTTTATTTTCTTGGAAATTAAATTAAGATTTCACGAAGCAAAGTCTGGGCAGAATCCTTCTGTTATGAGCCGGTATTTTGAAGGTGACTTCCTCTGATCCTTATTAGGTTTAGGATGGGGGCCAGTGACAAAATAAATTCACCATGACAGGGGCGAATCGGGGATTGTCAACAAGGGGTGTTGTCGTAAGGGTGGCGTCCAATGGCTCTGAATGGACACCGAGTCAGCTGTTTTATTTGGCGTCTCTTTTGTCGGGAATATTTTATAGCTGTGCTAAAATGAGAAGTCGGACTTAAAGTTACATGAAAGTCGGAATGTCGAGTGAATTACAAGCATTGCTTGCAATATATATTGCTTTAAACGGAGTATTGTGTGGAACAGTAAATTATAATCAGTGAATTTTGTTTTGAATCAGCGTTACGTTCACTATCTCTCTTGGGCGGGCCACAGCCCACAGCGACTGCTTTCTTACGCTGAGAGCATCGCTGGTGCACCTTCAGGTTTCTGAGAAAATTTTCCCGGCGAATGAGGGGCCATATTTGCCGCTAGTCAGCATCCTTCTGATGTAAGGTGGTCGGGCTTAAGATCGTCGCATTTGTAGGTGCGGACTCGATGCCGTACCAGTAAGCTGTCAGCTTCCAGTGTCAACTGTCAGTTTAGTGAGTGCAGAATCTTTACTACAAACTGTCGATAGTATTATAAATAATACTACTTCTACCAAGTCAGGAAGTAGCCTAAAATTAGTAGAATACATGGTATCTTATTCACACGGATCGGTAGGCCGATTGTATTTTATCATATCACTAGTTGACCCCGCGAACTTCGTATCGCCGTATTGACCCTACATAACGTATTAGAAATAAATAAATAAATAAATATTCTGCTATTCTACGACAAATCAAACCTCATAGAAATTGGTCCACCAGTTCTCGAGTTATATTAATGGTATAACTAAGACGACTTTGTAGTCGTTTGCTGGCCAGCTTTATTATGGCAGATATTAATGCTCGTGACTGTACATCTTGGCTAGTACAATAAATAAATATTAGGGGACAATCTTACACAAATCAACCTAGTCCCAAACTACGCAAAGCTTGTACTATGGGTACTAGACGACGTTAAACATACTTATTCAGATAAATAAATACTTAAATACATAGAAAACATCCATGACTCAGGAACAAATATTCGTGCTCATCACACAAATAAATGCCCTTACTGGGACTCGAACCCAGGACCTCTTGCTTCGTAGGCAGGGTCACCAACTAGGCTAAAGCGGTCGTTGTAAAGTTCAAGAGCTCCGGTTTAGGTGCATTCGGCCACTTTGATAGAGTATCTCTTTCTCAATGTATTAGTTAGCTGGATATGGATAGTCCATCTATCTATAATCCGTCTTGGGGTAGTCACACGACCACTTCTACAAGGTTAGCTTTATATCGATTTACGAGGGAATAGTACATTATTGAGACTAGCAGGTCTCAGTGGCCCACAAAATAATAGAAAACTACGAAACTGCGGCCTCCCACTAGGTCATCTAATGAAATATGAGTATGTGTGTATTAACTGTCACGAATAAATGATTGATTTGATTCCATTTAAATCCTTGTGTAGTGGTTTCGGGTTGGAATAGCAACCCGTGCATTCCGTAGGAGTCGTAAGGGCCAACTATAGGGCATTTCCAAGTCTATTATGAAAATTTCAAATATATTGGGGGTTGTGGGCGATTGACTAACAGCCATCATCTATAGTACTTATGTACTCGTATATACGTTAATTTTGCTCAATTCCATTCGCTGATGTCATATGGTTTGCTCATTTGGGGAAACTTAACGGATGCCAACAGAGTGCTACTTATGTAGAAACGTTCTGTACGTGCGATGATTGGGGCAAAATCGAGGAGGCTACTTCCAAATGCACGGTATTATGACGCACTACTCACTCTATTTATTCGAAATTATAATGTTCGTAAGGAACAATCTTTCTTCTTTTGAGAAGCGCATGGCACTTGCAGGCAAAAACCCGCGTGTCATTCATTGGGCCTACCTACTACGAGCGACTGCCCGCTGATCTCAGACAGGAACCATCTGACGAAGCATTTAGACGCCGCCTTAACCTACCTTTTATTTTACTTTTATTGAAAAATCCATTATACTCTGTTAAATAGTATATGAATCTTGACTTGACATGTTAAATTATTATTATTACCTACTTAAATTTGCATAAATATGATTTGACATTAAATGTATTGTGTTCCGCTGCACTAAATATTTAAAAAAAATGATGATACCTAGAGGTTGATATATTTATTGTGTTCTTTTGCCTTGGATTTATTTTTTATATAATCTTGTTACTGTGTTATGTTGTGTTCTTATATTTGTTGACATTATCTTAATATTATATCTTAATTTTTCTTTGTTTTTGACGATCGTGATAAAAATTCTTATTTTTTTGACATGTAGGCAAATCTGCAATGTATTTCTTTATCATGAAATAAATCTAATCTAATCTAATCTATAATTTACTAGTCTGGCGCTACGTAGTGCTCGTTTAATCAGCGCCCTTTTCCACGACACGACATTCCTTCAGTCTCGCCTACTCAGTAAGAAAAACTCATCATGCGAAAACCGACACCGTTCCACACACCTGTCGCGAATGTGCCAATAAATTGGCTCCCAGACAAACTCAACCCCTGCATATCGAATCAAATTTATTTCTAATTTTGCCCTCAATTGTCGCGGTTGCTATAGCGATGGCAGATGATTTATTTCACAAGTGTGTTCGGCTTGAGACCAATTTAATAAAGTTTAAAACACCTACTGTCATATTTCATAGATTCTGTCACTTTGGCAATTGTGGTGAACTTGAGATTCACCTCATAAGTTAAAACTTGTCATGCGGTGCGTACCAAATACTCAAGTTTAGAACAACGCAATGCCCTAGATACATTATACATAGATAATTATGAAGAAATCTTATAACCGTTTAACTTGTATGTATGTATGTATGTAAGCACTTTATTGTACACAATAACAGGTTAAGGAATATACATGTCACACAATAGATCAAAGTACAAAGGCGAACTTATCCCTATAAGGGATCTCTTCCAGCTAACCTTTGAGCAATTGAGAGGAAGGTAGGTAGAACGAGATAGGCAAACTTATACCGTGTACAAAAACAGAGAAAATGAAAGCAAATCCTAATTAGTATTAATTCTAGACAAATAAAAACATGCCAATACATATATAAATATAAATATACAATATAAATATACTAATAAAATGTATTGGGAATGACAGATGTTAACGAAAAGTGTTTCGTCGGCATCTGTCATTCCCATACATTTTATTATTTTCTATTGGCGTTAGCGCTTGTTGATTGTAACCTTGTCTATGGCCCCAGGTATCGCTGGGAGGATAGTGTGCAGGCGATTCTGTAGCAGGAAGTGGCAGTATCTGGATAAGTGGCGTGCTCTTGTTGTTGCCAACGGCAATCGGGGCCCAAAACCCTTCTTGGATCACTGACCCAAAATTAGATACATAAAATACATAAATCTAAAATCTGTATAATGTGACGGAACAATTTGAAGACATAGTTTTATGTTTTGTCAGTGTAGTTTTTTGTTTAAATTTCGGTCACAATAAAAAAATTGTCGGTCTTTGCATTCACGTAGGAATTCGAGTACTTTTCTGCAACTCTGTTTATAGCAGCCCTATTGAAACACAATTTTTTACTTAATCGTTTTTACGTTATTATTATTATCGCTTCACATTTCCAAACGCATGCGTTAACGCGGCGTACTGAGAGAAGAGACGATATTAAATATTAATATAATTGAAGATTACACATGAAGCATTGAGATAAATATACATTTTCATATTTCATATTTCATTTATTGCATAGTCATGATCATAATTAGGTACATGATAAGGTGTTACATTTAGTTTAGTCAATTCATGACACCCTGTTAGGGCACACTTTGCAGTACCTACTTATGTCCTTAAGCAGCATTTAGACCTTGCTAAATGCAGTCCTCTAACTTGCACTCAGACTCACTGATTATTAGAGCGAGATGATGTGTCTCCTCTGCCCCGGTTAGTGCACTGCGTTTAGCAAGGTCTAAAGGCTGTTTTAATCAGTCCAGTCGGCCTTATCGAAAGGTCACAGGAGGAACACACCTCTCTTATCTGCCCCGGTTGCCGAATGTTTTCACTCAAATGCATGTGGCCTCGTAATTTTATAGGTATACGAATTGCTTGAAAACCCACTGAGCGTCACATCTCGCTGAATACTTGGCAAACGCAGTCATCAAAATAGAACCAGAATAAGTGAGCTTGAGGCACTAAAAGAAGAATTGTGTTTTATTAAGCCCTGACGCGAGATATGAGTACCAGTGCGGGATGATGCTCTCATTGGATTCTAAACCTAACAAGAATAGTTCTTTTTTATTTTCTTGCCTATACGCATCTTACCAACGTCCCTCAGTTATTTATAAGATACAATGGTAAATAAAAAAATGACATAAATAACTCATTTTCATTATATTTTTTCCTTTTACCCCATAAAACACTTGATACAATCTAATACCACCACGAGTTTCCAGTGAATGTTGGCTTAAAATAAAATATTCACCCTGAAGAAAGTATTCTGAACAGAACTTACTTATGAGGCGATGTAATTTTTACTCGACGCAAAATCAGCGAAACAACTTTTTAATCCGAAAGGCTTTTTACGAGACTTTTAATATTTGCACACGTACCTAAGTTTGGGAGATAAGTAACTGTAAATAAATAATTCGTTCAATTTTACTGATGTGGCCTCTCATTTTACAACTCAATTTTTAAGTCACAAAATATCCATATAATCATAAAAATTGGATTGTTACTTACCAGTATTAGGTACTATTTGACAACATTAAAAATAAATAGGTTTTTCTTTAGCAACAGAAAAACATTACGAAAATGCTCAGAAAGTATTTATTTATAATTTATTATTTCAGTAAAGCACTTTACAATGACTTAAAACTAAATACAACGTCCCACAAAACTGTTTGCACAGTTTGACTGTGGGATCCATAAGTCAAAACAATTTGAGGTAGTCTTAATGATGATGAGTCTTTATAAAGTGGTAAAGTCCTAATCACTCGATATAATTAGTAAAGTCTTAAGAAGTAAGAACAGCTTTAAATGATGTTGTATAAAGTGGATAGGTAACTAGATATAAGATATTAGGTAAGTATTTAAATACTGTCGAGATAGTGTTTCAACAGGGCTCTTTTAAATTTATTTTTGTTTTTATCTTGTCTCATAGCCGCAGGTAAAGCGTTAAGCAAATATGGTAAGCGTTTTTCGATGCGCCTATCCCCGTAGTAATTGCTTACTCTGAGAACGGCATACTTAATAACTAACGGCATATTAATCTTTTAATTATGCTTGCTATTTAAAGTCTTTAAAATTCATAAAACCTAACAACAAGGGCGTCGTTTGATTGTGACGTCACAAGCAAGTAGGTAATCCCAACATATTCCATAGGTACTAAAATGGACCTTTTCTACGTACCATACAAATAAACTGATTTGAGTTGTGAAAAATACCGTATTGGTGTGATGTGCCAGACGGATATTATTATTAATGACTTGACTAAAGTTCTGTTGTTTCACGTAGATTTAGGATTTAGACAGTTATCTCTGAAATGACAGCCGCCAGCGGCAGTAAAGTGTGATCGATGCAACTCGCCTTGAATGGAGAGCTTCTTTTTGTAAGAGTGACCAGACCGCGAAATTATAAAGTAAGTATGTATAATATATTAATTCCCGGCATGACGTAAACGGGCGCTGCATATAGCGATCAATATACAGTGTGTTACCGGCATGCGTGCATTTATTAAAACTGATAATAATATGTTCCATTAGCAATTGTTTGCATGTATTTGCAAATCATAATTATGTAAATTAACTGTGCAATTAATTTTCCAAAATACAAACCTTCAATGGACTAGGTGTATGACGAGTAGTTGGGAGTAGACATAAGGAGAGGGCAAATGCACAAAAGATCCCACTGGGTCGAAGTGCATCCGAAAGGGCCCTCATCTAGATAAGATAAGATAAGATAAGGTGTATGACGCCGTACTAAACAAAGTATGAAGAGCTGTCATTTACACTTACTTGTCAATTTACTTTGCTGAACATTGCTGGCAATTAAAATTTTGTTAGAAAATTTATGAAGTCGGAATTATAATAGTTAACTATGTCTGTATTAAGGTCATGATTAAGTTAACGGTAACACACAGTATATTCAAAGTTTTAGAACACTTGAGCATTTGTTTGCCTACACAAGAAATTAAACAACTAAGTTTACGTGAATTGTTAAATAGTGAAACGTGAAAAATACAAGTTCTTTGTATGAATGCCTTGATGTTGCTGTCTATACCTACTAGTTCAGTAGATACCACTCTTTAAAGGCAGAATTGATCGACAGGCAAACAGAAAGAGCAGTTTTAATAAATAGCGTCCCATTCTCAATATTATATCTAACTCTAAATGCAAGGGCCTGGGGGCCTAGACAAGGTTACAATCGCTAACGCTTCGTAGCGAACGAAACGCAACTGTCACTGTCACACTAATATGGAAGAGTGATAGAGAGACACAAAGCGATTCTATGGCGAAGCGCAAGCGAATGTCACTTTGTCTAGGCCCCCTGTCCTGCTATCCTAGGTACTGGTATCAATCGAAAGGAGATTAGTTAGGATGTTTGGATGTTGGTTACTCTTTTGGGCAAAAACTATAGTTATGAAACTTAACAACAATATATAGATTATATAAGGTTGTAATAATAATCATGTCAACCTTTATTTCGTATTTCTACTCGTTCAAAATCGCATAATAAACTACCTACATAACTAATATACTCATTCACTATCGTCACTCTTGCTGCCTTATCAGTGACCTACCACACGTTCGATTCGAAGGACTCGTATTCGAATGTAACGGTTTCGAATCCAAGATGGCCGATAACGCCATTATCGCGGCGCCATAAATCAAAGTTGTCACGCAGGAAATTTTCCATTTTGTTCGATGAGCTAATATCTCAATTCGTTTCCGATGACTGAAATGTTTTGTTTACAATGTGAGATTGGTATCAAAGTTATACTTTATAAACATTTTAATAGGTACAATCAATATTATGCCAAATAATAAATAAAAATAATTAAACTTTAAAAAAATAATAAGATTAAGATGACGCAGTGTTACACGTACCATATATATCTATGCACGTACCAAATATAATATTAATTTCTTACAATCACCATAAAAAAACAGTGTTCTTGAAATATGTATCAGTCTTAAGTCCGAGAGGTGATCAAAATACTTCTAATGTTTAAATTTGCATGGTAACAAACAAGCGTTCGTTTGCATTGGACTAAATTGAAATTAAATTGGTACGGAACACTAATAAAGAGACTTACACGATCTCACAGGATGCTTAAATCTCTAGTACTATAAATATAAGGCTAAATTGCGATGGCCACAAAGTTGAACAATTTCAATGCAGTAAATTAAATAGGAAACAATGTCTACACGTGACGTCACGCCGAGCACGTTGTCACAATCAAAAGAGGTATAAAGTCGGCCGTCTGCGCACGTTTTATAAAGCGTAGGGAGGCCGCGCACGTACGACATATTAACGAACACCACGCGACATACGTGACCACGTGTGATTTGGTTCTGCAGAGGGGCAGGGTTTTTGTATTAAGTTGTGGTGCTGGCAGTGATAATGTGATGTGTCTTTTTAATGAGGAATTTGTTTTGGTCCTATGGTTTCTTTAAACGACAATACTCATTTTGACCATTTGTTTATAAAGGTTTGAAAATCTTGGAATTCTGCCATTTATTCGTCGTGGATGAGCTAGCTTATAGAGAACCGGTCGTTGTCGTCCAAGAATATTCCAAAAAATTAACCTGCTACAAGTGCACGCTGGAAGGGACATATTTTAAATAAGAACGAAGAGATAAGTATAAGCTATTCATTCATTTATGTGCACAGATCTGGTTTTGGTAACAAGCTCAGAAGTACCTACCAACTCGCGGTTTGCTAGGGCGCGGAGAAGCACAGCGTATTTGATGTCAAGCTAATGGATCATATCCGGAACACCACATTGCGCTCACAAACTCAAGTTGTAGGCGTAGCTAGTTCGGAAAGCAACCAAGTAAGAATGGGACTGCGCTGGTCACGTCTGTCGCTTGCCCAGTGAGTTGTAGACAAATAATACCAAGGAGTAGAAACCTCAGAGGAGACTCGACATCGTCTTGCGATGGCGGGATGAGTTGGGCTCCTTTTTAAAAGACTGTTCTGATAAAAATTAACGCTGAGTGCCACTAGGTTCACCCACCGAAACCTAGCAGTTATTTTTTATTCAACTAGGAAAAAATTATAATGTTCGGTTTAGGCGCTTCGTCGGACGTTACGCTCGCTTCGCTCGCTTAGCTCGCGCGCCGTAGGGTCGCAGTTCACCGGTCGGGGTTTTTTTTAAACTTGAAAATTTATCTAAGTCCTGACCGCCCTTTGCTACACCCCAGCCATCAGGCTAGGGGATTCTAGTGGACAACAGCGAACACACGCGTTATTGAGCATAATATAGGACTAGATCGATTTGTGCAAGATTGTCCCTTATTATAAATAAATATATTTATATTTAAATACAATGGACACTTTCAAATGTTCTTTATTGTTTGCCATATTGTTAACGACAGCTATTTATACTACCGCGATATAACTGTCCTAACTCAACATCACGTATCTACAGGTGTCAAGTGTCACGTCTGTCGATAAAAGTGTCGCTTCCGTTTCCTACCGCCCAAGACGCGACAAAAAATAGTCGATGACGTGATTAGGCGGGTAAACTACACATGCTAGAGACATAAGTAATAGGGTTTTAGACTGGTGTTAAAATTGATAACGTAGTGTTGGTAATTGTAATAAAGTATAAATAAAAAAAAAAAAAACAAAAAGATATAAATATACCTTGAAAGTTTACAAAACATATGCATTTTTTTAATTGTCTAAGGATACCTAATTTTAAAGCAACCAATAGAATCTTTACGCTTGTATAGTATATATATATAACTATGGACCTAAACGCAGTATTTTGCGACCGAAAAACCAATTTACTTGATTTTCCATACCTCTACAACGAGTAGTACAAGTAATTATCAAACTGCGACTGGTTCGAATGGCATCATTAAAAAATCAAAAAATCAAAAATCATCGCAAAAATATTCTGTTTTAACATACAGTGGCTAATTGTTTAAAATTAACGTGTAAATTATTCCAGATTTAAACGAAGCTCAGTTATTTGTTAAGTGTAATTTGCAAAGCCAAAAGACGGATATCGAAAGGCGTACGACAATTTCTAGAAGCGGCGAGAAGATGCTTGTCTTATCATTTTCATAAAGTACATTTTTGTTTTCTTGCACAATTTTTGAGAAAAGTACTATATGGCTTCGTATTAAATTAAACGGGCTCCCAAGGTCGTCCGTTTAAAATTAATACTCGGCCAGCAATTGCCTACTTCCCTAGCTTCGACAATAATGTACTATTACGTAACGTGTACCGTGATGCGTACACAATTTAACGTCTTCTCCTGAAGATAGTTAATGTACCTTATGTATGGTTACGTGATAATTCTATTTACAATAACAGCTATTAAATTACTATTAATTAGATTTTCATATATTCACATTATTCGTACTGGCCGCATAGCGACGACGGCTTGTGCTTCAGTGGCTATGAGAGAAATTTTTAAAAAGGCAATTGACAGTCAACTGTCAAGTTGATAAACGCCGGGAAAAAGTGACTGACTTGAATTACAGCATGATTTTGTTAAGATTTAAGAATTGTTAATGAATGGATATTATGGAAAGTCTATAATGAAACACTGAAGAATGACATTTGTTTGATTACAAAATAACCTCAAAAATACTTATAGCAGCACAAAATTTATGGTTAATCAACATTCCAATCTTCTTCAAAACGGGAGAGTCACTAGTAAAACACTTGAACACTAACAAACTCCTGCTAACATGATTTTTCGAAGCGGAGCTAAGTCGTCCCAACTTCGGTCCTAGTTAATTAAGTTGTTGAAGTCGGGTGCTAACATTTGGATACGCTGATCTGCTGCGAGTGCTAGGTAAATTTTATTGTAATAGTTTCAACAGCTTCGTTACTGTTTGAAGACGAGTCAAAGAATGTTTGTGATGTTTGTGAATTTATTTTAACACTAACTTTAGCCTGTGACATCATCCGCGTGGGACCTCGTGCTTCGTACTATAGCCTTCTTTCTAATGCTAAAAACGCACTATTTTATACTCGTCGATCTTAATGTTTGAATTAAGACTTCGTACACTAAACTTAAATCACGTACTTTTTACTATGGAGGTCCCAACTCAACATTTCATAACTGTTGACACAACTAAAATGAAATTGACCAATCACGTGGCGCCTTTACTGAACTATAATGGATTTGACCAATAGGACGCCGTCATGAGAAAGTCAAAAGGTAAATAGACATCAACGCACAAAAATGAAAAAGTCGTTGGTTGCACTTCGTTTTCAATAGATACCAAGTTTGTTTCATTAGTTCAGTTGACTCGTAGAAAAAGTATTGTTCACAATAGTGTCATAATCACGCTTTTTAATCTCGTACCTTACTTAGGCCACTCAGCAAGCTTCGTGGCCTAAACACGGTACTCGACTAAAAAGCTCTCCATTATAACACGATTGTGAAAAATACTATTGTTGTTGCAGTCGTTGCGCAGTAAGTAAGTTGGACTCGTGTCATCCATCAAGGCTGCTCCGACTTCGCTGCGCAGCACTACCGTTGCACATAATATCCGATGCTGACGTCATGCAGCACTGCAAACACTATTGTTCTTGTCCTAGGCACACTATTAGACAGGTTGGTCCACTAGTATTTAATTATGATTATAAATACGTTTCTTTGTCAAAATAAAGTACGAGTAAATAAAAAACTCAGGATTTAAATCACGGTAATGTAATGACCCAACAAAGCTACAAATCTTCAAAAACCATGGAGACCCGCTTGAAATTCACTGAGCGTCACAGACGCCAGTCGGAATTGTGTTCCCTCGAGCTACCTTGGTCCCTCCGCGGGTCCCCTCAGGTTCTTACGTCACGTGGCCTCCGTGACAGCCCCCATAAATATCCGTCGAAGCCTTCAGTGAACGTGGATGATTTCCCAGGAGGAACAAGTTTTTAAATCGCCGACCTTGATCTGTATTGGAGGTCGATGAGGTTACCGTCAAATGGTTGGATACCACTTAAACGCCTACATGGCAGGTCTTTTTGACTAAGTAACATTTGTTATGCGTACCTACCTATTATAATCTATGAGGGGTCATAAGTTTTGTACACTCTGACTGAAAATGCTATAACTTTGTTATAACGTCATCACATTGAATAGTTGGTTGCTTAAATAATTTACATATCCAATCCATATGACAGCTACCTACGCCTTGGCGAGGTAACATCACAGTTAAACCTCGCAAATTATTTCAAACCCACGGCCCGTGCGTTGGTAATTTATAAGTAAGCTATTCATCAATGGAACTTGCTAACTATGTAAACAACACTACTAACTACTGTACTATGTAACTGTGTAACTATGTATCGTAGTATAGAATGAGATGAATAGTATAGAATCAGATACGTTTGCAAATAAAATTGAAAGGCCCAAGTAACACATTGGATCAACGAACAAAGTGTACTATCAAAGGATTACAGGTAGGTACTCTTTCATCATCATCCTCCTAACGTTATTCCCGGTTATACCTCATAGAACTCCTGGGTCCGCTTTGACACCTAATCCCAAGATTTGGCATAGGCGCTAGTTTAGGTTAGATTAGGTAGGTTATGTTAGGTTATCTTTAAATACTTACCTACTTAAATGCTTCAGACAAACCACATAACCCCAAAGTTACGAAATAAAATACGCAGTCCTGCTACTTTTAATTTGGCTATGAGTTAGAAAGCCTAGACAGACGTAGGTACTCACATCTGGAGGCCTCTGGAGGGCTCTTGAGACCTACCCTTGCTTCAGACTAAGATATAATTTGTAAGGAAAATTAACTTTTTGACGATATATTTTCTTAATGTCCTTTACAGGCTTTGTAGGACTAAGTTTATGTACCATAAAATGTTTAAAAAATATAACTTCAAAGGTAACACAAGTTGGTTGTTGTGGAAAAAAAACTGGAGCGTGTATACGCTTACTAAAATGGTCAATGTTTTTTCCAATTAAAAAACAAGTTAACTAACAAGCCTGGAACCCAAGCAGATACAAAACGACACACGTCAGTAGTCTCCTGCGTTGTTAAATTAAAAATAGTCGAACCATTTCATTTATAATATTTAGGTAGTTAATTCGGTTGATCTACACTTGAAGAAGATTACTACTACTTATTACTACTACTACTTATACTTGTATTAAAAATGCGAAAGTTTAGATGTTTAGATGTTTGTTACTTAATCGCGCAAAAACGGCTGAACGGATTGACATTTAATTTGGTCTATACCAAATAGATAGTTTAACCTTACTAAAAACAGAGAATACTTTTATACCCATAATCATGCTCTTAAAGGATACAACTGGGCATGGCAGTTGGTATTAACACGGATGAAGTCGCTGGCAAATGCTTGATACATATTAAAGCCACAAAACTAAGCCAACACAATGTGCGATTTGAACTAAATAAAGTTCCGCAAAATCGTGAATTAATGAAATTCCTTGATTTATGATAGTTTATTGTTTTGGACCTCGCAGGCAAGTTTACGGCTACTAGGCGTTTTTGTCAGGAGCTAGTGGAAGTTACTAATGCACCAGTTACTTACATAGTTTTAGATATGCCAGGTAGTAGATGAGTTTTCTGTAGCCGTTTAGATTTTTGAGTGTTCATTTTTAGGACCAACAAAATCTGTACCAAAAAACGTGTTGCTGAAATAGTATGAAAAAGACGTATTTATGGGTGGGGTGATTTATGACACAGACCCATCGGGGCCTGTGTTACGAATGCCTCACATACTGTGGGGCGATTTATGACACAGACCCATCGGGGCCTGTGTTACGAATGCCTCACATACTGTGGGGCGATTTATGACACAGACCCATCGCGGCCTGTGTTACGAATGCGTCACATACTGTGGGGCGATTTATGACACAGACCCATCGGGGCCTGTGTTACGAATGCCTCACATACTGTGGGGCGATTTATGACACAGACCCATCGGGGCCTGTGTTACGAATGCCTCACATACTGTGGAGCGATTTATGCTAGTCTGTCTATGGTACTGATGTAATTACCTAATTGTTTAAGGTGTTATATGTCTAGTTTCGTTTTAATGACGCTTTGGATTTTCTTTAATGTCATGTTAAATATTTTTAATAAATAATAATATTAAAATAATATTGGGGACAATCTTCTACAAATCGACCTGTTTCCAAACTAAGCAAATCTTGTAGTTTGGGTACGTACTAGGCGACGATATGAATTTGACATACAAATTTATGACACAAACTATCTGCGTTTAGATTTTTGTATAATTTTTATTATTTTGCATTCAAAGAACCTTAGGTTTTTGTTTTGTGACCTTTGTTGCCCGGAAATAGGGTAAATTGGATATCCTTCACCTTGCTTAAATATTTTAAAGCCCAAATAGTTGGACACGCCAAAATTCTAAGCAAATGTAATAAAATACTCTAGACTATTATGTTTGTAAACAAAATTATATTATAGTCGAAAAAATCTAACCTTACCAGCAGAAAAGCTATGGGTACAAAAAGGCTCATATTGTTCAAGTTTCAATGGTTTCTGCTTTTGATTAGTCCTTAAGTTCAGGATTCAGTAGGTGAAAGCAGGCGAAGTTTGTAAGACGACATGTGCTCACTTTCGAGTTTAAATGTGGGCATTAAAAAGAAATCCACTGTAAGGAAGCGTGGGGACTTACTGGAAGGGATGTAAGACGCGACTTGATATCGATGAACGACCAAAAAATTACCAAGACATTTAAATAGAGTTGTGCTTAACGGTGAAAGGGAATACCTACACATAGTCAAAACACAAATAATGCTTGAAGATTCGTGTAATTTTTTGTAAGAAATTGAGAACCAATTTTAAATAGTGCATGACAAAAAGACATTTAATTATGTAGAAGTTGGCCTGTTTGGCTGCATAAAGCAAAAAAAAATCAAAGGCATGGCTATACCTACCACTACTAATGTCATTTATCTGACTATTGGTTTCCCGAATTTTGCCAGATCTGCTTTCCTCCTCTTTCAACGATGATAGGCGTGCTTTTTTACCTTTTGTATTTTTTTTAATCAAAAAACCCTCTTCTTGAAAAAAAAGTACCAAAATTATCACAGTGACGTAAATTAAGGCTCGTTTCCTAATTAACAATTATCATAACATAAACCACAACAAGCTGACACTTCCTGATTGAGTAATGTCCTGCAATAAACCATCAGCCCTGAACAGTTATCCCGAGTCATAAATCAAAATTGTAATTAATTTGACCCCAAATGAGGCACCCACCTCCAAAGTCCAAACAAACTTCGGTTAATTCAACTATCGAAGTCTTAATGAATTGTTCCGAATAACTCAAATCTATTTGCACTAATTATTCCAATTTAAAATCGAATTATTGCGATCAAAAATTCCATGAGCACTTTCAACTTTCCAGACTGGATTGCATGGCATACGGCATACGAATTAAATTAGGCTCTTTGACTGCCATTTTTAAATGGATTACATTTAAATGTTTCTTATGAACCTCAATTGTGCACATTTCTGCTCAGTTTTATTTAACTCAATTCTGCACATTTCTGTATATTTCTGAACTATGGGACCTCAGTGATTACTTTAGTGAGTATGATATTCGTCAGTCTAAACTGAGCGACGTTAATGAAATAGTTGTATTTTTTTGGCATTATACAAGTTGGGCCAATAGTAAAAGTTGTTTAGAATCATGAATAGATTCTCATTTTGCTACTTTGTATCAGCTCACCACTTAAGTAACACCCTGTATACGTATATAAACAAGGAAGGAATATGTGTACACGCCCTTATGACATGACAATAAAGTCCTGTACAGATATTTACATATTTCCTTATTTATGTATGTATATTTATATCCCTGACTGTACTTCAGTGGCAGAGCGCCTAAAAGCCGATTACCACGTTTCTGCCTATACTTAAACTCTATTATAACTTTTTTGTTCCGGGTTCCCCATCAAAGATTTTTACAACACTTGTGGAAAAAAAGTGTTTGAATATGAATAACATTGATACATACAATTAGATACATATAATCACGCCTATTTCCAGGAGGAGCAGGCAGAGATCACGATGTGAAGAAAGATTTTTTTTATTGCAGTAATGAAGAATCCCGTTTGTTAGGTATTACGAATAGGAATAAACGCTCTTGTACAATTTATACCAACCTAGACTAAGGAATTAATACGAAAAAGAGGTTTTGAATGATCATTCTATAACACTGTTATGATTAGGTAATAAAAATTAGATACTTCCTATAAACAATGAATCAATTATAATAGCGGACATGCACAAAATCTCTAACTTTGATATAAAAATAATAATAAAAGTACAGTACCAACCATTCATGTCAGTGAAATTATGTATTACACTGCAGACCCTTGCCTACATTAACGCTATAATAAAACAAACATAAACACAATCGACAAAAACATCCCTTAACTACCCAAGACGGTCACGATAAAGACGAACGGATATAATGTAGTGCTTTCAAACAGTGAGGCAAAGTTTGCGTAATGCCTGCCGGCAGACAAATGACAACCAGCCCGAGGCAGGCACGATATTAGAAGGCTTTAAGATGGGAAAAATAGCAACTCTTACTTGATGTACCCTTATTAGGCTAAGGGAAAAGAGATAGCGACTAGAAGAGCTGAGATGGATAGTTATCTCTTCTCAAGTCAACTCATTTGTTTTTGCCAGACCTACGGGAAAGCCGAAAGGAAGAGTTATGTTTGTATTTCACACGTATGTTCCACCGTAGCGTATGTTTCGGGTGACGTAGATTACGTTTCGTATGAAAGAAAACTGTTTTGTTTCTGCTAGTTTTCCGTTGGCTGAAAACATTCTTTTGAACTTTTGATTCTTGTTGGAAGGGATGAAACTAAACTGAAATGAAATAGAGTTACGAAATGATACTTTGAAAATACTAATTTGCGTATGTATATGGTTTTGCCGGAGGGTTTTTTGTCGTTCTTTCGGGTTCGAAAGTTTACCATCTCCAAACCATATTCTTTTACTATTATGTGAACCTTTACATCTCCAAGCTAAAGGTTAAGGGGATTCCTTGATTTGAGTCGAACACGCCCCTAGACAAAGACACGCTTATGCCTTCCGCGTACGAGAAAAAGAGATGTAACGCTTTTCGGGAATGGCTTTTTTGGACAAATTTCGATAAATACCTAACTTAATGAAGTTTTATTCAAATTTTATCAAGTAAGATTTTAGATGAGATAAAATACTATTGTATTAACTTGATTGTATCTTAAAATTATGTATTGTTTGAGTAGGCAGAGTAAAAAAAGGAAAATACGGACCCACCTTTGGAATTTTTTCTATAGAGGAATTTTTAAGCAATCATGTATCGATCAAATCATATAAACAATCATATAGTCAACAATCATATATCTTAAAATCAGACCTTATTATTTTTTAATCCAGTCAGAACAAAGTAATTCGTTACAAAGCATGCGATAATTTCCAATGCATCGCCTTAAGTAAATTGTATAGAAATGTGGAGAATCTATACGATCTCTCAGTAAATATATGCCCAGTTTTTTGTCTATGTATTAATGATGATATGATATGATTTATGTAGGCTATATTTTATATCACGGTTCTGGCTTCTGTAATTCACGGTTGGAGCCGAGTGGGCAGCTGATATGTAAATACTTAATACTCAATTCACTTGTGTCTTGAGCCACTGCCCCTGCGTAAGAAGGCAGTACACCCGAACCCGTGAGAAAGAATCGCCGACGACATTTGTTCCGCGAACATTTATTTCAAGGCACGTGTATTTTAAATTTCATGCGCGCTTGAAATTTTGTGCCGAGAGGGTCGGATTTCCCACTGAATTATACAGATGTTTGAGAAATGCTGACAGCTTTACAAATTTATGGTTTAGTGGTTAGCTTGTTGTACATTTTCTAGATATTCTTGTTAGTTTTGTCTGCGACGGGAAACATTTTTAAGTTCCGACGCAAAAAGAGGGGTGCTATGAGTTTAACGGTTCTGTGTGTCTGTCTGTGGCACCGTAGCTCCAAAAAAATGGACCAATTAATGCGAGGTTTTTGTCCGATAGCTGACGTGATCGACATAGTTCTTCACTATTATTGGGCTTTGGAATGGAAATGTTGAGGGTTTTCAACTTTTCTTAGTTGTTATTATACTTATTATGTACAGTCAGGAAGTATTACCATCCCCTTACAATTTGTCAAATTGTGTGTGAATCAGTTTACTACTACTCTAGTTCTTAGTACTTCAAGAAATGTTAATATTGCTAAATACCGCAACTAATTTAGCGGTAGACTAAAAGCACGCAAAGAAAACATGTTATAAGAGACGCTCCGCAAACAGGCGACAACGCAGACGCAAACAGCACTACGGAGTATGTTTGCACTGGCCGGGGCCCCGTCACACCGTTGGTAGTGACCGAATATAAAAATAACTTTACGTCACACCTGGCCATGATGCGAGTTTTACTGCACGCTGCGCGTACGGGAAAACTCGCATTATGGCCAGGTGAAGACGTAAAATTTTGTACTCAACACGGGCGGTAATTCGTAAAGCCCCAGAGCGCATATTTATGGCCCTCACCTTCGGTTCGGGCCACAAACACCTGCGATCTGGGGCATTCACAAATTCACCACCGTAGTTACGTAATGTACTATTATGTAAAAAAAGTGCACAGCTACCCTGAACCACCAATCGCACTAAGCAATCAATGCTCTCACAAGTCAGAAATTTCTACCATATTTCATCCACATCATGCGAACGAGAGATGAGACCTTGGAAGAGCTGGTATTAGCTGGGAACATAGATGGCAATAAGCTCTGTACTGATCTTCTACCAGATGGACTCGTCTCCCTCCATGTGGGGGCAAATAATATATTTAAAGGGAAAATCACCCTGTGATGACCTCATGGCTCAATCCCAGGCATGAGGGAATGACCAAAGAGTGAGTAGGTAGGACTTCACTAAGTAAGCTGGTTAAGAAAAAAACATAGTAACATAATTACCATAGTTTAGTCGACCATTTTGGCCTGGCCTAGTGACCCTAGGAACCCAGCTGGCCGAAATTTGTTTATATGATGAGCACGAAAGTTTAGGACGTTTTCCATTTAAGAATCCATTCTTCAACTAAATATTTATATCGTTGCCTAGTACTAAATTGTACATTGTACAAGCTTTCCTTACTTTGAGAGATAGTTCAATTTCTGTAAGTCCCCCAATATTGATGTATTGAATAACAACTATTACAGTGTTATAGAGTGACTAGTTGTAGCGAAACCCCAATAGAGCATAGGCAAAGTGGTCCATGATAATGGGACGTAAAGCAAAAATGGGTGCTCGTGTGAAGCTGTGTATTGATGGGCTTGGGTAGATGAGATGACTTTGAGTTGAAAAGATAAAAGACGAGATAGCAGGTGCTTAGGAGATGTGAGCTTGATATTTAAAGTGCGTGTGCTTAGTCTAAAATGTGTAAAAAGAGTATGTATATGGAATCAGCCCCTGCAATATTCTGTAAGAAAATAAGTGTTACCGAGATAAGTCTTAAGCCGTTTGATTTTGCACAATGGTAATCGGAATAGATAAAATATTTTCTAATGTTGACGCAAATATAATATAATGTTTTAAACAGGTAACGCATTTATGACTCTTCTGGAATCGAAAGCACCGGCTTTGGTGTTTGCTGACCGTCAAGCAAATCATTGATTTAGCATTTAATAATCATTTAAGTGATTGCCGAACGGTGGGACAATCCCTATTTGATTTTCTGGGTGAAAATGCACACGATGTCGGGCTGCTTCACTCCGAAAATTATGTTGTAATCAGGGGCCTTACCACGATCTGTTAACGCGATTCATTTTAGGACCTAAACTGAATCGAAAGCTGTCAGATACATAGAAAAACTGTCACAAAATGACAGATCAAACCTAAATTGAATTGCAATGGGACGTTGTGGTAACCCCCCAGGTCTGTTCTGTATTAGTTTTATTTAATATTTAAATGTTTACTAACAAATGCTTTTGACATTCAATGAACTTACTAACAAATTATGGATTGTAATATCTGTAATTAATAATATTCAAATTTTAAAAAAAATGTTTCGTTCAGGATCTTTTAGCCAAATATGTTATTTCTTGTTCTGTACTTGTGTGGAAACATTTTTAAATAATTTACCGAAGCCTTACTCCTCACTCCTCCTTAAGAGCAATGAAATTAATTCGTTTTCATATATTTGTCATGTACACGAACCGAAGAAAATACACAAATAATAGAATCGAAAAGTGGTTGACCAATTTCTCAGCTGACTGGACTGTAACAGATCTTGTTTGTTTTAGCTTGTGTCTAAAACGCATTTATATACGGTAAGTATTACATTTATTTATTGCAATAAAGAAATGAAGTAACGAATGAACAACAACCGATAATTCCAAAATTGTTCTTCTTGGTCGGTTCTACACATTTACTGCCAAAAAATTATTCGAAGCCTATTCCGTGGTTATCTCGTTTAATTTCAAAAAGCGCCTAACCCCCCTTTCCCACTATGTCGTCCTTATCACTGTCGTCCTTACTGTCGATTTTTTATCATGTGTCGTCGCCTCATACAAATTGGTGTCCGACAAGTGTGAACAGCTTCATATAAAATGTTCTACCACTACGACACACGGTACAAAATCGTCCCGATAGACGACGTAGTGGGAACCAGGGTTATGGCGTAGGCGCCCGCTAGGTGGGTTACAGGCAGTTAATGTGTTAAAGTAGAGGATAGACCCTCGATCGTACCGTAGTTCTTCACCGTCGTTCTCCAAAAGCATTCTTTTTTGGGCTAGTCTGTGGCTGCCCTTGGGATTATAATGACCGTGACACCGCGAATTGTATCTATCCATCGTGTCGTGGGGGTGCTCAAGTAACCTAGTGATCAGCTAGCAAATAAAGATTAATAAGAATGCCTGAGACTTGGCTCTAAGAAGTATCTCACAACTTTTTACGATGGACGAGTTCCGAGACTATAGGGTTTTTATAAAATACTGTTGATACGAGTATTGTACAAGTGTTATCTATTTAAACATCTTTTGCAACACACACGTCTACCTACTTATAATATTCTAAATGCGAAAGTGTGTCTGTCTCTCTGTCTGCCTGTTAGAGGTTAGGTGAGGTTATGTGAAGAGATTCACGCTTAAACAGCTCAACTGATTGAGATGAAATTCGGTTTGGAGATTGTTGGATGCCCGGGGGATCGCCATCGAATAGTTTTTATTCCGGAAAACATCCCCTGACCCCTCGGGGGGCATTTCACCCCCGTGAAATGGGGGATCAAACTTTGTATGGAGCTAGGATATAAAGGAGTTCCACGCGAACAGAGTAGCGGGGAGAAGCTAGCAATAAATTAAATTCATCAAATGCCAAAGAAATGTACGTGGACCCGGAATCCCTTCTCGTTCTGCCGTAGAATGCTAAAAACACCACACTAAATGGCTTGTTGAGTGCTTAGCAGTATTATACATATTGTCATCGTTCACCAATTCCCCAAAGGCACTGTATTAAGGATTCACATAAAGACAGTCACGTTTAGGATTTCATTCCGACTGGTCTATACTTAGGTATAGACGAAATAAAAGCGCCACAGGCGTCTGGCGACGGCTTACGTTGAAGGGCTTCTAGACGCGACTAATTGTGAACCGTCGCGTTGGTTTGTATGTACATACGTTTTGGTCTGGGATTATCTTTGTACGTACAGAATTATATGTTGAATTGAGTGGTCCATTTAATAGGTTACCTAGGTGACAAATATTGTCCTTTGCGAATTTAAGTTTAGCAACATATTGAAGAGTTTGATGAGAAGAAGTTTGGTGTTAGTGAGAATATTCACTAGAGATGTTGTATACCTATTTGACAGCTAGGTGTCATAATCATTGCTATAATATCAGCTGAAAGACGTCCACTGCTGGACATACGAGTAGGTTACCGGTTCTATGCCACCCGTACCCAGCAGACTCCCGCGAGCCACGCTGCGTCTTGCGGTACGTGGTCGCCACTCGAGAACCTTTCCGCCCCAATGGCCATTGGTTCTACGTGCAATGTGTTAAATTATGTCCGCAGCGCTAGCTGTGGAAGCTTTTCAGACGTATGGACTATGGACCCACATTTTGAGCAAATGTCTATTTCTTTTTGTTTTTTTTTTATTTCAGGCATTTTAAAACATCCGATAGCGCTCTCTATTGGGTCATTAAATCAGATTAAAGGCAGTTTCTGCGCTAAGAGATCATCGGTTTATCTCATATTTGACAAATTATCATTCTCAGCAGAAATGTTACAATTTAACGTTCCGTTTCTAGGTTACTCAAACACTAGTTTAAAGAAGATTTCTCATTACTTAGTCAGAGTTGAAAGCTGAAATGGAGTGCTTTATAAACTAAGATTGGTACTGAGAGGAGATTGTTATATAAATGAAACGTTTCAGCGAACGGTGGAAATGGTAATGTTTACGTATTGCAAGCGCGATAGACTGTTATATAATACATAAACCTCACGCCAGTATTCCCAATTACGACAGGGAAATCAGTTAAATTTTAGTGCCTATTTTAACCCCCGACGCAAAGAGAGGGGTGTTATAAGTTTGACGTGCCTGTCTGTGTATCTGTGTATCTGTCTGTGATATCGTAGCTCCCAAACTGATGGGCCGATTTGAATGAGGTTTTTTTGTGTCATCATAGTTAATTTTATCCCGAGTGTTCTAAGTTACCTTTCATGAAAGTCTGTTCAGCCGTTTTTGAGATATAGGACTTTGAAATGAAAATGTCCGGGTTTTTTCAACTTTTCTAAGTTAGTAATATTACAAAGAGGAAAACTGTGTGTGTAGCTTTGTAAGATGGTTTGTATGTTTTCGGGGTGGTTATAAGCTATATCCTATCCCGCGTTTTTGCTTGCGTCCTTTACAAAATGCAGTCCTGCGCGGGCACCTAGTTGCAAAATTTATTTCACTTTATTATACATTTGCACAATCGATTCTTTATTTTCAGATGTTCTTATTTAGAGTTAAACGAAGTAAGACAAATTGAACAAGGAAGTTTTAGTACCAATTTGGTTTTCGTGGCGGTTGTGATACGGCAAAACCTCTGCGGTGTTGCCGCAAAGGCACTGGGCGGTAGTAAAAAATATTTGACGTGCCCTCTTTGTTTTTACTTCTGTGGTTATCTGATAGATTGTGTAAAAATCTATTTCATGCAACATTGGTTTTCAACTTTTTAATACCATAGTCATAATATAGTTAATTGTTCAGTTTGAGAAACAAGTCAATTCAAAAGATTTTTCAAAAAACCCAACTGCTTTTTTTGAATTTTATAGCCTATTAGTCCATTGAATAAAAAGTTCTAGAGTGCGTGAGTTAGTAACGTAAGATGTTTCTTCGGAAACATGTCAAGAGTCCCTAGGTAATAAACATACTAAAACCCCGGGACACTAGGAGGAGCCCTGGAGTGGGGGGAGGGGGGGAAAGGGTCCATTTTTTCATTTTTCGCTTAAATCTCAAAAACGGTACATGTTAGAGAAAAGCTTTCAAGGAAAAGTTGAAAGGCTATAAAATTATCTACAAGTTGTACCTAAATAATGTTTTCCTATATCCTACCGTTTCTGAGTTACACGCAGTAAAAAATGATTTTGGCTCAAACAATTTCCCCATACTACATACCCATGTTTATCACATCAATCGATCAAAAAATATTTCTTTCTTCCAAAAAACTCAAATGTGCAACTTGTGACCGGTACTGATACATTGCTCTTAATTAGGTCTATAATTGGTAAAGTAAACACATTCCTCCTTGGAAGCCTTTAGGAGGAATCGATTGTCAAAATATTATATTAGGGTAGTTTGAGTTACTGAACTTGATCTTTTTATTTTTTCTTCCATAAAAACTCAAAAGTGCAACTTGTGACCGGTACAGATAGATTGCTCATAATTAGGTCTATCATTGATAAAAATACCAGATTCCACCACGGAGGCGTTTACGGGGAATTGAATTTTATTAGGGTAGTTACGATACTTGAACTTTTTATTTTTTTTCTTCCAAAAAGCTCAAAAGTGCAACTTGTGACCGGTACTGATAGATTGCTCTTAATTAGGTCTATCATTGGTAAAAAAAACACATTCCTCCATGGAAGCCTTTAGGAGGAATTGATTGTCAAAATATTATATTAGGGTAGTTACGCAAATTGACCTTTTTATTTTTTTTCTTCCAAAAAGCTCAAAAGTGCAACTTGTGACCGGTACTGATAGATTGCTCTTAATAAGGTCTATAAATGGTAAAAAAAACACATTCCTCCATGGAAGCCTTTAGGAGGAATCGATTGTCAAATATTATATAAAGGTAGTTTGAGTTACTGAACTTGATCTTTGTATTTTTTTCTTCCAAAAAGCTCAAAAGTGCAACTTGTGACCGGTACTGATAGATTGCTCTTAATAAGGTCTATAATTGGTAAAAAAAACACATTCCTCCATGGAAGCCTTTAGGAGGAATCGATTGTCAAAATATTATGGTAAAATAAAAAGATTTCGAATTTTTCACCTTTCATGGGATGTAGCTCGAAAACGGCTGCGAAAAGAAAAAAATTATTGAGGTACAACTTGTAGATAATTTTATGGCCTTTCAACTTTTCCTTGAAAGTTTTTCTCTAACATATACCGTTTTTGATATTTAAGCGAAAAATGAAAAAATGGACCCTTTCCCCCCCTCCCCCCACTCCGGGGCTCCCCCTAGTGTCCCGGGGTTTTAGTATGTTTATTACCTAGGGACTCTTGACATGTTTCCGAAGAAACATCTTACGTTACTAACTCACGCACTCTAGACCCCCCTTGGAGGGACTCATTCAATGGACTATATGTCACTCCCACGATTAAGAGGAATCCAACGACACCTCATATGTCAAAGTCCGTCAAACGGTTTAGGCTGCAGGGCGTGCCAAAGAATATGCCACATACATACACACATACACACATACATACATACATACATACATACATACATACATACATACATACGTGCATGCGCTCGAAAAACATAACCCTCCTCTCCTTTGGGTAGATTATATAAGTAGGATCGTTCTTCTAAATATCGTGCAAATACTTAGTAACTTCACTCACTTCACTCTGCTACTTTCCCAGGTATTTGTTGTATTTTTTTTTAATTAATATTACCCAGATAATTAAAATTTTCTTGGTAATATTTTCAAGCTTTTTAATATTTATCAACAGAAATCCATACCTATATTATAAAGAAGAAAAGTCTGTGAGATTGTAGCTTTGTAAGTTGATATGTAGTGTCCTCCGGAACCACTAAATACTTTTTTTATGAATTGACTTTTCGGATGGACGTAAGCTATATTTTATCGAGTGAGCTGCTCAAGTAGTAAAAGCAGTATTCTAAACCTTAACCTTCTACGGTTTTTACCACCCAGATTACGGACCACCGCTCAGTCCACTCCACCACCACCCACGACTCTTTTTTTCATTGTGAGCTTCGAATCTGAATAAATGAAATCTATTGTTGTTATTATTTTATTTTTATTGGAGTTTGTAATTAGGATCCGGCTTAAAGCATAAATTTGTTTTAATTTTTCATTTAATTAGATTTTTAATAATTAGGTTAGCAGCGTATCCAGCTTCGTACAAAATTAATTAAAGTTACTATTATTATAGAAGTAGAAGTAGTCAAGCTTCGGTAGCCTAGTGGTAAGCTGCGGTAGCGTAGTGGTTCAGGCATGCGGCTGTCAAGCACCGGTCGCGGGTTCAAATCCCGACTCGTACCACGGAGTTTCTCGAAACTTATGTACGAAATATTTACCGTTAGCTTTTCGGTGAAGATAAACGTCGTGAGGAAACCGGTCTAATCCCAATAAGGCCTAGTTTTCCATCTGGGTTGGAAGGTCAGATGGCAGTTGCTTTCGTAAAACTAGTGGCTATGCCAAATCTTGGGATTAGGTGACAAGCGGACCCCGGGCTCCTTTAGGGGCATTATCGGGAATAATAACGCTAGGAGGATGATGATTATTATAGAAGTATGGATTTATGATCGTCGTCTTCCGATGAGACTACGTAAGTCCTTTTTGGGACGATATCTCGTTAAAGTTGTTTGTTTATTTATTCATAGAACACAAAGGGTCATTACGACAACTTATTTGTCCTTAATCGTACAAAGGTTTCATCTTTAAGGACCGTTTTGAGAAGTTGTTTAATTCAGTTAAAGGATTGTAACGGACCATTTAGTGTGTTTGGCCATAAAACAATTATATAGTTAGAGTCTATTTTATAATCGGATTGAGGAACGTCTGCATCGCTTTGCACGAGGCGTGGGCCCAGTGTTGGCGAAAGATTCAATTACTTACCCTGTAAGTTTACGCCCTGAATGACCCCTCGTTAAGCGTGTAGCTAGACGGGGGCGTGCAGGATTCATGTTAAACAAGTGAAAACCGCAGGCTGCCCTGCTCAAAATTCTAGGATGGTGCGTGCAATCAAGCATACGGCCAGCTCTTCATATTGAATGTTGACCTTCTGAGGTATGTGAGATTGAACATTCTCTGTAGCCGAAAATACGTTTTAAATAATGCATAGAACAAATAATCTCGCAGTAAAAAGCGCAAAAGTGCATTTTATTAATTCATGTAATAAAAATGAGAGAATCAATTAAAAGCGGCTCCAACCACTATCAACTAGAATGAAAAACTGCTAAAGCAACCGCCACAAATGCGACCCCATTTAAGAGGTTCGTTGCAATAATAATGAATTTTTGCCGAGCCCGCCTTGCTAAGGACAAGTTAAATTAGATCGTAGTCCTCGAGAATTGGAACTTGCCTGATGTTTATTGTACAAGGCCTTGTATCTTTTGAGGTCGGTAAAGAATAGTCCCATCGCTTCAAATGCAAGAAGTCTTGTTTCGTTAAATGAGGGTCTGTGACGAAAAATTGAAAAGTCAACAGTTTACAGGGAGTACCCTACTAAGCGCATTGCACGTAGAACCGATGGAAGGCGCAGCGTTGGTAGGCAAGGTAGACAAGGTGAACTGATGACTTCGTAATCGCGGGAGTGCAAGACCGGTCATTGTGGCACTCTTTGGGGGAAGCCTATGTCCAGCAGTGGACGTCTTTCGGTTGATATGATAATGATGACCCTACTAAGAAGCTTGCAAGAGCAGACTACTAAGAAGCCCGTGATCCGCCTGCTTCTTAGGGATTTGCCACACTGAATGCGTTCTGCGGTCTGCGGTCTGGTCAGGCCCGCATTATGCATGACGGTTTTCAATTTGATCTGACCGCAGACCGCAAAACGCATCCAGTGTAGCAAATCCCTAATCGTAAGAATTAGCGTTAGGCACTACTCTACTGGACCGCAAGCAGGTAGAAGTATACTGGAAGAAACTAGGTCTCCAGACACACTAGGCAGCTGGGGTCTTATCTTATCTTATCTTATCTAGATGAGGGCCCTTTCGGATGCACTTCGACCCAGTGGGATCTTTTGTGCATTTGCCCTCTCCTTATGTCTACTCCCAACTTCGCTCCATCATTTCCACCTCCAGGCAGCTGGGGTGGTTAGAGTAACGCTTTTCAATCAAAATAGGGACACTTTATGTCGATTTGCGTAAAATGCCATGTACAACTAAGCTTCGCTTCTCTGGTGAAAAACCTCCCTATGTTTGCACCACACTTATCCATCCAAGCCAACTTACAACAGAAACAGCTATAGAACTGAATAAAACAAAGCTCTTCATAGTTCTGCCGCCATCAATATTGCATGCGCTCCTTGCAGCCAGCTCCCCTGATTACGGCAATAGCTCGGCAAATCACGTATCCCGGCATACTTGAAGGCAGTTTGTATTCAGATTCAATATGGCCGCATCGATTAACGATACAAAACGCACTTTGTGCACGAGCCTGTCACGGTGTCATTATTGCAAAACCGAGTTTCGGTCAAAACATTGACGACAACGCTCAACTGCACCTATACTTTAAATTTAACTTTATTACCTAGTTTTTAGAATCGGGAATCGCTTGGGAATGGTATTGGTTGTGGCGTTTCGCTAGGGTTGTGCTCACCAGTCAATAAAAGCGGCTTAGTGGCATCGATAACTTTGTGTTTTGCTATATTTATGCGTTCCGCTTGGCCCGGGCACACCTGTTTGTGTGTATGCCTGGCAGTAGAGATGGGTAGGGGTGGGTAAATACCGGGTAAATACCCGGTATTTACCCAATGCACCCGGTAAATACCCGTATCTACCCAAATTGGTGGGTATAAACTATTTCGAATGGATTTTTTCAAAAAGTGAGATTTTAGGGCCGATTTTTTTTTAATGAAATGTGTAAAGCCTTCTGAACAACTTTTGTTATCGCAAAATATCCATTATGATGCATAGTTTATGAGAAAAAAAATGTTTGTTATTAAAAATAACACGTATTATTTTTCGAAATAAGATCAAGTTAAAACGGGAGCCACTACCAGAATAGTAACTATAAGCCTTAACAAAATGTAAGAAAAATATTGAAATAGTATTGCCTTCTACTTATTGGACAAGAAATCATCATCTTGCTAGGCCTTTTTCCCATTTACTTGGGGTCGGCCTTCCCTGTTCTTGTTCTCCTTTCTGCTCGATTGAGTGCTAGGTTGGCGCCTATATATTATTAAGATCTTTCAGGTCTCGCTGAACCGTCGTCAGCCAGGTGGCAGGTGGTCTTCCGCGTCCTAGCTTCGTCGTTGGAATATCGAGCGCTACCTTAACCATGTAGTTTACAGGGCGCCCCTGTACATGACCGTACCACCTCAGACGTTTTTCCGTCAGCTTTTCTGTTATTGACGCTGCTTTAAAACTACCCCGGATATACATGTTTCTTATCTTGTCCATCATGGTGACACCCGCTGACCAGCGTAACATGCGCATCTCAGTGGTGTGGAGCTTGTTCAGGTGGGGTTTATTTGTAGCCCAGTACTCGGATCCGTACAACATCGCTGGTCTTACTACTGTCATATATATGTATATATATGACCCTTTACCTTTAGAGAAATTTTTCTATCGCAAAGGATGCCTGTGAGTTCTTGCCATTTCATCCAGTCTGTCTGAGTTCTATGGACTACATCGCTGTCAATCTTTCCGTCGTTGCTGAGTACGGAGCTTAAACTTTGTAACAGTTGGCAGGCGATCATTACCTATATAGAATTTGTCATTTTATGGGTTATTAGCCGTTTTGTCGAACAGAAAGGACATGTGTTCGGTCTTCTTCCGACTGATTTTGAGGCCGTCCTTCTAGCGCTTCCATCCAGCTATTCAAAGCGCGTTGAAGGTCAGTCTCAGTCTCTGCTATTAAGGCCACATTATCGGCATATAGAAGGTGCCAGGGTACAGCCCGTTGGCATTTTCGTGTGAGGTAATCCATCGTGACATTAAATAGAAGTGGACTAAGTGTGGAACCCTGATGTACACCGACCTTGAGCTTGAAGCTGTCACTCGCACCTGCTGAGCAAATCACCTGTGTAGAGACGTCTGTGTACATGACCATAATAAGATCTATATACGACTCTGGGATAAGCTGGGCGCGAAGAGCCTCCCATATAAGGTGGAGCGGTACATGGTCAAACGCCTTCTCAAGGTCGATGAATATCATATGCAGGTTTGTGTTGTTGACGTTGGCTTTCTCAATCAGGATTCTTATAGCCTGAGTAGCGTCAGATGTGCCCTTTCCATTCACAAACCCTCACTAATTGGGTGTGAGCTTCACGATACCATAAAGTCTGCTGTTGATTATCCTCTCCCATAGTTTAAAGGTATGATCCATAAGCTTTATTGCTCGGTAATTCCCACAGTCACGTACGTCGCCTTTTCCTTTGTAAAACGGTATTAAATGACTTCTTTTCCAAGCATCTGGTATTTTCTGTCCTGCCATACAACAACAACTCGCTTAGCCAGCCGATGCCAGAGTGCTCTATTATGTTTCCAGATCTATTGGAATCTCGCCTGGATCTTGGGCTTTGTTGTTTTTCATCTTTCTGATCTCTTTGATGATTTCCTCCGTTGTAACTGCTGTTATTGCTTGGTTTAACTTTCGGGGATTCGTAACATTAAGCAAATGGCGGTAGTACTGTGCCCATCTTTTTCTTATATAATAATCTTCTGTTAATAGTTTATTGTTTTTATTTGTGATATATTTGGCTGAAGTTATATCTTTGCTGTTATTATTTCGAGCTTTTGCGACTTGATGGATATTGATTTCTGTAGTGGAAGATTCTAATTCTTTGTAAAAGTTGGCATCGGCTTTAGCTCGTGCGCTTGCCACTTCACGTTTTGCGTTGGATTTCTCTCTGTTGTAGTCTGCTTTATCCGCATCATTACCGGTTTCTTTGTGTTTTCTTAAATGCACTTAGCCTGCACAACATCCTTGTCAGATTGTTGCCACCATTTAGTCTCTTTAAAGAAAGAAAGAAAGAAAGAAAGAAAGAAAAACATTTATTTATGACAAACACATATAACAACAGAGAAATACAAAAAATAGGACGAACACTGCTTGTCACAAAAGCAGCAAACAGCGTGAAGGGGGTTATCTTACTCCTGGTTCTCCCTAAATGTGTTTCTGCGGATTTTCTACAGAATGTTTCCAAATCGTTCCACATATCGTTTTCGGTTTCTACCTTTGAAGTGTCTTTTGTGCCAAAGTACGTTTCTATGTTTTGAACGAATCTTGATCCCGCGGCGGTTTTCAGGGATTTTAACTTAATTTTAGGTATCTGCTTGTTGCTGCACTTAACAGGTTTGGGCAATTCAACAAACAATAAGATCAGCCCTAACTGGCAGGTAGCGACGTCGCGATCGTGCCATCTGCGACGCGCGAATATTACACCGCGTCCGACCCGGCCAATTCATGTTTATCAGTTACCTGGTTGAGACGGCTATTGTGCGTTAATAATTAATAATAATAATTTAATAATTTATTTATTCACCAAGTAAACTTATTCCTATTAACATTGAACGCCACGCCAGTGCCACGTCTGGATATTTGATCCATGCTTTAAATATCGATTTTGTTTTGTTTGAGGTAAAAGCTCACGTTATTAAATTTTGTTTGGATTGGCGGTACAAAACTAATATAATATACTTACCTACAACTTTCATTTTTCCATCCTAAAGTTATATATAAACTCACTAAGTAATTAATACACTTCTCTCTGAGCTCGGATGATTGTAAACACAAACATTTAATTTAATTTTTATTTATTTTATTATCAGCATGCATAATGTCCATGAGAACAACGTTTATGCATTCCTGCATAACTTGAAAACATTTTCATTATAATATTTGACTTAAAAAACGCATCAAAAGAGTTTATACCCACCTTTTTGGGAAGAAACGGGTAAATACGGGTAGATTGGGTAAATACCGGGTAAATACCCGGTATTTACCGATGGGTTTTTACCCACTACCCATCTCTACCTGGCAGCAATCGCGGTGTCATGTTGATTACTATTCAGAGCCAAATGACGTTGCCAATGTTGAAGAGTTGTACGTTTATTTACTACTTACTTACTGTACTCCTACTACTACTTACTGTATAAAATACTTTTAGTAAAAAGTTAGGTTAATGTATAGATGTGGGAGTGTATATAGGATTGATGTTGGTTAAGTTAGAATCAGACGATTCGCTTCAATGAATGTTCACTCGAGTAAATGATCCATTTTTCTTTCCTGTTTTGTTTCACTTTTCGTTCAGACGCGTCACTTTGAGTAAAAGATGCAAAATGAAACGAGAAAATGAAAGAATTCGATTCTACCTGCAATGGATAATCATAATGAATGAAAGGTGTTTTGGTTTTTTAATGATTGTTAGATAGCAGGTGTCCAATTTGAATCTTAGTTAAGCTATAATCATTTTGTCAAAGAGCAAACTGCAAATTTATAGCTGTTCTATAAGATGATGTGTAGTTTTTTTGTAGAACATCAAATCATCTTTTGTTAGGTTTGAAGGCAATCTGTAACTTATTAATTTAAAAAAATCTTGAGATTACGTTAAAATAAAACTCTGAGATGGCATGGGAAGTTAATTTTCAATTGAAAGCCTAAACGACTCGTAAAACGGATTTATGATAATTTCGATTTATATTTCCAACATTATATCACAACATTCATAGCCAATAAGTAAACATGAATTGTGACATCCCTACTTGAATGACAAGTCCAGGCTATGCCATTCGCGACTTGTTTCGCATCACCTCACCGCTCATCCCTAGTATATCTTGACGCCGGAATTCCTAATGACAACGCTGAACGGCCTACACTGGTTCTTCTCACGAAAGTTGAAGCGTTATGAATAAACCCCAGGTACGAGCAAGCCCGCCGTGGCTTGGGATCTGTCCTGCGATATGGGGCTCCGTAACGAGCTGCTTGACGCATTTTAGCTGTTTTAGTGAACGAGCATGAATCTATTTAGAATTAGGGCCACTGATGGTGTATTGGTATGGCATTCACTGTATTGGTAAAGTGACAACGTATTTTCAGGGGTTTTGGAAACCTTACTCACCGAAACGGACACTTTTGAATGAAATGTGATTTCGTTGAGTCTAATCTCCACTAAACTGTGGCATGTAGGCGTTTTAAGAGTATTTCTTAAGTAGGTAATCTAAAAACCACAATGTGGTTATAAAGGAGCTAAATAATTATCAAACCAGGCAGGATTTTATCAGGAAACTAAGTTTTAAATTGCATGGCGGCTGTGTACTTTTATTGATTTGGACGTAGCCAAATATACGCCGCGCCAACGTATGCATTTTAAACCTGGATAAAATTTAATGCGGGTTTTAACCTACAGTGTGGTAAAGATTTATACCACACTGTATAGATAGATATCTATACTAGGAAATTCAGTGAGATGGAAATTTTGTATGTAAGGGGTAATATAAGGAACCGCTTGTACTATGGATGGTTATAAGCTAAATTTTATCCCGTTCATTTGCAAGAGAGCCACGCGGGCAGTTTGTATTGAATAAAACACAAAATCACCCTTCTAAATGTTTACGAACTTTGTGAGTCTGTTTCAAAGAATTGTAAAAATGGACGTATTGTATTTCGCAGTCCCGTACTAGCGTCGCTAATGAGAATTGTTATTTGTTTCAGGTGGGTGAATACGAGTGTTTGTGAGAGTGGGACAGCCGATGGCAACCCGACGCAGCTGAAGAGCATGCACTATAATCAAGGTAAGAGTACTATACATTTTATTTTGTCTATTATTTTTTCAAGTACTATACTAATACAGTACTATATATATGTAGTAAGTACTGTCTGTGAGCAGTACCTGAAAATGATGATGGCCTGTTAGCTTCATCAGTCGTAACAACCGGAGAAATCTTTCCTTCCCAAAATCCATAAGATGGAATACCATGCGAAGTTTCACGATAATTTCTAACCGCCGCAATCGACTAGTGAAAACAGATACCCGCATACGATCGCTGATGCATTGACTGTATTGCCTTAACATTAAGGTCGTATTCACGTATTTTTGTAAATCCATCTCTTTGTAGTCGACTGTACTACCCGACCGAAGCCGCACGAGCAGCTACTTTTTAACCGACTTCAAAAAAAAGGAGGAGGTTCTCAATTCGGTTGTATTTTTTTTTTTTTTTTTTTTTCAATGTTTGTTACCTCAGAACTCCGTCATTGATGAACCGATTCGGAATTTTTTTTTTGTTCGTATGTATATACTTCCAGGTGGGTCCCATTTTTTTCAAAATTCAGTTAGATGATGGGATCCATGAGGAATTGAGGGGACTCCTCAATTTTATAAGGCACGCGTGTAGTGATTTTGGTATTTTCTGTTATAACTCGTGTATTTACATCCGGAATCATAAATTTGGTGGCGAGGAATTGATGATGAAGACCACAGATGACTTATCGAATTCCTCAATTATGTACTTAACACTTTCGCAACCAGGCAAAATTCCGAACAATACCCCAGAAACCGACAGAATTGGCGTCGCGTGAGGGTTTATAGCTCGTGCTCGACTCTCGGGTATGCCGGTATCTGAGTAAAGTTTACGAGTGCCCGAGAGTCGGGTACGCGGTGTCCAATGTTTTAAAAGTGCAATAGTACGTCACAGGTTCTGATAAGATTCCGTTGAATTAGGAACTAATGAAGTGCCATTTGTGATGATCTTGGGGAATCGATGGAAGTCCTCAAATATTATCGGCCCACATACAGCGATTCGGTTTTTTTCTATAGTAATCAACGCATTTGTTATCGGAAATCAGTTCATGTGGTAAATTGTAAAAAATAGGGAATGTGCTCGTGGCTTGGCGGAGTACTAAATTGAAGTCGGTTAAAACTTTGTTTTTAAAGTAAATTATAAGTGACAAGTTCCGAACATGAAACTATGAGATACAGCATTTTCCTGTGATCGTAGGATACAGGGTTTCTCAGCAATAATTGTTCCTTACATCCAGCACTAATTTCTTATTTATGCAAAAAACGTACTCCACTTTTTGGTCGGATTTGACCGGGAGGTCGTGTATGAGGCTCGTTTAAAAATCTTAGAATGCGTATATTTTAACCCCCGACGCAAAGAGAGGGGTGTTTATAAGTTTAACGTGTCTGTCTGAGGTATCGTAGCTCCCAAACGGATGAACCGATTTTCGTTTAGCTCTTTTTGCGTCATAGATAATTTTATCTCGAGTGTTCTTGGCCATGTTTTATAGAAATCTGTTCAGCCGTTTTTGAGATATTGGACTTTGAAATGAAAATGGCGGGGGTTTCTCAACTTTACTAATTTGTAGTTATTTCTCAAATCGGTCTCGTGGCTCCTAAGAGCAAATTACCTTATCTTTTGTAGTTTCAGATTTCCCCTCACTGCCCCGTTTGAATACTACACCCTGTATAACCATTCAACGAACATTTATCGTAAATTATGAATGACCCTTAATGCGAGCGGTTGAAACAACGCGCGTAGCACGGCGCGACGCCGACAGACGATTCGGTTGATTTCGCTCGATCATCGGCACATTGCTGTCACAATTAGAGGGTGATGTTAGGCTTCTCGATACGATGTGACATGCTAATGCTTAGCTTCATTTTATGATACTATCCATAAAACTCTAACCCGACTACTTACGAAAATAATTATAGGGAAAATAGTAGTTCCCAGTTAAACATACATGGTAAATAAAGCCTTAAAATTATGATTAAAAAAATATATATTAACATTTAGAAAGAAAGAAAATACATTTATTTAACGTCACAACTTAGGCACACAATAAAAATAAAGTAAACGATGGAACTTAACGATGGACGATGGATACGAGGACGTTAAACAGGATCCCCTCTCAGCATAAACCCACTGCAAGACACGTCAAGCACAGGCGCTGATTTTCTGTGGGGACCTGACGTAAAGCTTTTATTATTTAGTATTTTTTATAATTTTTAAAAATAATACTTTAATATTAATAAATAATATAAATATTATTGAAAACACTCGCATTAGTATTTATCATCCTCAGTGTCTAAAATTGAACTTTTTAGACGTATGTTACTTTTAAAAATTATAAAAAAATACTTAATGTAAATATGTTCAAAATTGCTTTCTTGTGATTGGATATGAGGCTATTAGATATAATTTTAGGTATATTTTACAAATAATGATTCAACCGTATCATATCTGGAAGAGCCCAAACTTGGTATGTTTTGAAAATGATTTTTATGGAAATTTAAAACCAGTGACTGGAATATTAATGATGTCATATATTTTTAGAATCGGCTTAGTAAGCCCTTTCATAAGATACCACACACGATAGGTTTCAGGACAAACATATTTTTTTCCCATGCTAATAAAAGTTGACGTTTTAAATCCTCTCCTTTTTTGTTTTTTTTTTCGTGCCACGGATCAAATTGATTCGCATGGCCTCAAGATCAATCGTTCCGATTTTCATGCTTTTAACACCATTTGCAGCATGTTACTGAATTTCGGGGAGTACTGCTATCACTACATTATTAGTTGATGTTCACGGGGTGTCATCATAAAATTCTCTGAAGCGTCTTACAAGCTATCCGGTAATAAGTTAGTCATGAAAATCTATTGCTGGCTCGAAGGCTAACAGTTTATTAAATTTATCGTCCTCTAATATCCATAACAGCTTTATTGAATTTACGATTGGAACTGTTCGATTTTTGTAAGATTTTCTTTATTAAATTCAGTTAAATTATAGGAACAACACTAAACTTCTTTTTACAATCCCATTATCAGAATGTGTCAGTAAACGACCTGGTGTCAAAACACATTGACGTAATTTACATATTCGACTCACGACTTACAACATTTAGGATGCAGTCAGAATTCTGAGAAATCACACCTCTAAACTCAAATTAAATTGGTGCAATCAGTGTTTTAAGTTGAATTATTTTATTTTATTTGTTTTTATCTCAGATTTCTGTTCATAATGTAAATGTACCTAACCGTAAAAATTTCACTCAAGCATTGTATTATAGTTTAGTGTAGATTCCGGACAGTTTTCGCTCATTGTTACTTGTATTCATGCTGCTCATCTCTCAAACCTCTGATTTATTTTCTGCAGTCTATGTAATTAATTTTATCTGTTTTGAGTGCCTAAGAAATAAATAACCAGACAAAAGCACAAGTATAGCTACGCTGCTGCTATGGCGCTTTCCGAACTATCATTGCGAATCGCAAACTGGATATTTAAGGGGGTGCCGGCAGGTACCTTATAGGTAGGGATAGTAATAAGGCGATGCCTTCCGAAGGGTAACCGAACGGATGCGAGCCCTTTTGTTCCACTGGCTAGGGAATAGATTGGATATCTAAGTGCTAGGTAATTAGTCGAAATCGAATTTGGACGTGTGGTTGGCCACCACTACATTTGTAGCATTGCCACTACTTCGATACTTAATTGCAAGGGCAGCTATTTTCCACTTTTCTTATAAATGCTACTGCTTAAAAGAGCAGAAATTGGCTCTTTCAATGTATGTACTAATTGAGTGTGGGTACACTGCACAAATGACATTAGCCGTAAAGCAACTTGTGGAAATATACTTAAAGTAGTTTCCTCGAGAATTTCATGTGGCACATTATACGTAATCCTGAGGGCAATCTGAAACGTGCGTTTGGCATTCATGTTTGTTTCCAATGTGTTTCGGGCGGTAATTTGAACTAGAACACGTTGAAATCAAATTCGTAATGGATACCTGTTGCTCTGAGCTTATATTAATCGTAAACGATTCGCTATTATTACCTAATTATATCCGTTCTGTAACCTGAGTATCAATCGCCCCATGTGAAAGTTTAATTTTAATCTTTGTACACCATTTTCCTAATTGCTGTACAATTTGTCACATTTTCCCCCTGCTACGGCAATCAAGGTACGTTTTGCACCTAATAAATTCCAGTGTACAGCAACTTGGACCTTGACTCTGGGCAGTAAGATCCTGATTTGTAGTCGGATGGATTTACGTAGTGGCCCTAATTGGTTGTGCGGGCTTTGAAAATGGTATTAAATTTTGGGTGTTTGGCGTCGGTGATATGATATCCGTGTTATTTACAGAGATATTTGAGGTTTGAATTTTCGAGGAAAAAGTTTTCATTTTTATTTTAAAGTTCACTACGCATGTTAAAATACCGGGTGGAATAATAAACATGGGTGCAATTACCGTGCATTATTATTACGTTTATTGCACTGCACCAATAACTAGTTTTTTTTTTTGCTTTAATGACTGTGAAATTTATAGTGATAAGCGTTAAGTTCTAGCTGTAGTTTGTTTACTTATCTGTACTGGAAAGCGCGTTAATTATGCATGGCTGTCCTGAGTGTTCTTACACTTACTTATAGTTTATATAAATGTACATCGAGTCAACTCGAATAATATAATATTCTTGACTAATACCGCATAATTGAGCCGCCGCAAAATGGGTATTATTAAAGTTTTTATATTTAAATTTTTCTTAGTATTGTTTAGCGAGTATTCAATCGCGTTAATAACTTTTGTGTTCACAGTGGGATATGTTTAAGGAAACGTCTATACGTAATTACTTGTTTACACACCAATATGCTGTATTTCTGTGACAGTTTCTGTTTTATCTCCTTAATAAATAAATAAGAACAGTGTTATAAATACCCCTTAAGTAGAAAGGGAGTGGAATGGTACCCTGTACAAAGTCCAGTTACAATTATATGAAAACCAGACGGACAGAGACGCACAATACCTTCTGCTTGCTTTACCAAAAAAATTGAAATGTGAAAAACAGTTAATGATACACTTTTACTTACTGGAAAACGCTCTTTTGTTTTATTAAATTGAAACTCAGAAAGATTCTTGCGATTTCTTATCATCCGTCATAGTAATTATAATAAGGCATAATATCGTTAGATCTTAGTAACAAAGGACGCATTGGTAACGCAAATGACATCTAAAAACAACGCAAAATTTATCAGCAGTATTATTACGTAAATTAAACTCAACTGCGTCTGTAAATCAAACCTTAAGCACCATAATTAACGCTAACTTACTTTTAAACTACACTTGAATACATACTAATGACTGCGATTTCTCACAGGTACGCAATGCTATGCGATTCACGAGTCCCGATTTAATATCGGGTCCTAGTGTTACTTGATCCCTGTATTCGTATCGAGGATGCGTAGTCGGGGGTCAGAATTATACCGGTTCGTCTGAGTTCTCAGGCATCGCTGAGTACCGGCTTGTTTGGGTGTCGAGCCCCCAGACGCGTCTCGAGTGGTCTAGCGAAGTCCGTGACTTATCTATACATCGCTATGGAGATGAGTGGTTAGTTCCGGATTCTTACACTTGTTAAGTGTAAAGTTTTTTTATTAAGTACCTACAGCTTTTATTTCAGTTACAATGTTTGTTTGTTAGGGTGAATCTTGCGCAATTTCGCGAAGTGGAAACGAGTTCAAATCGAGTACAGGTATTTAATTCGGGTTTTGACAATGCATTAGTATGAAACGTATCACCAAGCTGATAAGGTATGATTTAGTATAAAAACGGAAGCTGGCTAGGAAAAAAGATACCATGTTTATTATTTACCGCACTGTAACTACTGAAATATTCAAATTAATGAAATAAATGATCTTTACGTCACATCTGGCCATGCGAGTTTTACTGCACGCTGCGCGTACAGGAAATCTTGCATTGTGGCCAGGTGAAGACGTAAAGTTTTGTACTCAACACGGGCAGTAATTCGTAAAGCCCCAGAGCGCATATTTACAAACAGAAACACCTGATATCTCGGGCATTCACGAATTCACCGCCCTAGTTACGTAATGTAATATTTATTGGCACTTTCACAAGTCAAAATTCTACCCGTGTTTCTGAAAAAGAAGACCACTTTTAATAATTTTGACTGTCAGTCAGTATTTGCCAAAAAAATCTTATTACAATGTTTCTTAACCTACTTAAACTCAGGCAAACTGAATATGAATACAAAGAAGAAAAAATGCGTTTTTCTAAATTAATCGTCAACTGCAAGTAATATCATCACTAGAGTAAGAATTCCACAGATTAGCTTATTCTGCTAGTAGCTAGTTTTTTAGACCAAATAGAGGGCATTTCCAAAATTTCATTACTATATTATTGCAAACATTACGATGTATGTTCAGCATCAAAAGTAACTGTGGAATCGTAGACGTCAAAAGCTCAATTATTCCTTTTTAATAAAGACTCCTGAAGTCTTCGTTTGCGTAGTTACCTACTTTTGATGCTGGCTGTACGTAACGGCTCGCAGCAGACCAATTTCGGACAAGATAAAAGCATTGAATCCAAATCAGGAGTCAGAGCGCGAACGAGTCTTGGAGCGCGGCCAACGCCATCTCTTATCTGAAATTGAAACTTCTTGTAAAATGGGACTATTAGATATCGAAGATACGCCTACTAGTAGGTAATGTGATAGCTATTATTAAGTTTTTTTTTCTTTTTATCAATTCCATTAATTTTGGGCGAAACCAAATTCGTTTCTTAACAATAAATTATATTCGCAACTTCAAAATCACGCCAAATGTGATATATTTTCACATAAATATAACAACTGATAGTATTGGTGAGGTATTATTGATACAATTTGTTACTTACTTAGCCTATCCATGTTTTAGATACGAGTAAGTTGTAATGAAAACGATATTCTGTGCTTGTTTTGACGGCCATTTGACACGTTGAGTAAATATACACTCCTTAAGAAAAACTAGAAATAAATGCAGCTATACTACAGCAGCTAGACTTTACACAGAAACACTATACTGACAGCGCCTTGATACGGTTTGAACTCCTGTTTCAAATCTGATCGTGTTGAGAGTTATAATCTTTGGAACTACTCATTCGATTAGAGGTTAGGTAGGTATATATAATTATGAAATAATCGAATTTAATATTTCGTGAGACATGTTAAAATAATACTTTTAATTACATGGTTCAACTCACGTATTCAATGTCACTCCGGGCGACATGTTTCGAACTCTTCGGGAGTTGCCGCAATCTCACATAACCGCTCCAGCGCTAGACTGCCCCCACCCCCCGCCTTGTCGGCGCGTGCGACACGCGCCGCTCGGCGTGAGGAACAGGCGCGGGCAGTGATACGAGCGACGCCGCCGCGAAAACACTCATCTTGAAGAAGAACTCCCCAAGAGTTCGATACTTGTCGCCCGGAGTGACATTGAATACGTGAGTTGAACCGTGTAATTAAACGTATTATTTTTAGTATGAAATAATACTAATAATTACAATGTTAAACTTACCTACGTACTAAACAGGCGACATGTTTCGAACTCTTCAGGATGAGTGTTTTCACGGCGGTGTCCGCCGTAGTGTCATTAAATACGCCAGTTTAACCATGTAATACTAATAATAATAATGTATCCCTTGCTTTAGATTATTTTTGTTTTAAAGAGCCTCTGCGCTGTTGGTTTCGGCCCCACGCATGCCTTCCAAAAGTCCGGGACCCCATGGTCGTGAGATATGGAGAAAACATACAAATAATAATAATAATATAATTTATTTGCAGAAAAAGGGTAAGTTTACATATCTTAGAGTACTTAAATACGTTATTGTTTCACCTTTTCCAGCTGTTACAAACAGCACGCAAATATGTACAACTATACCATAACATATAGTCATTCAGCATATCTCACGAAAGTTTAAATTCGATAATATATAAATATTGTTTATTTCTACCCACTTCTGTCCGCCCGGCGCCGTCTGCGGATCACAACGGATACATGCGGATCACGGGGTTAGAAGTTCCCACTGGCGCATTCTATATACTTCATCGTCACCATCATATCAGCCGAAAGACGTCAACTGCTGGACATAGGCCTCCCTCAAAGAGTGCCAAAGTGACCGATCCTGCGCCACCTGCACCCAGCGGACTCCCGCGACCTCTACCAGCCCCCCTATTCTGGAACTTGTTTTAAGCTCACCTCAACGCTCACCCACAAATATAATATTGACACCGCACAGCGTAGTTACTAAGCGTAGGTAGAGGTCTAGTTTCGTGACGGGGGACCGGCGGGGTGAGCCGCTTTAGCCCCTAGCGAATAACAGCCCAGGTCATCAGTCCACCTTGTGTCTACCCACGCTGCGTCTTCCACGATGTGGTCGCCACTCGAAATCCTCTCTATACAGAGTGAAAAGTTGATATGGGGCAGTAAGGGCAGCTACTAAATCCCTTGCTGCTACGCGAAAATTCCCTTACTAGTGAAATAATTATTCAATAAGTAGTTTCAAAAACTGTAGTTGTAAAAACATGAAGTACCTCTTTATATATAATATTCTTAAATGAAATAAAAACAGCTTTCGCATTAGCACCAGCTTGTCCTGAAAATGAATGCTCTCAGATTTACAGAAAACTGCCTGCTTTCAATGCAGGTACCACCCGTCTGGCGCTGAGTAACTTGGGCTGTGGAGCGTTTACACTTCTCGATGGTTACTTTGGGGCAAGTGGCATTTCACTCGTTTTTTCGAGTATTGTTGTTACTTGCTCTTGTGTAGCTGTGACAAGGCAAAATAAAAGATGTCTGTATACGTACATATGGATAACACTTTTGTAACGACGAATTAGGGGACTACGGTGGCAAGATTTTCAAGGTTTAGTATTGAACCATACGCCTCCACGTAAGACTACCAGCACAACCTAACACCGACCAATAATATTGGCCATTACTAGGTAGTGGTAAGTGCCTATTCTAGCTTAGAGGTAGGTAGATAGTTTCTTACAATTTTTACTAACCTTCATACTCACTTGACTAAAGAAAGTAGACCAGTTTTTTTCAATACAAATATCTCTTTACGCCGCAGCGCGTTCCTATTAATCCACTTTATTGTGAAAAACACTCGTATAAGATTCGTTGCCCATACGAGCCATGGACCGTGAATGAGAGAGTGCCTTCACTTATAATACATGACTTGACAGTCACTAGGACCGGCATCGCAGGACTTTATTTATACAATGACGGTGGCAAAAAACCGTACGGCCGCCTGATGGTTAGCGGACACAGCAGCCTATAGACGCATGCAACTCCAAAGGAGTAACATGGACGTTGCCGACCCTTAATATGTTTGAGGATTGGCTGTGTTGAAGGAACAAATTCCCTCGCTCTCAACACAACGCATCGAGACTTTTGCCTTTCCAGTTAAGTAACTAGCCTCAATCGAGCTCGCCTCACTCAACGCGCTCTTACCCGCGTCTCGTCACTCAGTGGCACTCAATAATGCATGCGCACACCACAGTCCCCGATCTGGTTCGTGACGAAAAAATGCAACGTACACTGGTTCGTGTGAATACGGTTTATGCGGATTGAGACACGGAGTTTGGTGTGGGGTGTGTTGGTGCCCTTTATTTTATCGAATGTATTGTTTCACCAAATTGTCATTTATAAAAAAAAACTTACGTACATAATTCACGTCTTTATTTCCCAAAGGCATAGGCAGAGCCCATTTAAACTTATGTTCCAATGTCATTTTTATCATAAATGTGGGTATAAAAGATCGACAACACGTTAATATTGCAGTGGTAGGTTGCTAGCCCATCGCCCAACACACTCGTTCTCAGAAAAGTATTTATTTTGGCACATCGCATTGTACCAGGTTAGGATTGTTTTAGAATGACAATCTTCTTAAGTTTATTTTTCTAAAAACGATTAAATTTAAATCTACGAAACATTCATACCATGAGACATTTGTTGATAAAGGTGCTGATACACTTGTAATAAGCATTCCATCGAATGTTACATTACAGGTAGCTAGTGATGTGCCGGGGAATATTCCCGGGAATATTCACTTGTTCCCGGGAATATTGCCCAAACAGGGGAATATTGAAATACAAATTAGGAAAATTTAAGTTGTAATAAAAGTTATTAAAATGAATAGTGCCCCGACAAATGAAGTGCCATTCGCCAAAAACTTCATTATTGTACTAATTCTGCCTTTTTATCTCAATTACCATTATATTTCGTATTCGTACACATTTCATTATAATTGTTTTCGTTAACTTTGTGTCGTTTTTGTTACTTGCAGAAGTACTTTTGTAAAATTTGTTTTTTCGGCTCGGGGAATATTCCCAATAACTGGGAATATTCCCATTGTTCCCCGGAATATCCCCATTGTTCCAGGGAATATTCCCAGGAACATTGGGAATTTACTTTTGCGGATGAATAACACTGGTTAATGTATTGGTAAAAAAATCAAGAGCCCAAAGTTATCATAGAATCCCTGATAGGAAGATGTATAAAGAAACACAATTTTAATATTCCCGTATATTCCCTTGTATGGGAATATTCCCGGGTATATTCCTGGGAACGGCAAATCACTACAGGTAGCTCACAAAATAAGCTGGAGCGTTTTAGCGAACTTTCTAGTGAGAAAATACAGCAAATTAGCGTTTCGCTAGAACGATCGTGAAAGTGTTCGTAGCGATATTTAACTCTATGCTTGGCTCTGTTCGTAGTCCACTTCGTCAAATTTTATAACTGCAACTGAGAAAACTTGAAAAAACCCCCGACAGTTTCAATTCAAAGTCCAATATCTCAAAAATGGCCGAACAGAGTTTCATGAAACGTGGCTCTCGGGATAAAACTATCAATGACACAAAAAAAAACAAAATCGGTTCATCCGTTTGGGAGACGATACCACAGACAGATACACAGATACAGTCAAGTGCAAAAATATATAACGAAGAATCCTCTCATAAATATTTACCATAGTACTTTAATTCGACGACATAAGAGCCATTGGGACATATTTTATTGAGTAAGTTGTATACACTCATATTTTTGCACTTGACTGTACACATGAGATCCTTTTATCCAATAGGACGAGAAGTTGTTTTGTTTGCAAAGTTGCCAGCATAACCTAGAAATTATTACAAGTACAATCTACGTTTCATGAAAAGTTGTATAGCGATATAAGAATGCCTCACAATATACGCGCACACGTAAGCTTCTTAGCGTCTATTGTCATTGAAACAATGGAGCGTTATTTATGGGACCTCCGCTTCATTACCGCGATAATCTTTGACACGAGCTGCCATTGTTGGGTATTTGCTTATTAGGTGTTTTACTTCCTGGTCACATGGTAATGTATTAACACCCAGACAGGGCGACTGCAATGGTACGTTACTGCAGCGGCCGGGAAGTAGGTATTACCAGCCAAGTGGATTTAGACCAAACCAGCTCGCGCGTGCTCTCTCGATTTTTCTCGCACTATATACCTCTTTTTCAAAGTGTTCTTTGTTCAAATAAGAGAGAGACGGATAGAGCGAGAAAGAGCAGGTAGATAAGAGGGTAGGGATACGGGGCTGGCAATCTTATAGTAGTGTAGTGTAGTAGTATAGTACTATTCTCGAACATGAAAAGAACTAAAATTCAAGGTTCTAGTAAAACGGCTGAACGCCACGGTTTTTCACAAATTGATATTGAAACAAAAGAAGGTCACTTTCTAGTTTGCTTTTGCTTAACATCTTCATTTTTTTAAGTAAGTAATTCCATTATGGACCTGTCATCGAGGCGCACCCGTAATGTCATACTTCGCAGCCTAATAACGTCAGAATTGTATCTCATTGCAGGTAAAAATATTAAAAGAAATAATAGAGTCATTCATGATATATTTTTAATATTTTACTTATTAAAGGAACTGAAAAGCTGAGAGCAAATCGCTTTCGGTGGTACATACTAAAAAAAAATATATATATTTTAATAACGGACTTGCTATCTTTGTCGCGTTTGGTGTCGGGTTAGAATTTCACCACCCCCTTTCTTCCCGTGGGTGTCGTAAAAGTCGACTAAGGGACCAGGGTTGAAGTGTGTTGTGGGCGATGGGCTAGCAACCTATCACCGCAATATCACATTCAATCGATCTTTTATACCCACATGTATGCTAAAAGTGGCGCTGGAACATACATATCATGTGCTCTGCCTACCCCTTTTGGGAATAAAGGCGTGAATGTATGTATGTATATGTATGGTCATTATAGTCCTTTCACAATTTATTTTCAGTAAATACTTTTCAAGACGAGAATCTTTGACCAGTGAGTGTTGTCAGTGGTTGCATTGGTCTGCGTGATCGTATCATACATGAGGCTATCCACAACAGAACTAAGATTACCAATATAGCCCTACAAATCTCTGATCCCCACAATGTGGACTGATGACCTGGTAAAGGTCGTGAGAGTCTGCTGGATGCGGGTGGCGCAGTGGACGTCTTTCGGCTGATATCATGATGATGATGAAATACTTTTCAGAGTTTAACAAGATAGCCATTCATTACAACTATAGGTACTTTGAAAAACGTTATGTTTGCTATTCATTGTCAAAAACCGCGACCGTGCAATAAAAATGAACCGTTACTGCCAAATCGCAGTCAGATTAAAACCACCCTCTATGATCCAATTTGGCAGCTCGTCTTACGTCGTTTAATAGTAAAGTATAAAAACTGGAACATTAAAAGAGTAAAGAAGCGTGGTAGGGTGACCAGAGATTGGACGGTTTTCGGGTGGATTGTTACTTACTTTACTTCGGTATCTGACTGGAAAAATATATTTTGATCTTAAGAAGTATACCACCAAAAACATTACATATAAAGTGATTGTCAAGACTCCCTAGCTCATATATAGCTTTCAGCGTTAAAAAGATATCAGATCATAAGTAGCGCCAAGCTTCCTATCCTACACAGCGTAACTCTACCACTGCCAGCCATGCTCTACGAATTCTATATCTTGGCTAAAAAGTATAGACACGCGTGAGAGTCTATGCGGCGACCGGGATGTGCCCAACAAAGCTGTACTTTTTAGCTAAGATGTAGAATTTGTAGAGCGTGGCTGGTAGTGGTAGAGTTACGCTGTGTAGGATAGGAAGCTTGGCGCTACTTATGATCTGATATATTTTTAACGCTGAGAGCTATATATGAGCTAGAGAGTCTTGGCAATCACTTTACATGTAATGTTTTTGTTGGGATCTCATTCCTCTTTGTAAGATAATTTCAAGCATCAAAATTTGCGGAAGTCTCATACAAAGTTCCATCCCCTAGTTTAAAGGGTTGGAGGGTAGAAGTTCCAATTTTTGAATTATTTTGTTGATTGTGTACTAATACTAGCTAACATACCAAATTTCAACTTTCTAGGACTTCAGGAAGTATCCTAGAGGTTTTGATGATCAACATCAGTCAGTGAGTCAGTGAGTCAATGACAAAATCGGCGTTTTTTAGATTTCAATAAAATTTTAAGTATAAGAGCTATGTTACTGAAACTTTATATGTTTAACAAGTCTACTATTGACATCATATCCCGAGAATTTTGTTTATCTGGTATTATCCAAGCCCAAGTCACGAGGGTTCAAAAAAACAACGAACCGCTTCGAGAAAAGGTAGGTAGTGCCCTTGCGTTGCGCTTCGCTTGGCTCGTCTTGGCGGGATCACTGCCGTTTTCAAATGCTTTAAATAATGGAAAAATGTATTTCTGAATTCTAAAGTATGACTATGAAATGTTTGTAATATTAGCATCAGTAAAATTCATGATTTTGAGAGAAATTTTCTCTATGTCACAAAATAATGCTTTAGTTTTTTTTTTATTCATTATTTATCGGAACGCTAACTGACAAATTTAAGACATAGGTATTCTGTACACTGAATAAAAGTAATTATTGGAAAAGTTCATATGTAGCTATTTTATATTAAAAAGTGCTTTCTTGACCAATGTTAATATACAATATGTATATATAAACCTTGTCAAAACAGAATGTCAATAACTTTGGGAGTCAGAAAGTATTTTGTGCCATATTTGCTGAACGGCTGCACTGGGAACTAGATTGTAAAAATAATGACGCAGTGCTGCAAGATCAAGTTTAACAGTGTTTTTTAAGGAAGTCAAGATAATTATTTTTTATGCCAGGCGCATAATAGTTAAATCTGAGATATACTCTGGTTATGTGCGGGATGAATGAATAAAAATACGTGTAATAACTGTAGCTATGGTTCACACTCCCCTCTTTCCTCCATAAACACCTTATTCTCGTATGTATTAGCAGGCAAGTGGACAGGGCACTATCTTTAACTACCAAACACTCCCTGGAAAACTGGCAATCTCGACGGAACGCCAGCTGGTATTTTTTTTCTATAGGTAATATAAGTAACTGGACTTTCTCGGACCCAGCCAACATTATAAACTTAAGTCATATCCACCCTACACTCAGTATTTGCAGTGATATTTGTTAGAGAGCCAAGTCTCAGGCCACTGGCAAGTGGCCTATCAGATCACTCCCATTGTAAACTGTGATAACCCACTTTTGCCCGAAATGTTTTGTGTGTATGACGTTTACAGATAAACGCGGCTTTTGTACGTTAATGTTATTTTATTAAATTGTCGGTGTGGGTTTGGGCTTTTGTTTTGTGAATGTTGAATAAGTTGCGAGTTAAAATTACAGTATTCAGTTTAGGTATGTTTTGATTAATTAAATGTTTCAAGCTTTAACTTTGTTTCTATACATATTTATATTGGTTTACCTTTTTCTGTTTTGTATCAATTAAGCCTCTTTTAAGTTAAAATATTTAATAAATTTAATCCATACTAATGTTATAAATACAATAAATAATAATAATAAATAAATAAATAAATATTAGTGGACAATCTTACACAAATCGTCCTAGTCCCAAACTAAGCAAAGCTTGTACTATGGGTACTAGACGACGATAAACATACTTATATAGATAAATAAATACTTAAATACATAGAAAACATCCATGACTCAGGAACAAATATTCGTGCTCATCACACAAATAAATGCCCTTACCGGGATTCGAACCCAGGACCTCTTGCTTCGTAGGCAGGGTCACTACCAACTTGGCTAAAGCGGTCGTCAAAACAATAGTGAAGTGATTGTCTGTTACCTCTTCACGCTTGAACCGCTGAACTGAATTAAATAAAATTAGGTATAGAGATAGTTTCAGTTCTGGAGCCCTGACATAGGATAGTTTTCATCCCCTAAAGGGGTGAAATGTGGGGATTAAAAATTGTATGAAGCTACGTTGTAAACGAGTTTCACGCGGACAGAGTCGCGGGCAGTAGCTAGTAATACATATTTGTGGTTCTTTTACACAGCCTTGATGCCTGAGATCCTCTCTGCGTAGGTAGACTACTGGTCGTCAAAAGCAAGATTTCTTCACTTACCTGCGTCTGCCGACCTGCCTGCCATTCTTTATTGATTACAGCTGCCTCCAGCCACCGATAAAAACTTGCACTACCTTGTAATTTGAGCGTATTCCACTGATAAGAGACCGTTCGATAAAAGTTGGCCTATTATTCCTACCGCTATCTTTGCCGCAGGCGACCAAAACGGTAGCGGCCGATACCGATCTTTGTATGAATTATGTATTTAGTTGGAAAAAATTGCAGACTGATTTATGTAGAAAGTTTGGTAGGTTATTTTTAGTCTTGGTAATAAATAAGAGGAGCTGCTAAATAAGCATAGTGACTAGTGGGTCATTTCACTTTTTCACTCAGCTGCTCAAAGGTTTGCTAGGTTAAGGTCACTTTTAAATATAATATGTTTAATTTATTTATTAATATCTGTCTGATTGTTAGGTGCAAAAACTTTTAAGTATTATTACTACTTCTTGTAATAAAAGAACATATTACATTTTATTAATATTGGTATTTTAAATAAGTACTTACCATCGCAAGATAAGATGCAGAAGCATGATTAGGTAAAGTTATTTCTTTTATAAGTATAAATAATGGCCTTTGAGAAATAAACTAATAAAAGTTTCTCCCTGTCAAAGTTTAATTTGTTAGACGCACTGCTCACAATATTTGCCGCTTTTCCTTAAGGTTTGACAGGTAGAGAATGCCATATGACTTTAGGTCTTTTTATTAAACAATAGCTTCTTTTTAATCTTAGTCGTTTTAATAAGTTTTTCTATTGTGCAATAAAGTTAAATTAGGAATAAAGTCACAACAGCATTGACATAAAATTAAATGTTATCTGCCTTGCGGATGCTTTTAATATAGTTACCTGTAATCGACGCGGCGTATCCGATGTTTGTACCTATAATATTATTAATGTGAAAGTTTTCATTTATGTGACTAAGTATATAAAATGTTTAACGGTTATACTCGTAGATGATTATATGGCTTGTTTTATGGTCACCAAGCTACAACGCAAGATATACTCGTATTGTGTCCCGAAAATCAACCTCCAAAGTCAATACGGGAGTTCACATGAAATAAATCATGGGTAAATTAATGAAATATGATAGTTAAATCAGCCAGTGCAGCGCCATCGAAAAAAACACGACTCGATACTTGACTCAAGAGAAATACCAAAGCCATTTTACATCCTACATGCACAACCCGATATTCATATTCGGGTCACGTATTAACATCGGTTAGCACGTCGGTGCGTCCGTCCGAAACAATTAGATGAAGCCCAAATACAGTTATGGGTGAGTAATGGACGACTTACATTACCATATTTGATAGCCAGTTAGTCTAGTTGGTTGGCCCTATGAAACTTAAATCCTGGGCCGGTGTTCCATTCACTATGTTTGACAGAAAAGGACATTGTCTTCACTTTTATGTTCCCACTTTCATCATCCTAGTGCATCATCAATGCTTCCGATATACAGAGGGTATTTACCCAGAAAAAATGTATCCGAGCCATATGTGGTGTAGGACCCTTACACTCTTGCAGACCTCTATTCAAAAAACTTAATTTGCTAACTTTAACAAGTATGTACATTTTAGAAATAAGTGTCTACGTAAAATCTAATTATAGTTTAGTCACGAGGCTTGAGGCAAATCCCAGGTTACGGACTAATCCTATGAGATTAATAGGACCAAAAAGTATAATTGCTTTGTTTAGAAACAACTGCTACCTAATGTCAATCAAAATATTCAATCATCTACCACTGCATATTAAAGAAACTCCAAACGTCGTGAGATTTAGAAGGGTATTTAGGTCAGGGGTCGTCTATTTTAGTTATCTGTCCGATGATTGATAATAGACGATAAGGGTACGCGTCCCCAACCTCCCGAGCTGTTATTACTGGATCCTCGTCTTCCACAGTAATAATATCCTTTTACCTGAAATTCCTATCCAATGTCCTTTAGTTTCCTATCCTGCATATATGTCCCCATTTTCCTTTTTCCTCTCCGTGCCAATCCAAGGTTGCTGCGCCGATGGATGCATGGCTAGGGGCGAGCCTAGTCGCGAGTGTGCCAAATAGGTCCTGGAACCGGGCAAGTCCAGTGTACTTTTTTCGCCTTACCTTGGCAAGCGGGGCACTGCCAAGGTGGACAATGTTTTTCCCTTGCTGCTCGTGGGATCACTGATGATGAACAATAAAAATTTCACTAAAAATGACGGCGACGTGGTTTACCACCCGTCACGCCCTGGCCCACGGGTAGGCAAAATGTGGTCTGAAGAATGTCGGATGGCTACGTTGAATGTTCAGGGAGGTATGAATGACAAGGTAGATGAGATATGTGATATGATGAATGAAAGACGGATTGACCTGTTGTGTGTGAGTGAAACTAAGCGGAAGGGGTGTGATACCACCAAACATGGTCCTTACTCTGCATACTGGTCAGGGGTCACAGATACCGAACGTGGTAGTAAGGGCATAGGTTTCATCCTTTCTGCGAGAATGAGTGAGTGTGTGAATGAGTTTGAGTGTATCGGCCCAAGACTCATGTGGATTAGGCTTAAAGTGGGTTTAACCCGACTATTTATAGTAGGAGCTTATGCTCCAGTCGATGACGGCGGGTCACAAAGGAACCAATCAGAGCGTCTTGAGTTTTGGGAGAGTGTAAGAGATGTGTTAAGAATGTGTGAAAACAATGAGAGAATAGTTTTGTTAGGCGACCTCAATGGGTGGGTTGGGGTAAGGAGAGGTGGGTACGAAAGTGTTTTAGGAAAGTTTGGCGATGAAAAAGTGAATGAAAATGGCGAGAGGCTGCTTGATATATGTTTGGAATGGAGTCTCGTTGTGACTAATACTATGTTTAGTCACAAGAGAATCCATATGTATACGTGGCATAGAGGCAATGTGAAGAGTATGTTAGATTATGTGATTGTGGATAAGCGGATAGTCAGTAGAGTGGTGGATACCAGAGCATATAGAGGAGGAGCCAGTGTAGGCACAGATCACTTCCTGGTAATAAGTCGCTTGAAAGGCCTCTTCAAACGATGGCGACACTATTGCTCGGATTCTACCACTGAACTCCAACGAATAAAAGTCGAAAATCTTCAAGACTTGGAAACACGGGATCGCTACAAAAGCATTTTGAAAGAGAATATTAGTGGAGAGGCGGTTGTGAGTGGAGAAGATATGAAAGAGGTATGGAGATGCGTGAAAGAAGGAATGATAGGGGCCGCTACCGAGGTGTGTGGTGAAACAAAGAGAAAGAAAGGAAAAGTAAACGAAACCCCATGGTGGGATGGAGAAGTGAAAGAAGTTGTGAACGAGAAGAAGAAAGCTTGGCTTGATTTAGTAGCCATTGGAAATCTCCAGAGTAATGCAAGGACGGATTTAAAGGAGAAGAAAGAAGAAGTAAAACGTTTGTATGGGCAATTGAAGCAAAAGGTAAAAAGTGTGATCTTGAGAAAGAAAGATGATTTGCAAGAGAAGATGGATAAAAGATTCTCTAAAGATTTCAAAACCAACAAAAAATTGTTCTGGAAAGCTGTAAAAGCGGCTAGAGGCTCAACAACAGTATCAGAGCTAGGAATAATTAGAGATGAGACTGGAAGTATAGTGAAAGGGGAGCAAAACGTACTGAGAAGATGGAAAGAATATTTTGAAGGCTTGTTTGAAAGAGAGGAGAGAGACACGGTAGAGTCACGGAACTCTGAGGTGACTCCCAACCTTGAAGGTGATGAAAGGGAGATAAGCATGACAGAAATTGTGGATGCGGTAAAAAGTATGAAGTCAGGTAAGGCGGCAGGGTATGATAGGGTAACTGCTGAGATGATTCGGAGTGGTGGCGGAGTCGTTGCAACCCTGCTGCACCGACTCTTTAACTTGTGTTGGAGATATGGCAAGGTGCCGGACGATTGGACTAAAGCTGTCATTGTTCCAATTTACAAGGGAAAGGGTTCGCGGCAGGATTGCAAAAACTATCGTGGCATCAGTCTTCTCAGTGTGGTTGGGAAAATGTATGCAAAGATACTGATAGAAAGGGTAGTGAAAGAGACTGAGAGTAAAATGTGGGATGTGCAAGCAGGGTTCAGAAAGGGGATGGGGTGCGTGGATCAGGTTTTCTCTTTACGATGCATCACCGAAAAATCTTTGGCCAAAAACCAGAAGGTGTATTGTGCGTTTGTCGATTTGGAGAAAGCCTATGACAGAGTGGTGAGGGATGTTTTGTGGTCAACTCTGTCCATGTATGGGGTAAACAACCAATTGATTCAGGCATTAAAATCCCTCTACGAGGGATCTAGAGCATGCGTAAGGATCAATGGTGGCTACACAAACTGGTTTAGCATCCAAAGAGGTGTTAGTCAAGGTTGTGTGGCCTCGCCATGGTTGTTTAACTTATTTATGGACAGTTGTTTGATGCCTTTAAAAGAGAGTGAATGTGTTTTAAAAATGGGTGAGTTACTCGTCAAATGCCTCCTATACGCTGATGACCAGGTGCTCATTGCGTCATCAGAGAAGGAGCTGCAAGAGATGGTAACTTGTATGGATGACTCGCTGAAGCGGAAGGGTATGAAAGTCAATGTGAGTAAGACAAAAGTGATGGTATTTGAGAAAGAAGAACGTGTGACTGTGTGCAATATTCTGATTGACAGTGAGAGAGTGGAGCAAGTAAATGAATTTGTGTACTTGGGTTCTTTATTTACGAGAGACGGAAAGTGTGATGGTGACATTGAAAGAAGAGTAAAAGCGGGAAATCAGGTGAATGGAGCATTGCACGCGTTTGTGAGCAGCCAAAATATAACAAAGAAGGCTCGACTCGCGGTTCACAGAGGAGTGCTTGTTCCTACACTGATGTATGGTAGTGAGACTTGGGTATTTCAGAAAAAGCATGAGAGTAGACTGAATGCAGTTGAAATGAGAGCGTTAAGAAGTATGTGTGGAGCTCGTTTGAATGATCGAATAAAAAATTGTGTAATAAGAGAAAAATGTGGAATAGAAGACGATGTAGTGACTAGGATTGAGAAAGGTACGCTTCGGTGGTTTGGGCATGTTGAGAGGATGTGTGAAAGTAGATTGACTAAGAGGATTTACGTCCAGGAGATGGATGGAAGGGTCGGTAGGGGGCGGCCTAGGCGAGGGTATCATGACCAAATTTCAGCAATACTGTTAAAAGGCCAGGTCAGGAGTACCCGCAACCGACGAGCCTGTATGAGGAGATGTATGGATGTGATCGAAGCGAAAGAAGTATGTAAGGACCGTAGTATTTGGCGTTCCTTAGTCTCTGCCTACCCCAATGGGATACGGGCGTGAGTATATGTATGTATGTATGTATTATATTCGTCGCTAGTGGAAAATATATTTTACAATATCAAAGATTACTTTGATTTTGTTACGTATAAAGTATATAAAATAAAATGTATGTTCAAAATTGCTTATTTATGATATAAGTAACTTGCATAAACTGGTATTTCATGTATGTAGTTGTAAAAATATATGGAATGTATCTTAATTATTGTACCAATAAGTTATAGGCTATAAAAAATAACTTTTGCATGCTAATATATAGCTAAATGTGTGCTAATTGAATTCATTTGTTTTATAATTATAAGATCTATTGTCAACCACATTTATTGCAAATAAAGACCTACTACTACTAATACTACTACTAGCGTTATTCCCAGTCGTGACCTAAAGAAGGGCGGGGATCAGCTTAGACTAAACCCAAGATTTGGCATAGCCACTAGTTTTACGTAAGCGACTGCTATCTGACCTTCCAGCCCAGAGGGAAAAGTAGCCCTTATTAGCATTAGACCGGTTTCCTCACGATGTTTTCCTTCACCGAAAAGCTAACGGTAAATATTCCGTACATAAGCTCTGAAACGAAGACGAACGCCTCTTGACAGCCGCATGCGTAAACCACTAGGCCGCCGTAGCCTTTTTCCATCATCATTATCCTCCTAGCGTTATTCCCGGTAATGCCCCCTGTTGGAGCCCGGAGTCCGCTTTGACACCTAATCCCATGATTTGGGGTGCCGTTCATTCGCCATAAAAACAAAATGCATATTTTGATTGGTCATAAAATTTAAATGACATAACACTCATTTATCACCACCACATTTGCTATAACGTTTATGTGTACTAATTTCTTTTGGCATAACATACATTTAGTATAATGATTAAAACTGATAACAACATTTGAAATAATGATAAGAGAAGGTGGTGCATTTAGTTTTAATAAGTGGTTGCTATCACATCCTAGAAAAATAAAGTAGCTACTTAAGTACCTAAATATAAAAAATAATTGCCAAAAACCGAATGAGAGCACCCCACTTTCACGTGGTATTGTCTGTACTACCCCTAGCCTAGACTGTATATCATAAGAGCCCGCGGAGCCAGGAGCTCGTGAAGGAGGTCCTGAGTTGAAATGAACTTCATGTTTTTAAAGATCGGAGTTTAATTATTTATGAATTATGAAATTCGGACTTTTCAACTTCGTGTTTTGGATCATCAGATCTTTATTTTTTATGAATTATGAAGTTCAGAATTTCGATTACCTTCAGAGAGAGTCTAAGGCAGATCGGTGTAGGTACGACGACGAGCGAAGCGAGGAGGAGTGTTAGGTTGAACCGCGACTCTACAGCGCGCGAGCCGAGCGAGCGAAGCGAGCGTGCCGCGGTAGCGGCCGGCGAAGCACCAAAACCGAACACTTTTTTAGTACCTAATTCTTACATATTATAATATAAGTGCAACTTGCAAAGCGTGATGTTTAGGACTTCTGTTTTAGAAGTTTGATTTATTATTGGTAGTTGAAACGATAATCGGAATTTCGAAAATCGGTATTTTAGTAATAGGAATTCGAATTTTTGACATTTTGGATTATTATTCAGTCGGACTTTTTGTTGAAATTTTGATACATTATGAGCATGAAATATTATACTGAGTGCCCATTATACCGTTTATTAATTATACAATAGGATATTATTAAAATTGATAATTATAATAGATGAAATTATGTAAATAGTTTTTATTAATTTTGTTTTTATGCCATTTGCCCACTTATACAAGCCGAAATTATGATATTCGTTGTTATGCAAAATGAAAATATGCAATTTGTTTTTATATGAAACATTACACACCCCATGATTTGGCATAGGCACTAGAACGAAAGCGGCTGCCATCTGACCTTCCAACCCGGAGGGAAAACTAGACCTTATTAGAATTAGACTGGTTTTGATGTTTTCCTTCATCGAAAAGCTAACGGAAAATATTTCTTACATAAGTTCCGAAAAACCTTTTTCCATATTGCCAGTTCAAAAATCTGCTCTTTTCCTATTCCAATAAATATTGCAGTAAGCGCAAAGTGTGTAATGAAAACGGGTGTTCCACCCCAAATCATGGGTTATCTCTATAAATAAATAGGTCATCATCATCCTCATAGCGTTATCTCCGGTTTTGCGCTAAAACAGCACAGTTTTTGCTTTGACACCTAATCCCAAGATGCGGCATGGGCACAAGTTTGTCACACTATAAAATAAATAAATACCTCGGACGAGCCCTCACGCTGGAAGCACTAGCTGGAAAAGATCCCTTAGAAGGGACAAGTTCACCTTGGTCTTTTGACCTAATGTGATTTTGTATATTTCAATGATTACCTTCATGCACACCATTATTTCTTGAAGTATGTAGCCGTAAAACCACGAAATGTTCATCTTAATAGAGACAAGAGATAAAGCTCGAGTGTCGGCTTAGTGCCTAACAGTTGTTAGCGCCCCCTAGCGTGCCAGGGCCGAAGCCACCATAGTCTGTCGCTATCGCGGCGCCCTCTACCGTCATGACTCACGCAACTGAATAGCATATTTATAATATTTAAATTCTTTGAACTAATTCATATGCATTAGCTTCGTATTTTACTTGCATTAATGATTATGATTAATTAATTCATAACTTTTCATATCGTAAAATATTGTATAAGATAAATTGTCATAAATAGTATGTATAATGAGTAATGTGATTGATATCATGGAAGGGGTAGTCAGCTCAGTCAATAAAATGGCCGGTAATCGTAGCATCGGGTTCACTTTTGAAACGAGATTCATACGAATAACTTGGTGAGTCAATAAACCAGTGACATCCATTTGATTTTATTTTATTCTTCTTCCCATCTTGAGGTCCCGTTATACCTCAGAAGTGGGATAATACACGATGTCTGGCCCATATTTAGACGGCCTGGGCAGAAAACGGAAAAGAAAAGTTCCGTTTGTAACATCCGGTGACGAGGAAGACACATTTTTTTTTTCTTCAACGCCACGTGTTTGTAACGAGCAGGAGCCAGACACACCCAAACGACGCAGAATTACGCCCACAGAAGCTGAAGTTATCCCCAAATTCAAACCCGAAGATAGAAACAGCAACGTGAAAGGATGGCTGCACAAGATAGATCAGTTAGGAGATGTGTACGGCTGGAACAACAAAGACCGTCAATTCGTGATGCAAATAAGGCTTCGCGGCTCAGCACGTGATTGGTACGACGATTTGGAGGACTATGATCTCACATGGGAGGAATGGAAACGAACACTTCAAACAGCGTTTCCGCGTTCAACGGATTTTGTCGACCGCTTGGAAGAGATGCTGGCGAGATCGAAGGGTGACACGGAAACTATGACGAAATACTTTCACGACAAACTATCTCTCCTCAAGAAGTGCAAGGTTTATAATGAAAATGCCATTTCATGCATCATCGAGGGCTTGCCAATTGAACTACGAGCGAATGCTAAAGCCTACCAATGTGAGACACCCGAAGAACTATACTACGGGTATCTTTCTTCACTAGAGAACTTCAAGAGAGTAGAAGCAGCTACAAGCGCGAGAAGATCGACCTGGAGGCGAGGAACCACATCAACTTCTACCACGCACGCGCTACCGAAGGTGTGCTACGCATGTCGACGGCCAGGGCACGAGGCGCGCGACTGCAGGGCACAACTGCATTGCGACGTGTGTCAGCCCAACGGACACAATGCAGCCACATGCTGGTTTGCTGCCGGGAGCTCAAGACAACAGTTTACGAAGGTCGGTGACATTTTATCTATCACTTACAATGTTTTCCTCGATCTTTATAAAAAGAAAGTGTTTGTGAATGGTCACGAGCTGATAGCCTATATAGACACTGGTAGTAAACTTAATATACTTACCACGGAACATGCTCGTCAAATGGAACTTGCAGTTGTACCATCTTCTGTTATTTTGCGGGGCTTTGGTGGTGCACATTTACATTCACTTGGCACTGTACAGGTTGAGGTTTCTGTAGATAAAGTGACTTTATTGGGGTCCGCGGAAGTAACAGACTACAAACTAACGGGAATAGATTTTATTATTGGTCAGTCATTGATAAACCAAGAAAATATCAGTCTAGTAACAACGAATAACTCCGTGACATTCGTTCACACTAGTGATATGGAAAGTACCCTCCAGAGTATAAAATTAAATTCGTCGGATTTTGTGTCGAAGTTTCCTGTTTACTTAGATAAAGATGTTGTTGTGACGAAACATAATCAGGCTTTTGTTGAGGTTTATGTGGATTGTAATACTAATGGAGGTGAACACACATTCTTGCTGCATCCCGTTTGTTTTGAATTAGGAAATACATCTTACTTTATACCCCAAGCTATTTTGAAGGGACGGAAATGCTTTATAAAAGTAATAAATGTAGGCGACGATCGAATTAACTGGACTAAAGGGAAATTAGTGGCACGTGCCGAAATTATTAAGGAAAGTGTCATTGATGAAAGTGTAGTTCTTACGATTGAAAATTCGGTCGGAAATGATGTAGGCGATTCTGGAATATCCCCCAATGAGTTAAACATAGGCGATCTTAGTAAAACGGATTTTGCAAGGCTTTTGAATTTGCTAAATGAATACAGCTCCTCTTTCGCGAGATCTACAAAGGATTTAGGTTGTACAGATCTAATTAGCATGAAGATTAAAACAACAACTGATGAACCTGTGTTCTATAAGCCATATAGACTATCACAATATGAGAGCGCGATCGTAGACGAAAAAGTACAGGAATTATTGGATGCAGGCATAGTCAGGGAATCTATATCCGACTACGCAAGTCCCGTCGTGCTAGTGAAAAAGAAAAATGGGGAGTATAGGCTATGCGTAGACTATAGGGCTTTAAATGCGCGCACTGTAAAAGATAGGTACCCCCTGCCTAACATAGACGATCAGTTAACTCGTTTATCCGGCAAAGCATTTTTTACGACGCTTGATCTGGCACAGGGGTATATGCAGGTTCCGATTGATGAAGAGTCCATTCACAAGACTGCGTTCGTAACAAGTTCAGCTCAGTACGAATATTTAAAAATGCCGTTTGGACTGTGTAACGCCCCCGCTGTGTTTTCTCGACTGATCAGAATAGCGTTAGGCAAAGTTCATTCCGAAATCGCCTTATATTTAGATGATATCATGCTTCCTACCGTTACCATTGACCAAGGTCTAACCCTATTAAAACGCGTTTTACAATCTTTAAAAGACGCTAACTTGAAACTCAACCTGCAAAAATGCTCGTTTTTAAAATCAAACGCCACTTACCTAGGACACGAAATAACCCAGGGAACCATACAACCCGGAACGGCAAAAATAGAATGTGTCAGCAGGTACAGACGCCCAAGCAACGTTCACGAGATCCGCCAATTCATAGGACTGACCTCATATTTTAGGAAGTTCGTTCGCGGTTTTGCTGAAATTGCTAGACCACTAACGGAATTAACTAAAAAAGGCGTTACTTGGCGCTGGGGAGCAGAACAAGAGGAGGCTTTTCAAACCTTGAAACAACGACTGACAGAGAGACCCGTACTAGGTATTTATGATAGGAACGCCGAAACTGAATTACATACCGATGCCAGTAGTTTAGGTCTTAGCGGTATCTTGCTTCAGTATCAGCCCGATCGAAGTCTCAAGCCTATTGCATATTTCAGTAGAGTCACCAGCAAAGAAGAACGATTCTATCATAGCTATGAGCTCGAAACTTTAGCCGTCGTAGAGTCGCTAAAGCGATTTCAGGTTTACTTGACTGGGATCCCTGTAAAGGTAATAACAGACTGCGCAGCTTTACGAACAACCCTTGTCAAAAGGGATTTGATTCCACGCATTGCCCGGTGGTGGTTCGATATCCAACACTTTGATCTGACAGTAGAATACCGCCCTGGTACTCGTATGCGCCATGCCGATGCCCTTAGCAGGAATCCCGTCATAAGTGACGTCAATATTATAGAGGATTCTGACTGGTTGCTGACTCTGCAGATGCAAGATGATGCACTACAAAACGTCATAACGCAACTAAACAATGGCACTAATAACCCCGACATAGTTTCAAACTACACGCTTAAAGACGGAATTTTATATAGGAAAACAGTGTCAGGCGAACGCTTTGTCATCCCAAAGTTGGCAAAATATGGTCTACTACAGAAATATCACGATCAAATAGGTCACCCAGGCTTTGAGAAATGCGAGAAGACTATTAAAGCCCAGTTTTGGTTTAAGGGAATGACTCGTTTTATACGGAAATATTTAAATTCGTGTTTACGTTGTGCGTACGGTAAGGGTAACTATGGTAAGCTCGAAGGCGAATTACATCCAATTGAGAAGCCGGCTGTTCCAATGCACACATTGCATATAGATCATTTAGGTCCGTTTGTTAAGACCCGTCTTGGAAATACATATTTACTTGTAGTAATTGATTCCTTTACAAAGTATGTATTTGCAAAACCTGCTAAAAATGCCAGCTCAATTGAGACAATTAAACTCTTAAAGGACGTAATTTATCAATTTGGTAATCCCAGTAAAGTAATAAGCGATCGAGGAAAAGCATTCACGAGCCGGTATTTCAAGCAGTTTGCAGAGGAATGTCAATTCAAACATGTTTTGAATGCCATTGCCAGCCCCCGTTCTAATGGTCAAGTTGAGAGGGTCAATCGAACTCTCCTTAACGGTCTAAATACGATGTCCGACAGTGAATGCACCTGGGATACTAAAGTCCCCGATATAGTCTGGGGTATTAACAACACACCCAATGCCACCACGAGCTTCTCCCCATTTAGCCTTATGTTTGGTCATAACAATACACGGTACCCAGGCTATCCATCTGATGTACCTACAGACGCGATTGATCAACAGGATCAGCTAGATTCACGTAGAAAATTGGCTAAGTTACGAATCGATCGAAATATGACAGTCATGAAAAGCAGGTTCGATAAAAAGCGTAAACCGTCAAGAAAATACTCCTTAGGTCAACTAGTGCTTTGGAAAGGCGGATCAGCGAGAGATACCAAGGCAAAGGTTACGAGAAAACTTGATGGATTATACACAGGACCATATAAAGTAGTTAAATGTGAACACAACCTAGATCGCTATACGATTTCCGCCGTAAAAGGCATGAAAGGATACAAAAGATTTAGTGCTGTAGTGCGAGGTGAAGTACTACGGCCTTATAAGACAAGCATGTCTGACGATGATAGCTCTGGCAGTGACCATGAAGTAGATAGGGATGATCTAATTGACCTTTTAGAAAGTTGATCAAATTATGTAAGTTTATGTACAGAAATACAGATATAATTGTGTGTTCACGCTCATGGTAAGATTCTGTTATAAATATATAAAGATAGGTAAAATTAAAATTGTGAAATAAAATTCAATAGCATAATTCAATAGCATAATTCAATCCATTTTTGTGTGTACAGGTTTTACAATTGGATAGCTAAATTTAAAGGAACTATTTCCTTGCGAGTTCTAACACTTAGCATTAATTCCGTGATCTCTAATTAAATGAGTAAAATGATGTATTATACAATCAGTCATTCAATTTACATATAAAATAAATAAAATCTTTCGTTTCATTGAATTTTAGTACAAGGATATCCAACCCTATTTCTTAAACAATACGGTTTACGAGCGTGACTACTCTAAACTTAACACTAGTTAAAGTTACAGAATGACACCACTTGATAAAATAAATTCATTCATTTGCGTGTTTAAAACGATGCAATTATGTGCTCATTCTTGGACTTTATTGCAACGAGATAAGGTCTACCAGTAGCCAGTATATGTTGCTTTTAGAACAAATATCAAACACAAACATCCATAAAACTAAGGTAGGGTAGATGAACATAAACAGCAGGTAACCGTCGCACACACAATTCAGTGTAACATCAATGTCTATAAAAATAATAATAAAAATAATTGCTGACTGATAGCTGGTGTCTGTGTGGTTCGCGTAACTTTTTACTAACCGTCGAGGATACAATGCTGACTTAATTCCACTAATGACTGATATTGAAAAAAATACTTCCTGTGTGATAAGATAGCTACTATGAGATGGCCACTGTGTAATACTCACTATGTGATAACCAGTATGTGATGGCTGTGTGATGGCTACTGTATGACGGCTACTGTGTGATAACTACTGCGCGATGGCTACTGTGTGATAGCTACTGTGTGATAGCTACTGTGTGATAGCTACTGTGTGATAGCTACTGTGTGATAGCTACTGTGTGATAGCTACTGTGTGATAGCTACTGTGTGATAGCTACTGTATGATAGCTACTGTGTGATAGCTACTGTGTGATAGCTACTATGTGATAGCTACTATGTGTTCGATAATCTCCAATAATAACTGTGTGATATGTAGAGAAAATGGTCTGCAACTTCTAATTTTATGCCTGTTCTGTGTGATATTGATGTCTAAGTTATTTCATAAAATATAACTGTCCCTACTGTGTGAAACCTTTTTCTTTCAATACCGAACGCCGCTATACTATTTATACCATCATACTCTGCGTCTTTATTCTACATTCCAGGTTTCGGAGGCAAGCAGTTCAGCTGCACCTACCAACAACTTGAGAAGCCCAGCGGTGCACCGTGGGACACGGCCGTGGCAGGATGGCCGAGTGTTAGCGCCCCCTAGCGTGCCAGGGCCGAAGCCACCATAGTCTGTCGCTATCGCGGCGCCCTCTACCGTCATGACTCACGCAACTGAATAGCATATTTATAATATTTAAATTCTTTGAACTAATTCATATGCATTAGCTTCGTATTTTACTTGCATTAATGATTATGATTAATTAATTCATAACTTTTCATATCGTAAAATATTGTATAAGATAAATTATCATAAATAATATGTATAATGAGTAATGTGATTGATATCATGGAAGGGGTAGTCAGCTCAGTCAATAAAATGGCCGGTAATCGTAGCATCGGGTTCACTTTTGAAACGAGATTCATACGAATAACTTGGTGAGTCAATAAACCAGTGACATCCATTTGATTTTATTTTATTCTTCTTCCCATCCTGAGGTCCCGTTATACAGTATTCTCTCCAAATCAAAGTTGAGCTATGGCCGCAAACTAGCCGGTCCGTTGGGCCCGAGGCAGCACTGGTTATGTCTTTGTCACATGCTAGTAAGGATAGCGATAGCAAACGCAGCTGAAATCCGATGTTCTGAAACTTATTACGTAAGGCTGTGTTAGGCAGAACACAGTTATCTTGGATACTTTGTTTTAATTTTTCACATTTAGTGCTCAAACGTTTTTTTTTGTTGTTGTAAGATTTGTGATCTGCATAAATTGCATTGTCATCGGTCTATAAGCTACAGTAACCTAGTGGTTCAGGCATGCTGCTGTCAAGCGGCGGTCGTGAGTTTGAGTCCCAGCTCGTACTATCGGCTGCATAAATGCATGGACACCTTACGGTCTACTTTCGTTTGGATCATTTGACATACAGCTCTCGCATAGTTGCACGTCGTTCACAAAGCGTGAACTAGATGGCGTTGCTGTTGATACACCTTTGGATATAGAATAATATAACTAAATGCACTATTAAGTGACACTTGTAATTATTATATCTTCAGGTGTCCCGTTGTGGATGATAATTAATTAATAACACTGCACTTATGGAAACACACTTATTTATTTATTATACTTTTTTATGCACGACTAAAATGTTGTACAAACGCTAGACCGGGAGTAAGAGAGTGAGCAGTCCGAATGAACGAGTGAATGTCTATACATATGAATGACTGGATATGTAACACTCTCCCCCGCATACAAAATAAAAATTATATAAACTATATGTCCAGACAGTAATTAACATACTATAGGTATATCATTTCCTATAAATCTAATATATATACTTTTAAACAAAACTTGCTTTTTACTACCACCGCTATAATTTAAATAAACATTAAATTTTCCTTGTTTTTTCAACTAAGATATGTATGTATCCACAAAGTAAATTAGCAACATATTTTTGTTATTTTATGTCACATTGACTACATGTTAAGATTTGGTTGACATGTCTCTTCCACCTCAACCCTTCAACATCAATATAGTATGTAGTTCCAGGAATGGATTCTTCAATAATGGTGCCTCTGACCCATGGGTTTTGACCCTTTCTATAATCTCGAGTCATGACCTTTTGGCCCACTTGAAAGTTTACATTTCTAGAACCATCATACGCATCCACTACTTTATTCTGTTTCAAAAGTAAATCTTGGAATATAGGGGTTGGTCTCAAAAGTGATAAGCGACTCCTAATTTCCCTCTGCAGCATAAGTCTGGCCGGTGATACACCAGTGGCCTTATGCGGTGTAGTACGGTAATCGGACAGAAATATGCCTATAGCATAATTGAGTGTTTTACCACTTTCTACTATTTTGGTAATGTTAGACTTGAAAGTCTCTACAAACCTTTCCGCCGCCCCATTAGTAGCTGGGTGGTAGGGAGGTGTAAAAGTATGATTTATGCCACGATTCTTACAGAAGATCCTAAAATCATGGCTGGTAAACGATGTTCCATTGTCTGTGACTAGATGGATGGGAAATCCATATCTCAAAAATATGTCATTAAATTTTTGCATAGTTAAGGTACTGCCCATATTTGCCATTTGAAATACTTCTGGCCACTTACTATAGCTATCCACAACTATCAAGAACATCTTTCCAAACAATGGCCCTAGATAATCAGCGTGTATGCGATACCATGGAGTGGGTGGTATTGGCCATGGCTTTAAATTTGTTTTTGGTGGCGCATTTCTGTAAGCTAAGCAATTCACACAATTTTTTGTAATATTTGTAATCTCTTCATTTAACTTTGGCCACCAAAAATATGACTTGGCCATGTCAATCATTCGGCTAGTACCAAAATGGCTCTTATGGAGCTCATTTAAAACCTCATTTTGAATAGAATGGGGTACGATAATTCTATGTCCCCAAAATAGACAATTTCTGTCTATACTAATTTCATTTCTTCTCATGAAGAATGGCTTTAAGTTTGTTTCAATTAATTTCACATCGGGCCAACCATCATAACTATATCTAATTATTTTAGACAGTAATTTATCTTTCTTTGTTTCTGCCTGAATCACTTCCCAATTAACAATTTCAGGGTCAGAATTGTCTATGTAATTAACACAGACTTTAAACTTTTCATCTAAGTTTTCACATTTTTTGTCATCAAATGGCATCCTAGACAAATAATCTGCTGGATTCTTACATGTTGGTATATGTCTGATTTTATAAGTAAATGCAGACAGAAATATGGCATAATGTTGTAGGCGTTTGGCTGCCATCCTTGGAATCCCCTTGCTTGGTCCGAGAATTCTAACAAGAGCCGCATTGTCTGTTTCTAGCTCAAATTGCCGGCCATACAAAAAATTATAAAACTTTGTTATTCCAAAGACAATAGCCATCGCCTCTTTATCCAAAGTGCTATATCTCTTTTCTCTATCGTTTAGCTTTTTACTAGCAAATGCAATGGGTTTAATTACATTGTCAGCTCCACGACTTGACAAGATTGCACTGATACCTTCTGCTGATGCATCACAGGATAAAATTATTGGTAATGATGGGTCATAGTGACTTACACCTTGTGCTGTCGATAACTTTTTTTTTATCAAGTTAAAGCAATGTTGACAATCGTCCGTCCATTTAAATTTTTCTTTTTTTACACAGTCATATAGTGGAGCTATATCAGTTGCCATATCTTTCAAGAATCTTGAGTAGTAATTAATTTTACCAAGAAAAGATCTTAGCATGGTCATACTTTCTGGTGGTGATAGCTCCAATATTGGCTGTATGTTTTCTTTCACAATATTTATTCCATCTTTATTTATGTTATACCCGAAAACCTCTATGCTTTTTCTGAAAAATTTACATTTTTCTGGTTTAATTTTCAATCCCGATTCTTTTAAAACTGTGAGCACAGACTCCAATGTTTTATTCATGTCACCTAAATTTTTACCACACATATATATGTTATCAATAAAAACAATAGTATTAGGTATGTGACTTAATTTCATACTCATTAATCTCTGGAATGAACCAGGCCCTGTACTTACCCCATAGGGTAGGTACAAGTATTTGTATATGCCAAACTCCGTATTAATGACAGTTAACATCTGTGAACTAGAATCTAATGGTGCTTGCAAATACGCTTCTTTAAGATCAAGCTCACAATAGTATTCGCCTCCTTTCAGGGTTTGAAATATGCTCTCAATATGCGGAAGTGGATAATGATCTGTTTCTAGGTAAGGATTAAGTGTGACTTTGTAGTCACCACATAATCTCACTGATCCATCAGGCTTCATAATAGGGACCACATGTGTGCCCCACTCACTATATTTAACTGCCTCAATTCTTTTGTTATCTAAAAGCCTTTTAATCTCATTTTTTACTTTATCTTTCAGAGCAAATGGAATTTGTCTAACAGGCAAAAATTTTGTCTTTGCATCCTCTTTTAATTTTAATGTGATGCATTCCCCTTTGAAATCTCCCCACCCTGGAGAGAATACTTCTGTGAACTTATTTTTTATCACTTCCACTGGATTACAAGTTTCATTTACCTTTTGATCACAAACGGTTCCATTTAATTCCAAAGGCCACTGTTCAAAAATACTAAGCCAGCTCCGACCTAAAATTCTAGGTTTATCATTATTGACAATGTACACATCAGCTTGTTTTTCAATGTTATTCCAATTTATATTCATGTTTTTAATTATACCAATTGGTTGTGATAAACTTTGGTCAAAGTTTTTAAAAGCTATATCGGTTTTATCCATACTTTTATTAGGAAATATGAGTATGTGTATGCTTTATTCCAATGAAATCGATAAGTATCGGTAGCCTAGTGGTTAAGCACATTAACTCAATTAACTCTGCGCTATGACGATCGAAAGATCGATTTCCAGCCAGGGTATGGCAAAGGTAGCTTTTTCCGTTTTTTTTAAATACATTTATTGAAATTGTAAATAACAGTGAATGATAGTCTTTAAATAAAAATGTTATTCAGTTTTTAAGGATTAAAACGTTTTTAAATGTTTTAATTATCTTTATTCAGTTAACTACAGTAGATATCTAATTGTTAACTCAGTTTTATAGTTAGCAATTTCCTACCATTTAATTGAGCTTTAAGGCTTAAGTTTCATTTCCGAAAATCGGAAAAATATTGTAGCCTTACCCCAATACATATTAAACTATTGACAATTATTAACTAAAGGCCGGGTTAAAAATTAAAATCATAACATTCATAATTCAAATCACCCGAACGATTCAGATTCAGATTCAGATTCAGATGTTTATTTGCTTAGCGTACAAGTACATGCAAATACAGGAATACAAGAATATAGAACTAGCACAGTTACAAGTTACAGTGGTAAGCTTAATAATAATAAAATCCGTTCAATTATTCACAAATGTCAATATGAATTACAAAGTGAAATAAGAACATTATAAGTGAAAAATTAAAAATAAAGAAAATATAATTAACCAGATTATTCAAAAATGTCAATTAGTCACAGATTATATAGTCATCACAATTCATAAATGTCAAATAGTTAAAGAGTAAATATACATCACAATTAAATCAGTCAAGTGAATTTGCAAAAAATTCATTGATTGTATAATAGGGTCTATTTATAAAGTATTTCTTTAATTTCTTGTCAAAAGTTTTTATGTCATTACATTGCTTTATTTCGTCACTTAATTTGTTAAAAATTTTAATTGCAATATTGTTGTAGCTATTATTAAAGTGAACATAAGTGGATTTACTTTGTACGAGTTTATTTTTATTTCGGAGATTGAAACTATGAGTTTCTTTAGCTGTCTTATAGTTACTCTTATTTATATAAACATGGAGACAGACTCGATACAGATACAAGGAGGTAATAGTAAGAATTTTGTGATCTACAAACATGTTTCGATGGGTCACTGGTATGCATTTAGATCCGGTGATGAGTCTTAAAGCCTTTTTTTGTAAAAGTAGTACCGAGTTTATATTCGAACCATTGCCCCATACTTCGATACAGTATCTTATGATACTTTCAAAGTAAGAGAAATACACGGTTTTCAGAACGTCTACGTCTGCTATTTTCGAAAGACTTTTTAAAGAGTAACATGCACTTGCCAGTCTTTTGCAGACCGTATCTATCTGATTGTGCCACCTCAAGTAAGGGTCCAGTTCCACGCCTAAGAATTTAACGCAAGCTGATTTTTCTATTGGCAGATCGCAAAGAAAGTCCGCACTCTTTGAGCTACGGCGAAATATTGTATAGAAGCTTTTCCCACAGTTAATTTTTAATCCGTTGTATGTAAACCAACTATCCAGTTCTTCCCAGCACTTCTTGATCCTTAAATTAAATTCTTGAGCATTAGCCGCACTCAGAATGATGCTGGTATCGTCCGCATATAAATATGGTGTTCCGTAAGTGAGATGGTCAGGTAAATCGTTAATAAATATTAAAAACAATAGCGGTCCAAGCACTGAGCCCTGTGGCACCCCGTATCTTATCATACCTTTTTCAGAATGAAATTTGATTTCTGTATCACCACAAGAAATTTCGACAAATTGCGTGCGATCACTCAGGTATGACTCAAAAAGGTTCAGAGCCGTACCCCGAACTCCACAGTATTCAAGTTTTCTTAGGAGTGCTCTGTGATCAACACAATCAAATGCCTTTGTCAGATCACAGAACACTCCACCACACTTGTCTCCTCTGTTTAGGTTAGTCAGTACTTCGGCCACTAAGTTTATTACAGCACCCGAAGTATTTTTTCCTTTTCTAAAACCGTACTGACTTGAGGTTAGTATGTTATGTTTAAGCAAGTGTTTTTCTAATCTAAGAGCCAGGCATTTCTCCAATATTTTTGAGATTATGGATAAAAGGGAAATAGGTCTATAATTGTTCAGTTCAGAGCGGCTGCCTTTTTTATGTATTACGATCACTTTAGCTCTTTTCAAAAGGCTAGGGAAAATTCCTTCTTCAAGACAATTATTAAAAATTATACATAATGGTACACAAAGTAAGTGTATATTATCTTTAAAAAATCTAGTGTTCAGATTGTCTGGTCCTCTAGAGTTGCTATTTTTAAGATTTTTCGTAGTTCGGATGATCTCTGACTCGGTTATAGGACTCAAAAATATTGAACTACCGTTATTAGGCTTTGGTCTATGCTCGGCTTTCAAGTGTTTCTTATTTTGGTTTCCCTGGTTTGACTGCGTTGATTTCCCTACGTTCAAAAAATAATCATTAAAAGCATTCGCTATCGCCTTTTCGTCTTTTACTACACCATTCTCAAGTTTCAGCATGATCTTCGGCTGAGTCCTTGTACCCTTGCCTGTGGAATCCTTAACCAGATTCCATATTGTTTTCACTTTATTCTTAGCTGTGTAAATAGACCGATGTATATGCATTTTTTTGGCATGTGATAGGATTATTCTAAACATGTTTTTATATTGTTTAAAATATTCATTAAATTTTCCATCATTTATGTACCGTGATGCAATAAGCAGCTTACGTTTGGTTATGCTAGATTTTCTGATACCTTTTGTGATCCATTTATTAGATATTTTTCTTGAGTGTACTTTTTTCAGTGGGAAGTGCTTGTCCATTGATGGAAATATAATGTCATAAAAATGTTTTAATTGTTTGTTACAGTCTATATTATCTAACCTCGACTGCCAGTCAATGCTATTGAGATGGTTTTGAAAGTTAGTGGTGGCCTTACGGGAAAATATGCGTGTTTGTGTTAGTTTTCGAGGTTCTGCCTTCCTATTAAACGACGCCGGTAACTCCAGCAGTTGCACATCGTGATCCGAAAAACTGCATGGTAAGACATAAGCAGCTGCGTATTCATCAAAATCCGTCATTATATTGTCTAGTGACGTTGATGTTTTAGCTGTTACTCGAGTATAATCGGATATCGTAGGTTTAATATTATGTTCTAATAGAGTCTGCATAAACATTTTAGTGTTATGATCGTTTTTAGCTGCAAGATTGACATTAAAGTCCCCAGCTATGATGATATTAGATAGTTTGGATTTGCTTAGCATGTTACCTAGTTGGTCGAGAAAATTATTAAAATTTGAACTTGGGGACCTGTAAACTACCAGAAAATAAAAACTTATGCCACTACCCAACTCCAAACAAATTTTAGATACTTCAAATGTCTTTTCTAAGTAGTATTCTGAGACATCAATCGCTTTACAGTTATTGAAATAATCGTTACTTACAAAAATTAATGTACCTCCACCTTTAGCCAAAGTCCTAGAGGTGTGCGTTGCAACTGAGTATCCCGGCAAGTTAATACTGGAGTGTTCGGCAGGTTCTAGCCATGTCTCCGTGAGCATGATTATTTTCGGTTTAGATTTCAGTTCACATTCAATAAGAGCCTCCAAACTCAGCAATTTATTCCTTAGTCTATTTATGTTCAAATGCATAATGCCGAGATTCTCAGTCTCAAGTTCACTACCCTCCTGGTCTTTTTCTATAAAAAAGAACCCGAACCATTATAAAATTTCTCGTTAATTTGTTTCAAAGCGATATTTATAGCAGATGCTATTTTAAATTTGCCCCTAATACGCAAATTGTAGCCATTACTTGCAAAATCCTCTACATTGAGATTTTCATCTATATTTTGCATTGTGACGTTATTGTATTTTGTCAAAGTTTGGGCAAGCCCTGCATTTACTTTACTAGCAAATAAGTTAAATCCCTTGTGGCTGTAGTTAGTACTTACTGGAATAGAACATACTATAATATTACAATGCGGCAGTTTTTTAACAGCCTCCTCTACCAGCAGGACCGTACCCGCTGGAGTGTGGACGCCGTAGTCACTGCCACCGCACATTATTACCACACAATCTTTTTTTGTGAACTGCTCCGTCTTTTCAGCAATGCCGAGTACAACACGTTCCGTGGTGCCATTGTTGATTATGTCTGCAGTGGAGTCGTAGTCTCCACGGCGTATACGGGATAACATTGAGATGACTTCTGTCCCATGTACGTCCGACAGTAGAAGAAGACTTGGCTTTGGTCTTCGATGTTCCTTAGATTTAGGTTCTATGTAAGTTATCCTGGAGTCATCATGTAATTTTTCTCCCGCCGGTGTGTGGCGCTGTACTACACTCTTTGTAGAGGCTTCGTTAATCAAATGTGGAGCGTAGTTTACAAGATCTCGTAACTTATCTGTATTCTTCTTTAGACATTTTATTGATTGTCGGATCGTGCTTCGAGCTGACTCTTTGTTTTTAAGTTCGTTGTATTGCTTATTTAATGTTGCATGCTTTTTTAGAATATTCCGTAATTTATTGGTCAGAAATCTGATTCTACGTCTAAATTCGTTCGATTTTTGTTCAAGCTCCTTGATTCTATGTAAACTAGACTTAACATGGTCATAGGATGTTGGTGATAATATTTCATTGGTTTGAATCATATGACATAAAGTCCTACTCTCATTCTCTAGTTCATCTATTCTCATAGCTAGAGACAGATTCTCCTTTTCTTTCTTAGCAATTTTATGCTTGAGTGGTGTGAGTATTTCCATCTCGTCCGTATCGATAGACCCCACACAGGGATTGGAACTATTATTCAACATGTCTTTAGAAATTAATTTAGATTCTAGGCTATTACATCGGCGTTCTTTATCCGCTAGTAGTTGTTTTAATAACTTGTTCTCACTATTCGTTTCAGAGTATTGCTTAATTTCTTGCTGTAATCTACGGATCGTCTTGTCGCTTTCGCAAATTTTTTTCATACATAATTGGTGGTCATGTAGGCCCTCTTCGTCACTATGAACGATTTGAGCCGATTCTGTATTTTTCCTAGGCCTCAGCAATGTCCTTCTCAGAGATTCTTTATTTTTGTTCGTAGTCATGATGGCGGAGGGTAAATTAAAATGTACTTACTTATTAATGTACAAATAATCCTCGAATATATACGTTTGACTTTTATAAGTTGGTGTTTTTACGTTGTTGGTATGTGGTACGTTTTGTTTGTGTAGAACTAGCTTCATAAACGCTCCCGAGATTTCTGAACGAGCGCTTTGCGTCAAACGTCGTAGCTTATCTGTCACTGTCACTTGTCAACCAGAGACCAGCTGATTTATTTCGTCACCTTGTTTTAAAGCATATTTTAAGTGAAATATTAGCAGTTAATTTAAAGTTTTCTTTGTGTGCGTGTACTGTCAATAAATACGGTTATCTTCTTCACTCTATTTAGGTGTATTTTACCAGAAATGTGCTCACCAAAGTATGTCCGGAAGATTCTTCTCACAGGACCGTGATAGTGAATGTTTATCACCAGTTTTCTCCACTTTTTTGCTGTTTTATACCAGGTTTGCGAATATTATTTACGCCGCTTATCAACAGAGTATTACTCTGACAAGTGACACACACACACAGCTTGGGGAACACCCAAATACTCCGAAATATTTAATTCCGAATTTGCTAATTCCGATTTTCAAAACTCCGAATTTCATAATTCCTAAGAATTATAATTACGATTACTAAAAAACACGAATTTCATTTTACCGAATTTCATAATGTCGATAGTTCGTTTTTCCGATTTTTATAACTCCGAACAATCAAAAGCGCGAAGTGTCATTGGCCCGAAAAACAGTACTCCGATTATCAAATTTCCGAAATTTCATTACTAATTCGGAAATCTGATATTCGGGATACAGAACTTCGTGTTTTCAATAATCGGAATTTAATTTCTTAGGAATTATGAAATTCGGATTTTTGAAACTACACGGGAATCAAAAATCCGAAAATTACGATACTTATTTCCCGTAGAATAGGGTTCTGCCTTTTCTCCGAAGCCCCCCGCTGTAAAAATAAACAACAAATAGTCGTTACAATGGAATTATTAGTAGGTTAGGTTAGGGTTAGCTTGTGTCCCTTAGAGCAGAAATAGGCACCCCGCGAAGCGGGGTGACGTCGACCCGCTGGCGGTTAGAATAGAATAGAATTCATTTATTGCATAAATTATAGGTGTTAATAGTAAGGTTACATGTATTTTAGTAGAATCACTATAATTTGCCTGTCAGGCGTACAATATCAGTTTACTTAAATCTAAATTATCTACTAAACAATAATTATTAGCATTAGCATTAACTTTTAACACATTTATACATAATTTTAGCCTAGTTTTACCTAATAAGAAAAATAAGGCAAGTGCTATAATATCTTACTAACTTGTGGAGAAATCCATATCGAAAAAATCGTATATGTTGTAAGGCATCTTCTTGTTCAATATTGTAACTAGAGATTTTTTAAACGCCTTTGCATCCTTATTTTTAATTGAGTCAGGTAATTTATTAAATAACTTAGCAGCCATTACATATAAGCTTTTATTATAATAGGCAGTTTTTATAGGGATTTTTGGGAGTATCTCATATTTATTTTGATGGTTTCCGGGCAGGTTTTTTTCTATTTTCCTAAAGAGATTTAAATTTTCTTTAACAAATATGCATGCTTCCAATATAAACATAGAGGGGAGGGTTAAGATACCTAGTTTACTGAATAAAGGTTTGCAACTATCAGTACGTTTTGCTCTTGCAATAGACCGAACACATTTCTTTTGTAGAATAAATACATCATTTTTATTACAAGAATTACCCCAGTGCAGTAAACCATATCTTAGGATAGAGGATACTTGGCCATGATACGCACAGAGTGCAGTATTTTGGGAAGATATAATTGAGATTTTCCTAAGAGCATAAACATATTTACTAAGGTTTTTACAAATATTATTTGTATGTGCTTTCCAGCTTCCATGACAGTCTAACGTCAGCCCAAGAAATTTAATTTCTCTCACTTCTTGTAATGGTAGATTCTCATATTTTAGTACAATCTCTTTTGGTTTTGACTGTGGCAGGTAGAACTGCATAAATTTTGTTTTACTTAAGTTAACAATGAGTTGATTCGTAGTGAACCATTTCATAACATTGTTTAATGCCAAATTTAGTCTGTCTTGATAGGTACTGCTGTCATTTCCTGTAACTAAGATAGTTGTATCATCAGCAAATAGAACAGTACGATTGTTAGTTATTTTGGGCAAGTCATTAATAAATAATAAGAACAACAAAGGACCTAATATACTTCCTTGCGGTACTCCTCGTTCTACTGTTCTATTTATCGAATTCGAGACAAGTTCTGTTTTGCTTTTTTTATCAATGCGAGTTATGACAGTGTACTGCTTCCTATTTTCTAGATAAGATTTTATGAGGTCGAAAGCAGTCCCTCGTACTCCATATTTATATATTTTTTTTAGTAACAACTTATGGCAGACAAAATCAAATGCTTTCGTCATGTCCATGAAAATAGCTGTGACCGGTTGATGAGTATTTAAGCATTGTGAGATTGTGTTCATTAATTCGACGATAGCTAAAGTAGTGGATCTATTTTTCCTAAAGCCGAAGTTAGGTTGCCGTATTGCATTAAGTCCAAGTATACGCCCAAAATTATATGTTTTTATAATTTTCTTAGGATAAGATAAGATAAAAGATAAAAAATCATTTATTCAAGTAGGATTTCATAATCACTTTTGCATCGTCAAAGATTACATTTTATCTATCCGTTTTATCACCGAATATTACCATTCTACTATACAAACACACATAAATTAAAATAATTAACATGTCACCTAATTCTAAGTAATTCAATGTCAATGTATGTCTGTTTCAATTGTTATCATGGTCTTTACGTAGTCCTATAAGAGGCCAGTCATCTTTATCATTTAAAAACTCTTCAACGGTATAGTATGCCTTTTTCAGTAGAAAAGTCTTTAAATATGTTTTTAACCTAGGAAAGGGTAACTTTAGTGCTTCCTTCGGTAGTTTATTATAGAAATGAATGCATTGACCAAAAAAGGATTTACTGACTTTCCTAACTCGAAACTTGGTTATTGCTTATTCTTAATCTCCTTTTTATTATATATTTACGAGGATAATGTGTTGTACACAATTTGCTTCCAATATTCGGTATAGGAATTGCTTGTAATTCGTTTTCCATCTACCCATCTTCCTTTATTAAGATTAATTGTGTATTCATGTGATTTGCTATACAGTTTCTCCACTCTAGGCGTTTAAAATGCGGATCTTAGGTATTTAATTCGTGTGTGTTAGCTGCGGTAGTGATCTTAGACGTTGGGAGTTGTTTTAATGATTATTTAATAGTTATTAGTAACAGGAATTCGTTATTTTGATTTTTCGGATTTTTGTTTATTCGGATTTATAATTGGTCGGTGTAATGATATTCGGATTTTTGAAAATCGGTATTTCAATAATCGGAATTCGGATTTTTGATATATCGGATTATTATTCCGTCGGACTTCTTATTATTCGGGGTAGTGAAATTCGGAATTTTGATAATCGGAGTTATAACCGTTAGACCTTTTGAAATTTCGGATTTATGAAAATCGGATTTATGAAGAATCGGAATACTTATATTAGGAGTTTTAAAACATTCGGAATTATGAAAATCGGAATTATGAAATTCGTGATTTCGACTTTCGGAATTTAGTTTTTCGTATTTATGTAGTGTACCCGAACGCTTGTATAGTGTGGCGTGGCGTGTGATTGATATTTGCAATAATGACAATAATGTTATTCGGGCTGACATGGTTACTTACGTTACAACATCATAATAACATTTCTCAATAATTATGTTATTTAAGTAATAATAATTCACCATCACTTTTTTAATAGTCCAAAAAAGAATACAATCGGCAGTTTAATAATAACCGCTAAGGTCTACTTACTTTGGTAATTTGTTTATTTTGTTAACAAACATTTTTTTTGTTAACCCGGCCTTTCATTACCTTAATAAATAAATCTTAATTTACGGCTTCAGCTAGTATTTAGTGTAACCTCCTCTTTGGTCGATAACACTTTGCAAGCGGGAACGCATGGATTCAATGAGTCTTTCACATAAACTAGAACCACGAATACTTTCCCATATTTTTATACAATGTGCCTCTAACGCTTCTGGGCTTCGTTCATTGTGATTTTCCCAGCGTTGTATAATAACACCCCACAAATTTTCAATAGGGTTCAGATCTGGCGATCTAGCAGGCCAAGAAACTACTTGCAAGTTATCTTTATAACGGTCAAACCACTCCCGCACATTACGCGAACGATGTATAGGGCAATCATCTTGCACAAAAGATATCACTGGTAATTCTTCTTCTGGATACACATTTCGGACGGTAGGTAACATAGTTTCCTCCAGGACATTCATGTTATCCACGCTGTTTGCGCGACTCGGCATCCTCACTAGTTCACCCGGACCGGCTGCACTCATCCAGCCCCACATATTGACACTTATACGACCAGATTCCATGTTCGGCACTACGTGACCACTATCATACCGCGTATTATTGCGACGCCATAAACTGAAACGTCCGTGTTGACTCGATTTAAAACACTTTTCGTCACTAACTATAACATTACTCCAGTCATCATTTAAATGCCTTAGGGCAAATTGGAATCGTGCTGTTTTATGTGCTTCTGTAAGCAACGGCTTGACGGCATGCCTGCGATAGTGCAAACCCTCGCCATGAAGCACACGACGAACAGTGTCTAGACTAGTATGGAATAAACCAGCGTAGTGACTTGTTGGTATAAACCCATTTTCTTCGTACTCGGTCACCATCGCTGCACGCTGCGCGGTATCAATGAGACGAGGTCTACCCATTCTTTGCCGGTGTAGCAAAGATCCTTCCTCTTGGAATCGCCGTACCCATAAAGCAACCGTTTTTCGCTGTAACAATGACAGTTAATAAATAGGTATAATAAGCGAATAGTTACCACGGCGTCTATTAAAACAATTAAAAAAAACTACTTACGTTTAAACCAGTTTCACTAGCAATTTCTGGGAAATTGTGGCCTTCGTTACATAAGGCTATTATTTGCGCCCTTTTAACAAGATCAATATTAGATCCAGAACTCATCATTAAATGTATAAATACGGAGGAAAAGATGAAAAACGCAAGTGAAATAGGGAATCGAATTAGAAACGGCTGACGAACGAACACGCAGTGAATCTTTGTTATAAAAAAATATGGTAGTTTCATATCATCTATATCTACCCTCTTTAGTTATTATACGAATCCTAGTCGTAATGAATATAAATATTTGAGCATTCAAATTAACTGAAAGTGAATTTGAACCATGCTGTCAATTAACCCGGTGGCCCAGTGGTGAACTAGGCAGGTCATTATCAACCTAGGCCGAAGGTTTCAGGTTCAAATCCGCTCCCAACCATGATGTTGGAAAAAAGTGTTTTTGGAATTATCTTTGGAATATTTACTCGTTGTGCAGAAACACAAGGATACAAAAGAATAAATAAACAAAGCCAGCGAACAAACAAAAATCGGAAATGTATTCCAATTACGTCGTATAAATCCGCCATTATCATAAATGCTATTGGCAAGATTACTGAATAATAATGTTACCCAAGAAAATACAAAAAACTATGACGAGAACAAAATAGAAGTCATGTGCCTTTTCATTTTTTTTTGTTAACAACGCCATCTAGTTAAATCTTGCAAATCCTCTGAGGTCTCCATTGACATCTATAATGATATTCACCATCGCGCCACATAGATGGCGTAGGATTCGATCTCTAAGCCAAACTATTTCTGCATTGACCATGCACTTATGCTGCCTGCTGTACCTACCAATGAGTTTTTTGGAACTTATGTGCGAAATATTTACTATTAGCTTTTGGGTGAAGGAAAACATCGTGAGGAAACCGGTCTAATCCCAATAAGGTCAAGTTGTTCCTCTGGCTTGCAAGGTCAGGTGGTAGCCGATTTCATAAAACTAGTGCATATCCTGCGGATTATATGTAAAATGGATCCAGGGCTCCTTTAGGGCACAACCGGGAATAACGATGATGATGATGATTGTCAGTGGTCTATAGCGCCCGCATCCATAGTGCGGGAGATTACCAAAACGCATATGTATATATGGACCAATCTATCGAAATGAAATGAAGATGCGCCTCAAGGGCCTACGCTAGCTGACGCGGACGCCCGCCGCGTGCGCACGCTCGTGGGTCCCGTTCCGGACACCCGCCGCGGGCCAGCGGGTCCGCGACGGGCGTCCGCGACGGGCGAACGCCTAACTTAGCGTTGAATTCAAGAAACAAGTCCGCGAGCGTGTGCCCGCCGCGTGCGCATGGAGCGGATGCTCGCCACCCGCCACGCGGATTAAAGTCCGTCGCACGCGCCCGCGCCAGCTAGCGGTGGTCATACAATTTCTTATAAGACGGGCGTCCGCTCCGGGTAAACCCTTAGAGTTTCTTATTTAGAGGACATGACTTAAAGATGTAGGTAAGCGAGTAAGTATGTTGTATGAAAGATGACTTGTCCTGCTAACCGTACCGGATAAGGTCGGTCGCGCGCCGCCGCCCAAACTTATTAATTGCTCCAAAGCGCTTTCCTTGCTGACGCTATGTCCCCACGCAGTTAGTTTGATTACAACCAAACTTAATAGACACATGTTGTTTTGCCTTCTAACTTGAGTTTCTGACGCTTTAAAGCAGATAATGTACATTAGATTAGGTTTTGGTCCACGCATTTTGTAGCCTGGCAGTATATCCAAGGGTTGCGTGCTAATATCAGCCAGACTGAATTTGTGAGTGTTGGAAAATACGATGAAAGGTTTCGAGAAAAGGGAGGTAGCGCTTGGTTTGTCTTGGCTTAGTCAAGAATATATGTAAAATACTTACAATGCTAGACTCACCAACCAAGTCATCAGGCCCCCCACAATGCGGACTAATGACCTTATTGGTCGCAATAGTCCGCTCGATGCGGGTGGCGTAGGACAAGCGGCGGCGGGCGGTCATTGTGCCACTCTTTGGGGGAGGCCTATGTGCAGCAGTGGACGTCTTTCAGCTGATATGACGATGATGATGATGATCGAGACTTTTCTGAACTAGGTGCCGGCGTGACTCCGCGCGTGTACAAATAACGCATAGTAGACAAAACGTAGGCTTGGATAGGTATAAAAACTTAAGTTAACTTCACAGAGTTAACTTCATTATCCAAATTTATTTGCATCCAATTAGTTTTAACCGTCAAAATAAACGTTGCCGCACGCGGGAGTGACACGCGGCCAACACGTTGCGTCATTTATTTTTATTTATTGGACAGCGGGGATTGAGATGTTGCAGTAATTGGGAATATATATTGGTCTTGCAATCGTTTGGAGGGATTAAATATTATACACGGCATTAACTTTTGGTACAGTGAAATCACAAATTAAATACGTTTCTTAATTTTGTTCATTCACGTTTATCGTATTTTTTCCGGACTCGGACGTAGTATGTGTAGGTACGTCGAGGTAATAAAAGAACTGCGGGCTACAACAGGAGTCGTGCTAAGCAACAACCTGCCTTGACCTCGTCTTATATACCTTTAGAAATCGATTCGTGACAATTGCTTCATTGAAGCAGATAACACATGATTGTCATGATGGTGCGCTTGAGTCGAGTTGTTAATAACCGTTGTGGACATCAGCCTTGACCGATCAGAATATTAAGGGCCATTTGCATGGTGCAACAACTCGTATGTGATTTTCATTACATGGCGGCGCCGCGGGCTAGCAAATAAATAAATAAATAAATACGATGAATGCTGGAAGAGATCCCTTATAGGGATAAGTTCACCTTTGCACTTTGATCTATTGTGTGACATGTATATTCTTTAACCTGTTACTCGTATTGTGTACAAAAAAGTGCTTACATACATGAATACAACCAAACCCAGCAATGTAATAAAATCAGCATCCGAGTAGTTGCACCATATAAACGGTCATTTAGAAACACTTAATTACTCATTGTTATTTACTTAGTAATCAAGTGATATGTAATAGGGACCCTGCCGATGGCAACAATATCAACAATATCGTATAATTCATACTTGGCTGGAGCGCGATGGCTTCTCACTTGCCCAGTTAGGGTCGATCTGCTCTGTCCACTCCAATGACTCCGAGTACATCTGTATCGACACGGAACATTCTGCTATATATCTATCATCAGATATATATCTATCTATTCAGCCGGTATCCACCCACTGTTGAGTATAGGCCTCTTCTAAAGAAGGGAAGGTAATAAATTACGCCACTCTCCTAGGTCCTGTGCTAATCTCTTCCAATGTTTGCCTCCTAGTCGGCAGATATCATCGGTCCATCGAGCTGGTGGTCTGCCCGCTGACCGTTTCGATGACTTTGGCCACCATTCAGTAACCCGTTTTGTCCATCTCCCATCGTTTCTCCTCGCCAATGCTATATATAAATATGTAAAATACATCCATAGACTCACGCCTTTATTCCCCAAAAGGGGTAGGCAGAACACATAACACTTATGTTCTAGGGCCACTTTTAGCATAAATGTGGGAATAAAAGGTCTACAAATTGTGAAATCGCAGTAATAGGTTTCTATTCTAGCCCGTCGCCCACAACACACTTCAACCCTGTTGCCTGTAATTATAAATATGTAAAATACGAATAGTGCAGGAATGATGATAGGTTGAAACGGAAGTTAACACTGAAAACCAAAGATTATGTAGCAAAAATAGAAGTCTTAATCCAGATTTTACAATACAGGTTAACTCTCAAAATAACAAATTAAAACAAGTTATTCAAAATGACACGCAACATATCTTTCTACAGAAATAAACCACAACGTGATTCTCTGCTATTATAACCGTCCATCCATGAAACAAAAAACAATATACATCCAAGTATTCAATTTAGAAGCAGGTTTTTGTTATTAATTCATCCTAACCTTTATTATTTAAGTCTAAAGAACTATTTTAGGTCAACATTTGGAGCAAGGTTTAATTTCTTGGCATTTGACGGCTAAAAATTATATGCTCCCGTACGGCAGACGTAAAATATATCTTCGTTAGGAACAAAACGACTCATTCACCGAAATAGTAGCTCGTTATGAAGGGAGCAGCGTAAAATTGAGATACATGAAATTGAAACCAGGCGTGTAAAATCTCATTTATTTAAATTAATTCCCATCATAGATAAATGATCATTCACATTCATCTAAATCAATGTTTAATTTCTAGCTAAGTCTACAATTTTATTGACGACCGCTTTAGCCTAGTATGTAGTGACTCTGCCTACAAAGCAAGATGTCCCGGGTTCAAATCCCGGTAAGGGCATTTATTTGTGTGATGAGCACGAATATTTGTTCCTGAGTCATGGATGTTTGCTATATGTTTATGTTTTTATTTATACACAACACAGTACAATGCTTTGTTTTTTAGTTTGGGATTAGGTCGATTTGTGTAAGATTGTCACCTTATATTTATTTATTGTAATTCATGCCCAACTAAATATTAATATATATCATATGCTATATGTTTCTAAAGAATATATATTTTTAAATTATCTTATGATAATAAAAAAATAGAATAGATTTAAAAAAATACCTTATGGTCTTTTTTATATCTCTATATTAAGTCTCATTTTATTTAGCTTATTTTCTCACTGTGATGTTTTTAACCAAACGCTGCAGAAATATTGCGAGAGTTGTTTCATATAATTTTAGTATCATCAACGACAATTTTTGTTTCTCACTTTTACTCCAATAAACCACAGCAACTGAAGAAAGAAAAAAGAAACGGAGTCGCGGGATATAATATATCATAGCTCCATACAACTTTTGTCCCCCATTTCACTCCTTTAGATTTCCGGGATTAAAACTATCCTAGGTTCCTCCCTCGGTTTCAAACTATCTCCATACTTACCACATCTAAATCGGTTCAGCGGTTTAAGCTTGTCAGACAGACAGGCAGACACACTTTCGCATTTATAATATTATATTAGTATGGAATGCGTAAAGTTATATTGCTCTTTACTCAGGCCACCGTTTCCTTTAACCCCTTTGCTAAGTACATTTGCTTGTAACATATTGGGAGTATTACCAAACTGGATGTAGCGTTCAAGTTTAAGCCCTAATCGATTTTCAAATTAATCAAATACCTCGTAATACGTGAAGTGATCTCAAATCGGGTTAGTATTGATATACTCGTACGTAACGCAGTAATAATGTATAGGGTGACCCTGACTGGTTGGATCGAGATTGCTGGCAAAGGGTTATTGCTTTGGGAGGGGTAGCAAATTCAATCTTACTCGAGAGAGAAATAACTTTATGCGAATATTTATTTTGAATTCGCACGTTTTTACTTAGATATGACTTTGGAAGCTTGAAAGTGGTTCAGGTATGCGTCTGTCAAGTGACAGTCGGGGGTACGAATCCCGGCTCGTACCAATGAGTTTTTTTAAGTTATATACTCACACTCACTCACACTCACACACACGCGTACCCACAAACTGAGACATTTCGTTCCCGACACAGCAAGCAATGTGAAATGGATCAATATAATATAGTTACTAGGGTCTGCCTAAAAACCAGCGTTGCAGTGGCCTTACTACTGCAACATCATGCTGAGGCAAGCCCCTTTTCAACATCACTTATTGATAACTGTAAGATTATATTTAAATTTATATGTTAAGTCTTCATTCTAAGGTTCTCATGTAACTATAATTGTGTGATGTTGAATAAAGTTTTTCTATTCTATTCTATTCTATTCTATTCTATATACGGAATATTTATTTACCGTTAGCTTTTCGGTAATGGAAAGCATCGTGAGGTCTAATCTCAATAAGATCTAGTTTTCCCTCTGGGTTGGGAGGTCAGATGGCAGTCGCTTTCGTAGAACTAGTGGTTATGCCAAATCTTGGGATTAGAATCTAATAAGGAGCACAAGCTCCGCTTTGACATCTAATCATTAGATGTCAAAGCGGACCCTGCGCTCCTTTAGGGGCACAACCGCGAATAACGCTGATGACGAGTGATGACATTGGGTGCAGTTCCATACTACTTGGTTATCATGGTCTCCTATAGGGTTTTAATCCACGTATGTTTTTATCATAATTGTAACCTCGTTTTATGACGGTGAACTTCTAAGCATAGTACTAGTCCCAATGCATAAGTTTTCGTCCAGTCAGAGCAGTTTTTTATTAGGTACTTCCATTTGTAAGGAAATATAATGTTTCAGATAAAAATTCAATACCGTTTACTACTGTTATAATAGTTTCATTTTGCATGAAACACATTAACAACTATTTCGGTAACGAATTCAACAGCCGCAATAAACCACAATTTGACTTTGACAAAAGAGTAAAAAATAAGCTACAATAAAAGCATTATAGAATTTCTAATAATCAATGAAAATAACCTGGAGTTAACATTAATGCACCTGACTTAATTCACCAGGGGGAATTAAGAACAATAAGAGAGCACTTAATTCTCATTACTATTATTGTTCTTATTAAAGTTATTACCAAGTAGTTTCATCTAAGCATGTGAAAATCAAAAATAATAATACTGAACGAAATCTTCTGCATTTTTCTGCATAGTCCATAATATAATCATTTTGGGGTGAAAGGGGGGAAGTACAGAGGTCCCGGCCTCCAGGAAAAAAATCAGGAGGATTAGTTTGGACCTCGGTCAAGTTTGGTAATCAGGTAACTAGATGATGCTTGATTCATTCCCCATACCAGTTTTTTAGGGCTCCGTAGCAAAATATGACGCAATACTTAAAATAACAAACTTTTAGTAGTAATGAAATGCAAACAAACCCTCATATTTAATATTTTTGTATTAAACTTGATTTGTAAAAAATATATCTATAAGCTCATTTAGGGTGGGTTGCACCAAACCGTCTGTAATCGTAAGCGGTGTTCGTTAAAATCGGAATATATGGAACGTTTGACAAGTTTGCATGGACTGACAGCTGTCAGCGACATATTTAACGTTGATCGGTCTGTAATCGTAAGTCGGTGCAACCCGCCCTTAGTGCAGATTCTAGAAACATTAACAATAATTATAAACTTGAATATTTTCAATGTGAAATAAAATATTGAAAGTGCGAACGTTCGGCAGCGTAGCGTAGGGGACGCGCAAAAACACCCGAAAACACGTACTACACAAAAAAACAGCGAAATTCGAGTCTGACTCGCGCACGGAGCGTTCCGTACAAATTTTGACTTATCTCATCCTATCGTAACTGTTAGGGCCCGGTTAACTTAAGTTGGCCGATTGAGGTACGGAACCCTAAAAATAATATAATCGATAGCATTCATAATATGTATGAACTAAAGTGTATAATATTCATTTATTTATTATTAAGTAAATCAAATGAATTTTTCACTTCTTACCAATGTCGTTCTTTTTTTTTAAATTCCCCCTCCCCCGACCTGTCGCGGAGTTCAAACTGGCTTTGCTCAATGCTTCGCTGGTTCAATCAGGCGTCGCCGGCACCTTGGCAGGTTGTATGTCTGTTTGCCACCATCAGGGTATTAGAATACATAAAAGTATGTAGTACAGTCACCTACATCAATATCTGACTAGATAAAGGACTCAAAAATATCTAGCTCATCCTTGTTACTCTAGAAATAGAGCTTAGTCAGATATTTATGAGCGCCTTGTTCAATCATATATTATTGGTTTATCGTAAGACTGTACATTGTTCTATCAAAAAAAAAATTGTTTGCTTTAACTTACCGGTAATGAAAGCTCCTAATTAAAATAATTGATTTTCGAAGCTTTTGATGGGTATAAAGAAAATTGGCTTAATTACGCAGGATGTAACCCAATCTTAAACCTCTATATTTAAAATATTGTGTCAGATTAATTAGATACTTCCGTTAATTAAGTAGATTTGTGTTACCGTTTCTTGTTTTATTTTGTAATATCCAAAATAAACACTGCGGAATATGATTAATTAGTATTAGTAATACGTTGTACGATACACTTGCGAATAGGTAATTCGCAAATCGTGTCAATTTAAAACACTCCCTTCGGTCGTGTTTATTTCCTCTTCTCGGCACTTGTATCGTAAATGGGTGAGGACCAAATTCTTGGCCAGTAGTTAGCGTCGTTAATTGGTAGTAGTTAAAAAGTTCCGTTGTGACACGAAAATTAACCAAAGAAAATGTATGGCTAATTTTCGTGTCACAACGGAACTTTTTAACTATACGAGTACTATCAATTAATTAGGCTAACTACTGGCCAAGAATTTGGTCCTCACCCAAATAACTAATTACTAAGAATGAAGGTAATATACTTCTAAGGTATTATGGCTCTTTAAAGTTTTGACATATGCACGGAAAGTGCACTTTTCCGCACTAGTGCGGGAAGTCAATCACGCCGACCAAGTGGTAAAATAAAAAGTGGAAAAAAATGTTTTATTAGGGTTCCTCTCCTATACGTAAAGTGGGGAGTGCTTTTTTTTATTTCAACCCTAACGTGTGACATAATTGTTGGATAAATATTTTAAAATAAACAGGGGTTTAGTTGAATCACTTTTTGATAATGTTAACATTTTCGGAGATAATCACTCCAGAAGTAAAAAAAATGAGTCCCCCCCTCTAACTTTTGAACCATAAGTTTTATAATATGAAAAAAATCCCAAAAGTAGAACTTTATAAAAGTTTCTAGGAAAATTATTTTAAACTTGATAGGTTGAATAGTTTTTGAAAAAAATTACAAAATAATTTCTGAACTAAGTTTGTAATTTAACCGTTGCAGGTGTTTATTGTACCTGTAATTTCTACAAAATCACAATGAAATGACGTGCATTCAAATAAAGTAAAAACGGTGAAAATCGGTTCACGCAATAAATAATTATTCCTTAAAAATCATCTTCCATACTTTAAGCTCGCGCGCAATAGTTTACTAAATTTGCCGATAGACGTACGCGGAACGCTCACATTGTACATGGTGCTGTTAAGATTTTTCCTGATTTAATGGGGTCGGAGCAGGTGCGCCCAGGTCGAAAATGTATCGTGCTCGAATTGTCTTAGTTGTCTTTGGTCGTTCGTTGTCTAATAATAAAATTGTTCGCTAAGTATTGCTATTGCTTGTATTGCTTTTTTCGAACTTTCCATGTGTAGTTGGAGTCTATAACTCTTTCTTTAGTTATCACCGTCCTTTGTGGGCCCGTTTTTAGGGTTTTAGGGTTCTGTACTTAATATGTCAACTCAATGTAACAAATAGCCCTTTTTTTACGCTTAAGTGGGGACACTTACTGTGACGGACGGAAAACTACGGAACCCTACACTGAGCGTAGCCCGACACGCTCTTGACCGGTTTTTTTAATTTCCATTCAACAATTTGTGGCATAAGATCACGGCGTTCGGCCATGAAAATGAAAGTTTGATTTCTTGGAGTTTTCTTTTAATTTATGTCATCCTCATACCTCGGCGTGAAAAGGGGTTGCCAGCCTCATAACTACCCGACTTCGCTTCGCTCGGCCGTCTTTATGCACTCGGCCGGGAACCTCTTCCTTCCCAGCCTCTGTAGTAATGTAGGTACTATTAATGTATAGCAACAGAAACTAGTGTACCACTTAGATAATGTCAGATCCCTTGTGTTTTAAAAAGAGTTCAGAGATCCTTCAGTGATCCTTCTGAACTGACCTTATTTAGTATGATATCGGTTATAATATATGATTTTTCTGTAAGTCATCATCCTCCTAAAATTATTCCCGGTTGTGCTTCAAAGGAGGCCGTGGTCTGCTTTGACACCTAATCCCAATGTGGCATAGTCACTAGTTTTACAAAAGCGACAGCCATCTGAATTCAAACAAAATTGTAGAAAACGAACCGGGATTCGAACTCACGACCGCCACTTGACAGCTGCATGCCTGAACAAATAGGCTACCGTAGCTGAACACAATTCACTCCTACAACTAAGTAATGTACTTATTATCTATGATCACATTAGGCGGCATTTATTTGCCAACGCTACGCAAGCATCGCGAGCCGTAAGTTACCAGGATGCGTTACCCGACCAGTAATTAATAATTACGGAACCCAGACTTGGAACACCGTTCCGACATTAGACCGCTGCCGCTGCGGACCTCGGTGTGGATTCCAAGTATTCCGACACATATACATGTGAGGCACTTTAATTTAGATTTTAAGAACCTAAAGCCTCCAAAACAGCAATTTATTGTTAAACATTCAATACGCAATGTTAGTAGCTTGAAAGGAAATACAGACTAGTGAAGTCAGTTCTAAATAATAATCTACACTTCTACACTAATATTATACGGAGGACAGATTTGATTGTTTGTTTGTATTAATGGGCTCAAAAACTATTGGACCGATTTGTCCTACACTAGTCCAACACTAAGTAAAACTGTATGGGAACTAGACGATTATATACACTCAAATAAATAAATTAATTCGGTGTTATACAATTAAAGATGCAAAAATAAGTTGTTTCAGATTTTCAGACCATTGTATTTTTTTGCGACGCGATGTAAAATAATCTTAATAGGTACGTACGTATTGAACGCCTGCAGATTGATCAATATTGTCTCGGATGATTGTTTTTTTTTTATTATAGATCGATATTTTTTTTTGCTGATTAAAATTTTAGCTAGTATCTATGTTTAGTATATATGTGAGATGATGTCGATAGTCAGTTCTAATTATTATCCGCTATGCTCTATATGTATGTGGCGTGTCTCTTAATTGAAATTGCAGTAGGTCAAAAGTAACAATACCAATATGTGTCGCCTAATTCCATTTGTTTTTGATCAGCTTGTTACATGGCGACGTTAAAATATAGAGCCAATTTTGTGAAAGAGGCTAAAAGTTTCGCTCAAAATGCTACTTTTTTAACCACGCACGGTTTACCTTGCACAACTTTTACAAAAACTTAAATCGTTAAAACAATACTATATTTTGAAATATGTAAATGTTCCGATTTTGTATAATTGAATTACTATTTTTTCCAAAGGACCGTGAAAATACTGCTTGTGGTTTGGAAGCAAAAGCAAAATTTAATTTGATAACAGCGTTTCATCATTTAATTCCGTTTTTTTTCAAATAACATAATATAAATTCCAGGAGTCAGCTTAGGTACTAGTGAAATATAAAAGTATAGGTAACATATGTATATTCAAAATTACATAAAGTCCTTTAGGAGCCTTAGGGTTTAAAAAATTGGCCACCAAGTGAAGTCATACAAAGTTTTTAGGGCATAACCAAGACTAGCCATACAATGTCATGGCAATTGGCAACGTTACTAGCGGTCTTTAAATCATATCGAATAACACCCCCAATGGTTCAGCATTCAATGGAATGGGTTATTAGTCTAACAGCCAACAAAACTAGGCCTCTAATGTGCGATTATCAATCCCTAGCCTCGAATGAAACGAGAGGTAAATGAATACTGGACGGCCCTACATTGAATTTTGATAGTACTATACTGCCAGATAGCATATATATGGTCCAATATTTGGCAATTAGTGATCTATATTTGAAACTGTCGAATATAATGTAGGAATACAATTACAGCTAGTATTCCGACTCGAATTCATTGAGTATTAATTACTTACGTCCAAACACCGATATTCCGTTATTCCGGGAGTCCGGGAGTCCGTTATTTTACCGACAATCCATTGTTTCGCCGAATTATTTTTTTATTTGCTTATATATTACGTTTTCGATGAAATGTAAATTCGACGAAACATTAATTCGATAAAACTTTTTCATCACACTTGCTCGTCAATGGCGTTATTACTTGCGAGCCTACAGAGCAGTTATAGCCGTTTTACCTCCCACGGGGTGTTAAGTTTAGTTTTAAAATATAGAACCCACTCATACTTCACTTCGGACTGAGGATGTTTCCAATCAGCCAAGGTGTATTTCATATCTTCAAAAGTTTGCTACAACTAACTTTTAATGTGTATAAAACATATCTTTATATTAAATTTGTCTGCAATTCAATGTTTAGTATTTATAACAAATGTATTTTTCATCACACTTGCTCATATAATGTTTTTAAGTATTTTCAAATCGTGGCTGTATACCGAAGGTTCTTTGCCATACGCGCCTCACGTCAAATTCAACAAAATGGACGACTGACATGTTGCAGTTTTTATTACGATTTGTATTAATTTCATCTAAAATTTATTTGTTTCCTCGCAAATGTGATGAAAAACATTGTGTATAACACGGGGGCGTAAGAATATTGCAAACTCGAGTCATCAAAAGCCCTCCGCCTTCGGCGTCGGGCTTCTGATAGACTCTTGTTAGCAATATTCCACTTACGCCCCTCGTTAAACAATGTACTATTGTCACTAAAACAAGGGAAAACTTAGCGGGTTTAAAAAGAAGCATCATGTAGGTACATTGCTGGCCCATCGCCTATAACACACTTGAATCACTTGATAGCAGATTATTATGATACCCATGTCAAGAGAAGGACAATCCATTCTCTTCAATATTGATTAATAATAATAGTTGAAGTAGATAGCTGATTGCTTTTCGTACCTACTCGTACATTCTAACCGCGAAAGTTAATTATCATAGAGCAAGCAAACCCATGACTATGTTATAACGGTCCCGTACAATTTGCGATCAATTGACGGACATCGCACTGTTGAGTGACTCACTTGACATGACCGTTTTGAGTAAACACATTTTAGGTTAACGATTCTAGGATTTCCTATAGGTATTACTCAGATGGTAGCATTATTTATAACCAAATACGAACAGTAAGAGGATGAAGGCGAAATTAAAAAAAAACTGGGGTTAAATACTATTATGGTATATATGGGATATATATTTAATTGTAAAAAAAAATATATTGTAAATTAAATATTTATAAAATGGAACCCCTCCGGGAAATCGGCGTTTTTATATGTAAGTAAATAGCTTGATTAACTTCAATTACAACACGTGAAAAGAAATGCTCTATCTATTGGTAGTTCGAAACATGTATTTATCATCATAAACAAGAAGACGTATGTCCATAATCTAACGCCCGTTTGACCGGGATAACACAGCACTTCTGAATCTGAAATGAACCCAAAAATTTAGCAACCCTCACCTGTACATAAAAAATACACAATAATTAGGTATGTACTGCGTATTTACTAAACATACTTATTTAAAATTTCCCGATTTGCAGAGAGTACGTGTACTAAAAAGTATTCAAATAGTGTACAATTGGTTAATAAATACCAAATGGGGGTAGTTCACAAAACCCGCGCAGCGAGAAGATGTTGATATATCCGCTTAAAAAGCCAGTTCGTCCCTCGACCAAGCATGTTGTGACACTTCCGAAACTTCAGGAAGCCTGAAATTGGTAAAAAACGTAAGTTAGTTAATACGCGAATAAGTCCGGTTTAATAAAATATCACATCACAAAATCACAAAATTTATATCACAAAATCGGCATTTTCTTGACACCAGCTAGGAAAGAATATCAATCGATCATTACAATTTTATTCTCAATCAAATGTAATTTTCAACGTATCAATTCAGACCTCATTTCATAAGTACCTATAAGTATTAAGTTCCATCACGCTTAGACTATAGAGAGACATAGTAAGAAATTACACTTAATACGATTAGAAACTACATTAAAAAGTGGCTCACACAGACACATTAAAACTCAAAAGCAGATCTCCTTCTCGATTGAATGCCGTGGTCTTGACGCCAGCGGGTAGCGGGCCGACGAGCAGGAGCTTTTACTTTACTTGTTCGACTTCAATGTAATATATGATAGCGCAATCGTCTGCCCGCTGGCGCCCGGACCGCAGCCTAAGACCGCGGCCCATAAAGCGCACGTAAGGTGTAAGATGCATGCTCATGCATATTGCATGACGGGGAAATATCCGGCCTTAGGGAGACAACACACTGCAGGGACACTCATTTACAATGGAACGAGTTAAAAAAAGTTTGCCTACAAAAGAACCTGAAAAATCCCCTAGTATTCGAACTTTTTCTTGGCGGTTCATCCTGCGTATGTAATGGTTTAAATTTTATCTTGAAACCTAATGACAATGGAACAAAAACTATAAAATAACATTAAAAATTCTCCCGAAGCAGACGAGGAGTATATCAATATAACTTTGTCAGCAGAATTGTTATAGAAAACTACAACAAGTGAAGTTAAAAGTTTTAAACAAAATCACAGTGCTGGTTTACTAATATAACCTAAGGCCAGCCTCACGACAAGGAGGAATCGACGAAACCTCTAATGTCCATCCAAAATTCCATAAATCCTGCTTACCGGTCAAGAATATCCTTTTTTTATTTTTTATTTAATCGTATTGTATACATAAACGTTTCGTGCAATAAAAAATATAAGTCCAATATTCTACTGCTCCGAAAGTACAGATATATATAAATATTTAGCAATCTAGAGTCTGACAAACGAAAATTGAACAGTACACTAGATATCCCGGCAATGCCGGCAACACTAAACCTCATGCGCATACATTTTTGACGACCGCTTTAGCCTAGTTGGTAGTGACCCTGCCTACGAAGTAATAGGTCCTGGGTTCGAATCCCGGTAAGGGCATTTATTTGTGTGATGAGCACGAATATTTTGTTCCTGAGTCATGGATGTTTTCAATGTATTTATCTATATAAGTATGTTTATCGTCGTCTAGTACCCATAGTACAATCTTTGCTTAGTTTGGGACTAGGTGGATTTGTGTAAGATTGTCCCCTAATATTTATTTATTTTTTATTATTTTTATTTTGAACATGAGTTGATGTGTGGTTGAATCTAATTTCAAGATTCTACGCAGTTTTGTCCTGTACTAAAATTGTAGGTATTTTATTCTTCACACTTTTATAAAATAAAAATAATAAAAATAAAATAAAATATCTTTATTCTCAGAGAACTTTAGGTCCATAGGATGTTAGTAACACGATTTAAACACTTAATAAACTATGATAGAATAAAATTAAGACTTAAATAAAAAATAAGAATTAAATTAGCCTAAACGGGCAGCTGGTTCACCGAGGTACACTCACACTCGGGGCGTAAAGATTTACGTATCAAATAGACTGCTCACCGTCGTTCTCATGATAAAAAGTGGACAATAGTTTACTAGTATGCAACCACCTTAACGATGTGACGCACAATAGAAACGCATCCGGTCATATTTTGACCGGCATTAAGAGTTATTGCCGCATTTTTATTCATGGGACAATTTTGGAAATCCTTCGACTTGGCTTTTAAGGGGTTAGCTGTCCACCCTTCCGGGGTCAATGGACTCAATATGGTAATCATACTCTTATAGACACGCTGATATTATAAGTTCAAGAATTTATCACCGTAGGAAATATCAGTTCAAATGCACCTATAAGTACCTATTATATTACATTTTGTACCAAAAATGTATAATAAAATTACCTAAAAATGTAACTAGACTAGATGAATTATCAGACTTTAAAAAGGGATTGTAAAGTTAGTTAAGCGTTACTTTAATTTAAGCGAGAAATTATTGGAATTGTTATTAGTTTTTAAGTACATCCATGAAATATCTGGATTATAATATTTGTATGACGAACGGCAAAACATACCCAGAATTAATGTAACACCCTTACAACCTATGTTTACAAATAAACAATTTGAAATTGAATTTGAATTAGTAACTGCTACGCACCGATAATCAGATTGGATTTAATTGCATATATTTGTCGCAAAAATAGAGGCTTTTAAAATAAAGACGAAAGTAAAAATTGCGATATTAGAAGTAAAATAAATTTATGATAACTTACGGAATCGTTTGATAGATCTAAGCATGCAAAATTTATACGACGGCCATTATAAAGCATGCATGAGTAATTTTACACTTGTGACAATAGAATGGATGACTAAAGGGTTGTCAATTGAATTTTAATGAGTCTGTGTAAACAAACCGATGACTTTCCATTATAATTCGTTGAATCACCAGTTAAACGGTAAAGCAGTGCTTCTATCCAAATATTTTATTAAAACACGGCACTTATAATGCGCATGCATGAAGGAATTGGATTTTCTTCACATACTTAATTTCATTTCGCTTAATGAACATGTCAACCTTATCAAAAGATTTCGTTTTATTTCCTAACCTGTATGTTTCGTATTTTTTATAAAGTCAGTTTTTCAAATGCTACCTTTCGAGTAGTTGAATGGTTAAGTTTGAGTGTATATTATATGTATATTACATTTCGTAATATGATGACGGCACCTTAGCCCTTCAAGTGGCAATCGCCGGCTAGCCGGCGGTTGTCATTATCTGTCTAGTGGCGCGGCCATTTTTGGCCAACTACCGTCAAGTGGCAGGGGCCATATGGGTGGTCATCGCGAATTCGGGGCACGTTAGAAAAATGATCATTATTCAAAATTACATTATGGATGGTATATTATAAGCTTATATCATGGGATTCAGAAAGAAATGGCCTATAACCTTTATATAATAACGGAGGCCGTTCCATGTATGTGATTTGGCGTAACTTTGGTCTGTTTTTGGATAACTAAATTTTTTCCATTTTCTTTTATAAAAATAACTATACCTATGAAATAAAACAGTTAATCGTAGAAAATACATTTTTATTTACAAGTATATACATTTATTTACACTTTTATATATTTTAATTATCTCTCGCCTCACAATATTTTTACAATACGAGGTTTTCAAAACCTTGTTTAAAATCGGACACACGCGCGGTCATAGAAAATTGGGTGATATTTCAATTTGATTACTGACGACATGTTTAGTTAAACAACATAAGTTGTATATTTATTTTAAAATTTATTGTTATAATCATAATGTGAAAACAGTTTTAGGCCCTAAAACGTTATACTTTTATATTTATTTGCCAAACAAAACACCACTTGAAAACTAGCGTCGGAAGATGAGCTTCATAAAAAAGACAATAAAACTAATTCTAATGCATTTATTAGACTTGTGATTGTAGATTCTACTACATGAATTAATAAACTAACGATATGAAAGCAAAAAACGACTACTTTTTATACATCAAAACATTATAAAACAACACGATTTAGACGACAAAGTAGTCTGAAATTCCTAGAAATATGTACTTGCCGGATACCATAGTATGGATATGGCGTCGGATTTTATAGGATCATTTATTTTTTCATTCATATTTTCCATCATTGTAGTTGTAGTAGTGACTACTAAGTATTATATTAAATGAAAATTAACAAATAATTTTAGAACTCCAGATTTTGAATAAACAAAAATCTTACTTTATTTGGATACGACAAAATCACAAAGGCAAGGCAGAATCAGATAGGCAAGTTAAAAAAGGATCCAACCAGTAATAGAACACTTAAAATTAATAAACATCAATATCATCATCATCATCATCATCATCATCATCATCATAGAAAATTAATAATCCATACCATACTAATATTATAAATGCAAAAGTGTGTCTGTCTGTCTGTTACCTCTTCACGCTTAAATCACTGAACCGATTTAGATGAAATTTGGTATAGAGATAATTTGAGTTTTGAGGAAGGACGAAATCTTAGGCAAAATCTAGAAAAAATACATGTAAGTACGCTAATAATTAGACTAATGCATTGATACAAAACATGGGACCATGCATGCTGCTTTATCGCAACCGGCGCAGTATGTAGTGACCCGCTTTTTACAGACCACACAAACTCGGCGGTTTCGGCCTTTGAGATTCGGCTGTAAGCTATATTCCACCAGGTGATGCTCACGGACGACGGTGGTGACAGACAGCGAGCTCGAGCTTTGCGATAAAACACCAGGAGGAGCAAGCGGGGCATGACGTCTCAAAATGCTTTGTATCAGGGAGATTCGGCAAGAGCGGTGTGACATGGTGTTAAAATATTTACATATTATATATGTATTTAAAACGGAAACGTTAAGGAGACGGCGGAATAATTTTTTGTACCATACCTTTGTACGTTTCCGTTCGATGGGAAAAGCGGCCAACATCTGGTCTTTCTTATCCACGCCACCCATCATCAGATTGTAGTCGTGGATAAGGGTCGGTTTTGTGACCCCCTTAATTTGAGTAGTGGCGTTCCCATGGTATGTCGAGATCGTCGCGACTCGGTTCTGATCTCGCCATACCATGAGATCGACATCACCAGAGGTCAAACCAGTGATCTGACCAGGTCGCATTTTCGCCTTCGTCAGGTCTGTCAGCTCTTTTGGCACAAACTTCCGATTGGTACGCAGTGTTCCAACGCAGTCGAACCCGAGCGTTTTTAATTTTCGGGCGAGAGCCGGTGAGGTGTAGAAATTGTCCATCCAAATAGTATGGCCTTTGTTCTCGAGCCCCTGTAAGAGCTCCAAGACAAGGTTCGGCGTGAAGGCTTGTAGCGGATCCGAGCTAGGAACCGCAGATTCTGTACGCTTGTGAGCATGAATCAGAAACCGCCACAAGTAGCCAGTTTGCGATTCACAAATCTCATAACTTTTTATGCCTACTGCTGCAGCTTTGTTCGGAATGAACTGGTTAATATCTAACCACCCTTTCCACTGCAGCAGAGACTCGTCAAGCGCGATGTTTTGTGTTAAATTATACATAGATTGAAAACGGCTGTTTAAGTGGTCTACTACTGGTTGGATTTTAAACAATTTTGCCTCGGAACCATTTAGGTTCAACGTGTACATGTCTCTGTTGTCGCGGAAGTGCAGACAACTGCTAAGGAGCTGAAATCGACGCAAAGACATGTACACGTTGAACCCAGGTGTAGAAAATATGTTGGCTTTGACATTCCAGTAATCGATAATTTGACCCTTAGAAACAACCCCCATCGCAAGGACAATGGCGAAGAACACGTACAGCTCGTCGGTTGTCGTATCCTTCCAGCTGCATATGCGACTATTGGGATGGAGGTTGTTGCCAAAGATCAACGTCTGTGCCACCTGTTGAGCGTATTTATTGGTTTCTGAGGCCATGTGCTCCATAAATGGTCGATCCCATATGTCAACAAATACGTCATATGGGTCAACATGTGGAGTTGTCGGACCGACATTGTTGTTGGAGAACGATTCCCTCCTCAAACCACTTGGGATCGGAGGATTCGGGAATGATTTCCATTTAAAATCTAAGAAGTCATTCGGTTCTAATACTGAAGCGGCAGACGATGCAAGAGGTAGTGGCGAGGGCTGTTGCTGTTGCGGCGGTGGAGACTCAACAATTGGCTCTTCATCTTCCGGCGTTTCCATTGTCGCCCGAAAGACCCTCGGGATGATGGGCTGGACCGCTTCGTCTTCGTCGCTATCGTCGTCTGACTCGTTTTCACTTCCTAAAAAAATATAAAATAAATGTGCTAATTTAGTCAGTAACCTTGTATCAAAACCATTAGTACTTAAAAATATTAAGATACTCACCAAAGTTAAGAACTGCCATTATTTCAGCGTCGTGCAGTGGACGCTGAGGGCGCTGAGGCATACTTCTTTGGGCAGCGGGTGTTGTGGGCGTGCTGACACCCACGGAACTACTGGCATATTCCACAAACCTGAAATAAAACAGTTTGTAAACCTTCTGCAAGATTTTACAAAACAATATGTACAGCAAGGCAGCACTGTAAGAAGTCATACATGCCCGGCGACGGAACATCCAATTCTCCCTGTAGCGGGAGCGTTAAATACAAGGGAGTAGAAGATGATGGTATCTGGCAAACCCTGGAAAAAAAATCATTATTAATACATATAAAATAATGTATACATGTTACTTACTCATTTGTATCATCAAATCAAGTACTTACGGGCTCCATGTGCGCCTTCGCCTGGGGGTCATTGCGTACTCCAGAGGTTCACCACTCGGTAGCTCCCCTATGTTTACGATCGTGAGCCTAAAAACAATACTAGGTATTATTTCAGTCATTTTATTTAAACCCAAAAAATTACATGGTGCAAAAGATGAAAAGAAAAAAGTAAGAACATAAAAGATAAAAAACTAACTCATCAACAGCAATTGGTCTTTTAGAAGCGGCACCGGCAGCAGCACCGCCGCTACTAAGCCCACAGCCACGGCCACGGCCACGGCCACGGCCACGGCCACGGCCACGACCACGATCGCCATCCCCGCTAAGTTCGGGGATAGCGCTTGGCTCGGGGACGGAAATCGGTGTGGAGGCGCTACTACCTCTACCACCACGAGTACGCACAGAACGCAGACCATTGCTGGTCCCTCTTCCACCTCGTGTACGTACCCTACTATTTCATTAACCAAAAACATGCAATTAAAGGACAAGCAAGTTAGTAAACACCACAAGATGCAAATAAAAACATAGATCCAGTTAAATCACATTTCCCATAAATCCGCAAAAAAAGAATCAAGCCAAACAAAAAAACCAGCCACTTGCGAGTCGGACTCGCGCATGAAGGGTTCCGTACCATTATCTATAAAAATGGCCCCCTTAAATATTTATTTCATTCTGGTTTTTAGTCATTGTTGTTATAGCGGCAACATAAATACATCATCTGTGAAAATTGAAACTGTCTAACTATCACAGTTCATGTGATACAGCCTGGTTTGTCGTATGGGAGCCCCCTTAAATATTTATTTTATTCTGTTTTTTAGTATTTGTTGTTATAGCGTGTAAATTGTGAAAATTTCAACTAATTATCACGGTTCATGAGATACAGCCTGGTGACAGACAGACGGATAGCGAAGTCTCAGTAATAGGGTACCGCTTTTACCCTTTGGGTACGGAACCCTAAAAACATTGGTACCTACAAATTAACAAATTCCACGAAATCCTAAACAAAGTAATTACTTAATCCAAACAAAAAAAAAAACATTACAAAGAAACAAATTCCCAAAACATAAACCATACTAACCACCCACCGGTCAAACAAGACATCAAAGTCAATGAAAAGAAGTCCTATCCATACTATTAATACCGCGCCACAAAATGGCCGCTTAGCCTTGGAACGCAGAGTGGCATAGCGACCGTTTACCGGCCGATAACATTTTTCATTTTACGCGCGCATTTATATTCGCTTTCTCTTAAAGTATTAACGAGTTTATGGCAATATAATACATATATAATGTAAATAATTAGTATAACTATTAATAAGTAATACATCTGTTAGTTAATAATGCAAATAAGGATAAAATAAATAAGTAATTCGTCAAGACCTAGGTCGTGGAGACGCGGGTTGTTGGATGAAAATATCAAAATAGTATGTAAAAGTATCACAAAACCACAACTTAACTATTGAAAACTGTTAATTACTTACCCAGGCATGATCCTTCTTGTTGTGAAAGAAGATTTACACAATAATACATTTATTACAACTACACAAAAACAGACGTTTACGCGGCACCGGTGGTTGCGGAATGAGTGAATTTCTCTGAGGAATTTCTGACGAAATTTCTTTAAAAGTGTTGTGGCGACTGTTATTATACGCCATCCTTATCTATTCACGAACGCGTATTGCAAGAAAGAACAAGACAGGAGTAGATTTAGCAGCTCATTTTGCGGAATAAATACGAAACTATGCTATCGCCGGCTCCCCGGCGCTTGCCACTAGACGGTTTTTTGACATCGCCGGCTCCCCGGCGACTGCCACTTAACGGATTATAGCAATATGGCGGCTGCCACTGGAAGGGTTAGGGGGGGAGCCTGAAGTCGTAAAGCAGGACTTGGCTTTTCTTGTCCCCCGCCTTAGAGAGATGGGACTGGAGGTGAATGCAGGGAAATGTGAAGTTTACTGCTGCGGACCTGCCTTTTCTTCTTTTTTATCTTCTTTAAGGTCTTTGCTTCCTGGACTCAAGGAGCTTTCACACGGAACGTTTACCCTTTTGGGTTCTCCGATTTTTGAAGAGGCCATTTCTAGCGCAATAGAGACCAGGAAGCGTCTCCTTTTGCTCGCCCAAGAACGCTTAAAATATATTAATGCCCATGTTGCCCTGACTCTTCTTCGCATGTGTTTCGCGGTTCCCAAGATCACATACCTTTTGAGAACCACTCCAACGTGGTTGTGTCCGGGTGATGTGTCGTCATTTGACGTCGCGTTGAGGGATACGACGGAGACTATTTTGAATGTGTCTCTGTCGGATGGGCAATGGATCCAGGCGTCGTTGCCGATACGTCACGGTGGCCTCGGCTTGCGGTGTGCGGGGGATGTGGGCTTGCCAGCCTTCCTAGCCTCGGCGCACGGAGTTGGTGGTCTGGTCTCTAAAATATTAAATTCTAATGGAGACAGGGCTACCATTCCGTTTGTGCAAGATGCAATGGCAAGGTGGACGGCTCGTTACCCAACTGCACCGCTGCCCGAGGCTCCACATGTACAGCGGTTGTGGGACGATGTGGGGGCCAGGGACGCGCTCGCACGGCTTATCGGTGTAGCCACGGGGGTGGATTTGGCCAGGCTAAAGTCTGTGTCAAGAGTCGAGGCGGGAGCGTGGTTGCAGGCGTTGCCTGCTCCTTATTTGGGAACACTCCTGGACAACGACTCATTGCGGGTGGCAGTGGCACTCCGCCTGGGCTGCGATGTTTGTGTGCCTCATGAATGCATCTGCGGCTCCATGGTGGAAGCGAGTGGCCATCACGCGTTGAGTTGCGGTCGTTGTTCGGGAAGATTTCCGCGTCACCACGCTCTCAACGACATCGTTAGGAGGGCTTTAATATCTGCCAACATCCCCTGTGTTCTGGAGCCTCCGGGCCTTTGCCGCGCCGATGGCAAGAGGCCGGATGGCTTAACGTTGGTGCCGTGGCAGAGGGGAAAGTGTTTGCTGTGGGACGCCACGTGCGTCAGTACTTTTGCCGCCTCGCATCTCAGCCGAACTGTGCGAACAGCCGGTGCCGCTGCAGATTTTGCAGCGGCCAGGAAACGTATTAAGTATGCGGCCCTGGGCGGTAATTATTTTTTTGTACCCCTTGCGTTTGAGACTACTGGGTGCTGGGGGTCGGAGGCTATTGATTTTGTTAGGGAGGTGGGACGACGAATTACGGAGAGGGGGTCTGACGCCCGCGCGGGTTCGTACCTGGTGCAGAGGTTGTCCATCGCCATTCAACGTGGTAACGCGGCCAGTGTGATGGGTACCTTTGCGCCAGGGACAACTCGTGGGGGACTTTTTGACTAGGCTTAAGCTAGTAGCTTAAGTTCTTATTACTTGTTATTGTGTTTTTTTATAATAATAAGATAATAATTTTTTTTTTTTTTTTTGTAATATAATGTTTACCATCAAAACGTGTGTGTGTTTTTATTTTTGTTTTGTTTTGAATAAGGTTTCATTTAGTGACTATGTAACATTACAGATACATGTAGATACACAAGTGAAATTATTTACAATGGGAAGGAGAGCCATTTTCAGTTGGGCAAATTATACAGGTATATTTTATCATGTTGATAGATTTTCTTTATTGGTCTTTTGTTTTAGGATTTTCTTAATACTTTTTTTAAATAATTTTATATATTAAAACAGTCATTTTTGTGCGCTGTTTGGTCACGGTTTACTTAACACACTCGATCCTTCTCGCTGTGCTCGTCGTCACACCTAACTGAACTCTGTCATAGGTGAGATTTTAGCTTTTTTTCATTAATGATTCCCAGATGTGTTCTTCATGGGAGTCACTAGCGTCACTACTCTATTAGCATATAAACATATTTAAAAAATAATTCTTATTTCGCACGGTACCTTTTACTAAGTAGCTTCTTGTATAAACGTAGAATAAAATGTTGACTATGCCTCGCAGATTTTCAACAAAGAATTGTTCTTTGATGTAAAAAGTTGCCTTACGTAAGAAAATGGAACTGTTGCACTGACTAAACGTTATTTATTTAATAGTTTTTGGGCCTAGTGAATCCCAACAGTTTGGAGTCACTATAACAATTTACTTTAAAATAATTCTACCAAATGAAACGATATCATACAAACATTTGCTAGTAGTCAAATTGAATCATTAGCAAAATGGAAATCACTTGTGTTGTTCTTCTGAAGGAGGATAATTTAAAATCTAAACACGGGGCCAATGCACGCATTTATAAATAAAAATAAAATAAATATAAGGGGACAATCTTACACAAATCGAGCTAGTCCCATAGTAAGCTCAATAAGGCTTGTGTTATGGGTACTAGACGACGATATATATAATAAATAGAAATACTTAAATACGTAGAAAACATCCATGACTCAGAAACAAAATATATTCATGCTCATCACACAAATATTTGCCCTTACCGGGATTCGAACCCAGGACCTTCAGCTTCGTAGGCAGCGTCACTACCCACTAGGCTAACCGGTCGTCAAAATCAATCATCAATCAATCAATGTATGTTACTATATGTGTATTTATGTTATTTACAATCGTTCGGTATCCATCTCACCGCTAATTTCTAGCATGACCCATACCCAAAATAAGGAGGCGGGGCGTTATCAGATGACAGACTTATACTGGTTTAAGTTACAGGTCTATATTTAAAAATTGTTCTGTAAATTACTACTAGTACTAGCTGTCCGCACGGGTATTGATAGGGACGCAGACAAAGTTGCGGGCTTGCGGAATATATCCTATCTCCAGGTACAAAGTCCATTATAAATACAGAAAGGTTGTTTTTATTTTATTTGGACAAGTGGCTCCGGAGATTACCCCTATACGTTCCTACTTAAAGACTTGAAAACTTTTTATTATCTCACATAATTCTCTTCATAATCGAACGAGCGAGCGAGTGAAGCGTACGAAGCACTATGCTTCAGGTTGGCCCGAAATACGTTTGTCCGGCCACCTGTGTCTGTCCCGCTGCCCCGTGTCTCCTCTACCCTCCTGGATCCTGTCATTTCTTTTTAATGATGTCATAAAATCCGAAAGTCCTTTGTAAAGTACTTTGCCCTTCAGTCCTGAACCTTCCGTCGCTTGATTTAAGGCCTAAAATTATTGTTAGCGTTTATCGTTACTACATGGTCACATTTTTAGCGGTAAATATTAAGTATGTAGCTACTTTATACAGTACACTTGGTTTTTCGGATGAGTTTATTTGCGTAATGTCAGGACTTAAAGTGAGCGTCCATTTCGCTCTTTATAAAGGATGTGGCGATCTAAGAGGATACCTAAAGGTCCCATTTCTCAACCGATTCTCGTGTAGGTAATTGTGAGCGACGTCCGCTCTCGACGGCGTCGGCCGGGCGAGTGAGCGCGCGCGCTACCTGCCGCGGTAATGCTCGCCCCTCGCAGTCACCTAAGAGTGACCACGCTCCGAGACACAAGTCGGCGACGGACGAGCTCCGCCCCTATGTGCACGGACAGCGTCCTAACCACTCGGCGCCCGAGTGGTGTATTTGGGCTTTGCCCGTGTCCTCAGACACTTTGGGGTAAACGCCGTTACCAAAGAAAAGAATGAATAACGAAAAATAGACTTTTATTTTACTTTTCCCTATACTGCCCTAAGTGACTTGATACAAGTCCCTAACTTCCTAAGACTTTGTAGTTTTCTTTTTCTTCTTGTTGTGACTTCCAGGAAGCTCCGATTGACACTGATTTGCTCCGGGCCGTACCCGCTATTTATACCTGACAATGGGTAAGCAAGACGTGCTGAGTGAGACAACAAAAGTTACGCCCACTTTCACTTGACTGATCTACGTTACAATGTGTTATTCTAATATTACAAACATTATTGGGCGGGATTCTAACCTGATTTACAAAGCTCTAATATTAATTGAAGTCTTATAAGTACAGTAGGCTTCATAACTGTTTTCTTATTCGAATAATCATACATGAAAGTCGGGCAAACCGTAATTCGGTCCCTTTTGTAACACTTATTTACCGTTTATGCTGAACCTACTGAGTTTACTTATTTCTAAATTTATACATTAAATAGAACTTCTTATTAGCTTTCTGACAATATATAAATCTTTCTTATACAATGAGCCGTCACAAAGATACAAGTATAAATATATTAATTTCAAAGTGAAAATGCGCCGTACTAGGCGCTAATTCGGGCTCGGCGGCCGCGGCTCTCGTTACGGTCATGTTGGCGCGATATACCCCTCCCCTCCAGGCGGCCAGTCTGCGCTGCGCTCGCGCAACGGCAACATCTCCTCTCTCTTTCTAATACAATTCTACTAGATTTTTACTTTAATAGTACAATATTAACTAATAAATATTATGAGAGGGTGTTCTATGTAAATAATGACTATGAGGGTTCTAACTACTGGGTTCTTTTATTGCTTAAACAATCTAAGTCGTAATAAATAATCACATTTTCTTACATATAATCTTCATATGACGCGATGCGTAGCTCCGCCGTCGCGTGTTGACCTGTCGTCCATAGTAGTTTTGTAAACAGGTTCGTTATTCCTACAGATTTTTTAAAGTGGCAAATTGACAGGCTCGCAAGTTCTACCGCTCAAAAAGTCAGTATGAAATTAAGTAATGATATAGTTTTGTTTATATTTATCTATAACCTTCCCTATATCCAAGCTATAAGGCGCGTTTATATAGAGATCAGATTTTCATGTAATTGGAATTAAGATACTATTGCAAAATAAGATTATAATTTTCAGCAATATTTTTCCGACCGTACATCGTGGGAGTAACAGACCAAGTAACAACGCGGTCACCGACCCTTAAATAAAAACATCCTCAGATCACTCGAGCAAATTGCACGCGTTTGGCCAAATAGCTTCTGCCAATGATAGATGCTGGCCCGCAGTGAAGGATGGCCCAATTAAGGCAATAATTACCCGAGATCGATGGCCGCGTCACCCTTTGGTTTGAAGATGTCATTTGGAAGGAGCTTGTTAAGGTGTAAACTCGTTGTAAGTGATAGATGGTTGAGCCTTAGCGCAAATCGTTCTGCGAAGTTTTCTATTGCGAATTTATGCAGTGGTTGTGTCATCCTTTGCTTTCAAGGAGTCGTTTTCGATGTTTATCCCTAGGGTTACCAATTTTTTTTGTGTGAGATACTTATAGTATTTTCTACAAATAAACGATGAAAATATTATAGTTCACTGTAAAAAACGTAATGTACTTACTTGGCTGGGAATTGTCGCTATTAAGTAAAAACCTCGGCATTTTGAAGCACTTCGTAAGGTCGTCCAAAATATAATATTTTTGCGTACTATATATTTCTTCAACAGAATATAGAACATAGAGTCAAAATATAGTACAGTACTTTATAATATAGTACAGTTGGCAACCCTATTTATCCCTGTCATGCATTGATATCTAAAGGTGACGTACAAAGAAATTCATTAGTAAATTCAAAAAAATTACGGTAACTTTGTATGTCCTGAACTTATTTTGAAAGTATTTTTTGCATGCATAATTTGCACCTGTGACTGCACAAACTTGGTTATGCGCTTACGCTAGAGGGAGCGCATGAACCAAACTTGCACAGGTATTATTACTATAACTTGAATAATTTATGGTGAGTCGCGGGTCTGGGACCTTTCGCAGGATTTAATTGTGACATAGCCCTGTCATACACCGTCATATACCAGCCCCCCTACCGGAGGCCCTCGGCAACATAAATGGTCTGCTAGGCTTCGTGGTGGAATAGGGTTGGCACGAATAGCAATAGTGCCAATAAACCAATACGCAAGATAGGCGCAATTATGACGTTGAGTTGCGGAAAGCCAGCCCGCAAATATTATATACCAAAAATAACGATGGGACACGTTAACTGATTAGTTAACCAGTCAAATTGAGAGCCAAGATTTATAAAGATTATGTCACAGTTAAATCTACCAAAGTATTACAACTCACGAATCATCAAAATTTGTTAAAAACAATGTAAAAAGCCGTAAGTATAAAAATGTACATCGTTCCAGTGTTCAATTATTTAATGAAAACCTATCATATATACAGCTTAAAAACAACTGAAAATAAATATCTTTAAAAACAACGTTAAAAATACCTGGTTTTTAAAAAAACAAACACATTCGTTCATGAAATAAAAGGAAACGGGTGCGTTCACTATTCAGATTAATTGACATCGCAAATTGACCGTTGACGGCTGGCATTAGGGCGAATTAAAAAAAAAGCTTTCCTAGTTACAGATGACTCTAAAAATGTGTGTATGCCCAAGGTTCTAATTTACTGAATAGGTTGCTGACTTATTGCCAAATATTTTCTCATAGATTTTTACATCACAACCAATATGTTGATAAAGTAAATTCCCCAACCTATGTATACTAACTCTTCCACTTGTCCAATATATTTGTCAAATGTGCATATGGCGTCTCACTCACTCTTTCAGCAAACTAACTATAATGTAAATTAAATGTTTCGTTTTTTTTCTTATCTTCATTTATTCGATTTAATGACATAAGTAATAGTAAGTAATATAACATTCTATACATACCCGTTAACCATTTTCCAAACGTAAACATGTTTATTGTTTAAGGGTACATTATCGGGTCTTTCTTTATATTTATGCACTTAATCTTGGGCACTTTGTTTTACTTTTTCACATTTAGTGCAATGCTTAAACGTTTTTTTGTCGTTGTCAGATTTGTGGTCTACATTTTTTTTTAACGTTCCAAATAATTTGATTTTATCGCAAAGTTTCGTGTTCTATGTGCTAAAGCCTTATTTAAAGCTAGAGTTCGGACTTACTATTTGCTATGTAAGTACTTACATTACATTCACATTATTTTTTAACTAAACGAGGTTCAAGCATATGAATACAAATCAATTTATTTATTTACCTCTCTGAGCTTTAGTTACAATCTAGTGTGTGAATCGTGTAAGTTTAAACCACTATATTTTCATTTACTTTAGGTACTGTACCTAACGCTAATGAACAATAACAGATCTATGGCAAGGTTATTACAGGGCATAATCACAGTTGTTACTTGACATATAATAAATAAATAAATAAAATCTAAATATATAAAAGAAGAAGCTGACTGACTGACTGACTGACTGACTGACTGACTGACTGACTGACTGACTGACTGACTGACTGACTGACTGACTGACTGACTGACTGACATATCAACGCACAGCCCAAACCGCTGGGTCTACGGATTCCAAATTTGGCACGTAGGTTCCTTATAAGGTGTAAGGGAGCACTAAGAAAGGATTTTTCAAAACTCACCCCCTAAGGGGGTAAAACGGGGGTCCAAAGTTTGTATGGGGGAAGCATTATTTTTTGAACTACAGACTTAAAACTTTGTAGGAAGATTACTTATTATGATACAAAAAAAGCACTTTCAGCGTTTTACAAAATTACACCCTTAAGGGGGTCAAATAGGGGTGCAAAGTTTGTATTAAAAACTACTGGGACTACAAATTTGAAATTTACACCAGACCTTCCTTTTATGACGTAGGCAAGGGATAAGACGGGATTTTTGGAAATTCTGTCCCTAAGGGTGTTAAATGGGGGTGCAAAGTTTGTATGGGAGAAACATTATTTTTTGTATTAGAGACTTGAAACTTTGTAGGGATATTACTTATTAGGATACAAAAAAAGTTCTTTCAGCGTTTTAGAAAATTCTACCCCTAAGGAATTCAAATAGGGGTGCAATATTTGTATGAGGTAAACATTATTTATTGAACTAGAGACTTGAAACTTTGTAGGAAAATTACTTATTAGGATACAAAAAAAGTTCTTTCAGCGTTTTAGAAAATTCCACCCCTAAGGGGATTAAATAGGGGTGCAATTTTTGTATTCAAAACTACTGGGACTAGGAACTTGAAATTTACACCAGACCTTCCTTTTATGACGTAGGCAAGGGATAAGACGGGATTTTTGGAAATTCTATCCCTATGGGTGTTAAATAGGGGTGCAAAGTTTGTATGGGTGAAACATTATTTTTTGTACTAGAGACATGAAACTTTGTAGGGATATTACTTATAAAGATACAAAAAAAGTTCTTTCAGCGTTTTATAAAATTCTACCCCTAAGGGGGTTAAATAGGGGTGCAAAGTTTGAATTAAAAACTATTGTGTCTAGAAACTTAAAATTTACACCAGATTTTCCTTTTATGACATAGGCAAGGGATAAGACGGGATTTTTGGAAATTCTGTCCCTAAGGGTGTTAAATGGGGGTGCAAAGTTTGTATGGGAGAAACATTATTTTTTGTATTAGAGACTTGAAACTTTGTAGGGATATTACTTATTAGGATACAAAAAAAGTTCTTTCAGCGTTTTAGAAAATTCTACCCCTAAGGAATTCAAATAGGGGTGCAATATTTGTATGAGGTAAACATTATTTATTGAACTAGAGACTTGAAACTTTGTAGGAAAATTACTTATTAAGATACAAATAAAAATATCTTAAGCGTTTTTAAAATTCCACCACTAAGGAGATTAAATAAGGGTGCAAAGTTTGTATTCAAAACAACTGGGACTACAAACTTGAAATTTACACCAGAACTTCCTTTTATGACGTAGGCAAGGGATGAGACGGGACTTTTGGAAATCCTATCCCAAAGGGGGTTAAAAAGGGGTGCAAAGTTTGTATGGGAGAAATATGACTTTTTGTACTAGAGACTTGAAACTTTTGTAGGGATATTACTTATTAGGATACAAAAAAAGTTCTTTTAGCGTTTTAGAAAATTCTACCCCTAAGGAGTTCCAATAGGGGTGCAATATTTGTATGAGGTAAACATTATTTATTGAACTAGAGACTTGAAACTTTGTAGGAAAATTACTTATTAAGATACTAATAAAAATATCTTAAGCGTTTTTAAAATTCCACCCCTAAGGAGATTAAATAAGGGTGCAAAGTTTGTATTCAAAACAACTGGGACTACAAACTTGAAATTTGCACCAGAACTTCCTTTTATGACGTAGGCAAGAGATAAGACGGGACTTTTGGAAATCCTATCCCAAAGGGGGTTGAAAAGGGGTGCAAAGTTTGTATGGGAGAAATATGACTTTTTGTACTAGAGACTTGAAACTTTGTAGGGATATTACTTATTAGGATACAAAAAAAGCTCTTTCAGCGTTTTATAAAATTCTACCCCTAAGAAGTTCAAATAGGGGTGCAATATTTGTATGAGGTAAACATTATTTATTGAACTAGAGACTTGAAACTTGGTAAGTATTTTACTTATTAGGATACAAAAAAAAGTATTTTCAGCTTTATATAAAATTCCACCCCTAAGGGGGTAAAATAGGGGTGCAAAGTTCGTATTCAAAGCTACTGGGACTAGAAACTTGAAATTTACACCAGAATTTCATTTTATGACATAGGCAAGGGATAAGACGGGAGTTTTGGAAATTCTATCCCTAAGGGGGTTAAATAGGGGTGCAAAGTTTGTATGGGAGAAACATTTTTTTTGTACTAGAGACTTGAAACTTTGTAGGAATATCATTATTAAGATACAAAAAAGTACTTTCAGCGTTTTATAAAATTCTTCCCCTAAGGGGGTTAAATAGGGATGCAATGTTTGTGGAGGGGAAACATTATTTATTGAACTAGAGACTTGAGACTTTGTAGGAAGATAACTTATTAGGATATAAAAAAAGTAATTTCAGCGTTTTATAAAATTCCACCGCTAAGAGGGTTAAATGAGGGTCCAAATTTTGTATAAGGGAATTTTATTTTTAGCTACGACGTACTTAAAACTTTGTGGACAGATTACTAAACTTATTAATTTACAAATAAAGTGCTTTCAGCGTTTTTGAAATAATTACACCTAAAGGGGTTAAAAAGGAGGTCCAAAGTTTGTATGGAGAAAAAAGATTAGTTAGACAATTTTATTCGAGAATTCACAGGATAATTCCTAACGATAAATGAGTAAACAAGTGCTTCCGGTTTTTTGAGAATTCAACCCCTAAAAGGAGACATGTGGTGACAAAATCTGAAAATCAACATCGGCATCTATTGTTTCTATGGTTTATCGGGTCGCTGATTAGGAAAACAACAACGATTTTACATTCCAACGTGGCGTCTAAATATCAATATGGGCGTTACTATTACGGTTTTTTGGGACGTTAATAACGAAAATCACATAGATTTTGAAATGTAATGTTGTGGACATGAAAATTCATGAAAATATTTGTGCCAAATTGCAATTCAATCTGTCCAGTTTTTTTCGTAGCAAATCGGTTGTAACAGACGGACTGACAGACAGCCACACGTGATCCTATAAATAAGGGTTCTATTTTTGCTTTTGAGGTATGGAACGAGACCCGCGTTATATAGGGTTATAGGTTTTAAAGTTTGTATTTGCTGCCATCTCGATCGTCAGCAATCGGTACCTAGGCGAGTGCGGGCGGCGCGGCGGGACGGGAGGGTAGGAGACATTGGGAAAGTGCCTGCATCCGTAATAAGTACATTCAAGGTGCTGCACGAAGATCTGCTTACTTTTAATAAGTTAAGCATTTGGCCGCCGTTAAATTAAAACAAATTTTTGGGTATTTATGTTAAATACTGGTTCGAAAAGCATGGATAAAAATCTTAGGAAACAAGCCTATAGCAATGTCCGAGGCCACAAATTTGACTTAACATACGTGGAGATATTTTGGTATTTCAACATTAATGTTCATGAACATAAAGTAGCTTTTATTCCAGAGGACAGATTCTCATTAATCATGATTGTAAATTTAATAACAGAAATACGTACAAACATACATACATTGACGCCTTTATTCCCAAAAGGGGCAGGCAGAGCACATGAACTTTATGTTCCAGCGCCACTTTTAGCATAAATGTGGGTATAAAAGATCGACAAAAAGTGATATTGCTTAGGTTGTTAGCCCATCACCCAGGACACACTTCAACCCTGCTCTCTTAATCGACTTTTACGACACACACGGGAAGAAAGATGGTGGTGAAATTCTAACTCGCCACCACACGGGCATAAATATAATAGTAAATAAAAATTAATTTACCATAATGGGTTATGATGAAGGGTTATTAGTAGGGGAAGTTGGTAGTAGTAGGTTAGTAGGCGGCGTAGCAATTCAATAATTATTGGAAAATTACTTTTACTACGCGGGCGAAGCCGCGGGCAAAAGCTAGTAAATAAATATAAGGGGACAATCTTACACAAATCGAGCTAGTCCCATAGTAAGCTCAATAAGGCTTGTGTTATGGGTACAGTCACCGGCATCAATATCTGCCGAAACAAAGCCGGCAAAAATATCTGACACGTCCTTATGGCATTAGACATAGAGTCGTGTCAGATATTTATGCGTGCTATGTTGTGGCAGATCTTATTGCGGGTGACTGTAATAGACGACGATATATATAATAGATATAAATACTTAAATACGTAGAAAACATCCATGACTCCGAAACAAATATTCATGCTCATCACACGAATATTTGCCCTTACCGGGATTCGAACCCAGGACCTTCAGCTTCGTAGGCAGCGTCACTACCCACTAGGCTAACCGGTCGTCAAATAAAATAATACTTGTTTACATCTTTGGTTGATGTAGGGTTGGATAGGTATAAATCTTGTATGTGTTTTGTGAGGCTATTTATTAATTTTGGAAGAATGTAATGATTAGTTCTCATGCCGTAAACGTTTTTAATTTTTGGTAATACAAATCTATGTGTCTTGGATAAACTCCTTAACCTGATGTTACGGTGGTATTCATTCAACTTGGTGATGTATTTGTATTCTTCCTTGATTATCAAAAGCTTGACCATGTTTTTTACGGGAAGTACTACAGCAGCCTAGTGGTTTAGGCATGTGGCTGTCAAGCGGCGGTCGTGGGCTCGAATCCCGGCTTGTACCAACGTGTTTTGTGGAATTAATGTACGAAATGTATTTTATTCTAAATAAGATCTGATTGTAATTTTCATTAGGATATCTACTCCAGTTAGAGAAAAGATAAATTAGAGTGAAAGCCTATTCATTATTTCAGCTCATGTTCATGCGGACATTGAAATAATGATTATGTAACGATCTCAAAGTGGAACGTCGAAACAGTTTATAGAAAATTAGTGTAAATTTAAAAATAAAGTGTCGCAGTGCAGTCAAATAAAGTAACAGGATCAAGATAGAAAAACCTATTTCAAACTAAGTAAGTAGCTCGTCGCGTCATAAAACTTACGCTGAGGGCACGGAGTCAATTCAATCATACGTTAGAACGGCCCGCTCCGATACTCGTTTAGCAAAGATTTACGCAACAGATATATCTTTCTAGAACCCTTTTCCACCGTTTTATGCCCCTAATTCCATCCCCTCGACTAAGAAACGTCACATGTGACCATAAAACTGCGAAACGCGGAGATATTTTCGAATCAAATCTCATTCGTAAACCGATCGTGGTAGCAACAACTTTATACATGCACTCCGACAATGTTGACTCCAACTTTAAATAAAAGGGTTAAAGTTTCGTTTTGAATGGCAAATAGGTTTTAAACGGGTTGTTTATTCGCGATAGTTTTTCCCTAATAACGCTAGGAAAGTTTGAAATTCGAACGATAGCCATTTGTTTTTGGAAGTAAGGCGAGGAATGCGAAGTTGCTCGCTCTCGGTTGTTTTATGCGAATGAAGTACGTACAATTTAAACAGAAGTTGATGTAATGTTTGCACGGGAAAACTGGTGCAACTACTCGTATTGCAGGTTTTATAAACAAACAGGAAGTTTATTAAAGTTGGTTTGCTTCATTTAAATAATATTAAGAGACCATTGTAAGTGAAATATTGCGAAACTGAGAGTGACGGTCGATTTTGTTAATGTTTCGTATTTCCTTCTTTCTAACATTTAGAGTACCTAATGTTATATTACACGAGAAAACTTAACCCCAAAAACAATAAAGGTACAACCAAAACTTTGTGAATAACGCGACACTCCGTACAAATACGCCGGAGACGGGATTAAGACTTAAATAAATATTTATGCAGCCCTGTGAAACAGATTAAAATATCACCGTCCAAGTGGCGAAGGCGCGTAACTCGAATTTTGTAAGTTTTAGTCTAAAATTATTTTATACTATTTTTCGTCACGTCTTGCAAAGTAGGCACTTTCCGCTACTTAGCTGGAAAACCACAGGATCGGCTATGCGATGTAGTTGCGATGTATATAGCGAGTGTATTAACCGTAAATTACTTGAAAGAAAATTCGAAGATATAAATAAGAAGTATGTTCCTAGATAAGAGTGATAGAAATAAGAGAGTACGTGGCGATGCACCGACCTTGGGAGCGAGACGCTACACTCCGAGCTCTCAGTCCGTTGTGAGAAAATATCTAGTTAAATATATAACTAATACCTAACTATACATGACGACCGGTTAGCCTAGTGGGTGCCTACGAAGCTGAAGGTCCTGGGTTCGAATCCCGGTAAGGACAAATATTTGTGTGATGAGCATGAATATTTGTTTCTGAGTCTTGGATGTTTTCATGTATTTAAGTATTTATATCTATTAAATATATCGTCGTCTAGTACCCGTAACACAAGCCTTACTGAGCTTACTATGGGGCTAGTGCGATTTGTGTAAGATTGTCCCCTAATATTTATTTATTTATTTATACATATACATAGATCACAAATTCGAGTCTTGCCCTGGGTTTCAGACGATGATGGTTTATTTTTCCGATATACCGAGTGTACCGGATCAAGGACATAACAGGTACCGTCAAATGCTGCAACTTTGCCTACTAGGTGCAACATTGCCTATTTTTTAAGCTTAAATTATCTCCCAAACTAACAGTTATTGCTTCCAACCAGTTCCGAACCTCGCCGCAAAAACGTGTTGCCAGTAAAATGGAGCTTTTGTTGCCATTATTGCAATTAGGAAGTAAATGTTAGGTTTATTTTCCTATCAGAACACGATACTTGTTATGCTCTTGATCGGCTCACTCTCCATTTTTCGATACACTCTATTTGTTCTCCGTATCATACCGTTTCAAATTTTGTCGTGGTAACTTCCACGTTAAATTGACTCGAAACGACAATATTAAAATAAAATTGTTTCATTTAGAGATATAGTCACTTGTAAATGATAATATCTAAAAAGCGAAGTTTAACATTGAAACTTTCTCGTCGATTTATAACATACGCTCGTTCTCCAGCCGGCCTCTTGCTTACAAATGCGACCCTGGGACTAAACTCGAGACAAACGATTCTTACATCTTGCTACTTTCTCTAAATCACGTTTAAATTAAAAAAAGGATACTGTCTGAAGTCATTATTTTTAATTCTCGGAAATGTTGTTTTAGGACGTGGATTTATTTAATGAACTAAGCTTGAGAAATTACACTGAAATTGTTTGTATACTCGCTTAAACAAGTGTTGATGTATGAGCGACGCGTGTAAATATATGACTATATAAATATTATCAAAACTCACAAGTTTTTATAGAAAATACTAGGTTCTGATTATTTAAACAAGGATTTTTAGGTCGCCATGAACTAACTAGACCCGGGATAAGGGTAACTCATTTATTCCTAGATGCTGCGGGCGTAGCAATGGTTGGCATTTTATCACTTATCGTTTATCGTCATCCGTCACTCTCGTACTCGCATACTTGTCAGAACGTGACGGACGTCCTTTCCACAGTGATTGGTGACAAAATGCCAACCATGCTACGCCCGCTGGATATCACTTGTATAGAAACAGTGCCAAGCAGATCTCTGGTAAATAAAAAGGAAGTCCTTAATGTATAATCAAAATGAACCTTCTATATCAGCCCGTGAAAAAGTAATCGCGCCTAAAAAGCTGCAAAAAGGCTCCGCTGAATGCTTGGCGGCGATAAATTTAGAAAAACAAAAGGAATACAAGGTATAAATCGAACCGCAATGCAATATACGTCTATTAGCCGGCCACTTGAAGGGCGGTAAATCTCCAGGCCCCGAAACACTACGTTTTACAGCTTTTACTCGACCGTAGGCGCGGCGCTTGATAAAGGGAAGCTGAGTCACTCGCCCCGGTGGAAACGCACGGCGAACACCTGTATTCCCAGCACGGCGTGGCATTGCTATCACAAGACGGCGCGCGAGCTCTCTCCATTTTTCTCGCACGGATAGCTAGCACTCTCTTATTTGAAAACTTAGAAAGAGACGTGTAGTGTGAGAAAAAATTAGACGTCTTGTAATAGCCGTACAGGTTCATGCTGCATTCATCGTCGTGCTGCATTTCATGATGACACATTTACGCGTGTGTACATTATAATATGCTCAATTATAAACTTACTTGACATATAAAATAGTGAATTCTTTTTGACATCAATATTCATTAAGTGTTTTTTTTATCATTATGATGGAAATCAACGAACTGCCTGATAAAGTGGAAACAATGCCGTAAAACTGCTTTGTCAGTGACATTGCATTGTTTGAGTAATATTATTAGTATTAGGTACAATACGTATGTTTTTTTTTTAAATATTGCAACTTTCTTAGCAATTTTTTGTTAAGTTCGAACCTAATACTCTAATCTGGTGGCTCATCTTCTCACTTTGTACTTATTAGTTGTATAAAAAATAAATATACAATTTTCCTATTATTTACTGTGATGTTACTTTTCAACCCACCCTGTGTCAAGATGCAAGACTCGATTCTCGACCGCTCGATATTTTCTTTTCACCGTATTTGATACATTTTTAAAAACTACGAAATAGCTCCCTTGGGCACTAATGTAATGGTAATAAAAAATTAACAACTGAGTACAGAACTGTACTACTTTTTTTCTGACAATTCGTAAAAGTTGATTTGTAGAACTGGGGCCCATGAGCCGCTAGATAGTATAAGCTATGTAAACAACATCGTGAAGCTACTATACTGTACTGTCTATTCGAAGATCTCGCAGTTCAAAATACACTGATCTCCGTTCTCCTCCTCCGTTCCATTTTTTTAATCCGATGTGTAATTTCGGAGATTTCCCACAACCTTACAAAGCTACAAACTGACATTTCACAGGCATTACCACTTTTTTAACCGACGAAAAAAACGGAGGAGGTTCTCAAGTCAAAGCGTATTTTTTTTTTAATGTATGATCACGCATAACTTTTTACAGAGTAGTCCGATTTTGATAATTCTTTTTTTTATTAGAAAGGGTATACCTCGAACCAAATTGACAAAGAATTTAATTTGACATTAAACGACGAAATTGGATTGAATCTTGGCAATCATAAAACCCACACTAGGCTGGTCTAATTAACACTTATTTCTATTATAATCTTCCTTCAGACCTGCTAATAAACTCAACAAAAAGATTGTAAGATTGAAGTGACTAATGGTTAAAAGCTAAGGAAATGAGCGGGAATGTTCTCACAACAATAGCTCGGCGAGGTCGCGCCTGCGCGGTTATAGCATGAACCCGCTATCTGACGGAGTGCGAACTATTACCAATGATCTAGGAAACAATACTTACTTACTTAATCCCTTCTTTATTCAACAACAAATTACAGATAAAAGTAAGCGATTCAGTTTGTTTTATTTTTTATACATCCAGAAAGGTTGTTGAGCATGATGCAATAACGGCCCTTCATGCGAGGAATGTGCTATGGTCAAAATATTCATTTATGAATTACATTGATTTCAACGATTTACGTCAAAATTTACTAATGAACCGTTTTCTCCATCCGCGTATTTATTTACACAGAACGCAAGCAGAAGCTTATGTCCATCCCGAAGCCTGTGAGCTTTTAAGTTTGTAATGTACGAAGGGAGTACCTTATCTGCGAAATCACTTATCCTTTAAAAAAAAACCTTAGATTTAGGAGGATTTAATTCATGGAGTTCTAGTGATTGCCCAAAAGGAAAGAAACCTGACTATATTGAGAAGGATCAGAAGATTAATACAACCTCGACATCTTCTGCATGTACCCTTTAGTCGTATTATATCCGTGAATTCAGTTTCAGAACAATATTTTGACAGGTGGTGACAATTTTAAGCTGGTGACAAGCAAAAAATACCTATGCGCGCTGAGGGACAGGATATTTGACATTGTATCTCGTTCCCACTTATGGTTATTGTCTATGCTTACATCTTTGTAACACATGTGTGTATCTGTGTCTAAGTCCTATTCTATCCTTTCTTTAAGAAAAAAAAAAACTTCTATCCGCGTTGTGCGGGCAGGAAGTCTGACATTACTTATGTTGGTGCTTTAAGTAAACTTTGAGTTAAAAAGGTTTTAGATCTAAATTAATTAAAGTCATCGCTTGCCTCATCCTTGGAAATTGGAATAAAATAAAAAGCGTTTTGTTTTCGTTTAAATACTATCTATGTTTATTACTCACTCACGCCTCAATGCTAGAAGCACGGATTAAAGGCCTCCACCCACCGGACGCGTGTGCTACGCGTGTGCTGTGCGTATCGGGCGCGTTTGAAGTGGTATATTCACACCGGAAGCGGGTGGTGTGTAGCAACGCGTGTGCAGCGCGGCTGCCGCGCCGCTGCCGCGCGGGTGCTGCGCGTGTGCCGCGTTCGATGTGTGTTTGAAGTGTAGTTTCAATGCTTTACAACTTGCGCGTGTGCCGCGCAGCACACGCGCCGCGCACGACACGCGTCTGGTGGGTGGAGGCCTTAAGATACACTTTGGGATGGAAATAGCACAGCAGGCAACACAGAATACCTTTTATCTCGGGAATCGGCTATAATTGCAACTTAGAAAAGTTGTAAAACCCCCGTCATTTTCATTACAAAGTTCAATATCTCAAAACCGGCTGAACCGATTTTGATAAAACGTCGCTAATACCCATTTCGGACACCTCATCATTCATCAGTCATCACCATCATGGTCATTTGGACAAAACAAACCACATTAACATCGGTCCATTCTTTTAGGAGCTGAAAATGGAACAGACAGACGCACAGATCCACGCGTCACACTTATAACACCCCTCTTTTTGCTTCGGGGTTTAAAAATTATGAAATCAAGGTTCGAACTCTACACACACGCGGAGAAAGTTGCATTCAAACGTTTTGTTTAAGAGACAAGATGCCCGCTCCAAGTATTCTTCGCACCGTCATGAAACTAACACAAACTGAAGGTACAACTCAGACGCATAAATCCGTGCACTGCCCTAGCCCGGGGCGACGTCGAACTTTGTCAGATGCTAGCACTAGTAAATCGTGTTTCGTACTGACTAGGTCATTCACACACCAAGAAGAATTATTAAGCTTGAATGACCAGTGACAGTCCCTAATAAATCTTCGGTTTATTTCACGATGATTTAGACGATTCTAAAATGCATTGCTGAGACGGTGAAACTTGACCACAACCAAAACGGATACCTATCGCCCGCGGTGACTCATTATGCATGCATAGATTCACGCCTGTTTTCTCAAAAGAGGGGTAGACAGAGTGAGTGAATGAAATGTATGTTCCAGAGTGGCACTTTCAGCATAAATGTGGGTATTAAAGATCGACAAAATGTGATATCGCAGTGACACGTTGCTAGCCCATCGCCCACAATACACTTCAGCCAATTTTTCCACACATAACATTAACTTAATTAAATTATAGCTAAGTTAAATCTTAAAAAGGCCCTCAAGGCATTGTACCGAGGAATTTACACACATAAGGTATTTTCTGTTGTGACCTAAAAATAAAACTTATTATAATTAAAGGTGCATGAAAATAAGTCGATAAGCGATTCTGATCACAAAATAAACTGACTGCTTTCAGGCAACTTCTGGATACGAGAATCTATCAGGAGACACATAAAAACGTTTTAATAACATAAATAGTACCTTCCAAAAGAGTAATTTAGCAGACACTGGTCAGGAAACAATGCAAATTAAATGATAATAATGTAATCCAGAACATATAGCAAATATAACAGAATAAGCAAAATAAATTAAACTTAATACAGATTATATGAAATTCATAAATCAACATGGGCTTGTTTGAAATAGTAAAAAAATCGAATAAGGAACCTTTACATGCATTTGCCAGAATAATTCAGTTAAAACAATTCATTAGTGTCTTCTTGTAGTTAATTCTTCAATATATTAAATTATTATATATTAGGAACAGCTGAGAGCTCCAACAGTAGCAGCAGACAACAGTATAAACTGTAAATAGAAACGCAAAGCCGCAATCTTCACCGACATGTTAACTTAGAACTGTGTGACTCTAGCTAGATAATAAAGTTAAACCCACCAATAACAGTGCCTCATAACCAACATTATTATTAGCTTCCTATCCAATGCCCCTCAGTTATTAAAACGCTTTTACATGCACTTACAGGAAGCAGCGATGAACGTTACAACGATGGAAGCAGTGAAGTGTTTGTAGTATTGTGGTAAAGGTAAAGGATTATATAGTTGCAAGAAACGAGCGCGATATGTTATCATATAAGGCTGGAGTTAATAAAGACATACTTTTACGTAATAAAATGGCGTGTTATGGCGGAGTTATGGTATGGGATTAGTTAAGGTTCAACGTCACTGGTTCCTGTCGAGCTGTTGCTAACAGATGTCGTGATATATAATTTCGATGGTTGCTCATCGTTTTACGCAAAACCGTGACGAGTACCAACATGTGTTTCAAACTGCGGAAGCCGAAGAGCTTGCTACGTATGAATCGCAATCAATCTGCACTAAACAGTGTTTATTTTTAAAATGTAGTCCGAAAATATGCATAGAAGTGCTTTTCCGTGAATTTACGCAGACTAACGTAGCTAAATGTCACTTCGGAGTCAGTCATTGTCAAACATCTTGCATAAATCAAACTAGAGGGCGCAAAACTAAATCTATAGCAGCGCCGCTATTAGGAAATAGTGAAACTAAATGTACTTGTGGCAGGCACTCAAGAATGCAATATGAATGCAGCTGACTTTTTTAATCATTACTTAATGTCATGCGGTAGCGCAGCGCGCGTCTCTTTTGCTTAAATCTGTCTGTAACGCCATCCTTGAACCGGGTTCAAATCCCGACGGACATACTTCTTTTTTGTTTTTCTATTTGGATTTCTAAACCAATATGGCCGTCTCAACTAACTCAGATTTACTTATAATGTGCAAAAAAATATATTTTTAACTTAAACATGTTTATAATTTCTTGATAAGCATGATTGTATCTAGATGATCCACAAAAAAACCCTACTATATTTATGGCAGACCTATTCTTACATGTTACATACTACATAAACACTATTTTGGATAGGTATATCATTTAAAAAGATGTGACGCCTTTAATTTCATTAGAAAGTCATGATTCATGAGTATCCGTAGGTTTACTGTTGAAAAATCAAAGTACGACCTTTATCTATTCTATACCCTATTCCATATGAGATTAGACAAATCGTGCGTGAATCTTCAAGTCATTCGCGTCATGAAAACCATTTTGATAAACAAAAACATTTACATTGTTCTATTTGAAACACATTAAATAATCGAAATAACACTAGTAAGTACAATATTTATAAAGGAAGATAAAAGAGGTATTTTTCCTTACAAAAATCTAACATTGTAAGGAATAAGGTACCGATACTTAGTAAGTATATTAGTACTTTGATTTGTTATATCCATATTCACCCGCAGTTGCGGTACTACATAATTACATACAATCAGAGAGGCTACGTATTATTCACAAAATGTTTTGTATTCGCCCGTGACTCGCGTCTAAAACCTCAAAGTTGGTAACAATTTTGCGTTACCGAACGGACGGACGAATTTAGTAAGCTTTGTGAATAACAGGCGAGTTTGTATATCAAAACTCTTAGTGGCCAGTCTCTCGAATCCGGACCTAGACCGCGTCAGAAAGAGAGAAATATTTCATTTGACAATATGGTACTGTTTTCGATGAACGTCAAAATTCAAAAATCGAATTCAACTTTTTCACGCGTTTACGTTTCTATACGTTTATGATGCTTTCACTCATTCATTACTAATCTTCAATGGCTGGGTTATGGGCATTTGCTTACAAAATTATTGAATGTCTTGTTTAGGTAAATATGAGATGAAACTTATCTGTAGAACCCACGACCGCCGTTTGACAGTCGCATGCCTGAAGCACTATGCTACCGGAACGATTATTGCAAAGTGTTATTTTTTTGTATGTTTGTATGTACGGTATAACCTCCGAAACCACTTATCCGATTATAAAAAATAATTCACTGGTTATGGATGACTGAACTTACTGGGGGGACATAGCCATGCCTAGGCATAGTAAGTATACTTTGATACATTTTATACGCAAAAAAACGAACTTGGATTTTTAGACAGATTTGACTGTGTACTAAGTTAAATGCAGTTTTTATTCTTTCTAAAATCGGTCTGGGTGACTCCTTAGAGCAAATTTCCGTGTCAGATTCGGATTGAATGTGACTCTGTATAATCTTCAAATCAGCTCACAAAATTTCCCGAGAATCGGTTGAGAAATTGAAAGATTTGAGTCAACCGCGGTCGCTCGGTGCGGACGTGTTGGTCTTGCAGTCAAATCTGTATTAATTTATTCTGGAATTTAAATTGTGATTGGTGGAAACGTGTAAAACTGATTCCTTGTTCCTCCTGTGCATCTGTTATGCGTTGGCTCCTCCTTGTGGGCGGTCCTAGAAAGAGACGTCAACTTTTTGGAAGTTCTCCGGAATCGAACCCGAGGTGCGTGATTGCGAAGCCACTGTCGTCGCCGCTAAGCCAAGGTATTGTTCTGCGCCAGCGGCGAAATCAAGTACTGCAACGCACAGAGCGCGCTGACGTCACTGCAACCGCGAGCATCGGCTACGCCAGCGGCGCTACGGAGTGCTACGAAGTGCTACGGGAGTGACGTCATCTTCGAACGTTGCGGCATCGGCTACGCCGATCTCTGTGCTGCAGTGTGGCAATTTAAGCCCTATTTGAAGCGGAATAGACGGCAATGCAGCGAGACGATAGTGCGGAGATGATTTGCCACGGCTGCGCGCGGGATCTGGAGGTCGGCGAGGGATATATTCAGTGTATGGTGGCGTCATGCGGTAAGCTATACCACACACTATGCATTAATAGGACTCCTACTGTCGAGGAACGTGACGCTTGGATGTGCCCAGAGTGCAAAATCACATATAAAAAAACAGGAGCTAATTGTGGGACTCCAGTCGGTACGCCTCTAACGGCCAAGAACATTTGCGTCAGAGGTAAAAGCGGAACGCCCGATGCACCTGCACAAAACTCTCAAACGTCGTCAGCAGGTGAAGCAGGGTCCGTGTCCGTCAGGAATAAAAGCGGAACACCAGTACCACGGCCACAAAACACTCAAACGTCGTCAACGGGTGAAGCTGGGCCCGTGGTCGTTAGGAATAAAAGCGGAACGCCAGTAACACAGACACAAGGCACTCAAACATCATCGCCGGGTGTGGCTGGGTCTATGGCCGACAGGGACCAAAGCGGAACGCTAGTAACACAGACACAAAGCACTCAAACGTTGCCGACGAGTGAAGCTGGGTCCATGGCCGTCGAGATAAGCGCTATTCGTGACCAAATGAGCATGTTATCGGAGCAGCTAGCTGATGCCCTTGCTGCTGTCGCGCAATACCAGACTGCGCTCACGCTCTGCTCTTCTAAACTTGAAATGGTTAGCGAGCGGCTACAGCAACTTGAACGGAAGTCGGCAAACGACTGTCGTCACGAGAAACCGAGTGCAGCGCCTCCTTCCGCCGATGTATCAGAGCCGAAATCAAGACGAAAGCGCAAGGTGTGGAATAGAAAGAAATCTGCGTCAGTGCCGGAGGAAAATGTGAACGAGACTGCGGCGGCAGGGGCTGCGGCTCAGGTCGGAACCGAGGGTGCAGCTTCGTCCTTGCTCGAATCCAGTGGCGATAGTCTGGTACGCAGTGGTGACCTTCCTGCGGAAAAAGAAACGGACGCTGCATTCGTTAACTGTGACCCGGGTAAGGAAGGAGCTATTCCAAAGAAGCGTTTCTCTTCACTGCGGTGCACAGCTGGGCCTGAAGTTACGTCGCTTAAAGCGGTTGAATCCCTGAAGTATATACACCTTTGGAACATGGTGTCGGGCGCCGACGAAATACGTGCGTATTTGGCGACAATGTGGCCTGAAAGAACTTGCACAGTCGTTGAGCTCAAACCGAAGGGGTATTACAAGTCTTACAAAATTGGCGTCCCGGGCGAGCTGTATGACAAATGTGTATCCACGGAGATCTGGCCTGAGAACGCCCGAGTAAAGGCATGGTTTTTTCGAGGGCGGCGAAGCAACGGCACATATCCGGAAAAGCCCAAGTCCCAAGACAACAATAGGATCGATCTTGCACATTACATACCAAAATGTCAGGGGCCTGAACACGAGGCTTCACTACTTCAAGCAAAACCTGCTAGCTCTTGATTGTGACGTCGTCGCGGTAACGGAATCTTGGCTTACCGAGGCCGTTAGTGATGCTGAGTTGGCGTGCGGTGGATGGAGCGTGCTGCGCCGGGACCGCGCTACCGGCGCGCGCGGCGGTGGCGTGCTCCTCGCGGCGCGCCCTGGCATCGAGTTCCAACGACGTGCGGATTTAGAGACGCCGAACGGCGAGGACTTATGGGTCACATTCACGGTGGGTCAAGTAGTGATCTATGTGTGCGTCGTGTACATTCCTCCTAGGGCCTCGGAGGAGACTTATATGCGGTGGTTTCACAAAGTGGAGTCGGTGATTGACACTCTCACAGATGTGCTAGTGATCGGCGACTTGAATATAAACCCGGTGTATATGTCCCAGAGTATCCTTAGTTATTATTGTTATTTCTTAAATATTTGTGGTTTGAAAGAGATGAACGAAATAACGAAAATAAATAAATAAAATACATATAAATACCTTCATTCAATATATATATATATATATATATATATACAGACGAAAATAGAGAACAGAAACACTAAGAATTTACGGCTCTGCTAGCAAACAACTTGCGTAAAGATCTTTATGCCACACTTGGCCACAAAGTGGCCTTTTCCGCACGCTACGCGTACAGAAAAATCCGCTTTTTGGCCAAGTGTAGACATAAAATTATGTGCACAACACGGGAGGTAATAAAGAAAGCCCTCGATCGCATATTTACGTCCCTCGCTTGCAGCTCGGGCCCCAAACATCTGCGATCTCGGCCTTTCTTTGTTTTACCTCCCTTGTATAACAAATAACTATTTTCACACCTTTCATTCGGAAAAGTAAGTTTTGCTCCACGACGAGAGGGACCAAAACGCTACTTTTCTGTTCAAGCTACTTTTTTAATTTATACATTGGCATTGGAGCATTTGTACGCAATGTGCCAATTGAACACAGATGTTAATGAAATAATCGATTGTAATTTCATCGTAGTCGATTCAAAACGAACATATTTCAAGTTTTAACTGTAACAACGTTGTATAAAAATTTATAAATATTACGAAATATTTAAAAATTAGTTATAAAAATTAAGATAATTTAGATATATTTTAACAATAACTTTTTTTAATTTCCTCATAGTCGGTGTGAAAAATAGTATGTGTCATTCGGTAGCAAAATTATTTTCGTCTCGGGCGTAAACACTTGTATCCCTCACTACGCTCAGGATCCTACGTTAGAATCCCTCGCTACGCTCAGGATTCTATTGTAGGATCCCTCGCTGCGTTCAGGATTCAATACACCGCCCTCGCCGTAAATATACTATTTTGCTCCCTTGTGACACAAATAACTATTAAACGCGAATCTGGAAATCTGGAATAATTGCCTAGCTGAAATGAAAATCTTCGTTAGTCTCGCTCGCTCGTTCAATTAAGTATATGGATATTGTTTTCGATTCAGTTTTTAACAATTGGCCAACAATTATGTTTTTAAAGGCAGACTTACGAGCATGGACTGATTTCGGTTACGGTTATACCGGTATGGAATCGGTATTCCATTACAATAGCATTATATTGTAAAGGTTAGCCGCGCCGCCAACGTAATGGTACCGGATCCGAACCGTGTAGAAATACATATCGGTTACCGGTATTTATTTTTAATTGTACTGAAATTTTTATAATTCCTTTTCCAAACCGGTATAATTATGAAACCGTTCTTTTTTCATTTCATTGTCGTCCATGAGAGGAGGTCTGTGCCCAGCAGTGGAACGTAATATAAACTGATATATTATTTATTATGCCAATTTACATGAAGTCATTATTATAATCGTCAAAAACGATATAGATATATTATATACCTTGATATTTGATATATACATTGACCGATATAGATATAGACAGACAATAACTAACAAAAAAATTGAACTACACTAGATTATGCGATCCTTTTTTTTACAAATGCATGACAATTTCATTTTTTTTTTATTAAAAACTAGATTCCACTCACGGTTTCGTCTGCATGAACCCGGGATAAAAAAATTGTCCTACATTTTAATCTAAGCTCCTCCTAAGGCTCAGCATATATTACAAAATGGCATTGGAATTGCCATCGCGTTGTGTTGGAAATAGAGTTGACTTTCGTTTATTTTGAAAAGTGCCCAAAACAAAACAAATTCACCTCTATTCCATTTGAATATAATTTAAATGCCTTCGACAGAATAAGTCCTATGAGTAGGCCCATGGGCCTTAAGAGGTTAGGCAAGTAAATAGGTTGCGCAGTTTAGGCGTGATTGAGTTACGAACATCCAAACATCTAAACATTCAAACATTTATACGTATAAGCATCTAAACTTTCGCATTTACAATACTAGCAGGATAAAAATAAAAATAATACAGGTAATGTAGTACTTATTTCGACATTGGTCCTTTTAAATTCTGGTATTAGAATATTGGGAAAATCGGTAGGGGATTCCGGTATTTCGGGATTCCATGATGGTGGTTTGCATTCCCTATATGTAGTATGTTAATAATAACAAAATTAATTAAATATATGGATTTTCTCCGGGACATAGCTGGCTGCAGCTTTATATTTTATGTAATTTTTTCGGTATCGTAAATACGGTTTCATAAAAGTTACAAAAGGAACCGATACTTCGACTTCGGCGTGGAGGGCAAGGTCGACCCGCTTCAGAACAAAAAAATATCTAAGTAAATATCGAAATAATACCGGTTTGAAACTGGTATTAAAAAGATATCACTAGGCTTTAAAAAAATACCGGTAATGGATATATTATTTCTAACTGGTTGCGGCACTGTTATGTTGTCGCCTAACCACTTTGCCTAACCACCGGTCGTAACTGGCATCAGTTCCTGCACCGAAGAATGCCTACGAGTGTATAATTCTACCCTCACAACATTGTAATGAAGAATTGTGACTTAGTTAATTTACATGTTGGGGGTAATCTAATATTTTATTTGAGCAGTCGATTCCTAAATAGGTTGCAGTAGGTATTTTAATGTCAATCGATGTGCAGCCGACTAAAGCGAATGTTTAAATTTATCAGGTACTTACACTCCTAATAATTGTCTGTTATATTTAATGCTATATTACGTAAAATTCACTCAATCGAAACTTGCTTATAATCTGCAAGTTGGAAATTCAAACGGTTCATTTGATCAAAAACACTCCTTTCTTCCCGTGGGAGTCGTAAAAGTCGACTAAGGGAGCAGGGTTGAAGTGTGATGTGGGCGATGGGCTAGCAACCTATCACTGCAATATCACATTTTGTCGATATTTTATACCCACATTAATGCTAAAATTGAGGCTGAAACATACGTTTCAGGTGCTCTGCCTACCCCTTTTGGGAAAAAAGGCGTGAATGTATGTATGTATGTATGTATGTTATTTGATGAAAACCTATAGTATACGTTCGGTAGCACAGATTACGTTTCAATATTGGATCTTACTCCTTTCTAATAAGACTCAAAATGTACAGACCCATGCATAACTATCGTTCCGTGGACTTTAGGTAGGTCTATCACGGCTAAAGAGCAAAGCATTGAAATTCATACATTGTTTATATTATATTTATCAAAAACAAATGACATTGCTCTTACGTTATTACCGAAATGAGCAGCGTAGCAAGATAAAATGAATGCTATCTCTTTCACCTTAAACTAAAATGTGTTTGTACGATGGTGTCACCGTCTGGTGAGTATAATTACTACTATTCACTCCGCTATCTAACTAATCTTGTTTATATTAAAGACATCTAGTGAAGGTTTTGGGCAACGTGCTGTCATGTGACGCGGCCATGTCATTTACACGGACAGTGTCTAACTCACGCACACATACAAGGCTCGGAGTAAAATTTTATGAATTTCAAATGGCTATATTTTGAATATTACTGGTTTTTGCGTGTATTTATTCAAACTGCGGGAGAAGAGGGTCATATATTATCTAAATATCACAATTTCAAGTTCCTGATATCGATAGATTAGACGTCTAGTCCGAACGAAAATTGTATGGAATTCGTCAGTGATGTTGCACCTTAAGGAGATTAATTGCTAATAATGCGCCAGAATTCGCATAAGGATAGAAGTATGTGTGTGTGTCATGTATTGTCACTTTTGTTTACACATGGGCGTCCGAAATTTCGTTTTGTTTGTTCCTTAAACAAACAAAAACAATCTCAGTTTAAGTTGACACTGAAGGATCTCTCTTTCAAGAAATAGTATAAATTGAATCTAAATTTCCTTTTTCCATTTCCTTTCATCTAAATTGAATATAAAAAAATATACGAATAAATTGATTTTTCTATAACCTAGTTATTTGTTGTTTCCATGGTTAAGCAAAATAAAACTTCTTTCTTTGTTTTTTCTACTACAGCCCTGCGCAGTTCCCCTCGCGTATTGGAAAGAAGAAAGTCGATTTCGATTGACTTATAGTAGGTAGTATAATCTCGTTATTTTTTTATTTTATTTTTGTTTTTAGTCTTTGTCAATATACTGCTTTCGTGAAAACTAATCGATTTGGTTTTGCTACATTTTTCTATGAAAATTAGCTCGTACAGCTATCGCAGTCCGTTTTATTTGGTAAGTGCTTTTGTCTTGCAGTTGAATTATTTATTAACTTGTATTAGTGACTTCGATGAAAACCCCTACATACAATCTTGAAGCTCACAAGTCGTTACCTATTTATAATCCTACTTATACTATAAATGCGAAAGTTTGGATGTTTAGATGTAGACCTGATTAATATATGGTGCCTCTGAGTTTGGGCTTTAAATGCAAATATCGATTATTATGCTCCTAAAACGGAACTACTTTTATTCTACAACTTTTCAAATATGCCTATTCTTGTGCATTTTAACACAAATATATTTGCAATCTAGGTACATCATCCATTAGTCATCGTACTGTTTGTGACTCTCATGGATGGTAAATATTGAGGCGGTACTGGCGATACATTGATGGTACAGTGAAAGTTCAAACATTAATAAGAGATGAGCTGCAGAACAAAAGTGGTTCAGTTTGTTCATTAACATGTTGCGAGTAGCATAAAATACAAGCAAGCTAAGCATTAAGGCGATTCTCCCACTGCACCGCGTCCCCCCGCGGTGCGCGGAGCGGCAGATTTTACTATTGTATGCAAGAATCTAAGTTTATATAGAAAACACGCCTAGTACTTCACACTGCCGACCACAGATAACTAATACTATGTAGCTAGTCGAAGGGGCAATGCGCGTGAATGCGCGTATAAAAAATCCCGCGCACCGCGGCGGGACGCGGTGCAATAGGAGAATCGCCTAAGATTGCTCTTTAATTAAATTAATGTAATGGTTTAAAAGTATTCAATGGCCTTGAACAAAAATAATATCTCAAGAACTAATCCCCGGCGCTGTCTAAAAAATCCAATATCTTAATCCAATCACTAGTAAATCAGACTTACTTCCCAACTTTTCCCACTTTTTATTACTTTACAGTCATTAGAAGATTACTAAGTATCTCAAACTTTGCATAAGAGTGCTTGTTTTCCAAGTTTTATCTTAATAATGTCCCTTTATTACAGGTACTCGTCGTTTTTTGTCTTCGGAATAAGGTAACCTAAAATAGTTTTGATTTTACCAGGTTTCTTGCACACGTCTTTCCTGCTATAAGTAGAGTAAAAGAAAAACCCGGAGACACTCGTAAAATAAATGAATGAGCGAGCGAAGCCAAGAAAAGTTCTACGGTGCTAGGACTAAATTCTTTCGTATGTTCGGATGTCCGGATGTCCGGCTATTCTCTACAGGTTGCATTTCTCAACCGATGTTCGTGAAATTTCGTAATCTGGTTCAATAATCATATACTTGGATGTTTTTTAGAGACCAAATACCTGTCTAATAACTTCCTGACTGTTATCCTTTGTCCAAAATTTTCACTCAAACAGTAAAATGTAAATAGTTGTTTAAAACACCTTCGCATTTGACAAGTTGGTGTTTTATGTTGTGTTTTAATCAACGTTACACAAAAGTGTTTCTATCGAATGAACATTAGGTGAAATTTAATTTCAGTAAATCAAAGGTAAAACCGTTTTATATATATCTACTTTATGTATTGAAATAATGTTGCGTGTGTTTTATCAAATCAAATCAAAATAAATTTAATACCAAAACACAAAAAACCGAAATTACAAAATAGAGAACTTACTCGATACAAATATTTATTTAAGTGTTAGGTACTTAAAATATTATAAAAAAAACAAACAAAAACGAAAACAAATGAAAGTAAGCGCTATGTAACCATTTTGCAAGCATAAAAACATAAAAAGAACTTCGTCATATTGTGATTATGTTTATTTATTTAATGGTGTGTACTTAGTAGTAGTAGTGGTAATCGGAGAGTAGGTATGTAAATGTGTTGTGGTAAAGAAGTGACTAAAAATAAATAAATATTAAATAAAATGAAAAATATTTATATGTGAAAACTAGACCACAATTTTAATAATGGCGAGCTGTTGGATCCGAGTGCTCCTGAGAGTCGGTCTGGGCCTCCGCCTCCAACTAGTCTTCGTCGGTCGGAGTGGTACCCCAAGGGGCCCAGCTGACTCTCAGATCTGGAGCACCTTCGGACCAGAGAAAGCGCAGCACCACCTCTCTCCCTGGTAGCTCACCCCGGTGTTGCTCCTGGCCGTCTTTACGACGTAATTTTCAGGGGCCCATCTAATGAGCCGCTAGTCACCACCTGCCTTGATAACTTTGTGGATAACATTGTAATAGACCAATTTTATTGTCCACCCAAATCTCATCACCATAGACCCGATTCTCTATTCCATTTCCCTACAATTGATCCAACGCCTGTTGGAACCGGTTCACGGAAATCTACTGATGTACCAGTGAATAGATTCTAGCTGGTGTCCTACATGACGTTTAACTTCGTCTCCAAAGGGCCTGCTCTACCTGTTGGATCTTTATTCCAAGCACGCTTTCCAAGTGACCGGGGTTCACCTGAATTAAAATCGGTAATAGATACATAATGACAATAATACACTTAATAGTTATAATTAGATATTATTATACTAATTCATACTATATATCCTAATATTACGATATTTATAATGCGGTAGTAACTCTGTCTGTCTGTGTGTAACCTTTTCACGCTTAAACTATTGAGCCGATAGAGAAGTGTTATGGTGATTTTTAATCTCGAAGAATAACATAGGATACTTCTTATTCTGAAAGTCACCTAAGGGGGTGAAATAGGTACTATATGAACGAGTTCCTAGCGGACGGACTCATGGACAGAATTTAGTAATAAGCTAAGAGTCAAATTATCTCATAACCAAATATAATCTCAATCTGTTTATCGGTTTAACCGTGAAGAGGTAACATACAGACCGACAGAAAGACAACATTTCACATTTATTATATAGGTAAGTATGGAAGAATGGAAGTCAAACATACATAGGTAGGTACATAGATCGATACACAAGAGCCACAAGTTAAAATCGGCGGCATGATTGTGAGCTAATTATACGCAATGGATCACGAATCCAGAAACACCGAGTTCAAGCCTTAGTCTGCTACGCTAGTATAAATAGTGCACTCATGTGACATTTTACAACTTCTGTTGTTGCTAAATTATATGAAACGAAAAGATGGTGAAGAGCCGTTATTGAACTGACCGAAGTGTGACATGTGTACTGGAGCAGCTACTGTTGGATCTATTGTTGATGTGTAATTGTTATGTTCAGGTAGGGTTTTACTTGCATATAACAATTGAACAATAGATGTCGATTTCATAGTACCAATATAAGTATTGCATTTGGTAGGTACGTATTTAGTTCCTGTTTTCGGATTAGAATTTTAATCGTCAAATATTGTATAAGTGAAATATTAAACTACAAGTATGCATAGGTAGATCATTTAACTCGGTCCTTGCCTATAAGGCGCGCGGGTGCACCGCATAAGTAACTATTAAAACATGGAGGAAATTGTCGATTTTTTTTAAATTACATTTTCTATTACATTTTGAAGCTACGATAGCCTAGTGGTTCAAGCTGTCAAGCGGCGGTCGTGGGCTCGTAGGTACCAATGAGTTTTTCATTAGCTTTTCGGTGTAGGAAAACATCGTGAGGAAACCGGTCGAATCCCAATAAGGTCTAGTTATTTCTATCTGTGTTAGAAAGCCAGACGGTAGTCACTTTCGTAAAACTAGTACCAATGCCAATTCTCGGGATTGGGGTTAAGGCATAACCGGGCATAAAGCTAAGAGGATGATGATTTTCTTTTACATAATGTAATAGGTTCACGGGATCAGCTAGGTTTTTTACAAAATAATGTTCCAAAAATCCTGTTCACCATCTTATAAAAAGATTTGACATAAAAAACGGTCATAAAAAATTGAAAATATCGTTCCATCTTTTAACTCTAAAAACCGTTCGACTCTTTACACAAACATGAAGCTAAACAATGAACGAAACGAGTGAATGGTTCGCGAATGAGTGAATGGTGCGAGCGAATGAAAGAACACACTGCCATTAGTCAACTACGAGCGAGCATTATCCTAATGGGATCTCAAACCGTTTCAGAGATACGGTTTCTAATATACATAACTTTGCGTTTTATAATTATGTCTATGTCTAAGGTTACCGGCTAAAGTATCTGATAACAAATTGGAGTTTAATTGTTACTTGTAATTGAGGCGGCGGTTTCATTTTAGTTTTCTTAATGCTTGAGATAATTTTGATGTTGTTTTAAATGGTTACGGATGTTTTATGATGTGATGAGTATCTTTATTATGCTCGTTTACGGCTGTTGGAGAAGGAAATGAGCGAAAGTCTGTAGTGGAGGTGGATATGTTTAGTAATTCGTCTATGACAGATTTGAGTGGTAATTTTAACACAAGGTGCTGTCTAAAAATTTCTTTAGGGAGTAAATTTGGTATCTAGTACGTAAAACTTTAGTAAAACCCAAAAAATCTAGGAAATGTTGACTATTTATAAACTTACGCTAATACAGCTCAATTTGCAATGCTTGAGTGTATGCGTTCAAATCGTGACGCATGAGGTCCTCCTAATAAAGTAAACTTAATATAGTGCAGGACAATTAAGTTCAGAAGTTGTGGCTCTGTGACCCGTAGAACGCGCGAGACAATTTGTTTTTTTTTTAATTTTCGGGCCTAGTCAATGCACAGAACTTCGTTCCAGCGGCCAGTTTATATAACAAATCGCTCATCGATTCACTTAACAACATAATGTGGCGCTACGTGAGATCGCGCAATCGGATGGACAGCTCATTCGAATAATCGATTCAACGGGCCCGTTCACGTCACTATTCAAGCGCACAGAACACTCGGATACAGAGAATCCAAATTTACGTTTTATTGTAATTTATGTCTAATTGTCTACGTATTTGTCTGTGGCATCGTAATTCCTTAGTATTGGCATTTGGTATGGTTCTTAGCTATGTTTGAGGTGTCGGGATGTCATATGCCACGACGGTGGTAAACAAGCGCACGTCCTGCCTCAATGTAGCAAACTCCCTCAGGAGCTTTGGTAAGACTCAAGGAAAGCTCTACCTGAGATTCTAGAGTTCTACAAATGGCGCAGTGCAGATGACGTCACTTTTCTAACACCAGGGAACTGTGCACCTGTAATGTAAACTAAATACAAGATTGAAACAAACGCTGTCAGAGTGCGTGACTTTGTTGTCAAATTTGTCCGTGTGCATTAGAGGGTTTACTTTTTGCATTTTTAGAGAGTCCACCTTCTGACTCATAATAAAATTTATATTGCCATCGACATCATAGAGATGCTCGCAAAGTTTCTAACCGATACGAGTTATACGTGTGGGTGTGTACAGGTGAAATAATATATTTATTACAGGTGAGATAAGAAAACTTATCGTACAAAAAGCGGACTAAGGACTATATTAAGGGTAAGTTACACCAAACAGTCTGTAATTGTAAGCGGTGTTCGTTAAAATCTGAATGTATGAAAAGTTTGACAAGTTTCTATGGAATGAAAACTGCCAGCACCATATTTTTTAACGTCAATTGGTCTGTAATTGTAAGTTAATGCAACCCATCCTTACGCTTGTAAAAAATAGTCATGAGACAGATTTCTCTGTAACAATCTAGTTTAGGCCATTATTCAAACAGGCCAGTGTTGTCGTTGTCTGTTGTCAGTGTCCGTTGCGAATTCGAAATTTGAATTTGAAAAGTTCCGGAATGTTTCGATTTTGAATTGAAATGTATCGCGATCGGAGCACATGGTTTTTGTGGTTAATGTTTTTGTCACGGTATTAAAATGTAGGTTACGTTTTTCCATGGAGGTTTTGTTTCGTGTGGAATGCTTTATAGATTATTGCGCATGACGTACCTAATACTATTCCAGGATTTTAAAATGTTTGAAAATAGTACATTACGTAACTAGGGCGGTGAATTCGTGAATGCCCCAGATCGCAGGTGTTTGTGGCCCGAACCGAAGGTGAGGAACATAAAAATGCGCTCTGGGACTTTACGAATTACCGCCCGTGTTAGGTACAACATTTTACGTATTCACCTGGCCGCAATGGCACATGCGGCGCGCACGACACGCGGCCGCGCTGCCGAGTTGTAACTTTAGCGCCTCGAATCGCTTTCGATGTGTGTTTGAAGTGTAGTTTCAATGCTTTACAACTAATGCGCGTGTGCCGCGCAGCACACGCGCCGCGCACGACACGCGTCCGGTGGGTGGAGGCCTTTAGTTTTTCCATGCATCACAAAATACGATATATTGTAAGTTGCTTCGCGCTCACGCACGCACGGGTATATGCTTACGCTAGACAGAGCACATGAACGATGTCAACCAACATATATATTATAAAATAATATGCGAATAACATTATACATTGTGTGACATTTATTTTAATTAATACAGATAAATTTATTTATCAGATAATACCAAGTGTTATAAGGGTTTGAAACAATAGCTTATTCTACATCTACACTTCTGCGCTAGTATCGTAAAGAGGAAAGATTTGATTGTTTGTTTGTAATGAATAGGCTCCGAAACTACTCGATCGATTTGAAAAATTCTTTTACGATTAGAAGCTGACATTATATATACCTGATAAACATGGGATACTTTTTACCGCGGGAAAATGCTTCATTCCTACGGGAAAACGAGTAGGTAATCCGTGCGAAGCAGGGCAGGGCAGCTTGTACAGTCGAGTACAAAGATATGTATACGCCTGAAAGTTACAAAATTATGTATGCATTAAAAAATGTAGCCATATTTGCTTACTATAATATAATTATGTCCAAATAAGGTGACAGTACCCAGTTTACGCTCAATGTTACAAATTTATGTATACACTAACAAGTAAACAACAATGTGCACGTATTGATGCAGATTTATACGACTGCAGATACTGTTACAATTTTATGTATATACGTCAATCAAATTTATTTTTCGAATATATGAACCTATCAGTAAAAAATAACTCAATATTCTGAAAAAATTAACTTTATTTGCTTTGACATACGGTCGTAATTTGAACAAAGCTATTGGACGCTTCTTGAAAAGAGTATTAACCTGTCATTGGATATCGCCGTCTCTCAATTTAAATCGTGAATTTGACAGAGTTGATAATAAGTCAAAATTACCAGATGGGCCTCACATAGCTTTTCTATGCCCTATATTCACGAGGAAGGAGCCGTTGAATTGATTGACAGCTACTCCCTAATGTAATTTGAACCCTAGAATTGTTGCACATATATGTGGGTATTCAGTGATGCAATTTATACCCGTCCATCTATAAATGCAGCTATGTAGTAGTCAGAGAACTTTGTGGATTCCTCCCCAGCAGTAAGAATTACGAAATGGTTCGACTCGCCTAGAGCCTAAGAGGAGTGAAGTCGACTTCACGAATTTCAGGTTCTAGTTATATCAAAGAGGATCCTCTTTGATATAACTAGAACCTGAAATTCGTAAAAGTAAACGAATCGATTTTGTTAAATTGAAACGATTATTTAACTAAATTCTCGTCGTGAATTTCTAGCATTAAAAAAATAAGATTGATGGGCAAAAAACCTACGTTGAACTTGGTTAGGTAAGTTGTGTTTGTACATGAGTTTTTTTTTAGGCATCAAAATATATATATTCTGGATTACTATATACTTACACCAGAATAGATTTAGATTTATTTATTTCAAGATAAATATTTTTACTTAAATTTGCTTAAGTAATAATTAAGAATTATAAATAAAAATAATATTAAAAATGTCTATACAAAAAGTGGATATACATACTTATTTTCGAAAACAGATTGTCATTTTTTGAATTTTGCCAGAACCGCCCCAACATTCAACCAAATATCTTCAAATGACGTCATGCACAAAATGAATTATATATAATTATCTAAGATATGAACCTTCATATATTCGAAAAATAAATTTGATTGACGTGTATACATAAAATTGTAACAGTATTTGCAGTCGTATAAATCTGCATCAATACGTGCACATTATTGTTTACTTGTTAGTGTATACATAAATTTGGAACATTGGGCACAAACTCGGTACTGTCACCTTATTTGGGCATATATTATATTAACCAAATATGGCTACAAATTAAAATGGATACATAATTTTGTAACTTTCAGGCGTATACATATCTTTGTACTCGACTGTACATAATAAAAATTATGATAAACAATGATGATAAACAATTTCCTTTTTAGACATGCATATTTATAGATATGCTATCGACTGATATATGACTTTTATTAGTGGTCATCCATGATGTATATCGACCGACTTATCGACTTACAAAAATGAGCCATAGGTTACTTAATTGAATATTGAAGGTGCCGGGTGCGCGCGCAGTTCATAATTGCATAGAAAATATGTGCCGAGCTTTCATTATGTCTGGCGGCGGTAGGTACCGGCTCGCAGCTACGATTTTACAAAGCTCAATATTCGGATCCGAAATCCCTGAAGCCAACACTTGGAAAATTCAAGTTTACCTACTGATTTATTAAATGATTAAGACGTTTTTTCAACACCTAGCAGTCCAATTTAAAAATTCATTAAGTTCAAAGCAGGTATCCCAAAAACGTGTTTTTGCGGTCACGATAAAACTTTAAGGTATATGAAATATATGAATGCCTTAATTACTAAGTAGTACTGTCATTTTACTTTCGTGTTATTGACGAGGTCTGACAAACACTTTGTAACCAATATGTAGCTTATACGAGCATACGCACGGTAGGGTTTATTTTTGTAAGTGCGTTATGTTTAGCAAATACTAACATTAAGTGGAGTAGAAAGATACGACAGATGATCAGTTTAGAAAACGAAACTAAATGAGCCAACAAAAACTAAAATAGTATCCTTTGTTGTGTTAAACTAAATGCTTGTAATAAAAATATATATATATATATAAGGGGACAATCTTACACAAATCGACCTAGTCTCATAGTAAGCTCAGTAAGGCTTGTGTTATGGGTACTAGATGAAGATATATATAATAGATATGGCGGCTTTCTCGCGCAACGCATCAGCATTGCAATTCAGCGAGGAAATGCCGCCAGCATCCTCGGTACAATGCCTTTTTTAGATTTAACTTAGCTTTAATTTAATTTAGTTAATGTTATAGTTGTCATCTTGTATAGTAGGTCTTATATTATATACCTACTTTAGAAAATAAATACACCAGTTAGATTAAATTGTCAAGGTGTCCATAGATATAAATACTTATATATATATATAGAAAATATCCATGAAGCTCAGTAACAAATATTCATGCTCATCACACAAATGTTTGCCCTTACCGGGATTCGAACCTAGGACCTCTTGCTTCGTAGGCAGGGTCACTACCAACTAGGCTAAAGCGGTCGTCAAACTAATGTATTTAGACACATTCTATACTGGACCTGACACCACAGGTCCACGGAGCCACGCTGTTTTGTCGCCTAAATAATTAGTTGATTTTTCATATATATTTTATTATTATATTGTATTTAAGTATTTATTTATACAAATCTATTTCATACAATCGCATATATTGCTGTGGGCCTTTGATGCGCAGAATAAATGGTTTATTATTATTATTATTACAGCAAGTCAGAAATAGATTACGATTAAATAAAATACCTAAGAAAAAGTGTGGCTATTTTTCAAAAAAAATTTGTAACCCATTCACGCTTATTCATCTTAAAATGTGAACATTCGATATTTCAAAATAATTTTTCGTATTAAAAGTACGATTCGTTATTTAATTTTGCAAGTTGGTCCGTTCTCGGCAGAAAAGTCACAAGAGCACAGTATTTAACTATCGCACTAATATTAGCAAGCGAACAAAAACATTTTTGTGGGCTACAGTCGCCGCAAAAATAATATTCAAGTCGAAATTCAGAATTCGACAACCTTCGATAACTAGGGTGTCTGACATGAAAGTAGTTAATAATACCGGTTATTGTCTGTCACTTGAAGCGGAGATCAAGGCTCTCTCGGTTTAGAGTACCTAAGTCTAGAGTGTTTTCGTTTGAGACGTTTTCGGAGAGACCAGTGTCAAATAATGACTTCGATAAAAAGTTTTCTCCGTCGGTGTCATTGGTGTCAGTGTGATTTTGATGGCTACGATACGATAACTAAGAAAATAACTAGATGATATTTGATATATCTATGTCTATGTATACATATATATGTCACATCAAATTGCAATAATGTGCCATATTGTACACGATACGATGAAGAGACCTTCATGAAAGTTTTAGATATCCAGAAATGGTTGGTTTTTTTTTATTCTTAGCCTAGACAATCTAACGGTTGCCGTGTGTTAATTTTATTATAGAAAGTAAGAAATATTACTCATAGTTTTTTTTTGTTAAAAATAGTAGTGTTTAATTCCAGATTTTGATCGCAGTATTCATCGCAACGAGGTGGCACGTCGCTCGCGTGTTTTGTTCGCGTGCGGCCACTTTCATGCGTTTCCATAGTGCATTTCTTCACCTAGTGGCCACTTGTGTAAGCCCGTGCTAGCGTCAGCTATTCAAGACAAGCTAAATCCGCTGAGGAGTTCACTCATGAGTGAACTCATCAGCTTATTCGTAATACAATTACTTGCAAGTAATTGTTAAATTAAGGACGCTATCACACTAAATTATTTATTTATTGCATCATAAAAAAAAACTTTACAGTAAATTATGCCTCCGTCTGTCCGTCGAGTTCTCGTCAGGGGCCGAAAGTTTCAATATTTTTTTAGAAGTCCAATGCTGTCCACTTTACATCATCATTTTGTGTTCGCCAGGCCAGGGCTCCCGAGGATGTGTCTTGCTAAGGCCGTTGAGGATGAGGGACTTGTATTTCTGTATATTTGTTAATAGAACAGATCCTCCCTTATATTAAGCTTCCCCAACGCACTACTGATTCCACTGTTCCCCTGCAGTGAAACAGGTATGCTTTATGCTTTGTATGCTTTCTTGCCACCGTCATGTGGGTACAAAATTACAGATTTTGGACATGAAACATAGTTAAGAACCGCCTAGGGAAACAATACTTTCCTACAGAACAAGTAAATACTATAGAACTGGCAGTGGTAGCGGTTTTGCCACTTCTGGAGATTGGAATTAATTGAGTGTGATCCTAACTAACCACAGAGCGTTGCGCGTCCCGACCGCGCAATGACCAGATAAAACGCTTGCTGCGCCGCGATCCGATATTCTATAAGATAGTGTTCACTTCGCCAACCTGAGTCACCTTTTTGAAGACAGTGTAAGGCGTTCACTTCGCCAACCTGAGCTTATTAAGTGCATCAAAGAACCCGATTCCAAATATGTTTTCAATCATCCCACATCACTTATGATTCGCGTGCCCAATGACATAACCACACCGTAATTCAACTCCTGGGCATCTTTCGTCAACTCCAATTATAATCCCAAAACATGCCCGTGAAACAGAAGCGTTATAACCGCAACGACGGCTGCAAAGAACCATGAACTATGTGCATTGAGGACAAGATTCAAATTAGAAAATCAGGAAAGCTAAGAAGGTTCTGTTTAAGTTTCTCTTTACAAAAGTACAACCAAATTTTAGTGCAGGTGTTTGGTAATTATCGTCAAACGTTAGCATTTTGCGACGATTATAGCGACGTTAACGTAACTGTTTATTGGTAACGAAGGTGCTGGTTTGTTGAAAACATTAATAATGTTTTGGGGTACTCTGGCAATACTATGTACATTGTACAAGTTACCTAATAGCTTGTAATAAATAAGATGATGGCACTCTCCACACCGTGGCGCCATTATTGATTACAGTTTTTTAGCATTTAGAAAAAACCCCAAGCCGTCGTCTCGTCCCCTGACACTCAAGATATCTCATAATCTCAATGCATGTGGCCTTTTTTATAGAACATTTTAAAAGATAACGTTTAAAATTGGATGATGATAACAAGTAAACGTAATTTTCAGCTTGGCGTTTTACAAAAAAAATAAGTCGGGTTTCAGGCATCCGTACAAAGATGTGTTTAAAATTTAGAAATAGATTGTTAAAAAACTAAATCCGCATTTGTCTTCGTTCAATCGTTAAAACAATTTTGTTCAATACACAGCCAGCGACCCCACATTAGTATCTACGTATTATATTAGAACACCCTGAAGAGTAAAAATCTATTGATTTTGACAAGTGACTAGCAACATAATGACAACATAAATTGATCGATTTTATTAATCTGAATTGTATGCTCAGTTTTTTTTCAATCGCGTTGTTTTCTTGAAAAATACTCACATCACAAACTGCCAATTACAAAACCGGACATTATATAAATAAAAACCACATACCCGGCTTAAACTCCACATAATCCGAATACACGCTGGTTTAAAATGCGGCTATACGGTGTACGTGTTTTCGCGCCGCCTCATGCATTTATGTATGGGACGGCAAATTGACGAGTGGCCAGTTTAAGCGTTTACCGGTTATTGTGTATTTGCATAGGTATATTAGGTGTTATTTACAGGATTCGAATTTTGAAAGACTAGTTAATTGTTTCGAGCGCTGTTGAAATGTTTTTTTTGCTCGCAAATAAAATACAGTCGTGCAGCGGAATTTTGCCGTCTATTAATAGTTATCAAATACAATGGATGCGTGAGATATTAAGTTACTAAGATATGAATATACCTAGTTTATCGAAAAATAACGGGTAATCCTTATTTCACGAACTTATCCTGAAATTGTCCATATTCGCAACATGTTAGAGGAACAACTAAGTTACATGTAACTCTTTGGTCAAACATAAATTGAATACAGACATTGCAGGCTAAGTAACGTTAGGCATGAGAACAATGTCTCGTATGTAATAGTTATATATGGTACTTAAATAAGTATATTTTCTCTCATATTCTTTGAGAAAAACACTACATTAGCCTCGGCTGGTTATGGGGCTGGCTGGATTTTAGTTACCAAATTAAACAGACACAAGGTCGTCCGTTGAAATATGAGTATCATTCTCAACTTGCAGTTGCCTACTTCCATGCATAAGAGAAACGCGGCGGCTGCAATTGAGATAAATAAAAGAACATCAGTTTCCAATCATCATGATTAGTGTGCGGAGTTTCGGTGGCAAATTTCACAGAGGTAAATGGAGTCGCCTAACTATTTTTTTGATTAAACGAATAACGATTAAAAGATTAATTTTCCATAATACTCCTTATAAATTATCTTGTGAGCATTACCCACTTATACCACGATAACACAGGACTACTAAAGAACACAAGTATTTAGTTAAACATTGTTTAATAAATTTATTTATATTTACTTATTACATACGGAGAAACATGTCACCTAAACAGTCGGGATGAGTACCTACCTAATTAATGTCATGCTAAGAACTTCAGGTAAATGAATAATTTATTTATTCAAATCTTAAAAAGTTAATCATAAAAACGACTCCATTATCCACTGTGTGAAATTTGCCACTGAAACTCCGCACACTAATCATGATATAAATCATCCAAATGCCGTCTCTTAGCCAACTGGTGCAACTTCGAATAAATCGTATGTCCGTCTTATTTATTTGTTTATTTATTTATTATTAAGAATCGCCAACAGCGGCAACAACAATTACGGGCACTTAATACAAAAAAAATAGGTTTACATTTCATTGCGCCACCAATTACAGGCGGCATTTAATCGCAACATGCATTAGAGAGAGCATCGCCTAAGGTAAAGTAAGGGACACGATAGTAGATAATAATTATATACTTAGAACTAATTTAAGAATAAGAGGGTCTAAAACTAATGCAAATTGCTATGGTTATTGAGGCATTTCAATCGGTCATCGACAGCAATTTAGTCCTGAATCGGTACAAACTGTCATGGTGTATGTCCAACTCCTGCTCTTAATTGCTGCTCAGCTTATTGCATAGGTGCGACCGACGGGGCACCGGCGAGTGGGAGCCTAGTTTGGTGCGGCAGAGTCGTATGCTAAATAGTGGTCTTGTAACATGTCTACCTACCAAAAACCATAATGTTCATTAGGATTATATAAGATCCCCCAATCTCATGCTGATAGAAGAAGCACTTACGCAGTGACACGACAAGTAAATTTTAGTTCCTTTTCTGGAAGTCAAAATTCCTATTTCCAAGTGAAGTTCTTACGCTTTGAATATTTTCAATGCTGCTCCCACACTAGCGTGCGCTAACGCCTATTCTAATGTAAAGTGCACACTGCGTACTATTAGAAATAGTAATAATCATACTTCTTTCTTCGTCTTTAAAAGTTTGGAATATGAATGGCTTGCCATTGTTTCCATTGTAAACTTACCTGTTTTTCTTATAACATATTAAAACAATATTTTCTTTCAACGGATTGCCATTCATAAGTGCTACATTAATTTGGTACTTTAATGGATGCAAGTGTAGAAAATTTGAGACCACCTATTTCCAGCGGAATTACATATAATTAATAGAAGTCTGTAATTTTCTTTTGGAAGTAATTTGGCATTTACAAAGTCTTTTTGATCATCATCATCAGACTATATTTGCCCACTACTGGGTCTCCACGCTGGACTAGTGCGACTTACAGTTACTTCACTTTTAATTCTACTTTGCGTCTGTATGAAGGTTTCATTACGGTGTTTTGCTACGGCTTTTAGAAAAAAAATAAAAAAAAATACTGAGGGTTGAGTTTGTTTCGGCGTTTCTTCTATCTAACTGACAGAAATGCATGGCCCGAACCAGAGTCCAAAATTGCTTAATTATTCATATAGCTTATTCGGACATGTGTTCTTGTAGAACAACTCATTATGATGTTTTTTTTTTCTTTGCATTCATATTCAGTTTGACTTATTTTAAGAACTATCGTTGTAATAAGCTTTTTTTTGGCAAAAAATGACTGACTGTTGAGTTTGTTTTGGGGTTTCTTCTTAACAGTGGTCTTCTTTTTCAAAAACGCTGGTAGAATTTTGACTTGTGTCATTACGGCTTACTTGCAGAATTAAATTCATTTATTTAAGTGGTCTTCTTTTTTAGAAACGCTAGTAGAATTTTGCAAGTGAAATCCATTACGGCCTACTTGCAGAATAATATTAATTTATATCATGATTCGATTGGATTAGATTGCTTTATTTCGTAATATAAAAATACAATATAATTACTCTTGGTCAATTTACACGACTTGATATTATGATCGTCAAATAAAAATAAAAACTTGAATAAATTTTAAATTAATCATGACATATCAATGTCAATATACATGTTTAGATAATTTCTGAAAAACTGTTTCCACGAGACAGGATTCGATTGCAGTGTACCTGGTCCATAATAGTGTGCTATCTATCAACGTCGCGCTCGCGGCAGCGTGCAGGTGTCATATTGACGTATTGAATACCAATATCACCGGCACTCACGCTTTTCTGCCTTACCCGCTTCTGGAGGAACTTTTGTGACCTCTGGCTATGGAAATCTATTATTCAGTGTTGTTTTGCCTGCTTTAAAAACAAATTCATTTAAAGGCCTTTGCTTTTACATCCAATTTTAGAAATTCTTTCACCAGTATATAGAATAAGCTTTCAGAAAGGTCACAGGTTATATTTTATCCTGTGGCTCCACCTGGGTGCTTTGTAACGCGTCTTAGTTTTGCCCTAACTAATATCGAAAGCGAACCAATATTCCATCCGTTTTCTGCAGTTGACCCAGGTAAGTGCATGCCTGGTACATCAGTACCGCCGATGCAGTCATTGTGGGGATAATGCACCAAAGTGCTTCGAATTACTGTAAGCTATCGATAGGTCCGAGCGTGAAGCGAGCGAGAATATAGCGAGCTATGCATGATCTTGGTGTCTGTTTAGTTTTTATACTGTTTTGGCATTATCGTCTCTTTTGTTTCTTGTTTGGAGTCTTGTGTTAAAATTTAATTGTGTTTCTCCATAAAACTGTGTATTGTTGTCTGTGTTGTTGTAATCTACGTGTGTGCATCTCGGTACCAAATTGCAACCACGTACGTTACGACCTACAAATGATTCATCAGACGGCCGCGTCATACTCTCGATTTTTCTTGCATTAAGTATACCTGTTCTAACTGTTCTAATAAATAGGAGACAGATACTGCGAGAAAAAACGAGACTATGTCGCGGCCATCTCATGATAGACGTGCAGTTTCAATTATCAAAATGTTCCTATCTCCTTAACTTGCAATAAGAAAATGTAAAAATAATAAGATGTTAGGACGATTTTAATTTCAATTTAAAAAAACGATACTAAAAAGTCATCCGAGACCTGTGGCAGATTCTAACTTAAAACATCACCAAAGCTAGAAAAAACTGAGATCGGTAACCTGTCACAATGAATTGAGAAAGTTCTTAACCAGTAAACGTAGCGTGCTAAATAGTTACATTCAGTGTACGACAATCCTATAACTTAGCCGAGTTTATGCTATATGAACCCTGCTTCTACGAGGAACACCGGGTCACTGGCAAATAGAACACCACTCAGGCACTAATCTATGATGGGATGCGGTATGGTCAATTTAAATAAGAGGTTCCACGCGCGTTTTGGTTAGTTTTGACGAGTTTTGAGTTGATATTCCTCCGTCAAAACTATAAATATCCTTATGGCACAAACACTTATCGGTTCTTCAATCCTATCTCTATTCCAGGAGGGTTTTTTTTTAAATAATTAATGTATAATTTTTATGATTCATTGAAACATGTTCCAATAAAGCTCTGTTTTCGATATAAATATTTTATTTATGCAATTTTACGTATGAAATGACGAGGGATTTTATTTTTAACGAATTTTCACAAATATTATGTTCAAAAGAACTGGTGTTTTGGTCTGCAATTGACAAAGTTGGTGCTATATATCTCAAAAGCTGTGAGTTTTTAATTAAATATGGGATACTATTTCGGTCACGGTGTTGTTTATACGATAAGCCATAAAAAACTCGAAAAAACCCACAGTTACACATCGAAGGTCATTAGGTGCTAGCAGCTCCTTAAGTAGATATCGTCAAATATTTAAAAACATTATAACCACAGTTCAATTTAAAGTTGTCTAAGATATATACTTAGGAAGGCTGCTCCGAATTTGTATTTGTACTGGCGTGAAACTTTGGGCCTCCTCCAAAATACATTGTGTTCTTACATTGTGCCACAACTACGGTAAAATTCTTACCGAACGTGTCGTATACAATGTTTTTCGCCACCGTTGCTCGTAAAATGCTTCATAACGCGCACGCATATAGAGCTACAATGACCTAATTCTTGCTCACTGTCGTATTTTTATTCGGACCTACAATTACGCTTGGTTATTCCTATTGATAATGTTTGAAGTGATTCTGGTTAGTTAGTTGCATAGCTTCTGATAGCAAGTATAGCGACTCTAGAACCGAAGTGTTTTGGTTCCACGTTCAAGAACTGAGACTGATAGCCAACAGCAATGATAGATCTTGGCAACAGATAGCCATGATACCATTTAATTAATTCCTCACTAGAAGCTTGTCCGAAAACTTTTTTTTTATATACACTGGACTAGTGGCACCGTTAGCTGTAGAACTCGCAAGCGTGTGTCTTATTTTTATTTCTAAAACGTGGCTTTAAAAAAAACTATGTAATCAACGAGCCTGCCCTCAAAATTTCACGAGAATCGGTTGAGATATGCGATGTGTAGAGGAGAAGAGCCGGACAGCGTGACAGCAGGACAGACACCGGACATACGAACGATTTTCGGCCCCAGCTGAAACATAGAACTTCGTTCGCTTCGCTCGCTTATTCGATTATGTAGATAACGGAAGCCCCAAGCTTAATTTAAATGGCCTTGAAGCTTTTTTTTAAATATCATCAAACTCATCTTCCTGGGGACACTATATTAGGTGAGTCAACACAGTAAGTGAGATACGGCTAGCAAGAAGATAAAGATACACATACTTTAAATGAGAAACGTTAGCATAAAATTTTATTTCATCCTGATTTTAAACTTTACCTGAAGGCGTAGCACGGTTGCCATTTTATCACTTATCGCTGTGGATAAGACATTCGTCACGTTCTGACAAGTATGCGAGTGCGAGAGTGACGGATATCTTATCCACAACGATAAGTGATAAAATGGCAACCGTCTGTTCTGCTTTTGTTTTTTATCCAATCAACATCTATTTGTCTTTGCATAGATACATTATTTAAACTAAACGGGACTTATAATTTACTTATTTATTTACCTCACTGAGGTCTCCCGATGTGTCGCAACATCCATGTTCACCTGACAACTGGCTTGAGCGGGTATCAACATCTTCTTGTTAAGCGGGTATCAACATCTTCTTGTTGAGCGGGTATCAACATCTTCTTGTTGAGCGGGTATCAACATCTTCTTGTTGAGCGGGTATCAACATCTTCTTGTTGAGCGGGTATCAACATCTTCTTGTTGCGCGGGTAGATAATTCGGCGGGTGTATTTTAGATAATTCGATTATTGATAAAAACCTTAATGCTATTTTTAATTTTAGTCACTCAATATTGTATCTACCTGTATAGGTACATTTTTAACTCATTGTTATCACAAATGTGGTCAACACCTTCGGGTATTTTCCAAACACACTGTATTCCCTATCGATTGAAATAATATATTACTAGCTTGTATGGGTTTAACTGTACAACATTATGTTTCTTACACAATATTTCTTGAAACGTCGACAAATTAGAAACCATTTTTGTTTTAGTGTATTGATAAATGGTAACATGGCTCGCACACTTGCGTTCGGTGTTAGGATAGTTATGAAATAAGTAGGGATGGCAGAGTAATAAATTAAGTCAACGCTTAAGTCAACGATGTTGGTGGCTTTTAATCTAACCGATTCTCGTGAAGCTCGATTTGTTAGCAGGTTTAATAGTTACATAGTTTTTTTTACATGCAGTTTTTAGTTTTTTTTTTAAAGATTAGCAAGTGACATCTGAGTACCTGCTCACAGAGCCACGAATAATTACGGTTGTATTAATTATCACAAAATCTCAAATACTCTTAATCAAAAGAGTTAATTCAGTTTCTTTCCTACAGTATTCCCGTTTTCGAATAATTCTTATCAACTTAATTGAAAAATTTAATGCTCCGAGCCGGATTCGACCCGGCAAACAGAAATTAATCTTATCAACATTTCGACACATTATAAGAACATCGGTGAAATTAACAAGGTACCACTCTACCTTGTTAATTTCACAGTCAATACTAATAACTCTCCTTACAAATGTTATAATTTTAATCTCTATACAAATATACCGACGAGCAAAAAATAGTTTAGCTTAAATAATACTTTTATGCCAACCCTACCCGAGGTCGTCGCTTATCTGCACCGCCATCTTTTTTCTCTATACTCCATTAGTTCCTTAATTAATATCCCGGGCGAAGTGAGCCTCGGGCGAATCAATCATAATCACCTGTTACAAAATATTTTAATTTTCACAGCTAAAAGGTTCCGGACCCCTGGAATCTTTGTTCTTAATCGTGTTAATAAGGTGGCCAGGGGTCGGCAACTGGGAGTTGTTTGCAGCCTTGGACGGAATGGGAATTAGTTTGATTATAATTATATTAATAAAATTTGAGCGAAGGAGATTAAATCTAATACGTAGGTTCATTCAGTTCACTCTTCATCATAAAACGATAAAATGTAAATTCAACAATAAAAGACGTTAAGATTTTATTTTTCTTTTTAAATTACCTATATGGATTCTCAAAATAAGATAGAGGAAGAAAAATATTCTGCTTGGAAAATTCTTTTATAGGTATAAATCAGACTGCCAAAATGAAGGTTATTGTTTTCCAATGGAATGTTTTTGTGTAGATTGTACCCGACTTAGTATAATAATTTATCCACGTTTCGTCTAGAATTTTTATAACATACTAATGCTGGTTTCGCGACAAGTCTGGACGTATTGAAATTATACCTAAATCTTATTAAGTGCTCTGCCTCGAGTACTCTGTCAATCAAATAGGATTTCATCAATTAATGTGATATTATTCCTTTCAAAATGAGATCCTTGGTCAATTTTATAACACGCCTTTTACATATTGAAATGTGTTAATCGTCTTGGTTCATAAGTTCAGGTTCGACTGACATTTTTTCATATAAAATTGACATTTAGATCTACCTAACGTACCTACAGGATTCGAATCACAGGATAAATAATAGTAATGAATGAATGAATAAAAACGTTCATTTCAGAACCAGGTCAATATTGGTTCGTAAATATTATCTGAATGTAACGTAAATTTATACGCAAAAACAAGGTTTTATCATTAATATTTTAAATTTCAAGCAATCATAATGAGCAGAAGGTTCTATGTTAACAAATCCCCTGTTTAGGTATGCCGAACTAGCCTAGGTGTGGCCATACTTTTCTATCGCATGCAATGCTCTGCGATAAGAACGCGTGCGTGTCGTAGCAGCGTTAACGTACCGGCCGGGGTCGAGTCCATAACCTATGGTGTCGATTCACCAAAAGTTGGGGTACCTGTACATGTTTTCCAATGTCCCTGTATAAAAACTAGGTTTTGGTTGCTGTACTTGCTATACAGCATCCGTAATCACGGTACAAGGAAAACATGAAGCTAATCCTACAAAAAAGTCCTATAACTTCATTAATGACTCAGTTTATCCATTAACGAATACGGCTAACTGTCACGACGCATCATTTGTCAAAATGACAGACAGACGTTTTCTGCGCACGTAAATAAATATCCTAAGCGACGGCCATTTTGTAAAACCAGCCGCCATTTCGAATAAGTTAAAATAGCTGCTATGCTAAATAATTAACAGTGAATCATGATTCAATCTTGTGGATGAAGGTTGATGGTAAAATAAAAGGAACTGGTTTATTATATGAGTAAGGAAGTTTGTATATCAAAATGAAGCACGTAGGTCCTGTACCGATTCATGAGAAACGAATGTGTGAATTTTTCTCTCTATTACTGAATTCCAAACGATATATTACAACAATAAAGCATTAAAAGGAACGTTAACGTTACGTTTTATATGACAGGAACAAACCTAAAAAAATAAAAAAACAAAAATAATAGACGTGGCCCCCAAGGTCTGGAAATGACCTCAAGATGCTGGCGGCGTTTCCCCGCTACACAGCAATGCTTAGTCTTTGGCCGAGAAACTCACTAGTTCTGGGATGACAGGAAATATGAATGAGGTTTTTTTAACATCGTCGCGACGGCAAACGAGACGATTGTATTTTATTTTATCGCCGAGCCACAAATATTTTCTGGCGCCTCGGAGATTAGCCTTTAGAAAGTAACATTTCGCAAATACAATTTTATTGACCCTGTTGAATATTTGTCTAAATGTGTTTTTTATTTATTTATTGGATGTGTAGGTAGTTCCAGAGATTACCCGTTATATACAAACTTGCAATGACACATAATATGCACTAAACACATAGTCTCAGCTTTGCTTAGTTACTAATAATATTAATTGGTATCATATTTCTAGGAATAGATTGCCAACAATTATGGTAAGTACCACATTACTGTTAAAGTTCACAATCGAACTAAAAACATCATAAAACTATTTGAAGTGGTAACCGATATCCACTCAGTAACCCCAGTTAGTTTTAACTTAACTAGTTCGACTTATAGCTCTATTTCTGTTACGTATTAAACAGTCATAAAACATTTTATTGCATTTTTCTTATCGGAATCGATGTGAGTTTCGACCAATTTGCCATTAAAAACTGACTCTTAAACTGAGGGGATAGGGTTGTGACATTTCGGGTATGTATGGATCATGTTCATGGGTTCAAGTTACTATCGTTGTAGTAAATCATTAGTGAATGCTCCGAGAATAACGTTGAATAGTGTATGATTAAGGGTCAAGATGGAAACTAGTTGTAGAAATGAGTTCAGTACATTAGTGGTACGGTAAAAAAAAACTGTTTATAAAACTGACATGTTTGTTTTTCGGGCCAATTATGAATTACTTATATATTTTTTTTGTTAATGAAAAAATTGTTGAAATCTAGGTATTTAAAAAAGTACCTTATGAGCGGTGTGTTGGTGTATGTTTTGTTTGAACACAATGACAATCATCGTCAAGCTGAACATCGGATACAAAAGAGGTTCAATCGAGTTATTCATATATATACAGTCAACACACAAACACAGGTTATAATGAGCATGGTTCTGAATGTGTTGAAGCATCATTTTGAATTTGGGTAGTAGCAAAAAAGCAGAGTTTGCAAACCGTATGTTATACTACAAATTTCAAACATGGAATGTCTATTCGAATACTTTACCTACTTGCAAGATGGGATTGGTAAGATTTTCACTTTTTTTAAAAAAAATTGTTTCACTTAATTTACGGCGCGGAACCCCGATCCTGATAACACGTGGCATCGAATTCGTGAGGTTTTACGGCCTAAACTATATTACGTACTTCAACTTAATATTTAACGTATTTTTATACTGAGCTTACAATGTTGCGTAAACTCACTTCCACACACGCCGAGATATTAAATGTGAAACCATTGCGAAATCTATGAACTACCTATATCATTTTTGTATGAGTCTTGGCCAAAACGATAAACATTATTTGAGTAGGTGATTTAATTGAATGTTATATAAAATGCATCAATTTAATTTAGATCAAGTTTACGCATTGAAACTTTTCTAAATTTTGTATAATTCATGTATCACCTAACATAGACTTGTTTCTAAAACAAAACTGTCATTTTATTCGTAGCCTTTTCGGTACTTATGTCAAAAATGTAAATAAGGCTCTAGAACTGCAAAATTCACTTTAGATTGCAAGACCTGTTATGTAATCAACTTTAAAGTTAATTGCCAATTCAACCCATCTAAGATGTTTCCCTGCTAGACATCGACAGCTTACTTTATGTACTTTTTGTAGCAACTAATTACCAGCCGACAATCTAATGACGGTTTAGCTGAAAGTGTGGAAAACACGTGATTGGGGCTTGATTGATTTTGTGATTGGGTTCAGTGATGGCTGGCGCGCCGTTAGTTGGCTGCCCTTCATTTAAAAGTTGAAGGTTCCTAATTAGCATGTCAGTTTAGTCAGAAGTATGCACGCAGAATCAAATCCTTTTGTTTGACGTTAGAAGATCTTTTACATCTGCATTTTTCTGTTAAATTATGATAAACGTATACCTACCTCTAAACGAAACAAATGATTTTATGAAATATTTTTGTTTCGTGTCTATTTATTAAGCGTGGAAGTTACTACAGTTTAGTTTAGTTATGATATGATGCAGGGAACAAATTTTATGGAAAAATAAACCAACTAAACGATTTCTGTATTATATCGTTTATGATATCGTTGTTGTGTTTTGGCTGTGGTGCTGTCATGTTAGTTGATACAGCTTGTCATTTATTCATGCCCATAGTTTGAAGTAATTTTAGAAGTTTTAGATCTACAATTACACAATTTTACTCCCCGAGCGATAGAGGTGGCAAAATATTGGAAAAACAAAATTTAGTTTATGTTTTTTTTTAATTCCTTCACACGAGAAAGAAAAAGATTTCCAATTTCCAAACTTTTTAAATCTCGCGCCAAATATTTTCCCTGGTATTTGATTGGTGTAATAATGTTACCAAGTCCTTTAATATGTCAATTTCATACTTTTTGTAGCGCTAATAGAAACATCCTATACATGTAAAATGTCAAAGTCAACATAAATCAATGATGACTGCTGACGTTTAGTTGGTAATTTCTCAAAGGCAAATACACTATACCTAGTCCGTAAGTTGTTGTTAAAAATTCATAATTTACAATGTACGTAAAAGAAGCTATTCTATTCTTTTCGCGACACAACAATACGAGCCACAGGCGGGGATATAAAATGGATTTTACGAAGTATGAACTCTGGTTTTAACTTCGATTTTAAGAAAACTAATCTTACATTTGGCATAATGAAGGTTAATGTCATTATAATTTAAAGGCAAACGCCGCATGACCGCGCAGCGGGGCGGGCCGGATTTACATTAAGAGGAACTTTACGGGAATCAGAAGTGAAATAGTACATAAATAAGTGCATACAAGGATAATTTTTACCTGAGACGTTGATATCCTATTATTTTAGAATAGTTAAGTCGAGGGGTAAAATGTCTCATTTATGCCGAAGTTATATATTCTGCTTTTTAGATCGATAACGAGAAAATTACAAACATTTGCAAAATTGAAAACAATAAGCTCATTCCCGATTATATTTTAATTTTAGGGCGATGAATTCGTGAATGCCCCAGATCGCAGGTGTTTGTGGCCCGAACTGAAGGTGGGGGTCTTAAATATTCGCTCTGGGGCTTTATGAATTACCGCCCGTGTTGCCACAATGCGAGTTTTCCCGTACGCGCAGCGTGCAGTAAAACTCGCATTATGGCCAGGTGTGACGTAAAATATTTTATGTTTAATTTGAGACATGTGATATACTTAGGTACCGAAATACTTTATACGGTCAAGTCATAGGAATGTATCCATACGTTTTTAAACAATAATTAACTTAATTTAGTTATAGAAAACATGACAGTGAAATAGATCAAAGCAAAGATAGAGCAAATCAAAATCAATTATAGTGCGTGTGGCTGTTAGCCGAATATTTTAGTCTTTTAAAAAGCACTCTGTGGACTAAATAATAAAAGGGACATTTTGTGCAGCTTACATCCAATACAAAGGCGAACCTTGTAAGCTTTAGAAGTGAAAGAGATCCTGGTTAGCGTTCACCGTTCTTAAAGGAGACTTCAATGAATTGTATGTAATCCGTTTTTTTATCTCAAAATGTGTACATCTCAATACAAAAGACCTATCCCTCGTCGCAATGCAAACATTTCTTTAACCTTTAAAAAATATGTAAATTTTTCTACATCATTGTTTGCGTGCAATTTCCGATCAATCTCGCCGCGATCAATATCAACTTTTTTGGTAGGAGATGAAGGTTCAGATTAGATTACTATTAAGCGTAGTGCAAATTGTCAAGTAGATGCAATGGTAAATTTAAAACTCTGGCCTCAGGGCTGGCACGTAATTGAAACCCGGCGGTGCGTGAAATCTGTACAATGAAGGGACTAATTTTAAAGAAGATTATCGCCCTAAGCTCGTCGATCGACGCGATAATAAAACATGGGATCGTGATAAACTCTAGGGCTGTAACATGGTTACTAAAATAAGGTGAGTAGGGACCTATATTGGACATTATTTTAGTATTTGGATCATAACTTAAACTATTTGTTTTTGTTTTGTTTTTGATATGTACGAAATATAATATATCGAAGTGACTAATAGTGAAGTAATATCAGTAAACGTAATAATATTTTTTTTGGTAGAGGCTTTTATTACCAACATTGAGATGATTCAAACGAGCCCAAACTCAACGGGCTACTTCGGTTAAGTACCGAATTCCCATGGCAACCTTCTGTCTCCATCATCTGATCAGCTCGATGGTACCATAATATTGAATTAGAATTATCATTCCAAACTATACTTGTACCCAAAATTTCAGCTCAATCGCTCAGGTTAACATGTTCGAAATTCAGTCCCAAGATTTGTTTCTCACTTACAAACAAACAGGTAAAGTTAAATAAAAACTTGTAAAATTATAAAACATCAAACATAGATTTTTTTTATGTTATCTTATTTTGAACGAATCTTTTACATATTATTAGAAATAAAAGTGGCAACCCTGAGTTGCATGACAGTGACACAGCGATTTGTCAAGATACTTTTTTAAGGCATCTAATTTTTTTTTATGTCTACTTCAATATACTTGTATATTTTTTATGTAAAGAGTTCATAAAGTATGTATGGCCGAAGGGTTAGAGCGACAAATAACATGTTGATGCCTTTACCAATTGACTACATATTTAATGATGATGATAATGACATTTTATACTTCTATTCCAGCTGGGAATTGTGCAAATAATTTACATTTATAAATATGAGTTAAATTAACGATACCTTGAAATATATCGATTGAAACAAAACGGGACTTTATCACGTATAATCATATATCGCTCTCCGACGTCTCCCGACGTTTTGGATGTGTCGCAACATTCATGGTTAATTATATGCGACTAAATGAATGGAATGAAGCATTTTCCCGCGGTAAAAAGTAGCCTATGTTCATCAGGGATAATGTCGCTTTCTATTGGTCAAAGCATTTTTCAAATCGGTCCAGTAGTTTCGGAGCCTATCCAATACACAAACAATCAAATCTTTCCTCTTTATAATATTAGTGTAGATTAAGGGTGGCTTGCAATACCGTCTGTAATCGTAAGCGGTGTTCGTTAAAATTTGAGTGAATGGAATGTCTGACCAGATTCTATGGAATGACAGCTGTCAGCGCCAAATTTAACGTTGACCGGTCTGTAATCGTAAGTTGGTGCAACCCACCCTAAGCCCCGTTCAGTTAAAATGATGATTTTTTTAAACATTACAGAATTACGATTGAATTATACAAAATAATATTATCATGTTGATTCGAATGTAATTTACAGCAAAATTAAGACTATAATTTGCCCTGCTAAATTAGATGATTAGATGGTTTCCAGTTTCCTTCCAGCTACCAAGGTATATCGTGGATTCATTAAGCATCTATGTATAGGAAGTATATGCATAGTACAGGCGTTGCTTTGTTTGCCATCTGGGCTTCCAATAAGAAAAAATATCATGAGGATTTCCATCACCGAAATGCTACTGTTAAATATCGTCGCTCATCCATACTAATATTATAAGTGCAAAGTGTGACTGTCTGTCTTTTACCTCTTCACGCATAAACCGCTGAACCGATTTAGGTGAAATTTGGCATAGAGTTAGTTTGAGTCCCGGGGAAGGACATTTTTTTTTTCATAGAATAGTTTTTATCACCGAAATCAATAAGAAAAATACATAAGTTACAAAAAAGTAATTAGTACGAGCTAATATTATTTATTTATTTAAACCAACTCCCCCTCCCCTTTTCCCTTACAGAATATCCTCTGTTATTAATCCTGTTTCGATATCTATGGTCGAACATTGGTGACACTGTCAGACCCGTGTAGCTGTCAAGCTTACTGATAGTATACGAGTTTATGCTTCCTTCGGTCCAATTCGGAACACGTTTTTGAATAAGTAAGTGAAATCATCTCACAATTGTCTTGAGTCATACGCTCCTTGCGTAAGCGCAATTCTAAGTATAAGTGAGCGGGACACACTGATGTTGAAACAATTTGAAATGCTATTATTAGTAGAAAAATCGACCTTGAGAGTAACTCTCACTAACTTATAACTTCACTAGAAAATATTGTTTAAAAATATAAAAAACCTATGAATAACATTGTGACTGAAAAACATGGCATGCAATCGATAAAAAACAGCAATTTCACCATCACTCATGTGTATAAATATGAAAATAACTCCTGGAATGTACATAGATATTTGATGTTCTGGTAATTTTATTGGAATAATACAATAATATAACAAATATCTGTACATCTCATAAACTCTACTATCATACAGGCTGTATTATTCAAACGGGGGTTCATTGAGGGCACCTGGAAACCGGATCTCACGGTTCTAAATACTGTTTTGCCATACGATAAATAAAATTGAGGGGTGAAACTAAAACTTTACGAGATACGGAAACTCGTTCTCAGGAGTCACAAGGCTAATTTTAGAAAGAAAACTACATTCAAGGATTTATAAAAACACACGGCAATCTGTCGAAAATTCGGAGTTCGTACTATTGCGGAACTTATTAGTGCGTGTAGCAAGGAACAATTTTACATAGAAATAAAATTGACCCCCTCGTACTGAGCACTGCCAATTTCACCACCTCAGATACTCGAGATCATCAAAAATACCATCTGCAAGAGTGCGCCCTGGCTCCCCCGCCTCCATCGTTTGTTACAATAAGCCTCGGTATTACGCAATAATTTATCATAAACCGCATTTTTTCACACGCAAAGTATAACATTGTTTAGTACATAAAGGCGTAAGCGACGGCGTTGTCGAATAACATATTATGGTCTATTGTGTGAGCAGTATTAACGCGCTGTTTGTGAACGTGGCCAAAGGTTTCCTAGAAACAAGTTACTGGCAAATAACAATTTTGATATTAGCTTTTATTGCCAACTGAACTGTTTTCCCAGTCATCAAATAGCCATTGAGGGGATTCCGACAAGCTCGAAACGTAAAGTTGTCGTTTGGTCTTGTGTGGTTGAAGAGTTCCTATGGCCGCCTGCCGTTTCCATCATCAGACCAGGGGCCTATACCACAAAACTTTGCAATATAACTATACAGCTGAATATTGCACAATCATCCGACTTGCACTATAAGGAAGATGCAACATTTTCATTTATGCTTTCATTTGAAAGAACTGCATGTAAAAAGGACCATAAAAGTAGGATAAATAAAAATACTCAAAAATCAATAAGTAAATAATAATACTCAAAAAATCAAAAATCCCTGTTATAAATTGTCAATCTGCAGTTCATGTGACGTCACTCATGTGTTTCACTCGCCATATTTGTTTGTCCGTGGTACGTCCCTAGATGTTTACCCACTGACGCTGATTGTTGAATTAAAACACAAATTTTACTTACACAATTTGACCCGCTCTATACTCGTACACTATACATGTACCTATAATGTGTACCACTAACGAACAAACCAACAAAGTGAATAAAATAAAAGCTTGAAATGTAACCTCCGAAATACGACATTGCAATATATATTTCATAAAATATTACTCCTCGCTCATTAGGTGATGCTTCATACGAGTAGGTACATCACCATCAGAATAATTGGGTACCTATACTTAGTTGAAATTATTTAAAATCATAAATATACGTCTCAAAAAATCGTGCTCAGGTTGGAGGCCTTGATTTATACAGAGTGTGTACCAATACTGGGGTGAAAACCAATCAATTGTATAACAGGTACCGAGTTCTAATAAGAAAAAAGTGAAAGCCTTTTTTTGACGCATTTTTTTACATTGGGGGCAGGTCGCCCGAGTCGGTCAACGCTCCATACAAATGTAAAAAAAAATTGCGTAAAAAAACTTAGTTTTTTTCTTATTGGAAGACGATACCTGTTATGCCCTTTCACACCCTATTTTTAGTACAACCTGTGTAAACGACACTTTAATTGTATACGTAAGCCACCTGATAACGCATCAGACAGGAACAGCAACACTCCAGTAATTTGTAACTATTCAAAAAGTTTTACAATTCATCATCATCGTCACTTTAATCGTATTAATTACACCGATGTAGTCGCTCCCTTAAGTAGAACCATGCGTTGACTATGGAACATATATTCATTTCTCAAACTAAAACTCAAAGGTTAAGACTGAAAATTGAATTAAGAATTCCTATTAACTCCCAGTATACAAATAATCCCTCAAAACTGCCTCCGCCTCCCGACCTACTCTCGTAGGCCTAAGCAACAACTTTATTTCAAAGTGACGTATACAAGAGTCTCGCTCGTCCTGAATTTATGGCCACCCACTATCCTCCCTCCTTTATCCCGCTATTTCCTTGAAAAAACGGACACCCTGTTTAAGTACGCTCGAAATTTACACGTCAGAGGTACGCTGTTCTTTATGAGCTGAGGTGTCTATTATAAAGAGTGGGATATTTTACGTGATATTTTTGTGGGAAATACGACCGCGCTTACATTGACTCCTTGAATGCCTTATTCCAGAATGGTGAGCGTTATACAAGTAATGAAGTTCTATTTGTGTTCGTCGCTTGCCATTTGTTTCGTAATTAAATTGTCTGCCTTTTCTCGCATCTCGCAGTAGATTATCATTTCGAGCAAAACTGATAAGATACTGTAATTGCTTACTGCAATTTATGAGGAACTACAAAACAAACATGCTTGTAAACAACAGAATAGATAAAATGCATTTTATTTTTTCCATTCTGGGCACGCGGTTTGATGGTAATTCTGAGCGGTGCGTAATTTGACGATCGATATGTGTTATATCGACAGTGAAAATATCGAACGATCGATATATCTAATGTTATTATATCGACGCCTAATTGGTCTACAATACGATCGATTACAATATCAAAAGTACGAAATATCAACAATTATGCAGACGATTGTATTAAAATTCGGAATAACAATAGGTACTACCTATTCGCAATTTTTCACAAACGGCATTCTTCACACTGCCGTATTTCAGAACATTCGTTATTCTACACAGCACTCATATTCGGGTTCAATTCCAAATATCGAATGTACTTAAATGTGTCACCCTCTTCTGTTATTAATAACCAATGTGATCAATTTACTATTGTGAATAAATTGTGCGCAAGTGAGAATAAAAAGAAATGCTGTACTTAGTGTAAAAATTAGTTTTTAAGTTTATGTCGTGTCGTCGTAGGTTTCTCAAATCGTAAATCACATTAAAATTACAATGACTGAACACTGTGAATAACACTGTGAGGACTGTAAATACGAGTATGTAAATATAACGAATTTGGTCAATTGCTGTTTAGTAAAATTGCGTGGAGGAAGAAAACATTTTGTGCAAAGCTTCGCATAAACCTTTTAATTTCTAAGGAATAAATTATTTGCTGTTAACATATTTTAAAGAACTGGTCTGTTATTGAGGAGGACCATTACCTTAAGCAATTTAATCTACGTATTATGTTTTGAAACCATGGGTTCTTTATTATTTTTTATAAACAAACTAGCAACAGCACACTCCGACAGCAATTTTCAACTCAATTTAACAAAACTTTTACAAACTTAACAAATCGATTTAAAACAAATACTTTCTCGCCCTCACCTTATTAAGGGATCCAGACCTCATCTAAGTTATCCCATAGAATTACCAGTACCCCACCCTCTCCTTTTCAAGGTAGGCAGTAATACCGTACTTTCCCGTGAGATTGCTTAAATTTAGTGACAAAGTCCCGGCGCTTACGGCCTTCAGCACCAAGGGCAGTAATAAAAGAAATCGTCCCCTTGATTGGGGCTTATAATGCAACTTGCATTTGTGGTTTGCAGGAAATTGGCTATCCCCTTAATAATAAAAACAGTACTTCGTGCTAAAAGTTGAAATACCTTTGCGATAATTTAAGAAAAATGGTGAACTAATTGTTAATAGGTTAACTCGTTTAGGGTCCAAAAGTGTACAACAATCGTGAAAATGTCACAATCATTATAATAATATAAGTAATAATACTCTGAAGAGGACAATCCGTCGAAATAATTAATTAAATGATGTGCAGAGACTCCAAAATAGATGTCTTAGTGTCAATCTCCGAAGAATCTCTCCTAAAATTTAATAATAAACATCCTTAAACGTGTATATATAATAAACGAGTATTATAGAAAACGAAGAGTAAAACGATCTCGTGACCGCCGTCTTGTGTTTTTAGTACACGACAAAACCATACTTTGCACACTCGTGGGAAAAATAGCACATTATTTGTATCTCCCAATAGCTAAGCAAGTATTAGCGAGAACGATAAATAGGTTCACGCTTCACGCATAAATTAACTTGTTGCGATCCGTACCGTCGGCACTTGGTACGGTCGGCATATACATTGCGGGAACTTTATATCGACAATTTAGAAATATCGACGTGATATCATATACTAATAACAACTTAGAAAAGTTGAAAGCCCCCGAAATCAGGTATCCTTTCAGCGTTCAATATCTCAAAACCGGCTAAACTGATTTTGTTGAAACGTAGCTAAGAACCATCTGGATCGATCGTCAGCTTTCGGACAAAAAAACTGCATTTAAATCGATTAGGAGCGACGATGCCACACACAGTCACACATCAAACTTATAACACCCCTCTTTTTGCGTCGGGGGTTAAAAACAAATTTGAATTGTGTAAAAAGATGTTAATTAAGATGCATATTAAGATTAAACACTTTATCCTCCACGGATGATGTACAAACAGACAAAGTGAACTGTATTAATACGTGACAAGCGTGTGGAATAATTTATTGAATCAGGCGTTACTTTGCGGAAGTCCATGATATATTAGGAGAACAATATTTCTTTGCTATTCCGCTAAAAAACGTGCTGGTCTATTAGTGAAGATAAGATGCAACTATTTGCGTAAAAACATGCAAAAAATTACAGCAAACCACCACCAATAATGACAAAAACCTCGACACGTGTTTCGCCTCTCTACGAGGCATCATCAGGAGATGCTGGCAGGAGATGTTGCTTGCGCCACGTCCACTGAGCAAATGACCCGCCCGGAGCCATCCGCCATATTTATATTCTGTCCCCCCATACTACCGTTCATGCGTGAAAGAGATGGAAGAACACGTAACAACGGTGATGACGCAACATTCAATTGTTCGTTGATAATAACGCCTCTATTGCTGTACCTAATTATTTCTAATTGTTCTAGAACACTTAGACGCAATCCTTTTTCGCAAACATGCAAGATGTTGAAAGAATGATTGTCAGATAACGCATGGTTAGTCTCCAATAAATGTTTTGCGAAATTAGACTTGTCCGGGTGATTATGCCGATACGACGCAACATGTTCCTTATACCTTGTGCTAAAACTATGGCCTGTTTGTCCCACATAAACTTTATTGCAATTATCACAGGCAAGTTTGTAGACTCCCGACTTTTTGGCACTTTCCACTTTCTCCTTGCCATTGCACAGTCTAAAGCGCAAGGTGTTATTCGTTTTGAAAGCCACGTTTATGTCGTTAGACTTTAAAATATTGTAGATCTTATCAGACAACTTGCCAACATAAGTTATGCTTGCTTTGTACTTTTTAGGTGGGTCCGAAGATCGTGCAGCGTACAGAAGATAGTTTGTCATTCTAGCCCGTTTTTTCCTAATAATACCATCCACATGAGACTTGCTGTAACCGTTTGAAATTGCTAAATGGTATATATTATTTAATTCCATTTTATAATGAATATCAGAAAGAGGCACTGTCAATAACCTATGTGCATAACAATGAAAAGCAGCTAACTTATGTTGCCATGGATGAGCGGAAGAAGCCGGGATAACAGTATCTGTATGCGTAGGCTTACGGTAAATTTGGAATTGATGTTTGTTATCCACCTTAGTAATCGTTAAATCCAAGAAATTTAGTGAGTTATTCTGTTCTAATTCCTTCTTAAACTTGATTTTAGGATGCTTGTTGTTGATTTCATTCACAAAAATATCCAGTTGACTCATACTACCCGTCCAACAAATAATCAAATCATCAACATACCGGAAATAATATAATATATTATTATTATCCACAATGTGTTGGTTCTCAAAATGATCCATGAAAATATCTGCCATCAAAGGACTAAGTGGGGAACCCATTGCCAAACCATCACCTTGCAGATAATATTGCCCCCCAAATCTAAAATAATTCTGTCGCATACAGACTGTCGCCAATTCTATTAATTCATCTACCTCCCCTGGATGCAGCCTCTGTTTTTCAAAAAGTGCCCTGAGAATGTCTAAAGTATTCAAATATGGTACATTTGTAAACAAACTATCCACATCCAGCGACAAAAGAATAGCATTTTGTGGCATGTTGATGTCTTTGATCCTTTCGATTAAATCCAAGCTATTCTTTAAACAGTATTTTGGTTCAAAATTAGACTTCTGTCTTATGATACCATTCAACCTCTTAGCCAATTTATAAGTCGTTGCACTCAAATACGAGACAACTGGACGAATCGGGATATTGTCTTTATGAATTTTTGGAAGACCATACAGAATTGGTGCTTGAGGATTCATGGATATGACCGTGTTTTTCTGATGCTCGGTTTCAAAGACAAACATAGAGTTCTTGACAACATTTCTTAGATCTTTCTGGAAACCAGGCGTTGGGTCCTTCCGTAAAACCGAAAAACCATCATCCTGTATAAGATCCATTACTTTCTGGTTATATTGTTCCCTACCCATGATGACAATGCAATTCCCTTTGTCTGCTTTTGACACCACTAAATCGTTGTCATCGACTTTCTGTTGAATAGACCTCAGCAATAACCAGTCAGAGTCAGGCGCACTCCTCCTCAATGGACATGTCTTTTTTAATGCATTCGCTACGGTGAGCTTTGCATCCATATCATTATTGTTAAGAACTATCGCAACCTCTGCGTCCACAGCTACATTTTCCAAAACTTTTTGAGACATCTTAGGCCTTAAGTTATACTTTAATCCCTTATCTAACAGTTTGACCTCATCTTCCAAAAACTAAATGCCGGTTAGGTTTTTTACACGAGGGTGGAAACTGTGCTGAGTCGTTAGGGCATCACGCCTTTCTGTTAAGTTGAAATCCGAACCCGACCTAGTAAGCCTATGTAGTTTATCGATCTGTTTCACATACATTTGGTGCGCAAGCTCAGAGGCAAAATATCTCGCTTTTTGGTCTAAAATATCAAATTCAATGTTGTGCAATTTAAAGGAAAGCTCTGAATACAAAACTTTAAGGTGTAGCTTTAAGTTATCCCTAATTGAAAACCAAGATCGTGATTCTTCATTCAGCCATATTTTCCGAGCCCTATTAATAGCCACCTGAGATGCCCTACTAGAACTATTACAACGTATGTTGATATAATTAGGTACCACATTCAGACGTTTACACTGTTGATTAAACCAAACGTTCTGGACAGCTGCTCGGTGTTGTTTAGTTAGTTTGACATAAAGTCGTGCCTGTTCGGCTATGCTTGCCGTTTTCAAATAATTTATTGAATCAGGCGTTACTTTGCGGAAGTCCATGATATATTAGGAGAACAATATTTCTTTGCTATTCCGCTAAAAAACGTGCTGGTCTATTAGTGAAGATAAGATGCAACTATTTGCGTAAAAACATGCAAAAAATTACAGCAAACCACCACCAATAATGACAAAAACCTCGACACGTGTTTCGCCTCTCTACGAGGCATCATCAGGAGATGCTGGCAGGAGATGTTGCTTGCGCCACGTCCACTGAGCAAATGACCCGCCCGGAGCCATCCGCCATATTTATATTCTGTCCCCCCATACTACCGTTCATGCGTGAAAGAGATGGAAGAACACGTAACAACGGTGATGACGCAACATTCAATTGTTCGTTGATAATAACGCCTCTATTGCTGTACCTAATTATTTCTAATTGTTCTAGAACACTTAGACGCAATCCTTTTTCGCAAACATGCAAGATGTTGAAAGAATGATTGTCAGATAACGCATGGTTAGTCTCCAATAAATGTTTTGCGAAATTAGACTTGTCCGGGTGATTATGCCGATACGACGCAACATGTTCCTTATACCTTGTGCTAAAACTACGGCCTGTTTGTCCCACATAAACTTTATTGCAATTATCACAGGCAAGTTTGTAGACTCCCGACTTTTTGGCACTTTCCACTTTCTCCTTGCCATTGCACAGTCTAAAGCGCAAGGTGTTATTCGTTTTGAAAGCCACGTTTATGTCGTTAGACTTTAAAATATTGTAGATCTTATCAGACAACTTGCCAACATAAGTTATGCTTGCTTTGTACTTTTTAGGTGGGTCCGAAGATCGTGCAGCGTACAGAAGATAGTTTGTCATTCTAGCCCGTTTTTTCCTAATAATACCATCCACATGAGACTTGCTGTAACCGTTTGAAATTGCTAAATGGTATATATTATTTAATTCCATTTTATAATGAATATCAGAAAGAGGCACTGTCAATAACCTATGTTAACATAGGTTATTGACAGTGCCTCTTTCTGATGCAACTGTGCAATGGCAAGGAGAAAGTGGAAAGTGCCAAAAAGTCGGGAGTCTACAAACTTGCCTGTGATAATTGCAATAAAGTTTATGTGGGACAAACAGGCCGTAGTTTTAGCACAAGGTATAAGGAACATGTTGCGTCGTATCGGCATAATCACCCGGACAAGTCTAATTTCGCAAAACATTTATTGGAGACTAACCATGCGTTATCTGACAATCATTCTTTCAACATCTTGCATGTTTGCGAAAAAGGATTGCGTCTAAGTGTTCTAGAACAATTAGAAATAATTAGGTACAGCAATAGAGGCGTTATTATCAACGAACAATTGAATGTTGCGTCATCACCGTTGTTACGTGTTCTTCCATCTCTTTCACGCATGAACGGTAGTATGGGGGGACAGAATATAAATATGGCGGATGGCTCCGGGCGGGTCATTTGCTCAGTGGACGTGGCGCAAGCAACATCTCCTGCCAGCATCTCCTGATGATGCCTCGTAGAGAGGCGAAACACGTGTCGAGGTTTTTGTCATTATTGGTGGTGGTTTGCTGTAATTTTTTGCATGTTTTTACGCAAATAGTTGCATCTTATCTTCACTAATAGACCAGCACGTTTTTTAGCGGAATAGCAAAGAAATATTGTTCTCCTAATATATCATGGACTTCCGCAAAGTAACGCCTGATTCAATAAATTATTTGAAAACGGCAAGCATAGCCGAACAGGCACGACTTTATGTCAAACTAACTAAACAACACCGAGCAGCTGTCCAGAACGTTTGGTTTAATCAACAGTGTAAACGTCTGAATGTGGTACCTAATTATATCAACATACGTTGTAATAGTTCTAGTAGGGCATCTCAGGTGGCTATTAATAGGGCTCGGAAAATATGGCTGAATGAAGAATCACGATCTTGGTTTTCAATTAGGGATAACTTAAAGCTACACCTTAAAGTTTTGTATTCAGAGCTTTCCTTTAAATTGCACAACATTGAATTTGATATTTTAGACCAAAAAGCGAGATATTTTGCCTCTGAGCTTGCGCACCAAATGTATGTGAAACAGATCGATAAACTACATAGGCTTACTAGGTCGGGTTCGGATTTCAACTTAACAGAAAGGCGTGATGCCCTAACGACTCAGCACAGTTTCCACCCTCGTGTAAAAAACCTAACCGGCATTGAGTTTTTGGAAGATGAGGTCAAACTGTTAGATAAGGGATTAAAGTATAACTTAAGGCCTAAGATGTCTCAAAAAGTTTTGGAAAATGTAGCTGTGGACGCAGAGGTTGCGATAGTTCTTAACAATAATGATATGGATGCAAAGCTCACCGTAGCGAATGCATTAAAAAAGACATGTCCATTGAGGAGGAGTGCGCCTGACTCTGACTGGTTATTGCTGAGGTCTATTCAACAGAAAGTCGATGACAACGATTTAGTGGTGTCAAAAGCAGACAAAGGGAATTGCATTGTCATCATGGGTAGGGAACAATATAACCAGAAAGTAATGGATCTTATACAGGATGATGGTTTTTCGGTTTTACGGAAGGACCCAACGCCTGGTTTCCAGAAAGATCTAAGAAATGTTGTCAAGAACTCTATGTTTGTCTTTGAAACCGAGCATCAGAAAAACACGGTCATATCCATGAATCCTCAAGCACCAATTCTGTATGGTCTTCCAAAAATTCATAAAGACAATATCCCGATTCGTCCAGTTGTCTCGTATTTGAGTGCACCGACTTATAAATTGGCTAAGAGGTTGAATGGTATCATAAGACAGAAGTCTAATTTTGAACCAAAATACTGTTTAAAGAATAGCTTGGATTTAATCGAAAGGATCAAAGACATCAACATGCCACAAAATGCTATTCTTTTGTCGCTGGATGTGGATAGTTTGTTTACAAATGTACCATATTTGAATACTTTAGACATTCTCAGGGCACTTTTTGAAAAACAGAGGCTGCATCCAGGGGAGGTAGATGAATTAATAGAATTGGCGACAGTCTGTATGCGACAGAATTATTTTAGATTTGGGGGGCAATATTATCTGCAAGGTGATGGTTTGGCAATGGGTTCCCCACTTAGTCCTTTGATGGCAGATATTTTCATGGATCATTTTGAGAACCAACACATTGTGGATAATAATAATATATTATATTATTTCCGGTATGTTGATGATTTGATTATTTGTTGGACGGGTAGTATGAGTCAACTGGATATTTTTGTGAATGAAATCAACAACAAGCATCCTAAAATCAAGTTTAAGAAGGAATTAGAACAGAATAACTCACTAAATTTCTTGGATTTAACGATTACTAAGGTGGATAACAAACATCAATTCCAAATTTACCGTAAGCCTACGCATACAGATACTGTTATCCCGGCTTCTTCCGCTCATCCATGGCAACATAAGTTAGCTGCTTTTCATTGTTATGCACATAGGTTATTGACAGTGCCTCTTTCTGATATTCATTATAAAATGGAATTAAATAATATATACCATTTAGCAATTTCAAACGGTTACAGCAAGTCTCATGTGGATGGTATTATTAGGAAAAAACGGGCTAGAATGACAAACTATCTTCTGTACGCTGCACGATCTTCGGACCCACCTAAAAAGTACAAAGCAAGCATAACTTATGTTGGCAAGTTGTCTGATAAGATCTACAATATTTTAAAGTCTAACGACATAAACGTGGCTTTCAAAACGAATAACACCTTGCGCTTTAGACTGTGCAATGGCAAGGAGAAAGTGGAAAGTGCCAAAAAGTCGGGAGTCTACAAACTTGCCTGTGATAATTGCAATAAAGTTTATGTGGGACAAACAGGCCGTAGTTTTAGCACAAGGTATAAGGAACATGTTGCGTCGTATCGGCATAATCACCCGGACAAGTCTAATTTCGCAAAACATTTATTGGAGACTAACCATGCGTTATCTGACAATCATTCTTTCAACATCTTGCATGTTTGCGAAAAAGGATTGCGTCTAAGTGTTCTAGAACAATTAGAAATAATTAGGTACAGCAATAGAGGCGTTATTATCAACGAACAATTGAATGTTGCGTCATCACCGTTGTTACGTGTTCTTCCATCTCTTTCACGCATGAACGGTAGTATGGGGGGACAGAATATAAATATGGCGGATGGCTCCGGGCGGGTCATTTGCTCAGTGGACGTGGCGCAAGCAACATCTCCTGCCAGCATCTCCTGATGATGCCTCGTAGAGAGGCGAAACACGTGTCGAGGTTTTTGTCATTATTGGTGGTGGTTTGCTGTAATTTTTTGCATGTTTTTACGCAAATAGTTGCATCTTATCTTCACTAATAGACCAGCACGTTTTTTAGCGGAATAGCAAAGAAATATTGTTCTCCTAATATAAGCGTGTGGAACGCACATAAACAATTTTATTCAATATTAGTCCATGCAGTAGTGTAGGTACATAAATTATTACGCTTTAGCGTTTAAGAGGATAGAAATAAGATGGTCCCGTTAAAGGAATAATTTGAGGTACGGCGGTCGACTATTTCCTCCTCTAAAATTCAACCTATTCAACCCCAGACAGAAAGGAGGGTAGTTGTAAGTTAACTCGTGCACCTGTGTAACCGCGTCTCTCTCTCTCTCTTATCTACTCTCTGACAGAATTTGTTGCACCCATAGTGTCATAGTTATCTATCTATCTATATATTTTATAATATATACCTAAACGTAAAAGTCCTGGCTGACTCACTCACTCACTTAAATCAACGCCCAGCCCAAACCGTTGAACCTAAAGCAGTATTTTCACTATAGGTAGTTTATATGACGTCAATATTCATAAATAAGGAGTTTTTGAAACTTCCACCCTCACAGGGGTAAAAAGGGGGTTGAAAGTTTGTATGGGGATGGTTCCAATTTTAAGTGAGATACTTGAAAATATGTACTCCCTATCCACAATACAAGAAAAGTAATTTTAGGGTTTTGGGCCCACCACTTAAATAGGGGTGCAAAGTTTGTATGAACCAATTTAGATGAAAGGTAAGTATAGAAATAGTTTGAGGCCAGGAAAGGACAGGCTAGTTTTTATCCCAGAAATCATCACCTGAGTGGGTGTAGGTAATGGGGGATGAAAGTTTGTATGGAGCTACAATATAAACGAATTCCACGCGGACGGAGTCGCGGGCAGAACCTTGTTAAGATATAATTGTTTGTACTTATGTTAGTAATATGAGGGATTTAGGGGAAAAAAGTACTAATAGATAATCGGTGAGCCCTGGCAAAAGCCCGCAGACAGCGCGAGTTAGAAGATAAAAATATACGTATTTAGACGCCGCCTTAAATACCTTTTATTGGAAAATCCATTAAACTCAGTTAAAGAGTATATGAGTCTAGACTTGACATGTTAAATTATTATTATTATTACCTATTTTTTGTATGCTTATGATTTGACATTAAACCTTTTATTGGAAAATCCATTAAACTCAGTTAAAGAGTATATGAGTCTAGACTTGACATGTTAAATTATTATTATTATTACCTATTTTTTGTATGATTATGATTTGACATTAAATGTATTGTGTCACGTATTCTATGAATTTTATGATGCACTAAATATTGTAAATAATGACGATACCTAGAGGTTGATATTTTTGTGTTCTTTTGATTTTGGATTGTTTTTTATATTTCCTTGTTATTGTGTTGTTGACATAGTCTTATTATATCGTAATTTTTCTCTGTTTTTGACGATTTTGATAAAAAGTCTTATATTTTTGACACGTATGCAAATCTGTAACGTATTTTTTATGATAAAATAAATAATCTAATCTAATCTAATCTATATTACGTATTTATTTATCTAAGGGTCTCTTTGTTACCTGAACAAATATAAATATTCGGGGACAATCACACACAAATCGATATGGTTCCAAACTAAGCAAAGCTATTAAGACGACGACATTATGTACATAATAAATACTTAAATACAGAGAAAACATCCATTACACAAATAAATGCCCTTACCAGGTGAACCTGGGACCTCCGGCTTCGTAGGCAGGGTCACTACCAACTAGGCCAGAGTGGTCGTCAAGTGCTGGTGGTGGTGGTGGAAAATTATTTTCGGTTTGATATGAAACCTGTTGTATGTATGAACCTTTGGTTTGCGGACCGTACCCATAAAACAGCGCTATCACCGTGCACTGAACCCGCACCTTGACCCGTGATCCGCGATATTTGCATCCATATCCTGTGTTATGACTCGCTCCATTGTTGTTGCTTGACTAGTTTACGCTGCGGCGTTACTTTTCCCTTGGAGCCGGTAATACTGGGTAAGTATAGTGTTTGTACAGATGCGCAAAAGCGAGAGCGCAAAAAACATTGAAATTAAATTGGAATGCATTACTTAACATATTGACTCTAAGCGAGGATTTTTTTTTTGGACTACTGCTATGGCTAGCTTGCTTACACGCCTGTCTGGTAGTAGCCGGACGCCGTAGCCTACGGACGCTTGTGAATTAAATACAAATGCAGTGCGCTTACCATGAGTTTGACAATGACGGCTTACGCTAACGAGTATCGAGTTTTCTATCTGTGCATCCCGCTCGTACTGTCAAAGTGCAATAGAGATGTACAGATAGAAAACTCGATACTCGTTAGCGTAAGCCGACATTATCAAACTCATGGTAAGCGTACAGGTCCCTTATTCTCGACACTGCCGCGTTCTGAGGACCATCGCCACTAAGGTCCAGGTGCACCTATAGAGCACCGGCTCTGTAGGTGTGTTGTCAGTAATATTTTTAGGGTTCCGTACCCAAAGGGTAAAAACGGGACCCTATTACTAAGACTTCGCTGTCCGTCTGTCTGTCAGCCACCGGGCTGTAACTCAAGAACCGTGATAGCTAGACAGTAGAAATTTTCACAGATTATGTATTTCTGTTGCCGCTATAACAACAAATAAAAAAAACAAAGTAAAATAAATATTTAAGGGGGGCTCCAATACAACAAACTTTTTTTTTACTATAGATGGTACGGCACCCTTCGTGCGCGAGTCTGACTCGCACTTGGCCGGTTTCTTTGTCACTACTTGCCATGCTGACGTCTCCTAAGTCACTTTTTTAAACTGCGATTTATGGGTTTTAAATCACCAAATGTGGGCCATTGTCGAGTTCGACCTTTTTGTATGGACCATCTTTTAGGCACGTTAAAGTCCATATTGTAACATTTTGTTCTAAGAAACTCTTTAATTTTGTCTCCTGGCTAACGGGACAGAATAACAACAATAAATAGTTGATTGACCCACAGTGGTGTTATCATGACTGCGGTATTTTGTAATCAGCAGGTCGATCATGTAACGCATTGTACGCGCGTCAGGTAGATCTATGTAAATGTCACTTTTTATATGGAAAAATTAAAGTTAAATTTTATTGTCCTTACGCGCGTTCGAAACGGTACGTGGTTAGAGGTTACCCCTCTGTAATAAGACCATCTCTGACATGGATGTCAAACTCGACTAACCAAATTCATAATTCATTGTTTCAGGTATTGACGGACGTGGAATCGACAGACTGAGGTTACGTAACAAGCCAGTAGCCACATCAATCGGGATGGGGACGGCAAATATGGCCTCGGTGATCCGAGGCTGCCAGCCAGGTCAGCCTGGACAATGAGCACAACACGCTCGTTTTCAGGGTCCTTTGTATGACAGAGAAAAAATAATGTTCAAGTCATTTAATAATCTATAACACCGACAGCTTAATTTGTGTGACGATAAAAAAAAATTCCATGTTGTTACCCGTCAAATTTTAACATACGATTCATGTAGATATAGATAGAACATGAGTAAATTAAAAACTAAAACTAAAGAGACTCAAAATTGATCATATGAAAGTTACGTACACCTACATATATAATATTGCATCTTAAAGATGCCACAATGATGCGTTGCTGCAATGTATTTTAGATGAACGATAAACACGTTGATAAATATGCGACAATTTGCTTTCAGTTCACAAACTAAATAAGTACCTACCTAACGAATGCATGTATGCGATGCCTATTAATTTCACCATCGTACTTTATTTAAGAAACCAATACATATGATTATTATAGTTATTACTTCCTAAATCAATAGCATTTTAATAAGGTAATTTTAGTTAAGATATAAAACGTAATTTTTTAAAATTTTCTGGCAAATTATAAAAACAAAAAAGTAAGTGTGATATATTCGTGACAAGAATGTTATTAACCTAATAAACGCAGCAGCAATGATACAGGCTGTGCCTTCAAATTATAAAAAAACAACAAGCGGCCATTTTTCAAAACGTCGTTGCCCATAACCGGAGACACCGGGAACAAATAGCCCGAGTGCTAATACTATAAAGCTTCAATTAATTTTCGTTGATGACAGGCACTTGTTTTTTACCCCTTCAGCGAAAACGTAAAGCAAACCGGCAAGTCCTTTGTCATAAGTACACGCAAAAGCATTGTTTTTTATTCATCTGATTGAAATATAAGTACTGTGCTTTTTAGGCAAGCCGTGAGTCTAATATTTGTATGTTAAAAATTCAAATACAATTTAATTTGGTGAAGATTTTGTCAACTCTGACTATTTTTTGACCAGACAACAGAATTTGTTACATTAAATATATAATTATATCTTTTTTAAATAAAAAAATGCTAAAACCAGGGTAGATGATGAATCAGATTAAATAATGCTAAATGAAAGATAATAGTTATTTACGATACAAGTGCCGAAAATAGTAAATTCGCAACGAGTGGTGGTAAATTAAATTATGACCGAAGGGAGTGTTTTAAATCGACACGAGTTGCAAATTACCTATTCGCACGTGTATCGTACAACGTTTTACTATACATATGGCTCTTTAAAGTTTCGACATATGCACTAAAAGTGCTCTTTTCCGCACTAGTGCGGGAAAGTAGCACCATATGTACTGTAAAATACATTACCGTTACCTACATTACAGGTGTAATTATGCATGTAACGTATCATGTCCAACAGTCGGGGATATTCTGTTGAGGCGGTATGAAAATTGTACAATAATTCTGACATAAAGATAAATATGATATACACTTTTATAAATTAAATAAATAATAGGGATAAGTTCGCCTTTGTTCTTTGATGTGTTGTTTGACATATTTTTTTACCTGTTTATTGCGTACAATGAAGTTCTCACATACACACACGTAAGTAGTGAACATCCTTCAAATTTAAGACTTGATATATATTTTGTGAAACATGAACGTGGAAGTTTGCCTTTACAACGGAGCTTATTCTTCATAATTATGCAGATGATGGTACTTTACGTTTAGCCCTTAACGATGTTATTAGCTCTGTTACTGAAATGCGGGGTCAATACGGACCCTTAGTTATAAAACGTTAATTTTCGGAAATGCACGCATTGTGTTACAGCTTAAATATTTTGTTTTAAGTATGCTTCAAGGGCTCTTTTGTGAGAGCATACTAGCTAATACGGGGTGTCCCACGACTATGCGTCAGGAACGGAAATTACATTAATTGAACGAGTGAGCGAAGCGAAAAAGTTCTCTGTTTCAGCTTGGGCCATAATTATTTCGTTTGTCCGGATTTCCCAATGTCCCGCTGTCCGGCTGTCCGGCTGGTCTCTTCTACAGATCGCATTTCTCAAACTTGAAAAATTGTGAGCAGATTCGTTAATTTAATAGAATTCATTTGACATGTTCGCTAATTAATCAATTTTTGGAAACTAACAAAAAAACGACAGATAGATTGATGTTGCATATGTTGACACATATATGACTGACTGACTTTTATGACTTGCAGTTACATGTATGGAGTGACCCTTCAAATACCACTTTAACTATGCTATTTCTACAGATTTAGGACGACTATAGACTAGAGTGGTGTTTATATTAGTGTAGTAAGTGTGGTGTTAAGAGACTTTATAGTTAGTAGTTATAATAGTTTGTTATCGCGTGAAACATGAATCCTCACTAGCATGTATTCACGTGGCAGATATTAAATGTATACACAGTCTCCTCACAGATAGAGCTTCTTTGAAACAAAATTTAAATCCTCTTACAATCGTCCCACAGATTATTCATTATCATTATACTGCAACAGTCGTAACGTTACAGATTACAATACATACTAATTAAATGACTGAACGCCGGTCCTACGGCTCCGTGGGCGAGCAAATACAAGCGCCATGCACCGATACGAAGGCAGATTCTCAGTGCACCGACGGACTCTTTGTTCGGGCACACAATGACCGCTCGTCCACTCCGGCGCAGTCAACCGCTTAGCGACAGTTAGATAGAAATGCTTGTTAAGTTGCCATAATGGCGTTTTCGCGGTCGGTTACCCCCTGCTCCTAGTTTTGTGTCCGGTTGTACTCTAAAGGAGCCCGGGGTCCGCTTTGACACCTAATCCTTAGATTTGGCATAGGCACTAGTTTCGAAAGCGACTGCCATCTTTGACCTTTCAACCAAGAGGGAAAACTAGACCTTATTGGGATTAGACCGGTTTCCGCACGATCTTTTCTTTCACCGTAAAGCTAACGGTACATATTCCGTACATAAATAATAATAATAAACTTTGGTATGAGCTCGGATTCGAGCCCACGACTGCCGTTTGACAGCCGCACGCCTGGAAGCACGAGGCTACCGTCACAGCAAACCCCATCGCATTAATATTGTGTTTTTGTTGTTTTTGATAATTTTATATTGTTTATGTTATTCTTTAATGTACCTATTCGTAATATTATGCTTTCAAATATAAGCACCATAATGTTACGGCGGCATTTTCAGAACACTTTTCGTTCATCCATATAGCACCGTGCTTTCTCATGCAGTGTACAGGTTTGAAATAGTAACTCGACTATTTTGAAATAGTACGGGCTAGCTCGATTTGCGTAAGAATGTCCCCAAATATTAATTTATTAATAATCAAACACTTTTATAGACGATGGTATACTGTTTACAATCTGTGATCTATAACACAGGTAATGTACTCTGTTTAAGCTGGTTAGCCTTTCTACAGCAAAATGCCGTTCAAATTACTTCAGTTCTGTTGATATGCATGTAGCCCGGTAGTTCCAGTTATGTAAAACGTTAATTTTTAATGGCGTGATTTTTGTTTAACTCAGTCTCAAATGTTATTCGAAAAGCCTTTATGTAAAAATCATACCAAGTCATCTAGAAGTAAATATAAAGTATATGTGAACTTCCACCGTCTATTAATTTGAAGCAGGTATGAATCAACCAATTATTTTTTCACTTCTCATGCTCAAAAAGTGCATCATATTAGACTTGGCAAGCGGGGCTAAAGTAGTACATTTAGCCCCTAGGGAAAATATGTATACATATTTAAGATTTATAAAACATTTTAATTTGACCACTCACAACAGTTCAATATTACATCCACCAATCACAACTCTTTAAAAAAACAATAGTATTTGCTATCTATTAACCAGAATACAGCTAGACATTAAAATCGACCAATCAGGAAACAGAATTCAATTCAAACATTGGGTGTTTTTCAAGCATGGTTAACTGCATACATGAGTCATGTATGCAGTTAACCACGCTTGAACGTTTGGATGGAGCTATAGTCGGTCAGAGGCGTTTATTTTTTTAATTATTGTAAATTAGGGAATGAAAAACTCCTAATGTTTGAATTGAATTCTGTTTCCTGATTGGTCGATTTTAACGTCTAGCTGTATTCTGATTAGTAGACAGCAAATACTAATGTTATTTTAAAGAGTTGTGATTCGTGGATGTAATTACATGACATAAGCTATGAAGATTGAGCGGGATAGACTACGCCGCTATTAGACGGTCAGAGGCGATTATACGTCTTGTGAATATTTTTTATCTGTGTCAAAACAGTTTATTAAAAAGAATGGCGCCATATTGAACAATCTTTTCGCCTTGGTATAATTGTTGATTGAAGATGGATAATCTTTGTTTTTACTATTTTCTCGCAGTCGAAGTGAAAAGTAGAGTGTACAACTCTGGTCTAAAAGCCATATTACCCCTCGAACTATTTCCCCTCACTTCGTTCGGGAAAATATCCATCTCGTGGTAATATGGCTTACTTTAGACCCTTGTCATACAATCTACTATTTATTTTTCAGGTGTGTTTTTTTATGTGTGATATTCTGTAAGATTAGGTATACTGCGTCATTACTTACGTTATTATAATATATCCGCAAAAAAATACGCTATATAAAAAAAAACACATAATTTCTAGCTAAACGTAACATTAGCTACATTTCAAATAAAAGTACAATTGACGTTTATAAAGTCCCATTTTATTTTACCCTTACTATTCTACTTGCACTTTTTTTTTCGAATAGAGTGTCCCACTGCTGGGCAAAGGCCTCCCCTCTCGACTTCCACTCGTCCCGGATTTGAGAAATCTCTGCACTTTGCACTGCCACTTGTATTGCCTATGAAAAATCCAATTGTTGTCGCGTTGGTACTACAATGTCGACACGGTATTATGTGTGAATTTTGTCGGAATACATGGGTAGATTTAAGAGAATCTCGCTCATTTAAAGAGACTGATAATTTTTGGCTAGGTGAGTAATTCAATATTATCATCATTACACATGGTGTTGCTGAGCGCGTCGCCCTGTGGTCTTGGTAAACTCATAGCAGTCCGTGAGCGATACGCCATCGCTCACGGTCTCAAATACAACTCCAGGAAGAGTGAGATGTTTTGGAGTCAGAGGAAAAAGTGTGGTAGTTCCCACGTTAAAACTGGACAATAGTCCATTAAAAATGGTATCGCAATTTAAATACCTTGGGCACATGATTTCCTCTGACCTCAAGGACGGTGCCGACGTTGAAAGGGAACGCAGGGCGCTGGCTGTTAGAGCGACCATGGTGGCTAGGTAAAGCTGACATTATCCAGAGCATTTTGCCCGTATTTTTACACGGGTAACCTGTCGCCAGACTATACGCAAAAACAGTACAGCGCCTCACGAGTGCAGTACAACAATGCATTTAGGGTGCTGATGAGGCTGCCTCGGACGATAGCTTCTCTGCCATCGTGCGCAAGAGAGCGGCCTCGCTACTTAGCAGGGTGAGGGCCAGCACCAACAGCATCCTAGCAATGTTTGCAGGCAGGTAAGATGGGATTTACATAAACCACTGCACTAAGCTCCATCGTAATGTACTAATGTTAAAGTACTAACACTAGATCTAGTATTGTAATGTTACTAACACTAAATTGACATGTTTCTATTTTTATTGATTATATTTTAATTAACTTAATACTACTTAATGCTATTTAAATGTGTAAAAATATGGATGAAAATCTGAAATAAATGACTATTTAATTTAATTTATTTATCATATCAGCCGAAATACGTCTATTGCTAGCTGGATATAGGTATAGGCCTCCCGTAAACAATGCCAATGACCGGTCTAGCGCCACCCGCGTCCAGTGGACTCCCACGACCTTTACCAGGTCATCAGTCCATCTTCTGAGAGGTCTACCCACGTTGCGCCTTCCGGTACATGGTGGCCACTCGAGAACCTTTACGCCCCAACGGCCATCTGTTCTACGTGCAATGTGCCCCGCCCAATCCCACTTAAGTTAAGCGATTCGGAGTAAATTTAAGAGTTAATCATTATTGTAAATAAAATGATGACTGAAATATACTTCATTGCCTCAACTTAATGTACACACTCCTAGATATCGCACTGCCGCAGCATCCTGCTGGGACGGTTTTCTCGTTATTGAGTGAGATAAACGCCTTAAGTTTTTTCCTTAGAAGCCTCGTGTTTTGGAATTGTACATTTAAAAATAATTTTGTCAAGTCCCTCATTTACCCTGCTTAATGACTTCGAGAGGAACATTTTCACTAACAAAATAACATAAAACGAGGCCCTTGGAAAAAAAGCCTGTTTCGCGAGTCCCTTTCAAGAGGACATTGATTGTACCTGACAAACTCTCATTAGTTGTGCCTCGTAGGTTTTTATGACATCCCTGTTTACAACCTTGTCTAAATAAAATTAATAGAGCGGGAAATTTAAAAATACGACAAGAATGGTTAAAAATTTAGGAGCATTGAGACATTTACATGTTAATCACAAGCATTTTTAAATGGAAATGTTTCTGTCGATGTGTTTGACAATGTTTTGCACGCCTGCACGCAGGCTGAATGCACTGGAATATTATATTGGACTATTATAAAAAAATCTTTGAAAACTCCCGTGAGATTCAGACAGATTAGAATTACTAGCTTCTGGTCGCGACTTCGTCCGCGGTCCGCGTGGAGCTCGTTTATATCGTAGCTCCATACAAACTTTAAAAGTTTACTAGGTATAAGTACGAATTTTTTCTCTTTGTTAGATTGTTTAATGCATACTAGTTGATTTTTACAAACTCAAATATACTAACTATCAATTAACTCAAGGTAAACTAAATATTCCCTCTCATACATGAGAGGAGGCCTGTGCCCAGCAGTAAGACGTATATAGGCTGATGATGTGTGTAACTAAATATCCCAATATTTGTCAAATTACTTATTTTAACCCAACACAACATAATTCAATTTCAAGCAGCGAAATCCTTTTACACCAAGACCATCGAACTACCAAGACAATTGAATCGCGATCTTATTTTGACCTGCTATTAAATGGTAGATTGTTAACCAAGGGTTGAAAGTGACCCATTGCACCCGAGATATTTCTGGCGCCAATAGTTCGAGGGTCAAATGGGTAATTTCACCCAAGTTAAACACTCTACTTTTCTTTTCGACTGTGAGGAAAATAATTAAAATAATTGTACTATCCAATATCCAACTTCTTCTCACTGGCTACATTATGCCACGGCCTACTAGACTACACGACTTAAATTGTAATCGAGTAGGCTGCGACGCGACTAATCTAGAGGGCCATGGCGAAACGTAAAAAAAGAAAAAGTTACATGGCATTATGCCGGGCAGTCGAATAGAGGAATGATTATGAATATTGATTTTCTGTAATTGCGAATAAAAATAAACCAACTGAAAAACGATTTTAATATCAACCTATAGGTAGTAATAAACACGTCGTTTAATGTAGGTACCTATAGCTGACTGTCGATTTGTGAAAAGCTTTTATTTTAATACTGTATTATCTTCGACTCCGTGGCTGATCTTACCAATTAAAAAAAAATTACTTTCCACCCTAGGGGAGAACACGCAATTTTCCACCCGGCTATATACCCATGAAAACTTTCAGAACAGGAGAGATGAAAATATAAATACCCGTCCCAACCCCATTCATTATAGAAAAATCTTAGCAGCGCGAAGTAGCAATGGGGTCAGCGCCATCTATCGGCCCCATTTGGTACTAACGTGCAAGGGCTTAGTATGTATGTTGGTGTTTTAGCGATTAGTGTTTATCACGTGAACCGATCTCGATTATTTATTTTTTATTTAAAAGAGAGTACTTCTATTATAAGTAGTCTTATAGGAATTTCGAAACAAAAAAATACTTATAAAGTTGATTTAATTGCAAGCTTAACTAGGAAATTATTTTTGAAAATAAAACAAAAAATACGCAAGATACAGAAAAATTTATACTTTTCCAGTAATATCTATATTTATCTTAAACACAAGTAATTATTTCAAATTTTTCGCTTGGATAACTTCGGATATAAGAAAGGGGAACGGTATTTTTTTACATTTTGGATCATAGATCGAAATTTTACCAATGTACAACAAAAAGATAAACTGTTTTAAAATGTGCAACTCAAGCCCTTTTATATGATACCTAATAGTTCAATATGTTTTTTTGCCCCCTCTTAAAAACAAAAAAAAACAAAAAATTCGCTAGATACAGAAAAGGTTACACCTTTGCAGTAATATTTACGCTTTTCTTAATCACAAGTAAAAATTTCAAATTTTTCTCTCGGATAACTTCGGAGATAAGGGGGGAAAGGTTTTTTTTACATTTTCCGTCATAGATCGAAATTTTACCAATGTCGAAAAAAAAAGAAAACTGTTTCAAAAAGTGCAACTCAAGCCCTTTCAAATGATACCCCACTTGACCTAATAGTTGAATATTTTTTTTGCCCCCTTCTTCAATTCTTAATTTTTCATAGAAAATAAAAATGTATATTTAAATTTTTCATTTTCCATGCACGTGGATAACTCTCATTTAAAACCATTCCAAATTTCAAATTGACAGCTTAATTGAAAGCTCACGAACTACGTGAGATATTTCACTTTGTGACAGACAGGCAGACGGACGGAGTCGCACCATAAGAGTTCCTTTTTTACCTTTTTTGGTACGGAACTCTAAAAATCAATCATCTGTATGTTTTGCAGGAATTACTTACATAAAATTTCGCTTTTTCCTTCCTTTCACATGCCTGAACCACTTGGATACCAAACGCAGCTTCTTCTTCGTTGCAAAGCGAGCTAAAAGCAGAATTTGTTTTAAATTCTTAGGAAAAACTCCTCAAAATATATTTTGTAATTAATTGAATAAGCGACTTTACAGAGTTAAGATGTTTTGTCCGCAAGATAAAGGCTATTATAAAATTGTGTTTTTTGGTAAATAAATGTAATTTCCCACCCACCACTTGAAAGCGTAAGCTGTCTCACTGCACATCATTGCGCTTATTAAGAGGAAGAAAGTTTAACAGGGTCTCGATTCCGTGATCATAATTAGACACTTGGGATATCCCCTGGATAGACTTTCACGTCTCTGATCAGCCTGATTTTGGAATTTTTTATGTCTGTACATGAAAGTGAGAAATTATATGATACGCTGGGAACGTAAAAAAATTCAAATCACGAATTGTACCTCTCTTTAGGTATTAGGTACACGTTGGCACAAAGCAAAAACTGACTTTATTTAACAATTAAATTACAATAACATCATCAGCAAAAACCGTGAAAACGCAAAATGAAAAGGAAGTTTACCCGTCCACTTTTCCATAGGAAATTAAGTAAGATGACATCCGTTTGGACCTAAGTGCTTCTGTGATAGAAGATAATTTAATTCGGTGACAGACACACTTTAGTTTGCAACAAAGTGTATTTAGTCTGAAACTTAAAAATATATTAAAAACAGGTCACCCGTTCCATGCTTCACATGAGTTACTAACAGTATCTACAGAGGCAAATTATACATTAAACCAGGGATAAACAACCTTACATTTATAAAAGTGTTAAGGTGCTATCAGGAAATTGAAAATCTGTTTTATTTCATTTTCATTCTAATCTATTTTTAACTCCCGACGCTAAAAGAGGGTTTTTTTTGCCCTAAAGCTGACTTATCGACATGGTTATTAGTCGCGTTTCAACAAAATCGGTTTAACCGAATTAGATATAAGTAGGTATATTGAATTTTAAAATGAATATTGGGTTATTCCAATTTTCAAAGTTGTTATTATCAGACCGTCACGCTTAAGAAGCGTAGAACAAAGCGTTGATACGACAAAACGGGGCAGCAAAAACTATCGGCTGATCGCTTTTTATTTTTCTCCATTCTAAACCGAAATAACTTAAAGGATATTAAAATGACACCGGATCCAGGATAAAAAATGCATCAGTATAAGGCGCGGAACACACGGAGCGGTGCGACACCGTAATTTTTTTGTATCACTTTGTAGGTATTTCGTTATTGATGTATGTGTATGTAGGTGTATGTCAGTGTATAGTCTTTCTTACAGTTAAGTTGTTTCTATTCTGTTTTTTTTGTTTTCACCTACTAAAAATTATACCTTTTCTTGCATCGTCTCCACCACCCAAAGGTTGTCTGGAAGAGATCGCTTTTTAGCGATAAGACCGCCTGTTGTCTACCATTATTTATGTTTAATTTACCACTATTTTTCTATTGTCTACTATATCTGGTGAGCAATAAAGACTATTTGTATTATATTGTATTGTAGGTAATCCGCCGAGAGCGGGCACATGGTGCAGGCTCCTCCGCGCGACAGAGTTAGTATTACTTAGGGACCTTAGGGTGCACCAAACCGTCTGTAATCGTAAGCAGTGTTCATTAAAATCTGAATGTGTGGAAAGTTTGACAAGTTTCTATGGGATGACAGCTGCCGGTGCCTTAATTAACGTTGATCGGTCTGTAATCGTAAGTTGATGCAACCCGACCTAACTGTGCACTTAGGCACAGAATAGATAATAGTACAAACTTAGGGTGTGCACCGCCGCGGTGAGTTGTGCCGCACCGCTCCTTGTGTTCCTCGCCTTAACGATACGGTCACAAATAAAGACGTTTGCCCTAATACGAAACATTGAACTGTTAATAAAAAGTAGTTGTAAGAAGAGGTGTACAGTTGGACATGTTTAAGAGTGAAGAATACCACCTCGTACTCGTCTATACAAAAAGTGAAAATATTTTTCCACTTCTATATATTTTCCAATCCCAATATTTTTTTAACCCCCGACGCAAAGAGAGGGAAGTTAAGAAGTTTAACGTGTCTATGTATCTGTGTATCTGTCTGTGGTATCGTAGCTCCCAAATGGATCTGGAAAATCTGTTTAGCCGTTTTTGAGATATTCGACTTTGAAATGAAAATGTCAGGGGTTTTTCAACTTTTCTAATTTAGTGTGTTGTTGATAAGAGATGAGAGAAAGATCTCAATTTTTTTAAACGAGCCCTTTAAACCTAGAATATATTATGATTAAGCGATTGACATTAAAATCAAACTAATTTGTTAAGATTTAGTTACTGGAAACCGTTTTCTCCCGAAATGGAAATTTCATCAAAAAAGTACCTACCTATGAGTCAGTCGCGAGCTACTAGCTGCAGCAAAGATATTCTTCCATCTCAACTAAACTTTAATGGCCGTATTATTTTAGCTAAAATGCGGTCAATATTTTTTTGTCGATTTGATATTTGTGTAGGAAAGAGACGTAAGTCATTTAATTTTTATTAAAAAGAAGGTAAGTATTTTATGTACAATATCACAGGGATCACTTAAGAAGGTCTTGAAGTGAACATGATTATTTGTATGTAATTATGTAGTTAAGTAATGGGAATTGATTTCAGAACTACTTATTTGCCTTGCCTAGTGATAGGGCAAACTATTGAAACAACGACATCTTGGAAGTCCTTTATTCGTCACATCTCCTGTCCTACTCTCTCACATACATATTGGCACTGTCTCTTTCCTACAACCTGGGTACTGGGTTATTATCTATTGTATGGTGTTATTAAGATCCGATATGAATTATTACAATTATAAAATATGCCCTTACATGCCCTTTGAAATTTAAAATTTAAATTACTACTTGTATTAATTTACATTTAAAATTTCACTTACTTCCTTACATGCCTTTTATTTCAACTGTTTTCCAAAGTTCATTACATTATTACAAATTTTCAACATACTACTTTACTGAATTTACTGTTACTACTGGGCGGGCTTGAAATTGAACCTTATGTTATTGCATTGTTACACATTGCTTTAAATTAACTATACTGGGATGCATATATTAAATTTTTAAATCATATCATTTATGTACAATGATTGGTTGCAAGTTTTAATATAAACTTCCCTGTATTAACTTACACTTATACATATAACAAAGCATTATTTACAGCATATATATTTTAATGAGTTTATTTTCATTATTCAAAGGTTTTAAGCAATATTAACAGCTTTAATTTTAACGTTATGCAACTTATTTTAATAACTTACTAAGTAATTTTAGTGAATATTTTTGTACTTTTTCTAGTGTTTGAATTTTTTTTATGTTTGGCTTTATGAACCAATTTTATATTTTTTGTATAACTAACATGTAATATCAATGTATAAATTTACAGTTAATTTAATTTGTCACTCAATTGTTGAGTTATATACATCATGCAATAAACACTTTTTTATTTGCTTGTTCTTTTCTTTATTGTGCCCTTTGGCCATCTTTCCCATTCATAAATAGATACTACAAATTCATTAGGTGCAATTAATCCTACTGTACAAACCTTTATACACTTAAACCTAGATATATACATATTTACATCAAATACTATATATATACACTGTCTGGCCCTTCGCTTCAATTCTATCCTTTCCTTTCTTTTTTATTACATTCGTGAAACTGTTCATCATCAAATGGAGGATCTATTACATATCTTGCAAATTTCTAATTAATTTTTGACTTGTTGATGACATACGCTGTTGTGTAACTATCCGTAATGAGTGTAAATTTAGTTCCTAAGAGATATACTCTGAACTTGGTGACTATTGCCCAATGAACGGCTGTTACCTCTAGTTCATTTATATGATAGCGTGTCTCCGTGTCTTTCAAGGATCGGCTTGCATACTCAATCACTCTTTTTTGTCCATTTTCCACTTGCAGTAGGCATGCGCCGAGACCGCTGTACGAACTGTCAGTTGCAACAATCGTCTCTTCCGCATTATGTCGAAAATATGCTACAATTGGCGAAGAAGTTATCAATAGCTTTATTTTGAGAAAGGCGTCTTGTTGTGCATCTGTCAATGTCACTTTGTTTTTCTTTAATTCTCTTTTCTTCTCTATGGTTAAGTTTGAAGTTTTCTTTGTCATGTCAGTGAGCGGTTTTACTATTGCGGCATAATTTTGGATATATTTTCTGAACGTATTTGCAAATCCTAAAAATGATTTGATTTCTTGTATTGTTGTCAAAGTTTCGTATTTTTTTACAGCAATTGTTCTTTTTGGGTCTGGTTTTTCTTGATTATATCCGACTATTCTTCCAAAAATTGGTAATTCATTTGTTATAAATACACATTTTTCTTTATTTAATATTAAATTTTTTTCTCTAGTTGCAATGAATATTTGTTCCAATACTGTAATTAATTGTTCAACGGAATTTGCTCCTCCTGTAATGTCATCGTAATACAAACACACTCCTTGGTCATAGAGGTGACCATATGTCAAATTTACAACTTTTGACATAATTGCAGGTCCACCGACCATTCCAAACATAACCCTGTTAAATTCCACATGATGGTCTTGTGTAATCACTGCTGTTTTGTATATGTCCTCTTCTTTAATCTTGATATTATGATATGCATGATAAATGTCAAGCTTGAATTTGTAAATAAACTGTGAAATTATGTGTATTATGTCTTCCATTCTGTCTATTGGTTGTACATTATTTTCTGTTATGGGGTTTATTGTTTTTGAATAGTCTACAACTGGTCTGAAAGGTGTTGTACTACGAAAAGGTTGTTCTACAACAAACATGGGCGCAGCATAGGGTGAATCAGAATGTCTACATATTTTTTGTTCTATCCACTGATCAATTGTCTTTCGTAAGAATTCACGTTCTGGTTGTGGTAGTCTATATGGTTTACATTTTATTGGAATGTTATGTTTAAAGTTTATTTCCAATTCTAAATCCTGAAATTCTCCTACGGCATTAGTGTCATCCTTGAAAATATCAGAATATTTTTGTACTAAGCTTATAACTTTGCTTTGATCTTCATTTGAAATTGCATGTTCCTGAACAAAATCACTGTTATTTGTCATACAACAAGCTACTGAAATGTTTTCTTGAATTGAATTGGTAAAATACTCCGTTTGTGTGGGTGTAATTATGCATACTTTTCCATCAGGCTCATGAATAATTCTAGCATATACTGCATGTTGCCAATCTTTACCTAGGATCATATCTACAGGCAAGTTTTCACAAATTGCTATCTGAGGCATAATGTAATCTATTTTTCCCACCTGTAATCTTGATGTTATCCAACCGATGGGTGTGATCTCATTTCCTGCTGCCTTGTATGAACCTTTCTGCCAGGGATATACCATCATATCACTAGGGAGAAGTTTCTTGTCCACCAATGTTATAACAGAACCCGAATCTGGCAATGCTGTCAACTGTATGTTGCTGTTAAGGGTTACTGGAATCAATGTTACAGCTGGTTCATTAAATTGCACACAATTTACTTGCTTTTCCTTGTAATGGTAAGGTCTTGATGATGATGATGTACTTGGACTGCTTATCTTTTCAAAATGTGGCTTTGTTACTACCTTTTCCCTTGAAGGCTGTGCAGTGGATTGATGTGCCGGCATGTCACAGTTATAAGAAACATGTCCCTTCCTCTTACATCGAAAACAAGTTACTTCATTTATTTTATCAATGCCTGGGTTATATTTAGGAATGAAAGTACTTCTTGATCTGTCAATTTGGGTTTTACTTACAGTTTCTTGATGCTCAGTCATCCTACGCTGTACCTTTCGTATATTGTCTAGTGCTGTAGCATGAGTGATGAGCACTTTCACATCCTTGCAGCATTGGGTAGCTAAAGGCGTTGACCACCGCATATCCTGTATCCCTTCTAGTATTAGTGACACTCGATCAGACTCTGAAATCATACTAGGAGACCTTTCAAGCATCGCATTCTTAACATATATATACTCTGTGATCGTTTCTGTGGTGCGCAGAGTTCTCCTACTTTGATACTGTATGAACTCTGCAAATGACATTCTAATCTTAAATCTGTCTACAAACTGTACTTTCCATTCTAACCACGACTCTATTTTCTTTCCACAAACTGTATTCCAATTATGAGCTGGACCCTCTTAGTCTCATTGAAGCATTTACCATTGTTAAATTATCTGCCCAATTAGCTAAACTAGCAATGCGTTCCACTTGTCTTATCCATTCGGCTGCATTTTCATAACGATTCCCTCCAAATAACGGTATAGCGTTGCTCGTGTCGCTTTTGGAGAAAACTTGAAAAGTGGGTGACATTTTTTGAGCTATTATCTCTTGTGTTTGTGCTAATTGACATAATACTTCCGTTAAGGTTATGCTTGAATTATCAGAAGACATACCTGTTGACGGACATGTGGTTTTTTGTTGTAATTCCCTAAGTTGTTGCTTCACAGATTCCAATTCTAACATTTGTGACTCACGACGTACCTTTTCTTCCCTGAGTGTGTCCATGGTTCCATTACCAAGTTTATATTAAATCCTGTTTGATGCCACTCGTTGGTAAGTACCGAAATGCCAACTCATCTCTTAACTGCACGACTGTGTAATTTTGAAAACATGACTCGTCTGTTTCTTCCATATTTCTGTGTTTTGAACCTGAAAATACCTGAAATCGTTGTGAATAGTACCTAAACGTGGTACCAGTGACCGAACGTGCCGCTCCTTGTTGCATGTATCGTACGCAATCAAGAAATCCACTTTGATCCGCGTTATTTGTGAATATTTTCTTCAAACTTCATTTGTTCTAACACAATCAACTACTATTTTCCTTATTTTCGTTATTATTTAATTACTTTTTTACATTTAAACTAATTTATTTTACTTTTTTTGTCGCAGCGCCATGATAGGGCAAACTATTGAAACAACGACATCTTGGAAGTCCTTTATTCGTCACATCTCCTGTCCTACTCTCTCACATACATATTGGCACTGTCTCTTTCCTACAACCTGGGTACTGGGTTATTATCTATTGTATGGTGTTATTAAGATTCGATATGAATTACTACAATTATAAAATATGCCCTTACACTAGTGCATTCATTTGATTCATTTTAGTTAGATGGTACGCAATACCGAATACGAAATATGTCGAAAATAGGAAATTCGCAACAAGTGGTGATAAATGAAAACACGACCGAAGGGAGTGTTTTAAATCGACACGGGTTGCGAATTATATATTCGCACGTGTATCGTACAACGTTTTACTGTACATATGGCTCTTTAAAGTTTCGGCATATGCACGGAAAGTGTTCTTTTCCGCACTAGTGCGGGAAAGTACCATAATGTATTCTAAATTCTTTTATCTACGCACATATCATTACTGCTCTAAAATGCGTTCAGAAACGGTAGGAAATGACCAGCATTACTACAACCGATTTTACTATGAGAACTTTCTTGTCTGTGGTAGTAGGTAAAATCTGTACTGTAATGTCATTACAGTACAGATTTTTGATAAATTTGTATCGTTATGAGTTTAAATTTGGAACATCTGTCAAAATTCAAGTGGGTCTCTACTCTAGTATCCATAGATATTAAAACAGTTATCGATACGAAACGTCAATTCAGTACGTTTTGTAATACAAACCGTACGACATTTTGATCTCGAGTGATATTAGTATAGGGACTTCATTCGTTTGTCTATGATTTTTAAAAAAATCTGACGTCGTGACGGATGATCGAATTGCCGCCTTTGCTGTTGTCATTTTTTTGTTGGTTTTTTGCTGTTACTTACTACTACTTATGATATGTGTGTAGATAAAGTAGTGTATGCAACTGTACATAATTAGGCCTTAAAACACTCGTGTGATCCTATTATGAAACTCGCTGACGCTCGTTTCATAAAACCACACTCGTATTTTAAGGCCTCTTGTTGCGAACTCTTTGCCTAGTGTTGTATTGTAAATATTATGTCAAATTTGAACACTGTTTTTTTCTACATTCTTTTGATTTTAATGTCAGTTGTGATTTATAGTTTGTCGCTGCCATCTGAATTAAAATGTGAATATTTATCCGTTTTTCTATTGAAACTACGTACTGAAAGGTAAAACATACGCTCATTCCATTACACAGGATATCAGCCCACTCTCCCATCGTTTTCATTGGTCCTTCATTTAGTTTTCAGTGCCTATTTTCATTTCATCACATAGTTACCACCGTTAGTTTTCACCGTTTACCATTCATACATTTACGCGTAGTTTCATTATTGATATTAGTTCGTTAAACACATGATCACCCGTAGCAAAGGCAAGATAATGTCGGCCAAGTCTGGCCCTAACTCAGTTGTTCCGCAGCCTCAGTTTGCCGCCGATAGCTCCGGTTTGCCGGCTCAAAGCGTACATAGTGAACACACTGCGCAAAGCCGTTCATCACGTTCGTCGGCAACTGTGAAAGCACAAAAAGCAGCGGCGGAAGCGGTTGTTCTACGTCGCTGCCTAGAGCGCGAGCAGGAGCTTGCTGCCCGTGAGCGCGACCGCGAGCAGGTTCTTGCTGAACGTGAACGTGAGCGTGAACGTGAACTCGCCGCACTACAGAAGGAGGTCGAGCAGTGCGAGCTGCAAGCTGAGCTGGCGGCGATCGATGCCGACGCCGAAAGTAGCCGCGTGGGGAGCCACGCGAGCCAACGGAGCTCCACACGGGTGAGCGTAGATAGAACGAAAAAATGGATAGAAAATCACAATTTTGACAGCCGTGTTAATAGAGACGTCAACGCAGTAGGATGTGACCAAGGCTTTCCTGTACCATCCCCCGGTCGCTCGGTACCGCTACCGGCGACCACGCGGGCAACTGCAACCCCTATTAACCCTCTCACTGGACAAAATATTTGTTTACAAAATGTCACCAAAGCTTCCGAGGTGGGTGGCGTTGCGCCCCTGCTCATTTCTACGGAGGTTGACCAACCTGGTACGCTTTTACAAGCAGTCGCTGACACCGCGGCAGCAGCGAAGGCTCTGGCCTCTGCCTCCGGTGTGAGGAAACTGGAATTGCCTCTGTATTACGGTAATACATTGCACTGGTTACAATTCAAGCGTACCTATAATGTTACAAAAGCTAGTTTTTCCGCACTAGATAACATAAATCGTCTTGACATTGCACTTCGCGGACCCGCGCGCGAGGCCGTGGCTACGCTGTTGATGTCGACGGAGGATCCGGAGGAAGTCATGCGCGCCCTTGAAGATAACTTCGCGCGCCCCGAGCTCATCGTTTACAAGGAGGTTAATTCGTTGAAAAACCTTCCACGCCTAGGTAACGATCTCAAAGAACTCGGAGTTCTATCCAATCGGGTACGTAATTCGATTTCTACAATAAAGTTACTAAATCATTATGATTACTTGTGTTCACCTGAATTGTTCCACGCTGTTCTTGGGAAACTTAACCCTACTATGAAAATTAGGTGGACTGATTTTGCGGCACAGGATACTACAGGACGCCCGAAACTCGAAATACTGTCCGACTTTTTAAAGCGCGAGTTGGACCAGCATATCCGTTTTGGGTTGTCACCCGAGCTTAGTGCAACACAACTGCAACACAACATTCCTATTGACAAACCACTAAAGCGTGAAAATATTCATAATGCCGTTATGCAGTCCAAATCCAATTCTAAAGCTGGTTCTAATAAAAAACAAGAGTGTGTATTTTGCAATAAAGATCATAATATTAAGGATTGTACAAAATTTAAATCTTTGTCTATCGATGAAAGATGGCAGTGGTTGCGTGAGATAAAAGTTTGCTATAGGTGTTTAAGGGCTAGTTCACATCAGTGGAAGACGTGCAAAGTGAATCCGTGTGGCGTCGATGGCTGCCCTTTACGTCACAGTGCACTTCTTCACAGGCAACCATCGCCGCCGCTCGTCAACACGCTTCGAGAACAAGCCACTGATAATGACACACACCTGACAACCGTTGAAAATACGACACACCCTACGTCGAGTGCTTATGAACCAACCGGTGAAAAAGTTATTGTGTCCACAACCTCTACAGGCACGCAACAACCAAACACGATTTTAGCTCTTCGTCCTCGTGCTTATTTGAAAATCGTACCTGTTACTGTCTCGGGCCCTGCTGGAACTTGTGACGTGTACGGCCTTCTTGATGACGGAAGCACCGCGACAATCATAGATTCCAGCATCGCCGCATGCATAGGGGCGACCGGGCCACAACAGGCCATTACGGTAAATGGTATTGGTGGTCTCGAACGAAACACCACAATATCATATGTCGATTTTCACATTAAAGGTAGGCACACGCAGGAAACATTTTTAGTAAAAAATGCTCGGTCAATGGAGTCTTTGTGTTTGCGCCCGCAGTCGGTCAAACGTGAAACGATCGAGTCCTTTACACATTTGTCCGACTTGGTTGACGTTTTGACATATGATGATGCAACCCCGACTATTCTCATAGGAGCCGAAGATTGGCATTTGTCAATCAACCGCGAGGTTCGAGTTGGTAAAAGGAACGAGCCCGTTGCCTGTTTGACAGCCCTCGGCTGGACTTTGTACGGTGTTGCTTCTAGCAAAACGAAATTGATTGAATTTGTTAACCACACATACATTAATCCAAACAATGACGATAATTTAGAATCCCTGATTAAAGAACAATACAAACTCGACTCGATAGGTATTACCAAAACCGAAACTCTGCATAGCAAACAAGACCAGCGCGCAGTCGACATTTTGGAGGCAACTTCCAAACGTTTGCCCACTGGTCGGTTTGAAGTAGGCATGCCTTGGCGCGACGATATACAGCGTGTTCCAGATAGTTACCCACAGGCGATGTCACGTTTTTTAAGTTTAGAGCGGCGTATGGCTAAAGACGTCGAGTTTGCTAAGGCATACAATGCGTTCATAAATAATATGATCACAAAAGGTTACGCTGAGGAATGCGCTCCCGACACTTACTACACACGTCGTGATAACAAATCTGACGGCTTACGTCTTTATCTCCCACATTTTGGCGTATACCACCCCCAGAAACGAAAGGTTAGAGTAATTCATGATGCAGCAGCCAAGAATGAAGGAGTCAGCCTGAATTCTTTACTGCTCCCAGGTCCTGATCTGCTCCAGCCGCTACTTAAGGTTCTGTTTCGTTTCCGGGAGGGACGCATCGGAGTGACTGCAGATATCAAGGAGATGTTTCCCCAGGTGCGGGTTAGAGAACAGGACAGAGACGCTCTTCGGTATCTGTGGAGATCTGATAGGACGCATGTCATTAAGGAGTTTAGGATGACATCTGTTATTTTTGGTGCCTGCAGTAGCCCCTTTATTGCGCTGTTTATAAAAAATAAAAATGCCCAAGAGCACGCACGCACACACCCAAAAGCCGTGGACGCCATTTTGTTCAGCCATTACATGGATGACTACATCGACTCACAAGATGGCGTTGACGAAGCAGCCCAGTTAGCGGCAGACATCATAACCGTGCACAATGCAGCTTGCTTCGAAATGCGAGGATGGATTTCCAATGAGCCAGGGGCACTGAACCTTATTCGTGAGGACCTCCGGGCCGCTAAGCCGTTGGAAGTCGACCTTGGCGAATCCAATAACAGCATTCGAGCTCTTGGCATAGCATGGAATCCAACCTCCGATTGTTTAGGGTTTCAAACAGGCTTAGTCGAGACACCTCCTAACACACTGACAAAACGCAAAGTGCTGTCACACGTTATGCGCGTGTACGATCCTCTAGGCTTGTTAGGCCCTATAGTCGTTAAAGGACGTATATTATTCCAACAAACTTGGAGATCTAACATTGACTGGGATACAGAGCTCCCACAAACCGAAGCAACCAAGTGGTTTGATTGGTTTCAAGACCTGTCAAAAGTCTCTTCACTGAAGATACCGCGTTGGTATTCAAGGGCTAAAGGCTTCGAGCCTTTCTTTAGGGAATTACATATATTTGCAGATGCAAGTGAGCTTGCTTATGCCTGTGTTGCCTATTGGCGTCTGATATACCCTGACGACAGCATCAAGCTCACTCTCATCGCAAGCAAGGCTAGAGTCTCACCGTTGAAGCCAACGTCGATTCCGCGCTTGGAACTTCAAGCTGCTTTGATAGCTTCCCGCCTGGCTCTTGTCATTAAGGACAGCCATCGAAAGAAGTCAGTACGCACATTCTTCTGGACTGATTCGATGACTGTCCTCCAATGGTTGCGCAGCGATGCACGCGCCTTTAAGCCTTTCGTTGCCCATCGGTTGGGTGAAATTCTAGAAAATTCCTCTGTCAAAGACTGGCGATGGGTACCGACAGATTTGAATGTGGCTGACGATGCGACCAGGATGCGCCCTATTAATTTGATCCCTTCACATAGATGGTTCTCCGGTCCATCGTTTCTTTTAAAGTCCCCAGAGGATTGGCCCATGGAACCACTTAGCGTCGCACCAGTTCGCGAAGAGCTTAAATGTCAACAGAACGAACTGGTGGGACTAACTTCAATTAGTGCAGCTTTACCTTTTCCTGTCACGGCGAATTTAGCTCGCTTCAGTGACTGGCTACGATTATTGCGTGCCACAGCCCGGGTACATCAAGCTGCGGCTATTTTTGGAAATGTTTTGGCTTCCATTCGAAATTCCAAAGCAAGCAGTGGGGCTGTTCACCCCCGCTTTCACTCTTTGTCAACGTCTACCTCTCTTACACCCTTGAGTGCCGACTTAATGAAAGCCGCTGAAAGGCACATATTACAGCAAATTCAACAGGACAGCTTCTCCCAGGAAATTCACTGCATCCTCAATAAGAAACCAATACATTCAAGCAGCCGCCTCATCAAACTATCGCCCTCACTGGGAGAGGATAACCTTTTACACTTAGCTGGAAGAATTAAAGCAGTAGAAGGCATTGACCCCAACTCTCGTTTTCCGATTCTTCTGGATGGCCGCCACCCAGTATCACGATTATTGGTGACACATTATCATCGTTTGGCAGGCCACGCAAATCACGAGTCAGTGATCAACGAGATTAGGCAAAGATTTTGGCTATTGAGACTTCGTGAAACAGTCAGAGCCGTCGCAAGCCAGTGTCTCTTATGCAGAATCCGCAAATCCCAACCGCTGAACCCCACTACTGGAGATCTTCCACCCCAAAGACTAGCACATCACCAGCGACCATTCACCTTCTCTGGTGTTGACTATTTCGGTCCTGTGAACGTTACAGTAGGACGCCGCCATGAAAAACGTTACGTGGCCCTTTTTACATGCCTCACGTCCAGGGCTCTTCACCTAGAATTGGTACACAGCTTATCCGCTGATTCTGCGATAATGGGACTCAGGCGCTTCTTTGCCAGACGTGGGATCCCCACGACCATGTTCTCTGACAATGGAACCGCTTTCGTTGGCGCAAACCGAATCCTACGCGAATTTTACTCAAATGGCGTACAAGATTTTGCGGCTACAAAAGGCGTTCAATGGAGTTTTATCCCTGCCGCGGCGCCTACTTTTGGAGGATGCTGGGAGCGCCTCGTCAGGACGGTGAAAGTAGCGTTGAAAGCAACACTCAATGAGAGATCTCCCAAAGAGGAAACATTCTTGACGCTACTAGCGGAAGCCGAGGCAATTGTAAACTCGCGCCCTCTCTCGCACGTGTCGACGATCCCTGACGATCCCACCACATTGACACCGTTCCACTTTCTCATCGGATCCTCATCCAATCAAACTCTCCCAGCGACATTGGAAGACCGTGACCTGCTCGGACGCTCCGAATGGAAGAAGGCGTTGAAATTAGCTGATAATTTTTGGAATCGCTGGGTGCGGGAAATATTGCCGATGATGCAAGCTCGAACCCATGTTAAGGGAGATCATGGACAAGACCTTCAAATAGGAGACGTCGTGATAATTGTGGATAATTCACTGCCACGAGGGACATGGCCTCGAGGCCGGATAGTGAAGATGTTTCCCGGCAATGATGGCGTGAAAAGAGTGGTAGACGTTGCAACGGCTGGAGGTACGTTGCGCCGGCCCCTCAAAAAACTAGTTAAAATTAGTAGGACATAGGTCCGTTTGGAGGCCTTCGCTAGCGTCCAGCAGTTGGTGCATTGCTGCACGAGGGGCAGGATGTTGCGAACTCTTTGCCTAGTGTTGTATTGTAAATATTATGTCAAATTTGAATACTGTTTTTTTCTACATTCTTTTGATTTTAATGTCAGTTGTGATTTATAGTTTGTCGCTGCCATCTGAATTAAAATGTGAATATTTATCCGTTTTTCTATTGAAACTACGTACTGAAAGGTAAAACATACGCTCATTCCATTACACAGGATATCAGCCCACTCTCCCATCGTTTTCACCTCTCATTATGGATCAGTCGCATAAACTACTATTATTTGTTATTTTTCATTTTGGTAGGTAGATTTTATTTATAGAAAAACCAATTCCAATTTTTTACATTAAATGTTAAACAAAACAAATGAAAGAAATGAAAAAATCGATTACCAGAAATTCTAAAGAAAACCTAACAAAATATGACGCCGACTATACGATCATAAAATTTCAACTTAACGTATGAATCAATCTGTGTTTTATAACGTGAAATAATTCTAATAGTACATCTCTCTTAATTGGTAGTATTTTACGACCCTTTTACGGAGGCGTAAAATAACTTTTTTCGTCTATAAAACAAAAGATAAGCAACACGTGTTTTCTTATACTTTATCAGTAGTCGTAAATGTATGTAGTTTATAGTATCAATTGTTACTTTTTATTAGGTAAAGGAACATCGCAACAACAGCATTAACCGGTTCAGTAGGGCACTCGGAGAATGTATTTGGAGCAGCCCGACTGCAGAAGTACTTGCTTTCAGAAGACTGTAGTCTATTGGTATGTGATGTTTTGTTGCTTGGTGGTAAGTAAAGGTGGGGTCCCACGGCTCGTGTTATCACAGGCGTGATAAAATTCCACCGTGGGACGCCGCCTTTTCCAACTCCCGATGGATAGAACATTAGACAACTCGCCGGATGCCACGGTTCCCATGGCCTGTCGGTCTGGCCTGGCGCGATCTGTCTGCGAGAATACAGGCTGTGGGATCCCGGCTTATGGTCGCCAGAGCGAGCGTTACGTGACGTTTCAGTACATTTTCGCCGTAAAACCACAGGTAAAACGTTGTTAAGGTGGAGAGCATAGGCGGAGAGAAAGATGTTGTGTTGCTAAACTTGATTTGACGACCGCTTTAGCCTAGTTGGTAGTGACCCTGCCTGCGAAGCAAGAGGTCCTGGGTTCGAATCTCGGTAAGGGCATTTATTTGTGTGATGAGCACGAATATTTGTTGCTTAGTCATGGATGTTTTCTATGTATTTAAGTATTTATTTATCTAATAAATATATCGTCGTCTAGTACCCATAACACAAGCCTTACTGAGCTTACTATTGGACTAGGTCGATTTGTGTAAGATTGTCCCCTTATATATTTTTTTTTATTATTAATATTACAGGGTGTTCAGTTGACCGTGTCGGTCCAGTTTCAGATGAAGAAGATGGCCAGTCATGGTACATTTTTGCTTTAAATACTAACTAGCTGCCCGGCCCGGTTTCGCAAGGTTAGTTTAGGAATGAAGCATTTTCTCGCGGTAAAAAGTAGCCTATGTTCATCAGGGACAATGTCGGCTTCTAAAGGTAAAAGATTATTAAAATCGGTCTAGTAGTTTCAGAGCCTATTCAATACAAACAAAGAAACAATCCAATCTTTCCTCCTTATAATAATACTAGTGTAGATGTAGATTATCTTGTGATGTGACCATTCATTGACATTTCATACATAAGTAACGTCATCTCACCCATTGTTTATTATAAGGATCATATAATACACGAGGAACACGGCTGATGGCGCCACCTCCGTGGGCGCAACTTATGTTACTGCTTACCAAACGTGACGATAATACCTACCATGCTAGCTGGGGAGAGCTCTGCTCCCAAGCTTGCATTTTGTTGAGAATGAGAGTTACATGTAGCTGTCAACAAAACCACTAAAAGATAGGGAATGTGCTTGTGCTTGACTTTGCCAACAGAATCAGACAATTTTGTAAAATAACGGCCCATTAGATAGAGGCTTAGCAAAGCTTTATGAATCATTGAATACAATTAACAAGCATGAATCATACTTTTTTGCATTTTAACTAAAGCGTTGAATAACGGTCTGTTATGCCGTTTTAAGAATCCCTATCTGAACTACCTATAAAAACAGGTTGTCTGTTGTCCATTCGTCTGTCAATACAGCTTTATTCACGAGGTTAATAAATTAAAGTCAAAAACAGCAGTACTCAAGTTACCGCTATTATCTCGAGACACAAGGTAAGGATTAAGGTATGGCAATAGCACCAAGTTATACCAAATGCATAATAAGTATTTTAAAACTCTGCTGAATAACTGAGTACTTAAGAGGTGAAAAAACGAATTTATTGATATAAGACAACAATAGACATTTTATACCAGTTAATAACACACACTAATAATATAATGTTTCTTCAAACTCAGACCTCACTGGTACCACCGTAAACTCTCTAAAAATCCCAAATGTTGCTCGCTGAATAATATATGATAGTACTCGGGTCGGCACTTCTTTTCATCCAATATCTTTGACCAGTGTGTGTTGCCAGTGATGACGTATGACACTGAAACGTGGTGGCTTACTATGGGCCGCATAAGAAGGCTCGAAGCCACCCAAAGGGCAATTGAAAGGGCATAAAAAATTAGGCTTTCCGCAGCGGAACTAAGGTAACCGATATAGCCCTCCGAATCGCTAAACTTAAGTGGCAGTTAACCGATGACCGCTGGGGAAATGTTGTAGAATGGTGACCACGTACCGGAAGACGCAGAGTAGGTCCTTCTTCTTCAACTTAAGAGCTCTTCTCTTGTCGGTGGAGTAACCGCCACAGCTCTACGCTCTGCCACTGCTTTGAGCTCCTGGTACGACACTACATTGACCTTCTCCTTGACCTGGTCCATAAAAGCACGTCGCGGCCTTCCATGGCCTCTTCTTCCCTCTATTTTCCCTTCGATTATAGTTTTTATGTAAATGTCATGTCGTAACAGGTGCCCCAACATATTTCCTCTTCTATTTTCAATCGTCCTTAGCAAGGATCTCTTCTCTCCGACTAAATCCAAAACCTCTTCATTCGTTCTTCTTTCCGTCCAACTAATTCCATCCATCCTTCGCCAACACCACATCTCAAAGGCACTTAATCTTTCTCGGTCGGCAGAGTAGGTAGATCACCCAAAAAGGGGACTGATGACCCGGTGAAGGTCGTGGGAGTCCACTGGTTGCGGGTGGCGCAGGACCGAACACTTTGGCACTTTTTGGGGGAGGCCTATGTCCAGCAGTCAAGTCTTTCGGCTGATATGATGACGATGATGCTTGGTATTATAGGTTAGTAACGTATTTTTATAATTTTAAAGTAATAATAAGTCGGACCCTAGTTGTTTTTCGTTGACACATGTGCTAATGTCATTTATTAATAGGCCTGTTGGTGGACTAAATAATTGTACATCACGACGAGTACCTAACTAACGTTTTCATAATTGTCTTTGTACAGTTTGCAAATATATTTACTACCGGTAAAATTTGTTTTCTATGTGCCTGTGAAAATACTTCAGATTACTTATGACAATAAGTAATTGAAAGGTACTTACATGACGTTTACGGCATTAAATCCATGCTTATTTTTAATTATTATAAATGCGAAAGTGTGTCTGTCTGTTTCCTTTTCACCCTTAAACCACTGAAGCGATAGAGATGAAATTTGATATGAAGATAGTTTAAATCCCGGGGAATGTCATCGGATTTTATCCGCTAAGGGGTGAAATGGAGGATGAAAGTTTGTCTAAAGTGGAGCTAAGATATAAACTTAAGTACGATGCTCGATGACCTCAGTAAAGCAACGAACGATCAAGGACGGACGATCCAGTTAGGTAGGTCCAACTTCGAGAAAGAGGTTAATCGTCGAATCCGACTCGGCTGGGCAGCGTTCGGGAAGCTACGGCAAATCTTTTCGTCCAATATTCCGCAGTGTATCAAGACGAGAGTCTTTGACCAGTGTGTGTTGCCAGTAATGACATATGGCAAAACGTGGTCGTGGCCTTACTTACTTACTATGGGCCTCATAAGAAGGCTCAAAGTCACCCAAAGGACAATGGAGGGCCATGTTGGGAGTTTCTCTGCGTGATCGCATCGAAATCCGCAGCAGAACCAAGGTAACTGATATAGCCCTCCGGATCGCTAAACTTAAGTGGCAGTGAGCGGAGCACATAGCATGTAGAACCGATGGCAGTTGGGGTGGAAAGGTTCTCGATTGGCGACCACGTACCAGAAGGCGCAGCGTGTCTAGGCCCCCGACAAGGTGGACTGATGACCATGATGTTAATGATGGTAGAGGTTGCGGGAGTCCGCTGGATGCGGGTGGCGCGGGATCGGTCACTTTGGCACTCTTTGGGGGAGGCCTTTTGGACGCAGCAGTGGACGTCTTTCGGATGATGTGATGATGATGATGAAGATATAAACGAAGTCCACGTGGACGGAGCCGCGGGCATAAGCTAGTAACTTATATTATAATATAGGTAATATAATAAACATACTTGTGACCTCGACTGTCCTTACATTGTTTTATTTTTCAAACATTAATAAAATTAAGCAATTAAAAGCCGAATCTACTCCCTTTAAGTAAAGGCTCGCCCACACGACCACTTCAACGCGAAATAAATCAACTAAGCTTTTTGTTCCGATTCTTTTTGTCATTTAATTATCTGTGACTCGCGCGATTCTCGTAAATTGCTGTGGTTAACCAATTATAAAAACGACCCAATAAGTAGGCAAAGGCAACCTTATTTTTAACTCTACTAAGGTTTAATTTTACTTGGGTTTTGTGTGACACGTTTAACGATAATTTCGTAGGGTTGTGATAAAATCTCTTTACAATATTTTCACTGGCATGTCGGTAATTGTCCAGCGTGTGTTATTTTGTGTGCACTTTATTACGGACCATTGTGTCAAATTAAGGTAAATGTGTTAACGCGATAACATTTTACAACTCAAATTGACTACTGTGGGTAATAGTGCTTAAATGTGACAACAAAGATGTGGCACTTTGTTGTGGCTTTGCTTGGTTTAATGTATTAGGTAAGTATAGTTTGTTTAATGGAATATAATAGAAGTAAGAGGGAGTGTTTTCATTACCTATGGTTGTACTCGTAGTCTTGGTTTTATTATCTACTTACATGGTACACCTTTCTATTCGAAAACACGAATCGAACTACTTATTAAACTGTATCATTAAACTACTTTATCATAAAAAAAACATATTAATGTTATTTAGCTTGTGAGACCCTTGCCTATTAGCTTACTCTTTAAATCTTACCAACAATATGATTGCGGTTAAATAAAATTTGTCTTTATGTACTACTTTATCTTTAAATGTGAGCTAGTAGTAACTGTGATAATCTTTTTTAACTCTGCGCAACTTACATGTTTATAGGTATATATAGCTAGGTACTGACGTACTGGACCGAGCAATGAATAATATAAAAAAACCTGCCACATCATACATTACATAAAAAATTAGATTATTCAGTAGTCAACGTACCACATCCAACGTACATTAACCAAATATTTTAAGAAGCTTTACTAAGCATTTATTGTAAAACGTAAATTAGTGCCCGCAGTTAAAAACGTAATAGCTTGCGTGCCACAAAACTTATTTTAATGGTTATCTTATAAGATCTTAAATAGCGGTAAATATACATACAATTAATTATAAAACAAAAGGGAATCTCCGAACAAGTAGCAAGGGTATCTGAAATCTCTGATTTATCTGATTTTGAGGACATGTGGGTTCAATTAAAAGTTTCCTAAAAAAAGAGCTTTCGTTAACGATACAGTCGGCGCTCGTGTGAAACGGCATTTAAGTTAAGGGTAAGTTTTTATTGAAAGTCTTGACTAGTCTACAGAGGCATATTTGTAACGAGGCGATATGAAAATATTTTCTGCTTTAAACAAAGTATAACCAGTTAAATTAAAAAAAATGGACTCTTATGCCGGCTATATTAGGTACTAAAAAGAAATATAAAACTCGATAATCCAAGTCCATGTAAGTCCTGCGCTGGTTATGATTTCGTTTCCTAATGCTTACATGGCAATAATCTTTGTTTTTAAGAAATAATAAATTACAGTTGAATTGAGAGCCTCCTCCTTTCTTGAAGTCGGTTAAAGAATCAAAATTTCCGACATGTAGGTAGACTGCCGTGTGAGGCGCAATTGGCATAATATATTTAAAAAACAAATTTTGATGGGTTTACCAACAATGCAACTCCTTAATTTCACTATTCTACGAAAGTTTCCCGTGAAATACTGCGTTTGTTAGGTACTTAGTTGTCATACCTAAGTATTTTATTCAGAGCGTACTACTTATTATAGATTTAAATATTCATTTGTTACACAAATATGATAGAACGCAGCTAGCGTCATGGGGACAATGCCACAAGAGGATCTCCTCGAGGGGGTGTTCTTTTTATAATATGCATTTTTACAATCCATTTTTATAAATATAAAGTATAACTACCCCTTAAAACTTTTTAAAACTAAGTGACGCAAATTGACTATGACATCGCACTACTTAAGCACTCTCTCTTTGTCATACTCACGCACCTAGAACAAGATGCCACATCGCATGTTTAGATTAATAGCTTCCTTTTGCCGAAATCTCTTCTGATTAAGGATTCACTCATTTCTAAAATACTAATTATATTGTCTTGGCTTTCAGGAGGAATATGTTTGAGAATTAAGTTTTGATGTGAATCGAACATATGAACGTCCTTTTGTTATTTCAAAATAGTTATTTACTATACAAGTGCCGAAAATAGGAAATTCGCAACGAGTGGTGATAAATTAAAACACTACCGAAGGGATTATGCTTGATTGCCGCGATTATGATTGGTGTTTTACATTGTTATTTCCTTATTCACAATTATTTGATTCATACCGATTTATTTCTAAATTGACAGACTCCAATCGAATGAAGCAGTGTAACACTAAATTTAATAAAAAGTCATAGGACGTAAATTTTCGCATACCGAATTTAGAATGCTAATTTATATACAAATAAGCCGAAAGAAAATATTGCAATAATTTTATAAGTGCTAAAAAGAGCGTACCTACATGGAGATTGAACTTTGTTTCGTAAAGCTCGTAAGCTATTGAAACTTTTTTTTAATTAAGTTCTGTTATTCGATATTTTATTATTGCTGCTCAGTGCCAAATTATTTATATATGGGTGGTGGGTGTCGCGATGTGTTAAAAGACCAGTCACATTTCTCGTAAACTGTAGGTCTAAATGTCAAATGGAAATTGTCAGTTGGATCTCCTAAGGTGCGTTCAAAACGTTACGTGATTACTCCTCTGGTTTTAGCTCAGTAAGTAAGAGTATTTTAAATACGAAATGGGTCGTATTTGTAAGTCCGGTACAAGCCATAACTCCAAACTTACTTCGAACTAACCTCCGCAGTTTTTACAAACTAGAACAAATTTACATTATTTATGGCTGAAGTTGAAGTATTTCTCAAAGTTTAGCCTACTTACCTGTGCCAACGAGGGACACGCATACATACAAGTATGTACTTGAGAATCATTTACAGAAAAACTTTCAGATCAGTACCTTGCTGGCATACACTAGGCCTCGTACACTTGCGGCCGTATTCATAAATGTCCTACACTGAAAACCTAAAATGGCGTTAAAATTCGTTTGTCCTTTATTTAGCAGAGGCATTTTATGTTTTATGAATAAGGGGGTTGGCATTTAAATAGGAAATAAACCACAAAACTTCGGATAGCCGAAGTTTTGTGTTCGTTCAGTCTTGATAAATAGAAAGTATTGCCAGGAACTATCTCTCATGTTCAACGTCAGTTGGTCAGAATTTATGTCAATTGGCTTGAAGAGCGTGACAGCACATCCTTGGGATCGCAACATATCACGCTCTTTCAAGCCAAGTCTGTTGAGAGTAAGGTACTTGGGATATGACTATCCATCGATAAAACAAATCGTCAAATCAGTAAGGACTGGCAACGCGCTCCTGACTATTTACTCTCAACTCTTGATTCGAGAGTGACCATTATTATTTATTTTACGATAAGTGCTTCTCATTAGACGCGCTGTATTGTATGACCGTTTACAAGTACCACTGTCACGATGTAAAAAAAACAGTCAAATGCGAACATATAATGGAAACTTGTAAGATCTGCCTACGATAGTTCTGGAATCGAGTCTTGAAACTATTTACGAGTTTTCCGAGAAAATCTGTCTCAAAACCTACAAAAAATGCGATATATTTGACGTCCTTATACGGGTTGCTTTTTCATTTTTGAGATACGGAACCCTGAAAAGGACTTTACTAATTATCATCAAAATATTTATTATTGAGATCAAAGTTTCGTAGTTGAATTTTTTAAAGACTTGGTTGGACACTTGATATACCACTATTCATGAATTAAACTGGTTACCCTAGCTAACAGTGATTAACTATAAAACCTATTTATAATAGCTCATAAAATCTACTACTCTTCTTTCCCTGGTAGAGTAATGGGTGCAACAACTGCATTGCAGGCTCCGAAATACTTGAATGCACCGGGCAATGCCATTCACTGTACTCAAAAGGGCACAAGTGACCTTAGTGTCATACAACTTATTATCTTTTTGGAACCGGAATTCAGGGCGCCAAAGTTTTTATTTGACTTGGCGTCGCTTTGTACCAAGTTACTTAAGATTTGGTCGCCTGTAAAAATAGTGTTTTATTGTTACTGGAAGTTTTTCATATAAAATATATTGGACAATTTATGTAGATAGTGGGTACTTTATTTAATAACTTAATTTCATAACTTAATATGTAGCTCAGTGTTGATCTGCTATAATTAGGTACAAGCTTTTATTTAACTTGCGTTTCCGATTGAGTTGAAATTTTGCACGAATATGCAAATCGCGTGACAATGCAATATTCTGATGACGTGGAGCTGATCTGATGATGGAGCTGGAAGGTGGCCATAGGAACTCCGTGTTAGTATGGGATAAATCTTGCAAGTTAAATTTGATCCACTTCCCGGTTTCCGATTGAGTTGAAATTTTGCACGAATATGCAAATCGCGTGACAATGCAATATTATGATGACGTAGAGCTGATTTGATGATGGAGCTGGAAGGTGGCCATAGGAACTCCTTGTTAGTATGGGACAAATCTTGCAAGTTAAATTTTATCCACTTCCCGACGACCGATTGGGCTGAAATTTTGTGTTTAAGTATAGTTTGGATGACAATTCAATATTATGGTACCATCGAGCTGATCAGATGATGGAAACAGAAGATGGCCATGGAAATTCAGTACTTAGCCGACGTAACCCCGTTGAGTTTGGGTTCGTTAGCATCGTCTCAATGAGTAGTTGATGGTGGTATACAGAAAAGTACAGTCGGCAATAAAAGCTTGTACCAAAAATGAAATTTTTGACAGAAACTTATTTTAATGGCAGGTTTTGTTTAAATATCGTATGTATTACTTATCTTATCACCGTATAATTGTAAGAATCGTTATTTCATAATCTACCTAGTTTATACGCGTAACGATGGCTATAAATATTTTTGATATAATATTACTCGCAATAACGCTCATCTGCTATAATTCTCAAGTACTATAACAACACTTAAAATATTTTCATTAGACAAAATTATCATTTTATATAACGATCATTTGATACAATTATATTTAGTATAACTATATTGGACATTGGATATAATGCTCATTCCGTCTAATGTACAGTTGATATAATCAAGCCAGGGCAGCCAGAAAAAGGGATGCTCGGGGGGCTGAGCCCCCCGCAGTAAAAAAAACACTCGCAACAGCAGGTTAGGGTTCACTTGTGTCCCTTAGAGCGGAAATAGGCACCCCGCGAAGCGGGGTGACGTCGACACGCTGGAGGTTGTGTTAGGTTTACGTTAGCTTTGAACGGAAAAAAGTAGTTCAGCTTAGGTAAGTCAAATGCAATTTGCACATAAAAAAATATATATTTTTACACATACGGAACATCATTTCATTCTAAGGTTTTTTAAGGTTACAGTTTTAATAAAATTATACCGCTTGATCATTATACAATATGAGACGTATATCAAATCAGATACTCTATGATGGTTATAAGAAATAAGCGTTAATTATACCGAATGGTAGTTATACTAAATAAAAATATATCTTTTGATATTATATCAAACGTTTATTATATACAATGAATGATTCCACCCTTTGAAATTATATCAAATATGGTTATATCCAATGAAATTACATTATTTGTTTTTAAACCGATCATTACACACCCAATATCAAGAGAAAAATCAGTGTGACTGCAGCTTTGAGAGATTATAAGTTTGTATGTATTTGGTAATCTTCGGAACCACAAGACCTAATAAAAACATTTTTACACCTGTGTATAGAATAGTCTTTCTGAATGGGCATAGGCAATGTGTTATTCGGCGGGTCGGCCTGCGTTCCTTCTAATATGCGGGCGAAGCCACGCAGGGAGCTAGTGAGATTATAAACTGACTGGTAGGCTGGTTATATTAGGTTACATTGGTATAATCTGATCTACTATGAGTTAACAGAGACGGCGGGGGCGTCCCTTGTGAGACAGGACTCGCTAGGGACGGCCTAAACGATTTGTGGACATGCGGTCACCTATCGAACTAAAGATCGGTATTCAGTATTCAATCTCATATGAGGCCATCGCTACATGACCTGTCGACATCTGATCGCTAGTGACTGACGTTTTGTAACTGTTGAACGTAGGTGACGGCATGTTGCTTGGATCACAAGAATAATTAGCATATAATTATGCTATCACTAGCTCCATCCGCGTCGAACTCGTTTATATCGTAGCTCCATAGAATTTCACACCCATTTCATCCCCTTCGAAGACGATTTCTGAGACAAAAATTATACTGTCCTCCCCGGGACTCAAACTATCTCTTTACTGAACTTCATCTAAATCGGTTCAACGGTTTAATCGTGAATAGGTAACTGACAGACAAACAGACAGACTCACTTGCGCATTTATAATATTGGATAGATTTAATATATATCTCTCAGCAATACTTAATTAATACAACAACCTTAAAATCCAAACATCTCATTAGCATCAGAATCGAATAATTGACTATATCAGTTACGAAGGCACTTAAGATACCTTCAAAATCGTAGCAATATCGTGTTACATGTGTGCTATCAACCCGTAGACGTCTCGTGTGAGGCGTACGGATGGCCCAGATTAATTTACTTAATATTTATTGTTGCTACGATATCGGACATGAAACTCATTCACTGCCCGAAACCCACCTAGCGGGCGCCTACGCTGTAAGCGCTTTCTGCTGCTTAGCTAGAAAACCACAGGATATCGACTACGAGCGTAGCGATTGTTGGTGGTGAATGTGTTATAGAGAAAAGCAGCAGTTTAAAACGACATTGGTGGCAGGCAAAAAATCTCAGAATACGTTTGACACGGAAAAATTGTTTGTTGTACCTAGTTTTTTTTTCTTAGACCTTATAAAGGAATAATATAATAAATAAATATGAGGGGACAATCTCACACAAATCGATTTAGCGCCATAGTTAGCTCAATTAGGCTTGTGTTATTGGGTACGATATATTTAATATACATTATATCTAATACTTAAATACAAAGAAAATGTCCAAAACACAAAAATAAATATGCGTGCTCATCACAAAAATATTTGCCCCTACTGGGATTTCAACCCAGGACCTTCAGCTTCACAGGCAGCGTGACTACCCGCTAGGCTAACCAGTCATCTTATTGCCCTTTAATATTACATGAGTAATTAGATGAACGTAAACGTCCAAAAGGTGGACTGATGACCTGGTAAAGGTTGCGGGAGTCCGCTGGATGCGGGTGGCGCAGGACCGGTCACTTTGGCACTCTTTGGGGAAGGCCTTTGTCCAGCAGTGGGCGTCTTTTGGCTGATATGATGATGATGATGATGAAACGCTGTCTATGGTAACCACTTACCATTAGGCGGGCCGTAACTTCGTTTGCCACGATCGTGTTATGAAACAAGAATAATAAAGCAAATTAATAAGTAAAGCACGCTGAAATGATTCAGATCGGAATCTGTTCTCAGAAACCGAACCCGCGACCTTGGCTGACTCGGTGAGCAAACGATGTAGGTTATAGACCGGGAGTCGCCATTAATGATTATAAGACAACATTTAATTTTGCAATTTTTCATAGAACATGAAACTTAAACGTCTAACATGTATATGTATGTAATGAATATCTGCCTCCGCCATATTTGTTGATCAATCTGATTTTGTCCTAAGAAAATATTCCTTCATTTTCTATTTTACTCAATTTACCGTAAATCATAGTACACGACAATTAATTAGGGCGACCACCTTCTTTCCCTCTGTTTTGTTTAAAAATAGCCAATTATGTAAGTATGCTTTTTTATTGTCATACTCATTTATTTATTACCATCATGTTATTTATAGGTACAGCAGGTGTTAAATTACAATTGTCAGTGGCAAATGAAGGCCATGTAAAGGTATTTGCAATTGTATTTCTTATACATGCTGAGATTGCTAAGTAATTGAAAATAAATTAATTTAAATTAGAATTTATACCATACAACATAATAAAATATTAATCACGCCTAATGTATACATGTCAATAAGTCAAAAATACGTTGCATGCCAAATCTTATGCTTATACAGTACCGGTCAAAAGTTTAAGTTCACTCTGTAATGTTGGTTAAACGAAGCTATAACACAATGTACTAATAAAAGTATTTAATAATCTTCTATTACATACAAAAACAAAGGTAATTCTCTAATTTTAAACCACAATTAAATAAAAAAATATCAGTTTTTGCCAACTTTAGACTCTTCAAAATATCCGCCTTTTGCTTTCAATGCTGCCGCACACACTTTTGGCATTCGCGTAATTAGTTTTTGCAGTGTTGATGTCGAAATGTTATTCCAAAAAATGTGTAGATATTCCCAAAGCTGTTCTTTATTAGATGGCCGCATTTTTCTCACACTCCTGTCCAATTCATCCCATAACAACTCAATCGGATTGAGGTCGGGCGATTGAGGAGGCCAATCTATATATTTTAATTCTTTTTGTTTTTCTTTGGATGAAATGTAGTTTTTGCACAACTTCGAAGTATGCTTGGGATCGTTGTCTTGTTGAAAAACAAAACCTCTGCCTACAATCCGTTTTCCAGATAGAAAAGCGTGACGTTGCAAAATGTTATGATACATTTTCTTATCCATTATGCCATTGACTCTCACGAGATCACCAACTTTATCACCCGCAAAGCATCCCCAGACCATAACTGATCCACCACCGTGCTTCACTGTTGGAATCACGCATTGCTTTATCATTCGTTCGCCTACTTGTCGTCGAACATATTGACGACGTCTCCCTCCAAAAATTTCAAACTTCGATTCGTTAGAAAATAAAACTTTAGACCACTGTTCAGACGTCCAGTTTTTGTGTTTCTGGGCCCATTTCAACCTCTTAACTTTATTCTGACTACGTAACAAGGGTTTTTTAGCAGCAATTCGACCTTTTAGACCATAGTTTCGCAGACGCCGTTGCACTGTCGAAACCGATACTCGCTGTTCTCGGGTGGCGTTGAGTTCTTCGCAAATTTCTGGAGCAGTTAGAGTACGTTTGCTCTGCACGCAAATAAATTGGTCTTTGCTTTTAGACGTGAATTTTGGCCTACCTGATAGAGATCGACTGCAATTAAGACCGGTTTCTTGTTTTCGTTTCAAAGTACTCACGACAGCGGTTTGAGAAACCTTCATTTTTCAGCGATTTTCCGCGTCGTGTAGCCCTCATTTGACAGAGCTACAATAACAGCACGAGTTTCGACACTGAAATCGGCTTTGCGACCCATTTTAAATGATTTCTAACTTCACGAAATCTCATAGGAAATACGGAACAAAAATATTAAATGGATCAAATTTTCCGAATAACATAAAACGATTCCTCCAAGAGGTATTTTTATTGTTATTTGGTAGTCGTGGAAACAATTAAACGTTTGAAATTTATATTTGAACATAATTTAATATGATAACCTTATTTCGAGACTTTTGACCGGTACTGTAAATATAAATACTACCTATGATCATCTAAATGTTCTAAATTATTAACTATTACCTGATACCATTTTAACCTTACTCGCGTCTCTGTTATACATGGACGGAAGCACAAAATTTACCATTATTTTTCAATGTGATCGATATTTTGACACTTTAATATTTTAACATTTGTAACAGAAATTCTTTGGGACGGTATTTTTTTTTTATTGCTTTATGTAGCATAAATAAATTTTATGTATTTCATCTCTTTTTAATTCAATTCAAATTTAATCAATATAATATAGATAATATAGGTACACAATGGAAAAAAAACTGGGTAAAAAAAACAATCACACATTGGACTAAGACACACAAGGTTCAAACTCTTCCTAATAGTCCAGTTTATCATCTCCTTAAGTTCTTACATCGTAATACCGATCACCCCTTACAAGGGTATATTGGAAGTAAACAGAAATTAAAATACTTAACCGCCGAACCGACCGCTTAACTCTCACTTATACCCCAGGAAAATTACGTTTTTTTTTAAACATTAATTTGTAACAGCGTTTTTTTTGTTTGTTTAATTTTCAAATGTTATTCTAAGATGCCTTATCCAAGAATCCACCAAAATTTCCATCGGGAAGTAAATATATAAAAATAAATGACTCGTCCATTATGTTTTTTGTGTGATTTATTTATTATTCTTGAAGAGCTCCTGTAAATTAACCAAAACATAAATTAAAATATCTAATAATATTTTTCCTCTTTTTTCAGGAATTAGTTAAATATCGATTATTTTGATGACTAATATTTTGGTGGATTTTGAGTCTACGTAATTACTAAAATGATAATATATCAGTTACACACAAAAAAGCTGCTGTTATGAATTATTTCCAAATTTCAATTTTTTTCCATACTAATGAAAATAAAGTGCTTGCAAGTATTATAGGTAGACCAGTTATAAAATTCTTGCCCACCTCCTGGGCTAAGCCACCAATGTTTTATACTCGGCAACCCAAACTAACCGCGGAAAAATAAACATTCCGCTGGGAATATGTTGGTTTAGTAGCCCACACTGAACGCAATTTGGACACTTGTAACAGAATTAGAACAAATTTACCACATCAGATGCTATTTTGAGACAAAGAGGCGTTTCGTTTGTTACGCGATAAAAAAAAATCAGATGACGTCAGAATTGAGAACATACCTAGGAGAGCAAATCTAGATGAAAGTAAGATAGTATAACTTTTCTACTAATTAGTAGTAGGTGAAGCTAAGATTTTTGCAATTATATTTTATAACCACAAATTTCCCAAATAAATAATCGAGAAACACAAACAACGGCAACGCAATTGCGGTTTGTTAAATCGACCTTTGTGTTTCAACTGTGATTAGTTAAATTTTGAGATTTACGCCTCAGGTCAAAGTCACAGTAAGGGCGTATTAACTCCTGGCTCAAGAAAAAACCCTGCGGTGGAAAAAAATAGTGATCTTATTCCTAATCTGGAGCGCAATTGTCTGTCACAATTTGCTTTTTTATGCTTGACCTAAGCGTTCGTAGCATAGTTTATAAAATGTACCTAAATAACAAAATTATCAGCACGGCTATCACGCGACGGCGCGCGAGCTCTCTCGATCCGTCTCTCTCTTATTTAAATACTTAGAACAAGAGGTATAGTGCGAGAAAAATCGAGGGTATGTCGCGGCCGTACCATGATGCTACTTAAAATATTCAGTCAATCCGACCACTGTATCGCTTAAACATTAACCATTTGTCTTATTTTAATGGTTTATTTATTTTGAGCATCTGTTGTATGTCTGTCAAAAAGTCGTAAAAAAACTGAGGGGGCTAGTAAAGAACGCCTTGTGTCCAAAAATAACTAGACTAAGTGGATCAAGCAGTATCATATTGTGATGAAATGTGAAATTAATACTGATTTATTTATTCACATATTCATTTAATATACACAGTAAGCTTCACACATACATATTGACATTAATGATAATTGGAATAATTAGTCACCTTTTATGCAAAGCCAGACTTTTTACAAGAGAAAAAAAAATACCATTAAGTTACCAATAAGCTGTTAACTGGTAACTTAATTCAATAATCAATTTATGGTAAGGTTACCCTATGAATCAATGCTAATTTGATTTCAGCTCCAGTCTTATAATTTCGCCTACGTACATTGTCAGTGACACGCAGGACAATAAATACTTAGCTCCACAGCGCCAATTTTAATCCAGTTAATCCATCTATGCATAACTCTGGCATTAAATAAAGTGTGTTCATAAATATGCCAGTTAAACGGCGCACGCGCTGACAGTCTTTTGTCGACCCGTCCGCCATTTTGAATACCGGCCATCTAGTAATTGCGCGCGCAATAAATTTCGTACTCTTAACAACGTGTTTGACCACACGCGAATACGTGGGCGTTACGCATATTTTATTTGTTAACTCTTTGATCTATGTAGGTATACAATTAGTTTATGAGTCATAAGAGAGAATTTGTGCTTTATCTGTTTATTTGAGTGTACTGACGATAAACATACATGTCATAATATAAGTATTACAAACTTTATTGTTTTATTGCTCTTTGAGTGGGTCTCAACGAACCCAAACATGACGGTTTCTTGGGTAATTTATACCTTCTCACCATCTACATTATCAGATGGCATACGAGAGACATCAGACTTACATTTAAGCCTTTTAGCTTTATCGGCGCGGTGGAGCTTAATTTCCGTTTGTCATGTTTTCAAAACCGCTCCTGGCGTAGTTTTAGCAAAATTGTGGGCATCCGATACTCCTACGTCATTACCGATTGAAAAACAAAATTAACAGCTAAGGGGTTGTATCTTCCACACTTTACTGACCGGTAAACTTTAAACATGGCGCTGGTATCTGTCAGCTCATAGAGAACTGTTTCTAACAATCAAGCCTTAATCTCTCATAATCATAATTTAACAGCTTGTCGCTTTTCGGTGGAATATGCGCTAGTTTATTAACTGAAACCCGATCTTAATGAAATCCCAAAATCTTTGTAAATCCTTAAAAGAAACTCTAAAAGCCTTTTTTGTTGATAAATAGCAAAGAGCACGCCGCCAGGCTGCAGCGGGCACGCTAGAGACTACTAATCCTGGCGGAACAATCGCGGGCGAAATATGATGCTAAATAAGAAGGGAGTTAGTTCCCTCTTGGCGTGGCCAAAGAACAGACGGAGAAAAGACAACTGCTTATGTCGTTTTTGCACACAGCGATGACCGGGAAATGATCCGGGGGCATTTCTTTATCGCCGAACATATGGTTTACCTAATCTCGTAAGAATGAATTCAATGAGTGTTGATAAATTCCAATAGCCAAAAATTACAGACAAAATGGGTAGCACTTACGTAATGCGAATGCGATGCAAAAGTGATGAAATCAATTTAGGCCCCGCGCACCCTTCATACGGAGCAAAAGTCAATTAATTTCTTTGTCAAATATAATATCAAAAAATATTAACGAATGCGAGTATACGTTCACTTTTTTTGAACTCCCTATAGTGTACAGAAATAAATCGGTAATCGGTACTGTTATTTCATTAGGTACTACAACACGATTCCGGGAAAAGGTTTTTAAAAATTCTTTGTTGGTCGCTCTGCCACGAAAGTCTGCATGTTGCTCTATGCGGCGTCCCCACATAAAGCTGTCCGAGCTATCTTGGCATATTGCTCCCGTGCAGTCGCATATGATAAGTGCATAACCCGTCCTTTGTTTGGAAAAACATATTTCGCTCCTGTTTTCTTTCGGTGGTTTTGTAGATTGTACTTGCCACTGTTGATTTTATGTAAACTGACGAGTGGGTAAGTTGAAGTAGTGGAATGTGAGTGTAAATCATTTTAACATCATAGTATTTACATGTATAGCAAGTTGCATGTCGCATTCTCACACAAAACGAATATATTCAATATTTGGACGTATTCGCCAAAAATTGACAACATTATTAACTAATCAAACAATTTCTGAAAAATGCTTTGAGATAAAGTTAAACTTTGGTGAGACACCTTCAAATACAACATCGGAAAAAATATAGCTTTTCATTCCTGAAACATCATGCTTAAATAAATTAAAAATAATAATCCGATTGTCGGTTCGGTTGAACCCAAGACAGTATCTATATCGTATAATATAGGTATACAAATTACTTTTTTTTTTCATTTGGACCTCAATCACATTACACAGTATTATAAGTATGTGAAATGAATGACGGAAAAAAAGCATTTCCGAGAATATTCATAGAAGCAGTCATAACAAATAAGCCAATTACAATAACAGTTTTGATCTCAAAGTTGATAGTGTTCTCTTTTTAAACACAAAATTGGATTTACTTCCTAATGGTTTTTGGACGTATTCTGCCAAGAGAGGAGTCTAGACTGGCAGAGATGCTATGGTGTAGTCATAAGAGTTAACGACTTAGTTCCCCAGGGAAGCGTTGGGGTAGAAGGTTCATTGTTTTATTGGATTGCAGTTACTGCATGACGCTGGTTTGGCGAATACGGGAATGAGCTGGCGTTTACCCAACTTGAACGAACTGTTTTTTATCTGATCACTAAATTTATATATTTTACTCTATTATCTCTACTAAGAACAGTCTCATGTTAATTAATAATATCTACAGCTATTTAGCGCAAAGAAAAAAGCACCTATGTAGATGTAGCAGAAAATTATGATCATCTATTTTATTTTATCAAAATATTAGTTGAATTTTGTTTAGACCTTCATGCTTTGGAATAAAGGGAAGCGAAAGTTATATCTTTATAAGCTGGCTATAAGTATAGCAGTCTCAGTATAATTTTACAAGTGACTCATTTTCGATGTTTAGTTTCCATAACAGCACTGGAACATAGTTTTCATGACGTGCTCTGCCTTCCCCTTTTGGGAATGAAGGCGTGAAATATGCTTACCTATGTGTAACAGTCTGTTTTCGCTCGTGTACACCTATGTGCCAGGGACACCGTAAATCCACTTAGGCGGGAGCTGCTCAGGCGATTACCCAGCCACATAATAGTCATTGTAATGAACATTGTGTAGTTAAAGTAAGGAATGGGCGATGGACGCTGTGCTTCCACCAGAAATGTGGGAATATGAGAACGGATAAACAATACGGTGCAAGTTTCGAACAAACCGTGTTTCGTACTACTTTGCTTAGTAACCAAAATTTTATTAATAAAATAGCCATGTACAATAATACGTTACTTTGACGTTTGACAAATCTCTTACAAAACGAATAATGAGTAAATATGGTATTTTATAATAAAATAATGTGATTGGCTAAAACAAAGTTTTTATGGAGTTACGTCTAATGAAGTTTGTATAGAAACGAACGACCCTGTCGAGAATCCCAATCAGCACATCGCTAATAAATACTTTGTTTTTATTTTTTATTGAAACTATATACATAATTTAGGTACTTAAGCTAGGTTACTTATATACCTACACTTTTCATCGGTCATGACACTTGTCTCCCTTTTACCCACAGGGTCAATAATAAACCAAAAACTCTCGAAATCCCCGTAAACAATGGAACTGGCACAACAAACTTCCTTTATTCTGGGCGGAAAGTGCAGTTATTTTTATACTTTTTCACCGGAAGGAGTTTCTTTGCCGTTTAGTTTGCCTTGTTACATTATATTATACAGTTCGGAAAATATAACTGGGTTACTACAATAGTTCCCAGGCGATGTATAAAGTCATGAGCTGCTGCGCAAACAAATAAATACATTGGCTTGACTCACTGGTCTGTTATATTTATTTTTAACCGACTTTTAATGTGTGTTTGTTTGTTTGGTTGTTTGTTGACGACCGCTTTAGCCTAGTTGGTAGTGACCCTGCCTACAAAGCAAGAGGTCCTGGGTTCGAATCCCGGTAAGGGCATTTATTTGTGTGATGAGCACGAATATTTGTTCCTGAGTCATGGATGTTTTTATGTATTTAAGTATTTATTTATCTGTATAAGTATATTTATCGTTGTCTAGTACCCATAGTACAAGCTTTGCTTAGTTTGGGACTAGGTCGATTTGCGTAAGATTGTCCCCTAATATTTATATTTAATATATTTTTTTTCTATTTGTGTCTTTTCACGTGTGCTCATAATTTTCTTATTCCAGAGGCGTTGGGATGGTTCAACTGTCATTATTCCATATAAAATTGTCATTTAGCCTACCTAACCTAACTTACGTAAAATGCGTTACATGTTACATGATCGACCATTGCGTGCGTGTGCTAAACTTATTTGGCTTGGTTGAACACCGGCTTCTTTAGGTTTTTAGTACTGTTCTGTCGATCCTTTTTCTTGTTTTGAACTTGCGTTTGCCAGACTATACACGTTGGCAATCGGTTGGTCGTAACCTTCGCCTGGAAGGGTTCTACCGCGACACCTGCGTCCGACCGACAACGAGTACCAACGATAGAATAATAAGAAGTGAGATAAGAATATTTCCGCCTCCTGTATGTTGTGGATCTGAATAATGGGTATTTTTTTATATATGCCAGCATCGTTTCATTTTCTGTACGACATTTTATTAAAAGAATTTACATTTCGCATCTCATCTTACTGTGAATAATTACTGTGACCATATATCCGCTTTTCGCCGTCGACTAAACTGGCCCCCCATTCGCGAACTCAGGTCATTACGAATGATATGCACACTGTATTCCCTTCTATTCGACCCTGCTGTGCCGGAATATCTCAGGTCCAAATTTACTTTTGTTACCTACTAATCGACCCGGAGGCGTACTCCGCGGTTCCCGTAGCCTGAAGTTGTCTGTTCTCCGCCACCGGTCCGGTTTTATATCTGGTTCTTTTACCGTTCAGGCAATTCGACTCTGGAACGCTCTTCCTCTAACTATCCGTCAAGCACAAAGCAAATTGACTTTCAAGCGCAAGTTACGCAAGTATCTTTCAAGCGCAAGTTACGCAAGTATCTTTCTGATAAACGCGTAGGATAGTTGTCACCATAGTATTTTTCACCAGGTAGAAAAGGTAGTAATATGTATATATATGTATTAGTATATATTATTTTGCATATGTGTATGTTTATTTCAGTATGTATTTGATAAAAGTTTATCTTGGATTAAGTTTTCACTTAAATTTAAATGCCTGCACCGTCTTGTTCCTGTTTTGCCTTATGGTTGACTGGTAGAGAATGCCTTATGGCATTAAGTCCGCCATTTGTACTATATTTTGTATTGTGCAATAAATAAATATAGTCTCCACAAAGTAAGTGAGTAAGGTGCATTTATAACTTACTCACTATCAGCAACTCAACACCACATTATTGTCTGTTGATGAATAGTTTAGCCTAGTAGGTAGTGACCCTTCCTACGAGCTAGAGGTCCCGGTTCGAATCCCAGTAAGGGCATTTATTTGTGTGATACGCAAGAATATTTTTCCTGAGTCATGGCTGTTTTCTATGTATTTAAGTATTTATTTATCTATATAAGTATGTTTATCGTCGTCTAGTTTCCATATTAATACAAGCTTTGTTTAGTTTGAGTCTGGGTTGATTTGTGTAAGATTGTCCGCCATATTTATTTACATCAAGCCAAAATTTTGGTACACATTTATGAGAGCATTTAATGGATACATATTTTTACTTTTACTCTACTTCCCTAGTCATGCTCAGCAGATAATATTCATTAAACTAACTTACCTGCGGCATAGGTGTTGACCAAAGAAGTCAGGTATGGTAGAAGTCGACAAAGACCAGCATCCATAAAATCCGTCGTAACATCGTCAGAGACATAGATTGTATGTATGAATAGATCCACATTAGAATCCACAATACCGTTGATTATTTCGCAGTCGGTGAAATCGCGGGCTCTCCGCCGGATGTCAGGAATACTCGGGCCGGAAATGGAAAAGCCGTCGCCGGATGTGACTGGCACAGGTGTTGATTATTATTTACAGAACTTAAGGGAGTTATTGTAGTAAGTCGTGGAAAAATGTTTTATGTAAAGAGGTTTTCCCTAGACAGTTTACAATATGCAGGTGTAAGCACCTCTGAGGTCATACTTGGTCCAGAAGCTAAGGCCTCTGGGCCAAGTATGACCTACATTTTAAAACAGAGATGAATTCTCGATATCCAACATCATGAAGCATGTCTTACTAAGCCCGTATAAGTCAAGTTTTACTTTGGTAATTTCACTTGATTGTAGTGTCGATCGTTTTCTGTTTTTTTTTTTAAGTTTAGATTACGCACGACCACAAATCGACAATGTATTAAGTGTTCGCGTCGAAACTTGAATACCTAGTACTTAAAATAAAGTAAAAACATATTAATTTCTGCACAAAGGGAAAAATCATTGATCTTTGAGCTTGATTCGGAACAGCGACCTTCAGGCTTATGCGACCGATCATTCTCAACCATCTAAGCTATTAAAACCGTGACTTGGTCTATCGAATATTTCAACCAGTTCACTCTCTTACTACGCTTTTAATTTGAAAGGGGTAACTTTCGCTACCAAATGCCATTGCCAATGCACTCAAATTATGTAGTATCAGAATCAAATAGTTATATATTTTTTAGAGCTTTAATTAGAGGCAAAAGTATAAACGAAACGAAAACAACGAATTAAAATCCGGCTTAGCTGACAACGCAACGCAACACACGTTTCAACATTGAAAGGTTTTGTCAGGAATAGACAAGATACTTTAATTCAATTCAAAGTACTCAAACGTGACGTCAGGTCGGGTTACGCGGTAACTCAAAACAGTTGAGTTCGTGAGAAACACTTGTACTGAGGATCGAGTTGCTTGTCAAAATTTAAGGTTAAGGGGAGGTTTAGATGAGGTAGCACAACTTGATCCCCGTTGTGGCTAACGGCAGTAAAGTAGCTTAACGTTGTAGGATTACTATGTCAAAATTAAGTATCTAATTAATTCACCTCTTTACGTTTTAAACCTTGCGGGTAGAAAATCGAAAAAAATAGTGTTGTATACAAAAAAATGCTCACGAAAATTAAAACAAAATTCATCTAATCATAATGCCAGACTTACTGTGACGAATACTTTTAATTACTTTAAGCACAAAAGCCCATGTACCTCCTACAATAATAATATAACCTAAAATGTACTTTAATTATGTTCTTCTAATTGAGAGCCATTATTTTTTCAGCAATTCAATAATAGCGACTCACTTTTAACGCTATTTCGATACAAAATCTCAAAATGTTATTATATTTTTAAACAGCTAAAAACAACGTATATTGTCAATTGTATTCACGCTTGAAAAAAGGATAAAACAACGGGATAAAGTGTATTATGTAAGGAATATGAACGTCGACTATATACCAGTGAAAGAATTCCTACAAAACTTGCAACATCACAGAATTCAACTCTTATAAAAGATTTTCTAGGGGTCTATTAGGTCTTGTCTTTACAATATAACATAGATATAGATAATTCAACACCAACTTCCACTTAACAAGCCTAAAGCCCCGTAAGTAATCGATACGACTTTTGTATAAAATACTTGTGGTTTCCGAGCTCATCACTTCTTGTTATACTTACAAATGGTCAGATCTTACCACAGATACGGTCATGGTGGGCCAAAAGGGCTTATTTCATCACGTCTCTCTTGTGTAAATGGGCTTTTTGGTTTTGAATTCAGTTGGTTGTATCGCCCATGTTCGGATCAGTCAAATTTTACGCTCTTTCTAATGCTATTTAAACATCATATTTCAAACGATTTTTGTAATTTTTCGACAGCGTTATTAATTTTTTTGAACCCTGCTGCGCTGTCTATGTCATAGATACGGATCGAATTGCTGTTGTTTTTGTACCGTTTTCGATACCTTTTTTGTGTGGTGTGCCAATTGCTATGAAAGAATTCATTCACGCGCAAATAAAGATGGACTTAAGGTTACCGTTTTAAAAAGCAGTGGCTTTTGAAATTGAATGCAACTTTTTTTAAGTGATATGTATAAGGTAATTCCCTTCCTTACCCGAGGTTATTTTATTTTGCAAGAAAATAAGGTATATTCGTTGCATACGACGTAGGAGCAAAAAAACTGTCAAAAATCAACATTACTGCCATTATTAACACCAGGCCTCGGACGCATAATTTTTACAAAATCATGTTACCTACTATAATTAATGATCAATTGATCAGAGAGATGGATCAAGACAAGAGTTGCTTTTGCAACTAATAAAGTTCTAATTACCTAAATACGAATGCGATCTCGATATCATAGCGGTTTGTTCTTGTTCGTTCAACTCTGCGGATCGGATTAATGAATCTGATATTTCTGGGTTCAAATCCTAGCATTTACAACTAGCTTTAAGACCTATTTTGTTACTAAATCAACAATTAATAATCTGAATCTGTTTTCTACTTAATTATTATCGTCGTCTTACGCAATATAGAACGCATGAACCAACACGATTTTAAGAGGTATTTAGTTTTCAACAGGTCCATCCAGACACCCAGAACCACCATTTGTTTTCGCAGTAAACATAAGTACTCAATACCGTATTTTTCTGCTACCTTTTCCCGCAAGTTTGTTCGCGCGTTATTTCCACCCCCGATTTCATTCCTTTGCGAGATCATTTTTAGAATAAAAAGTAAGTATCACCCGTTTTAATTCAATTTACCATAATCCGTTTAGCCGTTTATTCTTAATTGAGTAACAAGCATCCAATAAAATCATAAAATTCGATCAAAGTGTATAATTTAAAAATGATTCGCCACGAGCGGGAACCCTTGCCAATAAAAACATATTTGTAATAATATTGTAGCAATCATTACATACTTTTTAAATATGTGTAGAGCGAATGCTTCATCTGCTAACAAAACCTATTAAACATGTCTAACTAATGAACAAACACTAATCAGTCAAAAACGGCTATACTGCCGTTCAATCCGTCCCGTCATTTCTACAAATCATGTTTACTGGCTGCCCGTACAATGGTGGACAGAATGTCAATAGTCTGTGCCCTAATGCTGAGCCTCGTTCAAAATTCCAGTGCAGTAGACCGTTTCTTTTATTGGACTTGCTCGATAAATAAACAGGGATGTCCTTTCTTGAGGCTTTTCCTCTTTGACACTTTTTGAAGTTTATTTTTGTTTTCAACATTGAGCTCAGTAATTTTGTTGTTTTGGTTGGCGAAAGCGGGCCCTGAACTAAATTGTTTCTTATAGTTTCTAGGTAAAAGTAGCGTCAGGCGTCCCTTCATAAAAACTGAGGGTTGACGATATTAGTTAGATTGCGGGTTACTCCTGCATAAGACTTAGTCCTCAGAACCGGAAGACAAGTGACAAGAAAGCGTCAGAAAAGGCTTACGCTAAGGATACTCAGCAGTGGGCAATTACAGGCTGAAAATGATGATGTTATAGTTAAAGGTCAAAGTTGGAAAATGATGTTATGAAATACCCTACTCCAAGTTTTAATGTTGAATAAATACTACGAGGATGCAAACGATTCAAACCAAATGTCGATTTCAAACTAGAATTTGAAACATTCGATCGTATTAACAGTGAACAGAATACAAAATTCCACTGCGATCGAAATTACTTGATATTCGCGGAGATCACAATCTTCATCATTCACTTCATTTAATTTCATCATTACCGCGTAGGAATAGATGAGGCTCAAAAACATAAGTAACCTGATAAGTGAGTAGTCCTATACACTATACTTCAAATGCACAAAAGATCCCACTGGGTCGAAGTGTATCCGAAAGGGCCCTCATCTAGATAAGATAAGATAAGATAAGTCCTATACATCTGATACTTTTGCATTTGCACTTCTTCACTAACCATAGTGTACCTACACGCTTTGACTAACAAGTCTAACAACTCGACTAATCTAAACGAGGCTTGTCTACTCACCTGTTAGTACTGAATGACTCGCCGAAACCATTCAGCTTGCTATGCACGAGGCATACCATTTGGAACTGGTTTGAACCAGATACGAGACGGGCTGACAGGTACATGCCATAGAATCAAGGTGAAATGAAGGCGATGTTGAAAAGTTGAACTTTGAACCTTTTTAACGGAAATTTAGTATATTTTACCGTTGGAGAGGTTGTTTACAAAAACTTCTCCAACCAGTCCACAGTCCAAACAGTCTCCAGTTAGTGTTTCAATAACTCTAAAGGTCGCCCATAGTGCAGTCTCGTGTCCTTACATTATTTGGGCACATTATGTCGTCGAGGAGACGTAGCTATCGAGCGACTTGTGATCCAGGGATAGGTCGAGGGCATCAAACCGCGAGGCAGGTTAGCGACGAGATGGACAGACCAGATTAAAGTATTACATCAATACACGCAAGCATAGGCGACTGTCAGAGAGGAATGGCGGTGTGTTGTAAGAGGAATGGAGCCTGCTAACAACAACGGAAATGATGACCACAGCCATTCTGTCCAAAGTGAAAAAGACTTTCAGTATTCTACTTATCAATCACTTACGCTTTTAGAAAGAAAATTGTTGAAATGTGTTGTGATGTGAAATGAGAACACATTTCACATCTATCGTAGATCTCTTGATGCCATGATTGGTATATTTTGTGGCGTGAAAAGGAAGCTGTTCTCTGATTCAATTACGACACAGATATCGCGTAATGCCTTGAGCCAATCAGAGAGCTGGATTTTCCCTCCATAACGGTGAGTTTCTCGGTCAGGAGTTTGTGCCCAGGCGGACATTCTGGTGCTTATCGTCAACGGCGTAATCTTACATCAAACGTTGGCCATACATATCATTGAAATTCTGATGATCAATGTGCAACAAAAAATTATTGCAACTAAAAACAATATACCAATAAATACCAAATTCTTCAAATGATAGCCATTCATATTATTGAAATTCCTTTGGTTAATTGTTGTACATAAAATTATTAAAACTAAAAACAATATACCAATATGTAAATCCCAAACCGACTTAAACATAGGGCAGAAACGTTCTCAAATGAATAAATCTTTCCGCAGGATCATACTGCTACGGTCCCCGTTTTAAAATACGCCGTCATCCATGTTTGTTTTGAACCTTAATCTTGGCTGGAAACAAGGTGGCAAACTACATCGCTAGATGTCTCAACAACGCAGCAATAGCGAAACAGTAGCCTTATTCGCCACACAATAAATAAAGGAAGCAAACACATGAGAAATTGCACGGATACCCTTAGGAGTCCTCATTATTTTAATAGTGTAAATCCTTTCCGAACAATCAAAATACAACCTTAAATCTAGTGCAACACAGCTCGATTCAGCTATTTGCAGCCTTAAGAAATTCAAGAGCGATAAACTAAATACACACACACAAATCTCAACTCAATCCTCAAGAGTTTAAGATCCATTTCAAATTATGAGCTTCTGAGATTGTTTGGTTGACCAGCGTATAGACCACACACCGTGTCATCCACCCCCGCTTCTTATTATGCGAGTCGAAGATCGACTGGCCTCAGCTAGGACCACGTAAACGAATAATTTAATGGCTCCAGAAACACCTACGCTTCAATTTATGAGCATCAAGTTACAATATAATTAAGCCAGAGTAAATATAGCTGCAACAGAGTTTACCGAGCTGTTAAGTCTAGACAGGTCGGATGAAATTAAATGTTAAAACTGTCTTTTGTTAAATAATAATTACCATTTTGCAAGCAATTTTTTCATTTAAGTCAGTGTTATCTTCTAGAATATTTGTTCTTTAACTAAGTTAATTGTTTCTGGCATTTTTAACATGTATTTTAGGTAAAACCTAAGTTAATTGCTTTAAACTTTACGTCAGTCTAGTTAGGAGCATTGTGTTGAAATATTAAATTGTATTGAATATAAAATATTGCCAAAACTTTCCCAATTAATGTCTAAATTTAGTGACAAGGCAGATTTCCATTTAGAACTTAAATCCGACCACACATACGCTCCATGTTTATTTATTTACCCGAAATCTTTCTAAACTCGACACGACGGCATTACTGGAGCATTAAACAACACTCAACTTTTGAAACCTCGTATTCCACTCCGTCCCGTAGTTAGAAACTAGACCTTGCGTACTAACACAGAAAGCTTATCATTGAAGAACCGGAAGGCTATGATAAGATTAGTAGGTCGCACGGCCATAATCGACATGTTTGTTTGTCCGTCTGTGGCAGCATTAAACTGTCAAAACAGGTGAAAACGTAATTTGAGTTAATGATGTTTGTTATGCTGATTGGCAATGAATGGACGGATTTATTTGTGAACTCGGAAATGGTTTTTCTGAAATTTTAATGCGTGCCCAAATTGAGTTAATGGGTGTTTTGCTGTAATATTATTACTGTTATTGACACAATTATTATTTATGCAATCATGCTTAATTTAATATGCTGCTGCTTGTAGTGATTATTTTATTGATCATTTTGTTTGATTTCAAATTGATACACACGAAATTAAATTGTTCATTTAATTGATGCCTCTTAAAAGATCATTAACTAATACATTTTTTTTTTCTAAAAACGATTGCCTTGCGATTGCAAGAATAAAAAATTGAACTTTTTTGATTTTTCCATCCGTTCATTATTTTTATTCCATTGAAATACATTGAAATAATTATATATATGTGGTTATATAGTGTCGACTAATAGAAACAGCAGCGCAAAAAGCCTATTTAGTCGCAATACCCTTCAAACCCTGTGGATATAAATGACCGTTTGCGGCATAATGCTCAGGCCGTATCATTGTAGAGCTATCACGGCCCGTTTGGTCATATCGCTATATTCAGTGACCACCTAGTGCCCATATTGGGTGATGGCCTTAATCGGCGAAGCTTGCAGTCAGTAGCAAGGGTAGCGTTGACAAATAATGCTCGAATAGTCGTAGAATATACAGGGTTAATGGGAATTCAATGTATTCCTGTTAATTTAAAGGTTAATAGGAAACGTATGCAATAAAAACTAATCGATGAAATCTTTTTTCTTTTGACCACGTTGCAAAGATTTACTCGTACATGTAAGAAAGTACGGCATAAAATTAGTTTCGGTTTTTTTTGTAGATTTCTTGTTTTACAGATAGGCCATAGGTAAAGAAGTGAAATAAATCGTATTACACTTCGCAGGCAGACTTTTATGAACATCTACAGTTTTAAGCTTACTAAGGAAAATTAACATGAATTGACTACGTTAAAAAAAACTAAATTCAATAGAACGGGGCGAAGGCAAATGTTGAACAAAATTGTTGTAACTATGATAATATTTAAACTTTTGCGAATCGACCTCGTGTGGCGTGGCAGATTTTATTTCAAGCAATGATATTGTTACAGACCTTTTTATGCAGCCTACTGCCTACACAAACAACATAAACAAAAAGTTAACGAGCATAAGAAGTGAACATAGTGAAATCGACTCATAACTTTCTTAAGTGATAATGCTCGTCTAAACTTTTCCATAAAAGTTTATAGAATCAATAACACTCATGTAGGTACAGCGAATTTTATAAATTTATTTATTTTTTATTAAGCCATGAGTCAATTGAGAACCGAGTTGCGATAAACTTTTTTTTATTATAATTACATTATAAATTAAGGATGTTTGATAATTTTTTTAATGTTAAACAAAGATCGTTGAATATAATATGATATTTTATAGTTAATCTTATGTTCTTTTGTTAACAGTACTAACGCTGGTATGCCCTTGGTGATACGTTTTTTTTCATAGTTTTGCCTCTTTTTCCAAAATATTTTTGTCGTTGATTGTACATACCATACGAATATTCGAATTCATTGCTGTGGCTATCGCTCCCCGTCAAGGCGGCAATATCTGGTCAACAATTCAGACGCGTACGCATCTATTCGCAACCTGTGGCAATCAATTTTGTACATCTCCATCTCTGTCGTTCTCTCTCTGTCGTTTAATAATTGTGATAGAGATAGAGATATCCAATTCTTCCCTAGCATGACTTGGACCCCAGATTCCTTTCAAGATTTTTTATATACCAGCCATTGGTGGCAATCAAGGCCTACTTGAATGACATGGGCTGACACCGTAGCTTGTTTGTGTGGACCTTTTCTCCCGTAACGTTATATTGCTACGCTGAAGCCATAGGCAGGGACTTTTAATAATTTTCGAGATAATCGGTATTTTGTAAAATGTATTACGCCGCTCTATCGAAATTCAGCAAAAGTTTAAATGTGTTTTTCGACACTCAGTAAGTTTTGCAGATTACCTGATCAGACGTGGGGCTAAATGTCATTCACTATTATCATAAACTTAAAAGCCGGGCTCTTGTTGTTGGAGTAATTGCCATTTTGTTCTTCTCTCTGCCATTGTTTTGAGCTACACTTACACACACACTTACACTTTACACACACATACTTTTTTTTTAGCCTGGTCCATAAACGCGAAGATAATTTTCAGCATTTGGCATTGAACCGAATATCGGTATTTGTTCATGAAAAAATACCGGTAATTAATTTTGATATCTCGGTTATTATTTTATATTTTTGTATTCTAACCAACTCATCATCATCAAATATTTCAGCGTCAACCTACATACAATTTTGGAGTACTGAAAAAATATCGCGAATTATGGGAGTGTTTTTTTATCGTATGAGCGACCGAAGCGAACGAAGTTCTATGCTTCAGCTTGGGCTGAAAATCGAACGTTTGTCCGATGTCCGGTGTCTGTCACGCTGTCCGGCTGTTTTCCCCTACAGGTTGCATTTCTTTACCAATTTTCGTGAAATTTTGTGTGCCGATTTTTTTACGACTAACTTTTAAGTTTGTAATCCAGACATTCTCTGACGTTTCGATGAAATGACACTGATGGGAACCAGTATCTGTTGAAAACTGTATAAATCATACAATATCAAGCAGCCCCTGGTTCAGTCTTGCGACAGTCGTAATTGGGATCGGTTGCACTACGAATCGTAGACCCCCATTAGCAGTTTTACAATTCGATTACTGCCCGTGCTCCACCGACCGGTGAATAAGGACTAAGTGAAACGTAACCATGTTGGGACTTTCGGATTTAAATGTACTTTAATAGTGTGAAATTTAAATGCTGTACATTTTAAATGAATGCTGAATAGGGGTGTATGTATACTCAAAATTTATTATTCCTCCTAAAGAAAGAAAGAAGGCAATAACATATTCCTAGTGGCGAAAATCCCATTCAGATGTCTCAATTTACAAGGCTTTAATTGGAGTAGAGAGAGAAAACGTTTTAATATTGCTTGTTAGCGAGAGAAAAAGCTCGGTGATCGTGGCATCACGATCAACGAGTGTGATAGTAAATGTCAATTGTTTCATATGAAGGTGTGTGTTTTGCGAAAGAGGGGCAGAATATACCCCCTTAAAACTTTAGACACTACTAATAAATTTGTAATTATTTAATCCCCAGCTTTACTTTTTTCTCCATTTGACAACCTCTCCTGTTTTGAGAAAATTTAACATTTTTGCGCTGATTTTATTTGGTGTATGGCTGAACAAAGGCTGACATGGTAGGTGACGTGGAAACAAAGACTAAGAAAGACCTCGACGTGACGACCAGGCCCCTATTTCACCAACTTGACAATTGTCACCTGACAACGACAATTCTCCGTACATTGCTGATTCCACATGAGTAACCCAGTAACCACCTTAACTTCTAGAACAAGCAATGTTTGGCGAATTGTCACCTGACAACGACAATTCTCTGCACATTGCTGGATCCACAAGTTACCTAGTAACCACCGTAACTTCTAGAACAATCAATGTATGGCGAATTGTCACCTGACAACTACAATTCTCTGCACATTGCTGGATCGACAAGTTACCTAGTGACCACCTTAACTTCTAGAACAAGCAATGTATGGCGAATTGTCACCTGACAACGACAATTCTCTGCACATTGCTGGATCCACAAGTTACCTAGTGACCACCTTAACTTCTAGAACAAGCAATGTATGGCGAATTGTCAATGACAGGTGACAATTGTCAAGTTGGTGTAATAGGAGCCTGGACAACTCTATTCAGTTTGGGACGTCAACCAAGTAAATATTAACAAGGAACGACACAGGGAGGTATAAAAGATTCACTGTTTTGGGGGCAACGTTAAACTGGCCATTCCGAAAATACAGGGTTGAGTTTATGTATAAGCCTATCAGGTCACTTCCGTATTTGGCGTGACGGAATTAGTAGGTATGTGGTAATGATCTTTGGGCGACATCTTTCTCGACACTATCACAGATTCTTTATCGAGAGTTTACTGATGTCGCCCAGAATTCGTTACAGTGTTACGAGTCGTACAGAATTCGTTATATGTGCAGTGTATTATATTGCGTGAACGCGGCGCGGTACGCATGCAGCACCGCTGTCGTACCTACCTTGTCACTTTTGCGCTTCCCGTGCCAGGCGGGAAGAACTCATTTAAACGTAGACGCGGAAAAAAAAATCTTTGACTACACTGGCAGTTTCATAAAGTTAGTAGCCAAACATTTAAAAACACGTCTTTATTACTGTAAGAGAAAGGATGTGTTACGATATATTTGGCTACTTTGACTGCTTCTATAAATGTACCACACAGAGCCCGCACCGACAAATATTAAAATAGCTCTATGCAGGTATTTATCATGATCATATCAGCCTAAAGACGTCTACTGCTGTCCAGCAGTAGACGTCTTTAGCGGCTTTACATAGACGGCCTATGTCCAAGTAAGCCTCGCTCCTTAAAATACAGTAGTTGCTTGGAATCCACGCTTTATAGCCATAAGCCGGGCTTTGTTAAGTGAAGTTAATAGGCTGATATATGAGGCGTAGGCTGCGAGTCATGGTCATTAGGCTGATCTAAAGGTAAAGTGGGTAGGGAAGTCTGTGAAATATTACAGTTAAAGCGTATATGGGTTAATCAACGATTTTCTGTTGTTATTCTGGCCCGTTAGCCAGGAGACAAACTTACATAGTTTTTTAGAAAATTATGTTACAATACGGTTATCTAAAGTGCCTAGAAGATGGTCCATACAAAAAGGGGTCGAACTTGACAAGAAAACCACATAAAAATGTGAGTTGAGACGTAACCATGGCAACTAGTGACAGAAAATAGTTGATTCGGCGAAGCGACAGAACCAAACACTCACAGTATTCGAACGGCTCGCAGAAATGTAGTTTTTATGGCACACGAATGTTCGGTCAAGTAAACTTATTGCATTTAAAATTAAGGCAAGTAAAGTTTATGGCACATGCATGATTCTGGCATACATCATTATGGAAAATAATAATGTATCAAATGAATATTATGGAAAATGAAACGTTCTGGAATATAAAATTATGTCAAATAAAATTCTGACAAATGAAATTATACTATATGAAATTCTGGCAACGAGTCCAAGCTCATGCTGCGTTTAGAAAAATAAGGTAGAGTAAGAAGTAACCAATTGTCGGCGGCTTCACAAATTCATTTCAGAGTCTACGTGATAAAATTTCTTTAAAAAAATGACTATTATTTTGTAAACTAAAGAAACGTAAAAACGCACATACTTATACCTTAGTTTAAAAATAATATATTGAATTATAGAACTAAAAATTATTTGCCTTGGGTTTGTGATAATATGCTCTAAACTGATTACGAGTAAATTTTAATATATCCACCTTATTTAGTCTGAATAACAAATTATCCCCGCGTGGTGTCGGGTTAGAATTTCACCACCCCCTTTCTTCCCGTGGGTGTCGTAAAAGTCGACTAAGGGACCAGGGTTGAAGTGTGTTGTGGGCGATGGGCTAGCAACCTATCACTGCAATATCACATGTAGTCGATCTTTTATACGCACATTTATGCTAAAAGTGGCGCTGGAACATACGTTTCATGTGCTCTGCCTACCCCTTTTGGGAATAAAGGCGTGAATGTATGTATGTATGTAACAAATTATCCTCTGTACGAATTTGAAGATATTGTGTGAGAAAAGCTACAGACTTTTAGAGAGTTTCTGACTTACAACAGACGAGGTCTCCTAGAGGTCTAGGAACCTCACTTACCACCGGTCACACCAGCCACCAACCAGTAAGAATGTAACTTGCTCCAAATGTAGGTAAATTCCAGTTTAATGTGTTGTCAAAGCAAAACTTCCGAAAACATACAATTTAATATTATATTTTTAAATTAACCATAACATTTTTTGAACGTCATTGTCAAATCATCCGATCGTAATAACCGAACACATTTCCGGAGCGTGACATTCCAACGCATGAAATCCAAGGCAAACACTCATTTACCAAATAGAACTGCCAATTTTTCCTGCCCCTTTGATACCTGTCATCGGAGGGGACCTTTGTGATCGGATGCAACGCTCTATTTACGTGCAACTTTTAAGAAGACCCCCTATTTCCTTTTTTTCGCAGGGGAAAGTAGAATCACAACAATGCGTCCCTCTCAGAGCTTTCACCGCGGCTAAATTTATTGTAAATATTTGATTCGAAATATGGGCCAAACATTTTCGATAAATCGCCTAAATTCCCGAATTTGTAATCGCTATTTAAGTATGTGGTTTTCAGTTGTTCACATTTTGCGATTTGTTTATTTAAAACAATGGCTTTGCAGTATCATTTTAAATGTAGTTTTCATAAGAGTTTGTTAAATATTGATTTTGAAACTTTTAACATTTAACGCATGGTTTGCGTCATTATTATGTGCTTATTTACTAAAATCTCGCTTAAGCCAGCATGAGAGCGCCTGTATTTACCAAGACTATTGACATGGGCGGCAAATTTTACAATTTCCGTTTCATTTATTCGTCTTTCTTTTCGGTCTACAAAAAGTTCCGCCCCCCGAATGCGGGTTGAATCAGGTGTTTCCCTGCGTTTAATGCACTGACTTTTATATTGTTTCTTTGCTCATTCTCAGTTGAGGGTTGTATTTATCGAGGTTGGCGGGGCTTAAAGAGACTTGTTTGTTTGGAATTTTGAACACTCGCCTATAGATTATTTATTTAATGGCTGGTTAGTGCTATGAATTTTTATTTGAATTTACTTCTAGAGTATTAACATTTATTTCTGTATCAATACGTTCCGTATTTTTATTACTGACTAAAACTTAGAAAATGGGATCAATGGGTTAATCAAGTCTTAGTTAATGCTGTTACTCCTTACGAAGGTCAGCAAGTAGCCACGAGTGTGTGAGGGGGACGCATAATTTGGCGCAAGTTCTTTTTTAATACGGCAATCTTTCAAAATATTTATCAGACCTTACCTACTTACCCAAACTGTCAATCGTATACCAATTACACGCCACTCTTGTGTTGTCCACCTATGTCCTTACGAATTGCGGAATCCGACAAACAAGGACTATACGAAATAGTTGAGAGTAAAAATAAGGGCGCTTACTTCTTTAGACAGTTGTGCAGTTTTCTGTAATACAAACTGTATTTACGAGGGTATCCAATTATTTCATAAAAAAACGTTTCACAAATATTCAATTTATAAACAACGTTTGGCAAACTAATGATTAACACATAAGTCGTTTCATAAATATTGTTTTACAAAGAGAGTATCATTTTATTGAAAAAACATCATATTATAAATCATTCAAATTACTCATTTATTATTCGTGAGAATTGGCAAAGTGACGTTTTGTATAAAAACGTTTAAGAAAATGCATTGTTTGGTAAATAGGTAGGTACCTTATTTAATAAATCATTGATCATCTTGACTTTATCCATTATTATTAAACCAAAAGTTGTATAATTCTACACAGGTATTGTATAAGTCTATATGAGCACACGGATAAGTCTAAAAGTGTTTAGCATAAGTAAGTTATCATTCCTAGCCTAAAAACAACTTTTAGGTCTTAAAATGTACTGACATGACAGGTGGATCTCCTATCTATTTTACTTTAAGGCAAGTCAGTGTAGGACGACGAGCGAAGCGAGGAGTGTTAGGAAAAACCGTGACCCATTTATGTTTAAATCTACTATACTTTTTTATGAATTTACTACCCTTGTGTATGTAACCAAAATTTACTATACAATTTGTATGACAAATAAAAGTTACAAAATGGAACACTTTTAACTTATAATCGGTGACGTCACTAACGATGCATCTATTCTCGCGAAAATGCCATGTGGTATTTGAGAGTAAAAACAGACATAAATTATTGAGTCGACTGCCATAAATCCAATCCCCATTTCATCAAGTGAATTGCTAACACGTCAAACCATGACAAGAGCTGATTAATCCCGCGGATGAAAAAGTCGTCAATGAAGTATTTTCTTAATATTTCCCGGCTATTGAGGTTCCAAACAAATTCCATCAAAGGAATGCCCCTCGATACGTCAATCAACTTTTGTAGGATTTTACTAAAGAGATAGAACGAGAGTATATAGGTTTCAAAAGGCTGGGATGGTCCGCAGCGTATAAAATACCGAAATGTGAATAATCAACCCATTAACTTATTATAATTTAAGTAAACTTATTTTGTAGGATTATCTGTTTGTTGCTTTTTAAAGAAGAAAACAAGATACTTTTAACACTGGAAATCACTAATCAAGCTGTGACATGGGCGGTACAAATGTGTATTTTCTAAATACGAATCCTCAGGTAAAATTGAGCTACAATATTGTTATTGCTTTTTGTGAGGCATTCACATGATTAACTTATACGGTTTGGAAGTCTCCCATCATCTCCATCAATTTTGTAACCATAGTTAATTTTTTAAACAAATAATAAATTAACTGAAGTCCAATGATTGATGATACAATGGAAATAATCTAAGTAAACGGGGACCCCAGAGCAGGCGCCTTCCTCGCCCAGAGAATTTCACTAGCCATACAAAGAGGTAACGCGGCCAGCGGTTTGGGGACCACGCCGCAGGCGGACCTTTTGGGTGTTGTTGGTGCATTCTTTTTTATAGTTGAGTTTTAGAATGTATGTTACTTTCTTTCTTAGTTAGTTTATTTTAAAATAGTACTTTTCTCATATTATGTTTATATTTTTATGTGGCATTTGTAGTACCTGACTAATACGACATTCCTAATGTACATATAAAATGGTCATTTTGCGAAGTTACGGAAATATTGTACACAAAGAAGGTACATTAAGCTAAGTTCAGCAAGTAAACGATATAATTTGTTTATTCAGGAAACCTTACAAAGTTAGGTACTTATGGTTATAATTATTGTGAACTTTTACTTTTTCCAGTCCTCCCGATTCAGACCATTCTTTGCAAAATTTCTCTCCCTTGTCTCGCCATCACCGACGTGGCCTGCCGGTAAGAAAAAATGGGTAAGGCTCGTAAAACACACTTACCCGAAATGTGCACTTTCTGCAAAATTTACACTCCCAAAATGTGTATACTTTCCCAATTTGGAAACTTTCGCGAATTGTGCACTTTTTCAAACAGTGCACTTTTTCAAAACGCACGCTTTCCCATAATGTACACTTTCCCATTTAGGGCACTTTCTCAAAAGGTACACATTGCAAAAACGGAAGGACTATAGTTTCGGTCTTTCCGTCCGTCCGTCAGTTCGTCCGTCCGTCTGTCCGTCTGTTTGCATTTGCATATTTCATAGAGACCCTTAGTACCCAAACAGGGACACCCGTACCCCTAAAGTGTACTTTCCGGGAAAATATACCTTCTGCGAAAGTGCACATTCTGGGGAAGTGCACCTATTGACAAAGTGTACATATCGGGAAGTGCGCTTTTAGAGACGGTATACATTTCGGGAAAATGATCATTCTAAAAAAATGCACCTTTACAGAAAGTGCACCTTTCGGAAAAGTGTGTTTTACGAGCCTAACCCGAAAAAATAATCTTTCAAAATCAGAACAAACGGAGTTACTAAAGTGGGACAAACCCGGGATAAAAACCGTCGCCATTTGCACCACGCTGTTAACCCCTATTTTCCTAATCGGACCTTTCCACGAAAAAAATATTTTGATCTATTTCGACAACCGCGCCTCGTAAACGGGAATGGGAGGGTTAAATCCCATTATTTTATGGCAGATGTAAAGCGAATTTATAGAGGTAGGCCCAGGGTCATATTTTGTTATGTTCCTATAATTCTAGACGATCGCCGATTTGGCTTCAGCTCGCCAGTTATGGGCTGTTAGGCATTCAAAGTGTTGAAGTTGGAAAAAAACTTCGGCTTTGGGAGCAGGTGGCCTGGGCTCGTGAGAATTGCTTATCAGTAATATTTTGTGAAGAAAATGTGTAAACTAGGTGCGCTGAATAGGTATATTAAACCAAAAAAGTGGGTAGGCATAGAAACTAGTACACATCATCTCTAATAGTTTTTATATTTAAAATTAGATAAAGTTAATATTTTGGCCTAAATTCTAAATTACATTGATGTATATTTGACACTCACTACCTACCAGCAGTTATCTTGACTAATTTCGCTTTACTTACTTAAGTGACACTTAATACTGTGTTTCCTCACTTTGACACACCCGAAAAGCACTATGGAGTCTGTCAAGCAGTCCATGGCAGAGATGGCTGAGGCGTTCACCACAAAGATGGCCGAGTTCCAGGACCAGATTAATAAGGCATCCTCGAGTACTACCACCGTGTCGTCTGTGGCAGCAGAGTTCGAAGCTTTCCGAACATTTATAATGAAAGCCATGGATAGTTTGCAGCGGCAGGTGGAGTTCCTGGGACATCAGGTGGACAGCATGGAGATGAGGTCTCGACGCAAGATCCTGCTCTTTCATGGTGTGCCTGAGTCCGGAGGCGAGGACACTACTGCGCAGGTTGTAGACTTGCTGAAGGTTCATCTGAAGAGCAGTCTGACTGCAGATGACATATCTCGGAGTCATCGTATGGGTCGTCCTCGTAGAAATCAAACCAGATGCATTTTAGTGAAGTTCCGTGATATTTCGAATCGCAATGCCATCTGGTTTGGTAAAACTGCGCTCAAAGGGTCAGGCGTGATTGTCTCCGAGTTTCTGACGAGGCCGCGGCACAACATCTTCATGGCGGCCAGGGAGCGGTTCGGTGTCCGGAACTGCTACACGAAGGACGGCAGCGTGTACGTGCTGGTCAAGGGCGGCGAGCGTCGCAGTGTGACCTCTCGCGCCGACCTCGACCGGATCCAGGACGCGCCGCCGTCTGATCCCGTGGCTGCTGCAGGTGTTGGAGGTGCGGTCGCTCCATCTGTTAGCCAGCGTCAGCTTAAAGTGAAGAGGCAGGCAGCAATCAAGCCCCGTGCTTGACAATTTAAGTTCGTATGCCATTATTTCTGTTGTTTTCTATCTTTTGAGTTGTATCAAATTATTCACGTAACTTCCGTTTTTGGCCGTGTAATATCTTGTTAAATTCACTTTTACCCTCTCCTGTTTTTAATAGTATTCATTTAAAGTAATCTTGTTTGTAATTTTATCACTCAAATGTCAATGTCACTGTCAGTGTCACATGCCCTTGCCGTTTGAGTGACATTACCGGCCCCAGTGTTGCCTTGCTTAAGTATTTTTGCGTTTTGTTCATTATCTCTGTAGAAGTGTTATTAAGTACTTTGTTGTTTGTACTGCTGGCGGGTAGTCGGATAGTTAAGCGTTATCTAGACAGTTATTGTTTTAATATATCTATATATAAATATATATCATTTACTAATATTTATGAATTATATTATATACAAAGGCAATGTTACTCGATAGTAATGAAAGTGATTTTAGTGATTTTGTTTCCGCTTCATCTGATGGTGATGATAATAGTTTTCATAGTCTCCCTCCCTCTCTTCACGACTTACTTGACCAACAACTTTCTGACGTCCCCGAAAACTTGAATATTGTCCATATCAACGCGCAAAGTATTCCCGCCCACTATAGTGATTTTTTATTAACTTTTGAGTCAAGCACAATTGATGCTATTTTGGTTTCAGAATCCTGGCTCAAACCTTGTTTACCTTCCACTTCGTATTCTTTGCCTGGGTTTTGTCTGGTCCGAAATGATCGTATTGGTAGAGGAGGTGGTGGTGTTGCGATTTATCTCCGGTCTCACATCCCATATTCCATTTTACATATATCAGCTCAGTCCTCCTCTTCAGACGCCGCAGAGTATTTATTTCTCGAGTTGAGCTTAACTCACTCAAAAATTCTTCTTGGTGTTTTTTATTCACCCTCGCTTAATGTTAATTACTTTTCCTCTTTTGAAATGATTCTCGAAGACCTTATGCCTTCTTATGATCACCATATCATTATGGGCGATTTTAATACTTGCCTGCTTAGGAATGACTCTCGCTCAAGATCACTTAAAGCGCTCGTGGACGCTTGCAATATGATTATTTTGCCTTCAGATCCCACACATTATTTCCCTAACTGTACTCCATCGCTCCTTGATCTCGCACTTGTTTCATCATCTGATCACGTTGCAAAATACTGTCAATACTGTGCGGACTCTTTTTCCTACCATCATCTACTTTTTTTATCTTATAGGATTCGACCTCCTAAAGCTAAGCCCAAAATTCTACTTCAGCGCAATTTTAGTCGGTTGAATGTTGACAAACTTCGCGAAGATGCCGCAAATGTAGATTGGGAATCAATCTTGGAGGCTTGTACCGTAGATGAGAAAGTATCACTTTTTAACACCGCCTTGTCTCATCTGTATGATTCTCACGCTCCGGTACGCCCAATCAAGGTTAAGCACCTTCCTGCTCCCTGGCTTACCGAGGAAATTAGAGC